>LR738714.1:337430287-337459548 GCA_902687465.1 Secale cereale
TCTACTGTGCCACCATCAGCGCAAGCATTGCAGGCCGCCGCCACGCCATCCCGCCCTCTTCCACCTATACTAGCGCCCTCACCGGAGCACCACCCAGGCCACCGCTGCGCCGCGCCGCGTCCAACCACCGTTCCCACCCCCATCCCCATGACCCCCACCACCACCAACCTCCTTCCTGCCCCACTCAACCATGCTCTAACCTCGTCTGACCCCCACCGGTGATCCAGAGGCTCCCCTGCTGCGACGGTCCCGGTCGTCCCCAACCACCAACGCGATAGCTGTGCGGCCCCACTCCCCATGGATCTACGACCTCGAGTGCATGGTGGCCAGATGATGAGGCTGACGAGGTCCAGCGTGCCGGAGATGGGAAGGAGTAGCTCCCTCGGCCTCCTCTCGATCCCGCGACCTCCTCTACCGTCAAACTCACCAGCCCACGACCCCCTCCTCCCCCTACTTCCTCTCCTCATTGGTCAACTCAGCTACAGGTTGCAGGGACGCGCGGGACAGCCACCTCTCCCCATCCCTGGATCCGCTAGATCTTGACAACCGGTGAACGGTTGCGCCATGGCTCCCCGTCACATGTTTTCACTGGTTTTGTAGTTCATTTGATTTTCTTCTGAAGCTCACTGAATTCTATTTTGTATTCACTGAGATTCATGCGCGCTGGCCATGCCGCGCCTTGTCCTGCTGCTCCGTCCAAGGTGAGGACGGGCTCTGCCGCCGCCGAGAACCAGCGTCGCCTCCCCTACTTCCCCTCCTCGCCGGTCGGCCGGTCTCCAAGTGGTGGAGAGGCATGCGACGACACTATCTATTTCTCCCCTTTTGCAGTGCACGAAAGACCTCCAACAATTTTTTTTCGTTCGTGCAGTTCGCTATGTCTCTAGTAGGCTCGCAGATGGGACAGGGGCTACTATGGACGCATATCACTTTTTGTTCTTTGCAGGCCGCAATTATCCTATTGGACAAAGATCTTGTGGTTAATAGTAGAAAAGGAAGTGCACTCGATGAACACTAGCGGTCCATTTGTTTGTGCTTCGCTCCCTATGTGAAAAGTGCAGTTTATTTGTAATGATGATTGTGGTTTGCTCGATATATAATAGAAAATTTCGACACAAGCAGTACACTACTATCATCCTGCGCGGCTCAGATCGAATACACACAAAAAAACAGTGGAAAATTTTAGTTCGTTAAGTGGTGTAAAAATGTAATGCGGTTTAGTTTGGAGAGTGTTGAGGTTCGATTGTGCTCTATGTGAAGGGCAAAAATGTTACGGAAGCACAAACAGTAATGTGGTTCACTTTTGATAGTGTTGTTCTTCATTTTTGTTCAATGTGAAGTGCAAAAAAATGTTTAAAAAAATGAAAAGTTAATGCGGTTCACTTAAACTTATGCGAGGTTCACATTTTCTTCGATGTGCACTGCACTCGCCTCATATCACAAAAACAATAACAGAAAAACTCATGCAATACTCTATGGACATTGCAGTGCGGTTTTCTGTCTGATGCAGTGCGGTTTTCGGTCTGAAGCAGTGCGTTCATCTTTCTAATGCAATACACACGATGATTTCGGTGTCGCAAAAAACAGAGTGTCCGCGTTTCGGTATTTTCACAATTGTTGTTAAACCATAATGAATTAGAGGGAGTGTTCTACATGAAAAAGTAGCGTCTCGATGATATCTTTCCAACGGTGTATCATTTGAATCAATCCGACGAGCGGTTTGTAAAAAATTCGCGAAAAACGTCCGCTGCATATCATGGTCAGCCGCATGATTTTCAAAATTAACTAAAAATCGTAAGGAATCTCAAAAACATTTCAACATATGAAAGTTGCGCCTCGTTCGTACCTTTCCAACGGCGTATCACACGCCTCGTTTCGACAAACGGTTAAAAAACTGAAGCTAAAACAATACCGAAAATTGCAAAAAATTCAAAAAAACATAATTTCGCGATTTGTTAAATTCAAAACTGCTCTTAAACCGTAGCGAATTAGAAAAAATAATAGATATGAAAAAGATGCGCCTCGACGATATCTATCCAATGGTATATCATTTGGTTCATTCCAGCGAGCAGTTTAAAAGAAAACGCAAAAAAACGTTCGATGCCATTCGTTATGAGCCGCATGATTTTCGAAACTGATCTTAAACTATGATGAATTTTGAAAAGTGTTTAACATGGCGAAGTTGCGTCTACTCTATAGCTTTTCAACGGTATATTACACGCATAATTCCGATAAACGGTTAAAAAACTATAGCAAAAAAGGTACAAAAAAAACAACACGTACAGTTTTTTCGAAACGAAAGTTCACCTTTCGTTATGTTGCAGTGCCCTCGCCTTGAGCGTGCAGTGCCCTCGCGTATATATATATATATATATATATATATATATATATAGCCGGTTTATTCTCATAACATTATGAGAATAATATTCTTATAACACTTCCGAACTGCATTGGAAAATTGCATTGGAGAGCTAAACGCACCGCACCACAGAGACCAGCGAACTTCATGTTGAAAAAACTGTACGTGTTGTTTTTTCGATACCTTTTTTGCTCTAGTTTTTTAACCGTTTATCGGAATTATGCGTGTAATATACCGTTGAAAATCTATGGAGTAGACGCATATTCGCCATGTTGAACACTTTTCAAGATTCCCCACGGTTTAAGAGCAGTTTTGAAAATCGTGCGGCTCACAACGAATGGCAGCGAGCGTTTTTGGCGTTTTTTTCTAAACCGCTCGTCGGAACGAAACATATGATACACCGTTGGAAAGGTATCGTCGCCACGCATCTTTTTCATATCTATTATTTTTTCTAATTCGCTATGGTTTAAGAGCAGTTTTGAATTTACTAAATCGCGGAATTGTGTTTTTCGAAAATTTTCAAATTTTCGGTACTGTTTTCACTCCAGTTTTTTAACCGTTTGTCGAAACAAGGCATGTAATATACCGTTGGAAAGCTAAGAACGAGGCGCAACTTTCATATGTTGAAATGTTTTTGAGATTCCTTATAGTTTTTAGTTAAATTTGAAAATCGTGCGGCTGACTATGAACGGCAGCAGCCGTTTTTTCGTGAAAATTTTTACAAAAAGTTGGCCGAAATGATCCAAATGATATACCGTTGGAAAGATATCGTCGAGACGCTACTTTTTCATGTAGAACACGCCCTCTAATTCATTACGGTTTAAGAGCAGTTTTGAAATTACAAAAACATGACAAGCGCACTGCTTCAAACTGAAGAACGCACAGCATCACACAGTTAACCGAACCTCATGATTTATTTTGTTGGACGTAGATTTTCCTCAGAGGAGTTTTGTTGTCTTTTCTCCAAAAAAAAATTCGAAGGAAAGTGGACCGCAACACTCCCGAAAGTAAAGCGGAACACTACCAAAAGTGAACTTCATGATTTGCTTTTGTCTTTTTTCGTACTAATTAATTTTGTACGTGCGTTGAGAAGTGTGTGAGAAGTGAGCTGCTTTCCGATGTGTTTTTGTTTTTTCGATCAACAAGTGAACCGCAAAAGTTTTTTTATGGCCAACTTTCGTGAGAGAACAAAGTGAGCTTCAAAGAGTCCTTTGCAATGGACTTTTTCAGACCAAAGTGCACTGCATTTGTTTGTTTTTTGAATGTAGCTTGTATAGTGGAGCAAACCTCCCCGGAAACATTTTTTGCACTTCATACACAGAGGTAATGAGCTGCTACATAAATGGAGTGCACTGTCTTGCTGCCGTCGTCGCCAGCGCGCCCACAAACTGCACGCATAGGAGCACTGAAATGCACCTCATGCCCTCGAGCCGCACATGTGTGGTCACCGGACTGCAAAGGGGTTTTCCATGAGCAGAAACAAAAAAAATCCACCTGGGCGCACTGCTTTAACAGACGCGAGCACCATTGAGGCTTCGCCTCGACGGATCTTGAGCCAAAGGAGAGGTTTCCCAGGGGCCGGAGTGGATAGAGAATGGTGGTGATGCCGGAGGGGAGGAAGATGGGAGCACGGGGCGGTGTGGGAAGGAGTGGGTCAAGGCGGGATGCGACGGCGCGCCGGATCCATGTTGCTTCTCAGGGGGCAAGGACAAGGGGAGCTGCAGGGGGTTGGGTGCGGTCACTGGGATAGCGGTAGGGACCGGCAGCGCTCGGTCCCGGCGCCTGGGCGGTGCACCGGGGTTGGATCCGTCGCCTGACCGCCGCGACATGGCCGGATCCATGGCCCGGGCGGCACGGAGGCGCGCGGGTCGCGAGGGCGCTGGGGAGATGGCGGCGCGGGGGGCACGGGAAGAAAGGCAGCGGCACTGCAGCGGGGGCGCGAGGAGGGAGGCGGCGGCGCTGCAGCGGGGGCGCGGGGAGGGAGGCGGCGGCGCTGCAGCGGGGGCGCGGGGAGGGAGGCCGGCCGCCGGGGCGCTCCCGCGCTAGGAGGCAGGGAGGGGTCGGGGAGGACGCCGGCGTCGGGGCGCTCCCGCGCTAGGAGGCGGGGAGGAGTCTGGGAAGACGCTGGCGTCGGGGCGCTCCCGCGCTAGAAGCTGTGTAGGGGTGGGTGAAGGTTGTTATGAGAATAAGCCTTTTGTTATGAGAATAAGGTCTTAAGGGGTGTTATGAGAATAGACCCACCCTATATATATATATATATATATATATATATATATATATATATATATATATATATATATATATATATATACATACCATACATACATCTGAGTTATTCTGTTTCGCGTATTCTGTTACCCTACTTAAACTGATGGTTTCATACGGTTGTACTGATGATTTTCATCTCGTCGAACCGATCGTCTTTTCATCGGAATAAGGCGTGTGATATATTCTTGAAAAGCTCTTGACATCTATATTAAAAATGTATAGGATTTTTTTGCAAAATCATCACGGTTTAAGAGCAGTTTTGAAAAAACTGTTTTTCCAAAACCGAAAATGCAAATCGTATTTTGGACTCAATTTTCAAACGGTTTCTTGAAATTGAGCAAATAAGATGGCGTTGGAAAGTTGGTAAAAATCCACATCTTCCATATATCTAATTTTTTTTTCAAATTTTATAAAATTTAAAAGTAATTTGAAAAACAGTGAAATTTTGGGCGACACGTATTTTTGCATTTTTTTTTGCAAACAGTTTGCCGGATTGACGCAAATGATACATCATTGGAAAGCTATGGAAAATGCGCATCTTTTTCTTATAGAAATGTTTTTCTAATTCCTTACAGTTTAAACACAAATTCGAATACGGTCAAATCTGATTTCGAACGCAATTTTTTTTAAAGTTTGCCGAAATGTGGCAAATAATATACCATTGGATAGCTATCGAAAATGCGAAGCTTAGTCATGTTGAACGTTTTTTTTACTTCGCAACCGTTTAACAGTAATTTTGAATAAGGTGAAACCCATCGTGTTGTTTTTTCGTGTCTAAAAAACAGAGTATTCGTACAGATCTATGTCTATGTTTGTACTGAGGTATTTTTCACAGAGTAGTTTTGAATGGTTCCGAAAAAAGAGTACTTTGAACGGATGTCTTTATGATTTTGTACTTGCTCCCGTTTTTAAGAGTAATTTTGAATACAGTGAGACTCATCGTGCTGTTTTTCTATCCGAAGAAAGAGTACTAGTAGATCTATGTGTTTGTTTGTACTGAGGTATTTTTCAGAGTAATTTTGAATGGTTCCGAGAAAAGAGTACTTGCACTGATGTTCGTATGGGTTTGTACTGAGCATGTTTTCACATACTGGACTTCACTCTGTTTTTTGGGTATCATAGTCCCCGAACTTGCATGGTTTATATCGTTGAACTGAATGATATTTTTTCAAAAGAAATAATTTCGTGTGTTTATTTTTTTAACTCAATTTTCTTGCAAGATGTTCCAGACTTCTCTTGTTTTGCGACTTGAACTTTTACCATTTGATTTTTCATTAGGTTTCATTTTGTTTGAGCTTTTTTCTCAATCTTATCCGGGACGTCATGTTGAACTTACAACTTGATGTGTTATTACAATGCCAATATGCAGGAGAGCAGGGCGAGGACAACAATATAAGGAAGCTGCGTGTGGTGATCGTGGAAGCACTACAGAGTTGAGCCACAACGATGGTTGATGGCAAGGCGGCACGACACGACATGCAGCGGAGAGGCATGGGGACGGATGGACGACGCACTGACATGACACTTGAGATTCACCTGCTGGACTGACGTCCTTGTCCCATTTGGACGGATCAGTTGCAAAACGTGGACGTTTTCTTGGACGTCAACGTCACAGAATACGAAAACCTAACCATCTTTTATTTTTCAAATTGATCATTGTTTTTAATTCGTACTGACCAATATTTTTGATTCAAACCATTTTTTTATTCTTGCATGCACATCAAGCTGTCATGTACTATACCTTCTTTGAAGTAGCAACCATCTCATCATATATAGAATTTTTTTCACACATATAATACATGTACATGAATAACATATACATGGTCAGATCGGTACCTAGCAGCAATAGCAGTGGTTACAGGCATCATATATAGCAGCATGGAAAGTGAGAGAACCTCCCTACATGCATACAAGCATCAGACTCCCTCTGTACCTAAACTATGTGTTTGTTTGATATATATTGTGATCTCCTCTCATTGATGTACATGAACCTGCTATGCAGAGAGATGAAGTGTAGTACATCAGTCTAGCTTCATTCAGCTAGAGAGAAACATGAAAAAATGTTCAGTTTTTTGGACGGCTTTCCTCTTTTTCTTTCTCCAATTCTGCGCCACCACTGTCACCATCCTTCATGCAAGCGTAAAATTAATTGAAGGCACCAACACACACTTCCATGAGATTTTGCTACAATAAATCAGCGAATAGATCTTTTAGTATTAAACCAAAAGCACAATTATTACCCAGCACTCTTTTTCAGTTCAGAGCATCATCAGTAAGATAAAGATACGAAAACTTAAAGAGAACATAGAATAACTAGATTGATTTGATTCAATTTTTTGTTTTTCAATGCATTGTAGGCAACAGCTGATCCGAGTCAGATCTGACATGATTTAATCCATCAAACTGATACGAAAGTTTATATATACTGTTCTATTTTAACACACACGTTTTGAACTATTCCCGCTTTTTTCATTATGAATTGATGACATAAGACATGTTGAACTGCTACACAAGAGCAAAATTCAGAAATGCATAATATATTCACATACTCTAAATATGTGCATTTTCAGGAGCAAAACCTTTTGAACCTTCTATACGAAAGAAGTCGAACGATCAGTCCAAACAGATCCGGGGAGTTTTTTTTACAAAGTACCATGTGTTTTTTTACAAAATGTACTCCAATCATACGCAGAAAATTACAAAAAGTTCAACCTGGTTGTTACTGCCATCATATTTATTCTGTTTATTTTTTCAGGTATCTCCTCAAATAACTGAAGAACTACATAGCCCATCTAGTTCATCTAACCAAGGTGAACATTTTTTTCAGGTGCCTGCTTGAATAACAGAAGAATATTGAGTTTTTTAATCACCCACTCTAACATTCATTTTCTTTTTTGTACAAACATATGAGGGTGTGGGCACACAAATGCATCAGAAATGTCTGATGTTGAATTAGATATATATTAGGTAGGTTTCAACAAACTTCTAGAAACAAAATGCTATTGAGAAATATAGTCGGAGCAAATAAATAGTAACCGCTAATCTATATAGGACGACCTTAAGCCTATGCATAGCACCAGAAATCAGTTCACAAAGGTATCAAATATCACAAGAACATATGAAAGAAACAAAAAACTCTTTACTAGTTCACAAAACCATCAGCTATAGTTCAACAGTTGAGATGGACAGAGTTCATCGAGTCTCAACTATCAATTCACACAAAGTACAAAGCATGGAGGCTCGGCAAGTCTCAACTATCAGTTCGAGCAAACTACAAAAGTTCTACTTATAAGTGATACATTTGAACTTAATATATGACAATTTTTGGAACTTCTCATGACAAGATGGGCATCCACAAGTATAAATCTCCAAATAAAGATACAACAGAAGGATAGAAGGAATTAACCACAAGTTAGTAGACGGGAAAATCAGCCGATGATGAAGCGAGCTAGCGATCATCCATCAAGATGCTCTTTTTTGGCTCACAAAGCTTGACAGGAGAGGAGCTGTACTTGTCGCAACATCACTACTTGAACTGGTGTGAGTACCATACCTAGACGGACAGTGCAGGAGGGGGACAGTCGGGAGCTTCGCAGGGAGAAGGCAAGAGGAGTGGGCATCCAGAGGACGTGCTTGGAGCACCACGCGCCGCTGGATGGTGGTTGCAGGAGCGTGGCGGCCAGGCGGTGCGGCTGTTCGGATGACGACATCCAGGCTTGTCTACCGATGGCGCTGTGGAAGACAAGTGGAGCAGGCCCGCGGCGCAGTTGAAGCCAAGGGGAGCATGCCGTATCTAGCAATTTTCAAGCACAAGGTAGCTACACAAATAAACGATGAACAGAGAAAAGCTAGTAGTCCAATGCACTGAGACATTGTAGCAAACACTTGGTGTGCGTTCAAAAATGTGATTTTTTAGATTAGTGAATTGCTGCTGTTTCTTTCGTTGAACTAGCACATAAGAATTTCCTGTCTTACTGAGTGTTAAGGGAAACAAACCAGAGACGTTGTTGTTGTTGAAATATGAGATGGGCCTAGAGCCCATATGACAATTTCAGATTTGACCTCTAAGGGCCCATGAAGGGTGGCATGACAAAGTGATGGGAAGTTTAGTCCCACCCTGGAAGTGGAAGGAGAATTGGAGTGGTTTATAAGGGATTCTCTCCCTCATGCTATTGGAGCTTGAGAAGAGATGAGGCCCTCGCGCACTCCTCCTTCGCTCGCCTCGCCACGCCGCGGGTTGCGGGATTGAGCCGAGCCGAGCTCACTCCTATGCGCTTCCTTTTGTCATCTCTCCACGCGCGGCCGCACATATATATGTGGGGCGCTGCCAACCCTAGCCGCCGCCTCAACAGAACGCATCTACCTCCACGCCCGCCGTCGTTCCTTCGCCCGTCCGCCGCGTACATGGTCAACGGGAGAGCAGGTCTCCGAAACCCCGCCTCTCTGGATCCTGTACGGGAGAGGGGCGAATAGGTTTTTGGGAAGCGACTACGCGACTGCTCGCCTTCGTCTACTTCCTCTACGTCCGCGTCGCCCTCATCATCACCATGTCCACCGATGCCGAACGTGCCGCCGACAAGAAGGCAGCCGAGGACGCTGCTGCCGTCACCGCCGCCGCGGCCTCTGCATGGCCTACTGGAGGGTATAACTCGTTTATACCGCTCCTATTATTTTCTGTTTTAGGCATGCTAGCGTTATACGTAGATATGTCTACAATTAGCGTAGTATGTGCCTGCATGATTGAATATCAGTATGCGATAACTTGTATCAATGCCATGCTAGTACTTACTTCTTGGATTAAATTAATCGGAAAATTGCCTATTTACTCAGCAATCCAAAAACCTATTATGTGTAGGAATTTTTCGACAAGTGGCTTTGCCGCTGCACTGAAACCGGATAAGTTTACCGGTACATACTTTAAGCGTTGGCAGACTAAGACCACTTTATGGCTCACGGCTATGAACGTATTCTGGGTTGCCGGTGTGCCCACGAGAACGATTGCTCCTGAATAGGAGAAGGCGTTCAGGGAGGCCACCGTCGTATTTCTCGGAGCACTTCTTAGCGTGATCGAAGATAAACTGGTCGACGCATATTTACATGTGTGTGTCGCCAAGGACTTGTGGGAGGCGCTCGAATCTAAATTCGGGGCCACTGATGCTGGGAGTGAGATGTATATTATAGAGCAGTTCCACGATTACAAGATGGTTGAAAACCGTCCTGTGCTGGAACAGGCTCATGAGATAATATGCATTGTTAAGGAGCTTGAGCTTCTGAAGTGCGAGTTACCGGGCAAGTTTGTCGCGGGCTGCATAATCACTAGGCTCCCTAATTCCTGGCGGAACTTTGCCACTACTCTGAAACATCAGAGGCGTGAATTCTCAGTGGAGGATGTCATTGGCCATCTGAGTGTTGAGCAGAACTCAAGGGCAAAGGACTCGAACGGGAAAGCGGTCGAGGGGACTTCTGTCGCCAACATGGTGAATCAGAGAAACTCTAACTCCCACAAGACCAAGGGAAAGAACGGTGTCCAACACAATACCTACTTTAAGAAGAAGGGTAAGAAGACCTTCAAGAAGAACAAGAAGGATGAGGGCTGCTTTACTTGTGGTTTGGCTGAACATTGGGCCAACAAGTGCCCAAACAAGTACAAGAAGCCAGGACAGGACTCCAAGTCTATCAACATGATTGTGGGCAACAATGACAATGGTGCATCTGGGTACGGTAATTTATTTACTGTTTTTTCAGTGTTTCAGCCCAACGATTGGTGGGTGGACACAGGTGCAGGAGTTCATGTGTGTGCTGACATTTCATTGTTCACTTCTTACCGGGTCACAGGCCACGGGTCTGTATTGATGGGGAATGGCGCGAGTGCTTCTGTTCATGGTGTTGGCACGGTCGATCTGAAGTTTACTTCGGGAAGGATCGTGCAGCTAAAGAACATGCAGCATGTCCCCGCCATCAAGAAGAACCTCGTTAGTGGCTCCCTTCTATGTAGAGAAGGGTTTAAGTTGGTTTTCGAGTCTAATAAATTAGTTGTTACGAAATATGGACTCTTTGTTGGAAAAGGTTATGAGAGCGGAGGAATGTTCCGCCTTTCCCTCGCAGATTTTTGTAATAAAGTCGTGAGCCATATTCATTCGAATGTTAATGAATCAGAAGTTTGGCATTCACGTCTTTGTCACATTTGTTTCGGTGTTATGACGCGGCTAGCTAAGTTGGATTTAATCCCAAGTTTCCCTTTAGCCAAATTTCTAAGTGCCTTTCATGTGTGCAAGCTAAGCAACCTCGCAAGTCTCACAAGGCCGCGGAGGAGAGACACTTGGCACCATTAGAACTCATACATTCTGATCTTTGTGAGATGAATGGTGTGTTGACTAAAGGTGGAAAGAAATACTTCATGACATTGATAGATGATTCCACTAGGTATTGCTATGTGTATCTGTTAAATACTAAAGATGAGGCTCTACACTACTTTAAAATCTATATGGCAGAATTTGAGAAACAACTTGAAAAACAAATTAAACGAGTCCGGTCAGATCGTGGTGGAGAGTACTTCTCGAGTGAGTTTGATTCCTTTTGTGCGGAACACGGCATTATTCATGAGAGGACGCCTCCCTATTCACCCCAGTCAAACGGGGTTGCCGAGCGGAAAAACCGTACTCTAACTGATTTGGTTAACGCCATGTTAGATACGTCGGGTTTATCCAAGGCATGGTGGGGGGAGGCTATATTGACGGCGTGTCATGTCCTGAACAAAGTCTCGACAAAGGACAATGAGATCACTCCCTATGAGAAATGGGCGAAGAGAAGGACAACACTCTCGTACTTGCGTACTTGGGGCTGTTTGGCGAAAGTCAATGTGCCGATCCCCAAAAAGCGCAAGCTTGGACTGAAGACCGTGGACTGCGTTAATTTGGGCTACGCTAAGAATAGCGTCGGCTATAGATTTCTAGTAGTGAAATCTGAGGTACCTGACTAAAAGGTTGGTACAATTATGGAGTCTAAGGATGCTACATTCTTCGAGGATATATGTCCTATGAGAGATATGCAAAGCACTTCTAGACAGGAATCCGAGGAGACTCCTGAGCCTGCCATTCCTATGGAATACTATGAGCGAACACATGATGAAAATCCTAAGGAGGATGATGAAGAAACCCTTGGTAGGGGAAAGAGACAAAGGACTGCAAAGACCTTTGGTGATGATTTCTTCGTGTACCTCGTGGATGATACTCCCACTTCTATTTCAGAAGCGTATGCCTCTCCAGAATCTGACTACTGGAAGGAAGTTGTCCGTAGCGAGATGGATTCCATCATGGCTAACGGGACATGGGAGATTACTGAGTGTCCCTATGGTTGCAAACCATTGGGATGTAAGTGGGTCTTCAAAAAGAAGCTTATGCCCGATGGTACGATTGAAAAGTACAAGGCTAGGCTTGTGGCCAAGGGCTATGACCAAAAAGAAGAGGAAGATTTCTTTGATACTTATTCACCTGTGGCCAGACTAACCACCATTCGAGTATTACTCTCGTTGGTGGCCTCGCATAGTCTTCTCGTCCAGCAGATGGATGTTAAGACAACTTTCCTGAATGGAGAGCTAAACGAGGAAATCTACATGCAACAACCAGATGGCTTTGTGATAGATGGTCAGGAAGGAAAAGTGTGTAGGTTGATAAAATCTTTATATGGCCTGAAACAAGCACCTAAGCAATGGCATGATAAGTTTAATACAACACTGACATCTGTTGGCTTCGTTGTTAATGAAGCTGACAAATGTGTATACTATCGCCATGGTGCGGGCGAAGGAGTTATACTGTGCTTGTATGTTGATGACATACTGATATTAGGAACCAACCTCAAAGTCATTGAGGAGGTCAAGTCATTTCTATCTCAGAACTTTGAGATGAAAGACCTTGGTGTGGCTGATGTTATCTTGAACATCAAGCTACTGAGAGATAATGAGGGTGGGATTACACTTTTGCAATCCCATTATGTTGAGAAGGTGTTGAGTCGTTTTGGATACTCGGACTACACACCATCTCAAACACCATATGATCCTAGCGTGTTGATTCGAAAATCCAAAGGCACGGCTATAGATCAATTAAGATACTCTCAAATCATTGGTTCACTGATGTACCTAGCTAGCGCTACGAGGCCTGACATCGCTTTTTCTATGAGCAAACTGAGTCGGTTTGTATCAACACCGGGTGATGTACATTAGCATGCTGTTGAAAGAGTTATCGTTATCTGAAGGGTACTATGAACTATGGACTTCACTATACCGGATACCCGTTGGTACTTGAAGGGTATAGTGATGCGAATTGGATCTGTGATGCTAATGAGATGAAGGCCACAACTGGGTATATGTTTACTCTTGGAGGTGGCGTTGTTTCCTGGAAGTCTTGCAAGCAAACGATCTTAACGAGATCGACAATGGAAGTAGAATTAACAGCATTAGAAACATCTGGTGTCGAAGCGGGATGGCTTCGAGATCTCTTGATGGACTTGCCATTGGTTGATAAACTGGTTCCGACTATCCTTATGAACTGTGACAATCAGACCGTCATCACCAAGGTGAAGAGTTCAAAGAACAACATGAAGTCCAACAAACACATAAGAATGTGATTAAAAGCTGTCAGAGAATTGAGAAACTTCGGAGTGATAGCGCTGGAATATGTCCATACGGCTAAGAATCTGGCAGATCCCTTTACAAAAGGGCTATCACGTGTTGTGATAGATAATGCATCGAGGGAGATGGGTATGAGACCCACATAAGTTGCCATGGTGGTAACCCAACCTATGTGATCGGAGATCCCGTGAAGTAGGACCTGGGAAAATAAGCCAGTGGTGAACTGAGGAGAGTAACTATACTACGTTGGAGATGCAATACTCTCAATACTGTATGGGAGGATGACTACTGTCTTGATGTGTTCCAAGGCTTATATGTATAAGCAAGATGCTGTCCTACATAGCGATCTTTGGAGGAACACACCTATATGAGCCCGATTGCTGGTCACAGTCTATGAGATTGGGGTGATCTCTAGTAAGCTCATGAACAGGCCAGGAGTGTGACTTATATGCTCCACCCGAGGGGTCAGCCTTCGGCAGCCTAGTATCAGTAAGACATGTGGTGAAGCTTCTTTACGCCAAACTGATAATTCAAGGCATAGTCCATTGTCCAGTTGTGAAGGAGTGTAGCTACTTTCTCTAGGTGAAGCTCAACCTTAACAGGTCTTCGCTGAAACATTGGTATATCGAAACAGTAATTGGAACAGAGGACACAATGGGCCCTCGAGATCTGGTGGGGGATTGTTGAAATATGAGATGGGCCTAGAGCCCATATGACAATTTCAGATTTGACCTCTAAGGTCCCATGGAGGGTGGCATGACAAAGTGATGGGAAGTTTAGTCCCACCCCGGAAGTGGAAGGAGAATTGGAGTGGTTTATAAGGGATTCTCTCCCTCATGCTATTGGAGCTTGAGAAGAGATGAGGCCCTCGCACACTCCTCCTCCGCTCGCCTCGCCACGCCTCGTCATGACGCGCTGCGGGTTGCGGGATTGAGCCGAGCCGAGCTCACTCCTATGCGCTTCTTTTTGCCAGTCAGGAACGGAGAGTCTTTGACAGGTAGGGCCATGATCTGAGACGTCGGATCGTGGGCTACCGACTTGGACGTGGGTTCAACCCACGTCTCTCCACGCGCGGCCGCACATATATATGTGGGGCGCTGCCAACCCTAGTCGCCGCCTCAACAGAACGCATCTACCTCCACGCCCGCCGTCGTTCCTTCGCTGTTGCTGCCGCCGGTGACTCCATCCTGTCCGCCGCGTACACGGTCGACGGGAGAGCAGGTCTCCGAAACCCCGCCTCTCTGGATCCTGCACGGGAGAGGGGCGAATAGGTTTTTGGGAAGCGACTACGCGACTGCTCGCCTTCGTCTACTTCCTCTACGTCCGCGTCGCCCTCATCATCACCATGTCCACCGACGCCGAACGTGCCACCGACAAGAAGGCAGCCGAGGACGCTGCTGCCGTCACCGCCGCCGCGGCCTCTGCATGGCCTACTGAAGGGTATAACTCGTTTATCCCGCTCCTACTATTTTCTGTTTTAGGCATGCTAGCGTTATACGTAGATCTGTCTACAATTAGCGTAGTATGTGCCTGCATGATTGAATATCAGTACGCGATAACTTGTGTCAATGCCATGCTAGTAGTTATTTCTTGGATTAAATTAATCGGAAAATTGCCTATTTACTCAGCAGTTGTTTGCCAGCGCATGCGCAACACGATGACCTCGTCGGAGAAGTAGCACCGGTAGGATCCAACAATTCCTGTCGAGGGACCGAGCTTTGTGGGTGAGGACAGCAGGAGGGAGCGGCAGTGTAGGGGTGGAAGAGCGGGAAGGTCAAGTACGAGGCAGCGAGCGGAGAACCTAGGAGAGATGTGGGGGCTGGGAGGAACGACAGAAGGAGGAAGGCCCGCGGTGTTGACCTGAGATGCGATCGGAGTGTGACGCCCGAGACCGACGTCCCAGAAGATTCCAGATGTTCCGGGTTGCCCGTGTGTTTCTTTTGCTTGTGTTATTTATTTTTTGCATTGCATCATGTCATCATGCCATCATGTCATATTTATTTTTGCATCTCAACCTAATAAATTGTGTGGACCTTCGGTCCATTTAAATCGAGGGAAGGTGTCTTCTCTTTAAAACATATAAAAGCCTCTCAATATTTATGGAGCTATATTAATAATTATTCCATTGCTTCGGAATCACCATAACACACTTGCATATTTTCCCCATGACTTTTCCCTTCGAGTTTCACCTTCAAAATCTTGCCAATAATTCTTTTCTCAATTTTCGAGGCTCCTCTAAAGTCTAGACTCCTTTTAAACTCCTTGAGGCAAGCTAAATGTTTTAGTTTGCATGTCCCTATTTTTGTTGGAACTATTTTGTTGGGTTGGTTTTATTCCATAAAACCTTACAAAATGTTCCGTCTTTTCTTTTCTGTTCATGACCTTCTTTTCTTATTTTATTTTTGCTCTCTCTCTTTTATTTCTTTTTAAGAGATAAAAAGAAGGCAGCCAGGCCTCCAGGCCTCCTACCCGATTTCCTCCTTTGGCCTCCAGCCGGCCCAACAGCACCAAGGCCTCTAGGCCATATCACTTCTCCTCTGGCCCATTTGGCCCGCAGCCTCCCAACCCTAGCGAGCGCCCCAGCTCTCCCTCCTTTCCCTGCGCAGCGCCGCCACCCCCATCGACCGCTCGCCCCATCGTTCTCCCCGACCCGTTTTCCTCCCGTTCCTCGTTTCCCCTCGCCCGCCGCCAGATCGAGCCCTCGATCTCCCTCCTCTGCCTCGACTCCCTCCTTCGCCCGAATCCCCCATCCTCTCGACGCCCGCTCCCTCTCCCTTCCCCCTCGCGATCCCGCTCCTCTCGTTCTCGCCTTCCTCCCTCCTCCGCGACCCCAGCTCCCTGACCTTCCTAGGCCGGCGACGCCTCCAGCGCCCGCCTTCCCTCGCGCCTCCCGTCGGCCTCCAGGCGTCGAGCCCCTCCGCGCCAGAGGCCAGAGCCGCGCGCCGCGCCCTCCGTGCGCAGCAGCCGCACCTTCCAGCGCGACGGCCGCACCGTGTGCCTCGGCCAGGCAGCAGCCACGTGCAGCCTCCCGCCGCGCCCGGCCTCATCCCTCCCGCGGCCAGGCCCTCCCCTCCGGCGGCCGCGCCGTAGTCCACCGCAGGCCCGCGAGCGGCAGCGCCCTCCGGCCGTGGACTTCCTCCCGTGCGCCTCCCTCGCGCCATGGCGTCCCGCTCGCCTCGCACCCCTCCGGCCAGGATCCGCAGCGGCGTCCTCCCCTCCGGCCTCCGTCGCCAGGACCGCATCCCCGAGCGACGAGCTTGCGGCCTTCCTCCGTTCCAGCGCTTCCCCGTCGCCCGTGCTGCCGCTGTTGTTTTTTTTTTGTGTGTTGCTTGTGCTGTGGATTTTGTCAGATGACCCGTGTATGACTACCGGCGACCCGACCAAGTACCTCTTCGTAGACAAGAACAACTACGAACGAAAACGCCTCCGAGAACAAGTACCGCGACCGACTCGACAAGTACCTCTTCGGATGCGTCAAGTTCCACTACTTCCACTACCGTCGCAAGGACGAGATCCCAAGTACCACGACGATGCGTCGAGTACCACTACGTCCGACGCCACGACAAGTACCCCTACACGACGAAACGACAAGTACCACTACCGACGCCGGAGCCATCGGAACAAGTACCCCTACCGATGACCGTGAACAACTACCGCCGTCATGGAACCGGCAAGAACGAACGGAACGAGTACATCTACCGCCGCCCGAGTACAACTACTTCCCTCTACTATGCCTACTTCCTCTACGTCGTGAACGCCTTCTTCCTCTACGTCTCGAACCGCCCCGAAACGCACGCTTCAAAGGTATACCGAGATAACCCCGAGACGTGACCCGTGTGATGAATGTTGTGTTGTTTGAGATGTCTCTCGTGTGTGCTTCGTGCCCGTTCCGACCTTTTTCGAGCTCCTCGGTTGCCTTGTCGCCGACTCGTGGGAACCCGGTAACGGGATCGCCCCACCTTTCATCTCGTTTGACTCACCCACGCCATCTTACCTTTTGCATCGGACTCTCAACGAGTTACCGGTACCGAGATGTTGCCATGCTTCATTTTCGGATCGTTGCCGTGGCACCCTTTTCTTCCACCACAGTGACAATACTTCTTATCTCTTTTAAGTCAACCTTTTAATAAAACTTGCATAAAACTTGATCATGTCATCCGCATCATGTTAACAACATTGATATGTTAAATTGTTGTTGCTTTAATAATTATTAAACATGCTCATGGGGTTTTTCCGGATATGTTGTTGTTATTCTCCGGCCTCATTTAAAATGCCTTAATAGTGTAGTTTTATTATGCTTCACCTCTTGCCATGTTAAAAACATTTAACCTTGTCTTGTAAATAACGAGAGTCAATTAAATAATTAAATGTGGTGTTTCGTCAATATGCAACTCGTTGCATATTGATCTCCACTTAACTTGTAGTTTTGTTTGTGCACTTTGCCATGTCTTGCATATTTAAACCGGACATGCATCATACTTGGATGTGCATCGTATGCCATGTTTATGATGTGTGTGTTTACCGTGTTGTTTCTTTCTTTCCGGTTGCTTCTCTTGTTAGCTTCGGTTTCGTTCCGGAGTTGTGAGGATCCGCTCGACTGTTGCTCCGTCTTCTTCTTGGATCCGTTCTTCTCCCTTGTGGAATCCCAGGCAAGATGACCGAACCCGGATACCATTACTATCTTTGCCTATTGCTAGTAGTCTCGATCTATAGTTTTTCCTCGATGCCCATGTCTTCTTGTCAGCCTCCTACTTGTAACCAATTGCCATGTTTAACCAACCAACCTATGCAAACCGTTGCTTGGCTAAGTACGCTTCGCTCAGCCCCTCTTATAGCATTGTTAGTTGCAGGTGAAGATTGAAGATGCTTGCTTCATGTTGAAGCTTGGTTGGGTTATATCACACTATATAAATGCTTAAAAATGAAATCATCTATATACTGGCAGGGTGGAAGGCTAAGCCTTTTGCTTGGTGTTTTGTTCCACTCATGCCGTTAGGAACCGTATAAACCGGTGTTATGTTCCTTGATTATGCGTTCCTAACACGGTTGGGGTGTATGGGACCCCCTTGATAAACCGCTAAGTGCTAAGTCTTTTCCAGCAAGTCCCAACATTGGTTCTATTTGCCTAATAACAAACTAATAAAACTTGCATGGGACTAGCTATCCCTTTTATTTTAATTCAACAACCCCGGGCCAGTGCTCCACATGAGTGTTGGTCCGAAACGGGGGTCCTGCAGGGCCACCTCGAGGAAACTCAAGGTCTGGTAAAAACCTGTAGCATCACCCATCCGGTCGTGTCCTGAGACTTAGATACGCGCGGCTACTATCAGGGTGTCGACACGCCGGGAGGATTTGCTGGATTAGCCTTACCTTAGTTCGGTTTAACTTGAGCACGGGATTCCGAGAATACTCGGGTCTTCCCACCTATGGAGTTGCGACTCCGCGGATCGTGGGCTTGTGATGGGCCAAGTTGGAACACCCCTGCAGGGTTTGAACTTTCGAAAGCCGTGCCCGCGGTTATGTGGCAGATGGGAGCTTGTTAATTCCGGTTGTAGATAACTTGACACAATGTTTCAATACACTACCAGCGTGTGTACCGTGACTGTCAATTTCCGAATAGGGATTCGGGAGTTGAACACGGTGGGGTTATGTTTGACCGGCTTTAGTTAGGATCACTTCGTGATCATCTGTCGACCGATGCACTTCTCTTCTCGCTCTCTATTACGTAAGTTAGTGCTAGTTGCTGCTGCAGACTCTTGTTTGTTCCTTCACCTCTTATTCTTTCTTCAGCCTTGTCCTCACCCAAGGCTTAAATAGTCGTGTTACCCGGGAACGGGATTGCTGAGTCCTCTGTGGCTCACAGTTACTTCACCACACCAGATGCAGGTTCAGCCGAGTTTGATGCAGGAGTTGGTTCAGTTCTTCACCCGGGAGTTCGATGAAGAGTTTGGCTGTTTGCTTGTGTTTTCAACGATCAGTAGTGGTTTCTACTAGGATTCGATCCTGACCTGTGGCTTTATGTTGTTTTGGTATCTTTCTTTTGGTTCTTCACCCGTAGTCGGGTTGTGTTGTTTTGAATGATGTATTGCTTATGTAATGTATTGTGTGAAGTGGCGAGTGTAAGCCAACTATCTCCTTTTGCAATTTAATCCCTCTTTTACATGAGTCGTGCAAAGATACCAAACTTGAGATCATTCTAGGATGGGCTTATACCTTTAAGTCGTGCCTCGACACGTAGGAGGTATAGTCCCATCCTGGGCATTACACGGAGCGAATGTGTTATAGAGTCGAGGGCAGTGCTGGTCTTGCCGAACCGGAGGCGCGACGGTGGCGGGTGGGGATCGGATGCACCGGGGCTGGGGTGCGCTGGGGCTAGGGGTCGCCGGGGATGCGGCGCACCAGGGTTGCGGGTCGCTGGAGATGCGGCGCGTCGGGGTTGTGGGTCATCGGGGATGGACTGCGCCGGGGTTGCGGGTCACCGTAGCTGGGGCGTGCCGGGGTTGCCGCCGCCGGAGAGGGGGCGTCGTGTGCGGGAGGGGACAGAGTCAAGAGGGAGGTGGTGGCGTGAGCTTCAGTGGGTTGTTCGATGCATCGGGCCCTTATAGAAGCCGATAGTAACAGAACATTATTTTGTTACTAGTAACAAAATAGTCCAGTCCAGTCATATATATATATAGCTATTCTGTTTCGGGTAACATAATATTATTTTGTTACTATTATTGAACTGATGAATTCGAGCGGTTGAACTGATGCTTTCAATTCTGTTCAACACATCGTCTTCTTTAGTTCAAATTTCGTTTGCAATTTTTTGTCAGAATGGGGCATGAAATATATTATTAGAAAGCTCTTGATAACTACAGTTCAAGTATATTGAACGTTTTTGCAAAATCATCATGGATTAAGAGGAGTATTGAAAAAAGACATTTTTTTCAAAACTGAAAAACATGAAGCGCATTTTGGACTTAATTTTTAAAAGGTTTGTCGGAATTGAGCAAATAAGATGGCGTTGGAAAGCTGGTGAAAATCCTATTCTTTCATATATCTAATGTTTTTTAAAATTCTGTATGATTTAAAAGTCATTTTAAAAATGGTGAAATTCAATGCGAAATGTCTATTCGCGTTATTTTGCAAACAGTGTGTTGGATTGACGCAAATAATACGACATTGGAAGCTATGGAAAATGCACAACTTTTTCGTGTAGAAATGTTTTTCTAATTCCTTACAGTTTAAACTCGAATACTAATACGGTCAAATTTGATTTTGAACGCGTTTTTTTAAAGTTTGTCGAAATGGGGCAAATAAAATAGTGTTGGAAAGATATGAAAAGTGGAAAACTTAGTCATGTTGAACGTTTTCTCAAATTCGCAACCATTGAGGAGTAATTTTGAATATGGTGAGATCCGTCGTGCTGTTTTGCCGTCAGAAAAAACAGTACTTGTACTGATCTAGGGGTGTGTCTGTACTGATGTATTTTTCACAGAGTTCTTTTGAAAAGTTCTGAAAAAGAGTACTTGAACTAATCTATATGGGTTTGTACTAAGCATGTTTTCACAAACTAGAATTCACTCAGTTGTTTCGGTATCATTTTCCTCGTAGCTTTTCAACGGTTTACGGTTTGCATAGGTTATATCGTTGAACTGAATGATATATTTTCAAAAAAAAATCATCCGTGTGTTTTCCCTTCCAAAAATACATTACTTGTACTAATATATCTGTGTGTTTGTACTGAGGTATTTTTCACATTCCAAAAATGTTTTGGGTTGAGCAACCAAACTTTCATCATCGAACCTGCATGGTTTATATAGCTAAACTAAAATAAACTTTTTCCGCAATAAATGTGTTGTATTTTTTCTTTATTTTTGTTTGAGCATATATTTCTCAGGTCCATGGACGAACTATTTCAATTTCCATAGACGAAAAAACATTTATTTATTATCTAAACATATATGCTAGTAATAATTAAACATCCCACATAATTTTTTGTCAGTTCATGGAGATCAACCAAAATAGGCCGGAGAGAGCACTTGAACTGATAATAGTTTTTTATTTGTACCGATCAATATTTTGAATTCAAACCAATTTTGCCTTTCTTGAGAAACGTCAAACTATCATGTACACTTTGTTTTAAGAAGCAACAATCATATCATCATAGACATAAGAACTTGCAGCTGATTCTATGTGTACGGATTGCATGTTTTGATTGTCCTCATTGCATGCATCGGGTACTTCATCTTTAATCTGCTTGGTTTAGTACAAGCATCTACAACCATTGACTAACAAAGATAACACAAGCACACATGTTTAGTCTGCATCATTGACTACCAAAGATAACACATGCACGCATGTTTAGTACAAGTAGCTAAAACCAACCAAGTTCATCCGCGACAGTAGCCGCACTAGTGTTGTGGCAGCTCGCCGCACACACATGATGGCATGCTTCATGCCTCGTCTTGCTGTTCACCCCAATACACTTGTCGTCTAATACTTATGGTACCCTGCACACACACACCAGCCACCAATTAACACATATGCACAAATTGATGTAAATAAACTCATGCACAAACTGAAACCGAGTTTAATTTTGACCGTTGCTCTGGCGCCGTTGGCGGAAACTTCTCTGAACTTGGCGTATACGAGCAATAGAACTTCTTGTCTTTCCATACGCGCACTCAAGCCATGTACCAAAGAATATCATGCATCACGATTCAGAAGGCATACAGTAGCTACACACAGAGATTTTTGTAGCAGCACATGCACCAAACTTACATAATTTTTCTTCAACTTATTTTAGGTGATTGCATCAATACTAGTATGATTGGAAAAATCGTTCATATTTGTAGCAGCACACACACGAAACTACATAATTTTATGGAAATGCACTAGTTCTGATTGTTTGAACTCCTCCAGTGGTAGCACATGAACTGACCCAGGCGACCAACAATGGCCCTATTTTGAACTTTTTAGTTTTGCTTGAACTTTTCTTTTTCTTTTTCTAGAACTTCACAAAATATGATAAATGTACTTTCAGTACATTTTTCTTTGTAAATGTTCCCTTTTACTGTGCACGAACTATTTGATTTATTTTTCATAAGGGAACTTCTCGTGCGAATGCACATGAACTGATTATAATTTATCTCAAGCACCATAGAGGAACCAAAATGAAATTCTTTCTCATTTCAGCTAAAAATAAAAACAAAAAAATAAGATTCTTTGGCTCATGCATTATTGCAAACACCTACTATGCAACACATTCGTCATAGCCTAATTCGAAATACCGATGAAGAAGTCATAGAACCAACCATCTCATTTAGGAGATGTAGGGGCGACGATGGGAGGTAAGAAGTTTACCTTGGCGGCATCGCTGTGGCACACCGATCAGTGCAGCGAGGGGAAGGGGAAGGTACAATGGTGGGATGGGCTTCAGGCGTCGGCTGGATCTTGCTCATCTCGATGCGAGGAGGAAAGAGGGTTGGGGCGGCGGGCCTCGTTGGCCGGTTTGGGCACGTCGTCGGGGAGGTGGTGGTCCTTCGCTAGTAGGTGCCGAGCCATGGCGACACTAGTTGGATCGGGTCCTGCAGGAAGAGAAAACATGCAGATATAAGAAAAATGAACTACCAATATTTCCCAACCAGTACTGTAGATATTAGCAAAAATTATTGCAAATGTAAGACAGTTGGAGACCTCGAACTGTAGTAGCCAATACAACCTCATGTTGTGTTTTGTCAAATTCCATACCTGGAGCCTTTTCAATCAATTGATGGAGTGTAGGAAATGCTTTGTCATAGTCACTCACTCTATTTATTACATGCATTTAGATCTACTGCTGTAATGCCCCGGACACACCCGCCGGCAGTCGTTACTCCTGGCGGGATCTAGACTGGCCTCACATATCAATACTAGTCTTTTCTGCGCACTTTGTCCTCACTCGTGCGCACCCGGGAGCAACTTCCCGGTCGGTCACCCATCCTGAAACTACTCCAAGCTGAGCACGCTTAACTTTGGAGTTCTATCTGAATGGGCTCCCGGAAAAGAAGGAATTCCTTATTGATATGAGTAGTCTATCATCCCTAATAAGCCAGGCCATCACATACACCCTCACTCAGAGGAACCGACGTCCTCGTCGGGCCACAGGAACGTTCCCTCTTGGCACAACCGTCTGTGCTTCCAGGACAGCACATGTGCCATGCCGTGTGCCACGACGGGTGACAAACGTCATGCACAACATGACTGCAAACTATCCACAAACATCCGTGTAACCGCGAGGGTCGGCTCTGATACCAACTTGTAACGCCCCGGACACACCCGCCGGTGGTCGTTACTCCTGGCGGGATCTAGACTGGCCTCACATATCAATACTAGTCTTTTCTGCGCACTTTGTCCTCACTCGTGCGCACCCGGGAGCAACTTTCCGGTCGGTCACCCATCCTGAAACTACTCCAAGCTGAGCACGCTTAACTTTGGAGTTCTATCCGAATGGGCTCCCGGAAAAGAAGGAATTCCTTATTGATATGAGTAGTCTATCATCCCTAATAAGCCAGGCCATCACAACTGCATACTTACATATGTGCACGTCCAGGGTGGCAGTGTGCAGGAGTCGAGCATGTATTGTGTGTGCTGGCTGCCAATGCCGTTTGTGGCGGTCGCTATTTTGCTGAAAGCATGCTGGCCGCATCACCGCCAAGCTTTCATAGAATTGAGACTTGCAGAGTTCAAACTAATAAAAAGATGTTGAATCCATTAGTGATGATGCGTCACCTTGGACTGTTCTCTGTGCTCGACTTGGACGGCTGTGCAGCGCTTGGTGAAGATGGTAGCCGCGATTCTACTTGGACTGATGTCCGTGCTCCACTTGGACAACTGCCAGTAACCATGGTGGACGAGCTCATGGCCGAGGGTGGCCAAGGCGACCACTAGGAACTGTAGGTGGTCGTGCTTGTTTAGGGCAGCGAACTCACTGAGGTGGAAGTGATGATGGGAAGCAGGGATTCCACGACCTATTCCAGAACAAGGCTATACCAACTGAGATATCCTGACCATTTATGGAATCTGGATTCCCCGGTTTTCTTCCTGGCTCGGACTCGTTGTCTGGAATAGGTCGCGTAACAACCCCCAGAGGGATACTCGAGTTATTTACTTCTTTGTTAAAATAGATTATATAGCCATGATGGTTGGTCAAGTGGACAATGCCCAGATGGGTAGACCCATATAGTAGGGGAGATAAATGCCCTGCAGTGCTATTGAGACCGATCTAGGTTATTGATGGCTTTTATTTAAAGACAAGGAGCTTAAAGGTGATGGATAAGGCTTTCACCCATCCGATACTGAGTAATCCGTTAATCGGTCCCCAAGGGAAGGGTACTTGTATCTATAGCACATTGGTGTTTCAAGCAGGCCAACCCACTCTTAACAACAATGCAATCAGTCCATTCACTCAAAACCGGAACCCACACTCAAAGTTAAGGTCAATACTCCATTTATACATACCAGCACGGGTAGCATTCATCTCGTCGCCGGACACGGGGTGCTCGCGCTCGTGGATGGAGGAGAACGGGATCGACACCAAAACATGACACCAGTGAAAAAAATCCTCCAGAAAATGGCCGTTCTCCTAGATCGAAATGAGGGTGTACGTGTTTTCAAAAATAGGGAGATGGTAAACTTATTTTCTAGGTATGGTGGAACTGAAGGAAAAGATTTTCAGAAATGGGAGGTGGATTGAACTAAAGGCGTCAGTGAGGGTGTTCGCGCATGCCACATGGACGACGACGGATGTCACCGGACGGACCGCGACGATGGAGGCCGTGTGGCGGCGGGACAATGCGGTGGCATTTTATTTGGAACTAACATTTCTTTTATTTCTAATTGATCATTGTTTTAAATTCATACTCGTAGATACGTCTCCAACGTATCTATAATTTTTTATTGTTCCGTGCTATTATATTATCTATCTTGGATGTTTTATATGTATTTTATATGATTTTTGGGACTAACCTATTAACCCAGAGCCCAGTGCCAGTTTATGTTTTTCCTAGTTTTTGAGTTTCACAAAAAAGGAATGTCAAATGGAGTCCAAATGGAACGAAACTTTTTGGAGATTTTTCTTGGACCAGAACACATCAGATGGACTTGGAGTACACGCCAGGGGATCCGCGAGGCGGCCACAAGGGTCGAGGGTGCGCCTAGGGGGGTAGGGTGCTCCCCTACCTTGTGGGCCCCTGATGCCTCCCCTGACCTACTTCTTCCACCTATAAATACCCATATATTCCAAAAACATTAGAGGAGAGATCGAAACCACTTTTCCACCGACGTAACCTTCTGTTTCCGCGAGATCCCATCTGGAGGTCCTTTCGGTGCTCTGCTGGAGGGGGAATCAACCACGGAGGGCATCTACATCAACCTTATTGCTCTTCCGATGAAGTGTGAGTAGTTTACCACAGACCTACGGGTTTATAGCTTGTAGCTAGATGGCTTCTTCTCTCTCTTGAATCCTCAATACCATGTTCTCCTCGTTGTTCTTGTAGATCTATCCGATGTAATATTCTTTTGCGGTGCGTTTGCCAAGATCCAATGAATTGTGGGTTTATGATCAGATTATCTATGAATATTATTTGATTCTTTTCTGAATTCTTATGTGCATGATCTAATATCTTAGTAATTCTCTTCGAACTATCATTTTTTTGGCCAACTAGATTAATATTTCTTGCAATGGGAGAAGTGCTTTGCTTTGGATTCAATCTTGCGGTGCTCAATCCCAGTGATAGTAGGGGACATGCCACGTATTGTATTGTTGCCATCGAGGATAAAAAGATGGAGTTTTCATCATATTGCTTGAGTCAATTCTTCTACATCATGTCATCTTGCTTAAAGCGTTACTCTGTTCTTATGTACTTAATACTCTAGATGCATGCTGGATAGCGGTCGATGTGTGGCGTAATAATAGTAGATGCAGCCAGGAGTTGGTCTACTTGTCTCAGACGTGATGCCTATATTCATGATCATTGCCTTAGATGTCATCATAATTATTCGCTTTTCTATCAATTGCTTGGCAGTAATTTGTTCACCCACCATAATATTTGCTATCATGAGAGAAGCCTCTATTGAAACCTATGGCCCCCGGGTCTATTTTTCATCTTATAAGTTTCCGATCTACTATTTTGCAATCTTTTACTTTCCAATCTATAAACCAAAAAGCCCAAAAATATTTACTTTACCGTTTATCTATCTCTATGAGATTTCACTTTTGCAAATAACCTAGAAGGGACTGCCAACCCCTTTATAGCGTTGGGTGCAAGTTGTTTGATTGTTTGTGCATGTATTTGGTGATTTGTGCGTAATCTCGTACTGGATTGATACATTGGTTCTCAAAACTAAGGGAAATACTTACTCTACTTTGCTACATCACCCTTTCCTGTTCAAGGGAAAACCAACGCAAGCTCAAGACGTAGCACCGGTCAATATTTTTATTTCAAACCATTTTCCCTTCAAACTGGTATGTGTGCATGTGTTAGAAAAGTGAGGTACCAGTTAGTCGGTCATGTTCATGAACGGAGGGATCTTCGCAGATGTCTCGTGCGCTAGGTATACTCATTTTACAAAACGAACCTTTTGACTGAGCTTCGCTGTACAGAGAGTGCATGCAGTTTTATAAAATCATGGAAATGAATAAATTTACACACCAAACTGATAATAGAGTACACACCAAACTAATACTGAGTTTAGTATATAAATTCTCTTTTCATGCACTGACAATATTTTCTTCTCTGTGTACTAGAGAACAAAGAACAAAAATAAACACCGAACTGATGATAGGATACACATTGAAGAAAAAGGAATTTATTCTTTTCGAACTGATGATGGAATACATACCAAACTAATATTTGAGTTTAGTACAAAAAAGAGAACAATGTCTATTTGTGTTTTGCTTTTCTCATTAATTACCGATATCTACTATATCTAAATAGGAGCCCCCACTACTAGGAATTCTCTAGCTTCTCCTTAAGCCACATCACTCCAATAAATTCTGGCCATCGATTCAAGGCGTGCATTATAGATAGCCATTCGATTCAAGGTCATGTTGTGTCACATGCACATGCACATGCACATACTGTACAGTTCCACCTTCTGCATCGCACATACATTTATTTATTTGTTGAAAGAAACACGCACATAGATGGAATAGGAAATGAGAGCCTCTCTATCTTCCTTCCACTATAATATTCATAATTCATAGGCCCATTTATTTACTGGAAGAAGCCTAGTTCAGCTCCCAGCCTCCCACATCATCCGTTATCCCATGTCGAGTATAATGATACATCTACCTAATAGTTATGGCCAAATCGTTCTGCCTTCGATCAACGGAGATGAGTGCCCTCCCTCACGACAAATAGTGGAAAAGGAGAAACATGTCATCGGTGAGCAAATAGCAAGTAGCAGTGCACCAGCGTCCATCAACCAGAGGAATAGGTGGGAGGTAGTCAGAGGTGCAGATGTAGCAGCAGGGCGAGGTGCCACGCGTAGGCGATATCGACCGTAGACTGAACACTCCGATTAGGGTAGCGAAGGTATGTAAAAAACTCAATCTCTATCTTTGCCTACTTTTGGAGTGATTGTTTTATCGGATCAGATCATACGGATAACGAGGCATAACTCTGGTTTATAGAGAACAATTTGCCGACCATTAAATTATGGGTTGATATTTTTTCATTGAAGATTGTTGAAATCCTACACTCGCCACTAGGTACTACTGCAAGGTTGAACAAGCAGATCGAGGGGTGCCCAATTGATGGAGAGGAACAACACTACCGATAGGACAACCATAAAGTGGAGCTGTGTGTTGCCACTGCCTACCATGGACATGAATCTGAATGCTCCGAATTGTGCCACATGCCTACATACCCTAGAAAGTTCAGTGTTCAAGGTAACATTTTAATCTGAATTTATTCCATATGTACATGCAGGTAGCTCATCAGACTTCTTTTTAGGAATGAAACTAAGTTTTACCAAATGCAGAAGAGTGTATGTATATTGTCATGAATGGTAGAAATATTGCATATAATTGATCTGGTGAGAAGAATGATTCAGTCAACAGCGGCCAGGTGATTTATAAGTGAACCTTTTTAATAAAAATATATACTGTGAATGAACTTGGGTTTTTTCTTCTAAGCTTTCTATGTTTTTATGGAATGCATAACTATAGGTTTTGCCACGGCCTGACATCTCTCTATTTAATGGTGCTTTTATCTCTTCACCTCCATAATATACTATCGAGGTAAGAGTGTATAGGAAATTCCCATGCACACATTTTCGGTTTTTCAGCAAGTTCATCTCTTACTCTAAACAATTTCTTCCAAGAAAACTGTTTATCATTAGCATATAGTATTTTCATAAAAATTCTCATGTTTCTAAACATCCAATTAATGATTAGTGATTTCCGCAGCAACGCGCGGGGTATCATCTAGTTTTACAAAAAAACATGTACTGACAACACTTCTTGAGCTTACTGCACAATATCCAGTATTCTTTTGCCAGGTTATTTCATGGAAGCAGTACAAGATATCAGTGGGAATAATCCGAGTTCAGAGTTCAGTGGCAATCATTATAGTAAGTGTACAAGTTGAGCTGGCCTTGTCCATGGCTTGAATTTGGTTGGAGGGGATCCGGGGCCGGGGCCGGTGCAGGCGGGTGACGACATGGAGGCTAGCGGATACGAGGTCGGTGTGATGCAGCCTCGTCGGATCCACGCGGTGTGACAGCTGGAGAAGGCTGTCCGGCGCACATGGACGCGAAAGATGGTGTGTGGCGGCCTAGGGTGAGACGGCGGTCAGCGTTGATGCAGGAAGGTGCAGAGAGGAGGAAGGCCTGCGCCGAGCAGATCAAGGTGGCATTGCTTTGGTGGGAGGTCGGGGAGTCGCTCGTCACCGGAAGGTGGAGGGGCGGCGAATGGGCGGGAGGTGAGGGGCAGCGCGTCCGTGGGAAGTCGGGGGCAGCGCGTGGGCTCGAGGTCGGGGTCGG
>LR738714.1:337468390-337510740 GCA_902687465.1 Secale cereale
TCGCTGGTATTAAGTTGCGAGTCCCACCCATAGTGTAAACTCAATGCAACAGACAACTGCATTAAAAGAACTTTGCGTAAAGTAAACAATCCTTGCACCCGCGGGCACAAGCACCGTTGTTTTCCCCCTTGTGGCAACAGCACATCCCCTAGACTCATGTTTCTGTCACTCAAGCTAGTCATCGAGGGGCATGAACCCACAATCGAGCATAACGTTCCCTCTTGGAGTCACTACCTATTACTCGGCCAAAGCAATAAATAACAACGGAGAACATGCAAGAATTACTTATGAACTAAAATATAAAAGAGGTGAATCAAATATATTACTAAAGATCAATCTGAACATAATCTCATAATCCATCGGATCCCAGCAAACTCAACATAGCAACAGCATAAGGATTACATAGGTGCCTCGATCATGTAGGGCAGCTCACGAGGACTAATTAGTGAAGCACAAGAACGGGAGGAGAACATCTGGTCATGGACTCATGGTCCAAGGGAGACTACTCACGAGTCATCCGGGAGGCGTCCATGGTGGTGGAGAAGCTCCCGGTGGTGATCCTCCCCTCCGGCAGGGTGCCGGGAAGAGTTCTCCTGGTGCTCCCGATCTTGGAAGCGGCGGCGGCGGCGGAACAGAGATGGGATCGCGAAAAGAAGTCCTGTTCTGAGAGTTACGGAGGACCCTTTAAATATATGCCAAAGTAGGGCACCGGGGGAGCCTCGGGGGGCCCAGGCGCCCCCCCGGCGCGGCCCAGGGGGGGGCGCGCCCACAGGGCGCCTGGAGCCCCTGTGCCCCCCCCTAGGATGCCCTTCGGACGCAGTGTTGTTTCCGGAATGCTGATTTTTTATATAATTTTTCTGGGCAGTTCTCGAAACGTGAAAACCTGAAATACAAAAACAGCCGAAAACAGAAACTGGCACTGGGGTGCACTGGATTAGTAAGTTAGTCCAAATATGATCAAAAGTGTATGGAAGTGTATGAATATCATAGCAATATCACCCAAAAGTGGCATGGAGCAAGCAGAAATTATAGATACGTTTTGGACGTATCAACATCCCCAAGCTTAATTCCTGCTCGTCCTCGAGTAGGTAAATGATAACAAGAATAATTTCTGTGGTGACATGCTATTAACCATATAGGACTTTCTCATAGTCATATGACAAAAGCTTACTGAGACAATGATTCTATAGGAATTAAGTTGTCTCAAGAGAAAATCACAAATGACTAAAAGTTTTACAATATGAAACTGAAACATCAAAAAGATTTGCAATGAACATGATGTGCAAATATGATAAAGTGATATCTAGCTTGCCCCCTTTAGTGATGCAAAACATAAATGCAAGGGCACCTTCAAGGTTTCAGTGATGACTAGATACAATCATTTCAGAATAAACGATATCACAATCGTGCAAAAGACAATGCAACTTTGGGACAATGCACATTACACTCAGAATGACAATCATGCTCTCAGTAGTTGGTGCTTTAACATAAAGGTAAAATAAAGGTTAAGTGCTAGAGCTTTTTATTTTGAAAACATGGAAGCAATTGTGTCAATGGTAGTAGTACTTCATATGCGTCATGTATAAAACATCTTATAAGTTGCAAGCCTCATGCATCGAATACCAATAGTGCTCGCTCCTTGTCCTAATTAGCTCGGATCCCCATGGGTTATCATTGCATTGCATATGTTTTCACCAAGTGTCACAAAGGGGTACCTCTATACCACCTGTACAAAGGTCCAAGGAGATAGATCACATTTGATTTCTCGTTTTTGATAAATCTCAACTTGAGGACATCCATACCGGGACAACATAGAAAATAGATGATGGACTTCTCTTTAATGCATAAGCATATTCTCATGAGAGATTGAGGATTAAGGTCCAAGCTAAAACTTCCACCATGATGCATGGCTTTGGTTGGCGGCCCAATGTTCTTCTCTAACAATATGCATATTAATTCAACCCACGGTAAATCACCCTTACTTCAGACAAGACGAACATGCATAGCAACTCACATGATATTCAACAAAAGTGTGACAGTTGATGGCGTCCCCAGAAACATGGTTACCGCTCAGCAAGCAACTCATAAGAAATAAGATACATAGGCAACATATTCTTTACCACAATAGTTTTTAGGCTACTTTCCCATGAGCTATGTATTGCATGGTTAGTTTGCTTAGTGCAGGTGGAGGTTAGCAAAAGACTGGGAGCGACCAACTAAGAGAGCAATGACGGTCATAATCATGCAGAGCGACAAAGCAATATTGAATCAGGCATGGTAGTTATATCGCTACTTAGAAACAAAAGATCATCAAGGCTTGACAGACTTTCTTTACAGTCTTGAATATGCGTGAGCATACGCCAAGTCAATCAAAATAAATTCTCGAAGGAAGATATTACTAAACCATACCACATCATAGGCAAACAAACCAAGTTGGTACTCCAATAACACATTGGGAACCCCCCCAGCTATTTGAGATTAACCACAAGAAAACCTGGACTACTAAGCACCACCATGAAAGTAGCATCTTTATCATAGACACATTAACCAATGCAACAGAAGCAAACTCTCTTAATAAGGTGAGCATGGTAATTAAAGAGAGTTCAAGCAACCAACTAAATAAAAGCTCTTGAAAAGATAGGCATGAATACTAAGAGCAGAGCACGATAGTAGCTATTAAAAGATAAAGAACACACACAACATAGATAGACATGAAAATTCTATGTAATGTTCTAGGTAGAGGTGGAGCGTGTTTCTCTCCCACATAATGGAATGCTGGGTTCCGACTCGTTATGAAAAACTGAAAAGAAAACTAAAAGCAAGACGCTACAAGCATAGCACATAACATATGAAGTGATAAAAATATAGCGGAACGAAAGACGAACTGATAATGTTGATGGAGAAGGGGATGCACGGGGGCATCCCCAAGCTTAGACGCTTGAGTCTCCTTGAATATTTCTTGGGGGTGCACGGGGGCATCCCCAAGCTTGAGCGCTTGACACTCCTGAATCTTTTTATCATCTTCCCTCGCACACTTGAAAACTCCCTTCATACACAACTCATCATAATCTGATTAGCGAGGTTAGTACCCTTAATAAAATAATTATACCTTGCTGGAAATAAGGATATTCTTGAAGTTCTACTGTTTCTCAAGATTTCCAAAAGGTTTTTGCAAAGAAAAAGCAAGTTCTTAATTTGCAAAGTGAAGGTAAGGCAAAACAGGACAGAATCTGTGAAAAACAGAACAGCAGGCAGTAATTGACCTGTTCGGGATACTTCTGCAACTCAAATCAAAAAACTCAGAACTGACCCACGCAAGAAAATTATATAGAGAACGCTGTCGAAAAAATTCAGACCAAAAAGATGATATGGTGATTTTATACGAATTTTTCTATCCAAGGACAGAATCTGTTTCCTGGACAGCACCTCACAACTTTTGAACTTTCTAGCAATCAGAGGCTATACTTGGCACAAATATGAAAAGCAAAGATACGATGATGATGCTACAGCAGTAAAAAACATCAAGACACAACAAAAGCAAAAATTTTATTCATGTGGGCTGCCTCCCAAAAGCGTTTTCTTTTATGCCTTTAAGCTAGGCATAATGCATAGATCAAGTTTTATCAAGAGTAAAAGAATAACTAGCCCGTACAACGGACTCAAAAGGTAACTTGACCTTCTTACGAGGGAAGTGTTCCATCCCTTTCTTGAGAGGAAACTGAAATTTTATATTACCCTCTTTCATGTCAATGACAGCACCAACGGTGCGCAAAAAGGGCCGTCCCAAAATAATTGGACATGAAGGATCACATTCAATATCCATAATAGTGAAATCAACGGGCACATAATTATCATTGACAATAATAAGAACATCGTCGATCCTCCCCAAAGGTTTATTTATGGAAGAATCAACGAGAGCATCACCAAAAGAACAAGAATCAAAAGATTTCAATTTAAGCATATCATATAGTCTTTTGGGCATAATGGAAGTACTAGCTACAATATCACATAAAGCATAGCATGAGAAGTTGTTTATCTTAATTTTAATCATAGAATCCCAACCATCTCCTAGCTTTCTAGGTATGGAGGCTTCTACTCTAAGCTTCTCCTCCCTAGCTTTGATAAGAGCATTAGTGATATGCTCTGTGAAGGCAAGATTAAGCGTGCTAGTGTTGGGATCCTTAGCCATTCATTGTAGAAAGGCAACAACTTCTGAAATACTACAATTATCAAAATCAATTTTATCATTAGTGGGCAGAATTATAGTGTCATCCTCTTTGTTTAATTCTCTCTCTATTATAAGAGTTTGAACATCTTCTCAAGTTTCGGGAAGCTTAGGAGCAATTTTAAACTGAGGCTCATACTTTTTTCCCGGAAGACCATGCCATGGGCATAACTCTCCGTCATAACTAATGTAATCACAAGGTTTATTTTTTTTGTAAATCCCGTCAGAGATAAGTGGGGCAATGGAAGTAGGGGTGTACTCCTCCCATTTAGTGTTTTTGGTAGAACCCATAGTAGCAAGCAAGCAAGATAACTATTTTTGTGATTTTCGATAAAAGGAACTAAAGCAAAAATGAAAAGTAAACTAACAAGACTAAAAAGCAAAGGTAAAAGTTAGCATGCAACTCCCCTATCCTGAAGAGTGGAGTCCCCGGCAACGGCGCAAGAAAATGTTACTTGATGACCCTCAACCGTAAGGGATCTGCTCCTCGTTGGGTTCGACACTCTTACTTATCGAAAACGCTGCAACAGATCCCTTACGGTTGAGGGTCATCAAGTAACGTTTTCTGAATACTTACCACTATACTACAACAATGTTACTTGATGACCCTCAACCGTAAGGGATCTGTTGTAGCGTTTTCGATAAGTAAGAGTGTCGAACCCAACGAGGAGCAGAAGGTATTGATAAGCGATTCTGGGCAAGAAATTACTGCAAGCACTGAAAGACAACTTTTTAGGGGTTTTCTCGATATAAGCAACAGGATTGTAGAGGCAAGTAATGTAAAAGGTACTGAGAGTAACAAGTGGCCCAATCCTTTCTTAGCAAAGGAGAGGCCTAGCAACTGAACTTATAAAGACTAAAGCGTTCTTGAGGACACACAGGAGAGGTAGTCATGTGCTTTCGCCATATTCCGTATCGATACTATGTTATGTGTTGATAAGTGTTGAGTGGGTGGATCTATGCTAGTGCACTCTCTAGACTAAGATGAATGCACTATTATGATTAAACACCTTGCAAGCATCCGCAAATACAAGATAGAATTTAAGGCAAAAGCCTAACCATAGCAATACGATCGAGGATCCATTATTCCCTTATGCAAAAGCGTGCGAACTGGGGTTCAGGTTTCTGTCACTCCGGCAACCCACCATAAGCATTCTTTATACACAATGTATTCTCCTAGGTCCTTAATAAGGCGAAGTGTTGGGTGTTCGACTCACGCAACACCACTAGTAGAATGACAACGCAACTTAAGTATCAAACAACACATATTACTTCAATAGCATATGACTACTAACAACAAGACTTTCCCCATGTCCTCAAGAACTAAGGTAACTACTCACAAGACATAAAAGAGATCATGATCAGTGGGGATAAATATGTGATAAACAATCTAGGCATAATAATATTTCTCCAACAAAACTCAATGTCATTCACCACAAAGTAGTAATCAACACCGATGGAGTAGAGAGGATAGGTAGTACAAGTTACAACACGAGTTGCGATGGAAAGATGAGATTTGGATGAAGATGGAGATGGTGTGGGTGTTGGGGATGATGTTGATGATGATCTCGATGATGCCCGTGACGATGGTGATGACGATGGCGACGATCTCCCCTTCCGGGAGGTGATCTCCCCGGCGGAATCTGCCCGCCGGAGATGCCCTTTTCTTCTCTGTAGGTTTCCGCCTCGAAGCGGCGGCGGAACTCCGTAAAAAGTCCCGTGCCTAGGGTTTTCGGAGGACGGGGAACATATATGCAAAAGGGGGCGACCAGAGGTGGGCCAAGGGCTCCAGGCGCCCCCCCGGCGCGGCCAGGGGGGGCGCCCGTAGGCCGCCTGGGCACCCTGTGGCCCCCCTCTGACTCCCCTTTTGTGTGTCTTCGTTATTCTTCTGAAAAATACCTCCCGTCAATTTTCAGGTAATTTGGAGGTGTTCTTCTTCGGCAACTCAGCATCCACTTTTTCCTGCTGAATCCTGCGTTTGCTGTTTCGGTATCGGAAAGTTGCAAACTGCATAAAATAGACCAAAACAACATAAGAACATCATCATAACGTGAAATATATCAATGAATAAGGATAAATTATAATACAAAATAGTGATGCATTTTTGCCGTATCAGTTCTTCGTCCGCGGGAGTGGTTTCCGCCGCTTCTGTAGATTTCTTGTTTTTCTAGTGAAGATAGACGGCGGTTTGCTTGCAGTAGTGAGAATGAATCCTTCATACTTTGTTAATTTGGTCGGGCATGCCCATACACTCTGAAATCGGGCGATTGGATCTCGTTTCCGCCCGCCTTGGTTTGGTTCTTCGATGAGACAGCATGGTGGCAGATCATTTTGATGTTAGGGGGAGTAGGATATCGTTCCAGGTCGCAGACTGACAAGGTGTAGTCACCCAAGTGATTAAATCTGGAAACCAAATTTGATAGTGTGTATTTTTCCAATCATTCTATGGCCTGTTTTACAAGTTGGACTTCTACACCTTTTGTGTTAGAACTTCCATCATTTTTATGCATGTTTTTTAGGTGATGCTGCAATACGATCCGTTCGGTTGGTGCTCTTATAATTTTTTTGTGTATTTTTGTTTTTCACAGTAGTCATATGTGTAAATGCGGAGCTGGTCCATAGAGACACGCATCCTCTTTATCTTTAATCTATCTTCGGGGATAGTTTTTTTAGATCATCCACGGTCTGTAGTAGAAGTTGGACTTCTATGGTACTAGTGATTGAACTTCTAGGTTTCCACATTCTATATTGTTTTTTTGTAATTTTCAAGTTTTGAATTGGTTTTGAGTTGGTCCCGTGGGTAACCATGGTATTAGTCCCAAATATGCATGCATACTTTTTTTGTAACATGTTTGCATACTTCGAATAGTGGTAGCACTTCAATACGTATTTAACTTGAACTTACTAGATTTTTGCTCCTGCATAATTTCATTTTTTTACATGTTCATCTGATGTTTTTTCAAACCCTTGATATTATGTGTCTTTACAATTTGAACTTCATCAATAATTTTGGGTAATTTTTTTGGATTTAAAATATTTAATCATTTAAAACCGCATTGCGTCCATTAGCACGAGACCGAGCCGAGGGGGGGACCCCCTCCCCCCTACGAACCTGAGAAAGGAACGAGCCATAGCAGGCAACGACACGGCGTGCCGCGTCGTCGCATGCGGAGGCGAGTCCGTCACATCCGTGACCCCACTATCTATCTTAGGGGTGTGGCTCTCGGGTGCGTGCGGTGGGGGTGGAAACAGAATAACCGCATTGCGTCCTGTCAAAACCTAGCACGCAACAATGTGGTAGCGTGAGGCCGAGACGGGGTGGTCAGGACCCCCCTCCCCTCCCCCTGCGAGGCCGAGACAGGAACGAGCCGGAGCAGGCGACGACGTGGCGCGCCGCTTCCTCGCATGCAGGTGAGTCCGTCACATCCATGACCCCACTATCTATCTTAGGGGCGTGGATCTGGGGTGGATGCGGTGGGGTTGGAAACGGAATAACCGCATTGCGTCTTGTCAAAACCTAGCGCGCAGTAATGCGGTAGCGAGAGACCGAGCCGCATGTGTACTTTGTGTGTATTTGAATTTTAAACTTCTATATTTTTTCTAAGTTGTGTATTTTAGTTAGATATGGACTCCATATGTTTTATTATTTGAACTTCTTCTTCTTGTTTCTTAGTGTTTATTTATTCGTATGCCTTACTTCGCTAATTAGTGTACTTGAACTTCTGTTTTTTATTTTTTTAACTTTTTTTGTAAGTGCTTATTTGTGTATGTATTTTTCTTCCCTTTGGTAGTGTACTAGACCTTCTATTTGCCATCAATTTTTGGTTTTAAGGGATACCATCAGATTTGTTATTTGATATTATCTTTTTATAATAGATGCATTCAAATGGTGCATTCATTTATCAATGGATGCATTTACTTTTTTAGTTTTTGGGGGGGTAAAACTATAATTACCCGGTGCTCCAACACCCACTACAGAGAGGCATTAACTGTCCATCTCCCTCACGACCACCTGTCAGAAACCCCCCTCCCCTTGTCGCTCGCTCTCTTCTCCCTCTCTGACGCTCTGCTCCCTTCGTCACCTCCAACCTCCCCAGACTTCTCCGCCGCTGTCTCCTACGCTGGTGAGTGGAGTAACCGGCACCCGCCACGCTCCTATTTCTGCCCCAACGTCCCGCTCTCCCTCACCCAGTCCGCTCTCTTATCCTCTGAAGCGAAGCCGCAACTGCCTGCGTCTGCCAGATCGGTCGAGGCCTCTCCATTTCTTCTGTGTTCTGTCGCATCCGCCTCCTACCCTTTCTTTCTGATGGTTTGGTGGGAGATTAGGTAGGGTTCTTGCACGTGTGGTGGGTGGATTCCATTCCCCTGTGGTTAGATTTATCTAGTGAGATGCTTGTGTGTGCTATTTTCCCCTTCAGACTTGTGTGGATTTCATTCCCCCTTTGGTGATTTCACAAGTGAGATGCATGTAAGAAGGGTGTGGTGTGATGGTTGATTCTTGATCTGTTGTATCTAAATGCATTAGTGCTATTGACTTCGTAGTCTAGATTGTGTCTATCACATGCTAGTTAGTTTATGAATACTTTTTTGTTGTTGTGCTTGCCTTGATGTGCTACTGTTCATCTTTCATAATTGTCGATGTGTTTTAGTTGTTTCATCCTAGGGTCTGATATAGTTGCTTTTTTGTATTGTTGTATGATTTTCTACTTAAGAACTATATGTAATTTCTCCACTGTTTTTTGTAGGTTGATCTAGGGTTTGGAGTACCATTCATCAAGGGGGTTGTGTTGTCATGGCTTCAAAACCTTCTCCAGGGATTTTAATGTCTATGCTTCTTGTATTTTAAATAGCAGTTTTCTTTTATATGTCTGCCCATATCTTTACTTGGTTGTCATGTTGGAATGCCCATTCTTAAAAGTGTGAACTTCTAACTGTCGGTGTACAAAAAGAAGGGTACACTTTTTGTACCCCTATGACCGTGCACGGGCAGTCTGAGCCACGGGCACCACCACACCAAGCATGGCAAGGGAGGTGAGCCGGGGTAAGATCAAATCTTGATGGAGACTGGAACAACGCTAAGAACAAGACCACAAAGAGCAAAGGGACGAAGCAGCTCTCCCCGGCAAGATCCTTGCCGGGGCTGGCTCTGGCAGCCCCGGCAAGACCCTTGCCGCGGCAGCTCGCCCCACGCCTACAGAGCGGATCACCCTTGAGTCCACCGCCCCCATGGGGCCGGGATTCAGGAGATATCCCTGTGGTGGCATGCAGATCTTTGTGAAGACATCCAAGATCAGATACAAGTTAAAGAAGACGACGACCCTTGGCGGGATCCCAGTCAAGGAGGACTACAAGGCCCCCAGCAAGCACCTTGCCGGGGATGACAACAGGCGCCACGGCAGGACCCTTGCCGGAGCCCCGGCAAGGCCCTTGCCGAGGACACCCGCGGGGCCACCGTCAGGCCCGCACCAACCGGGTTTCCACCGACCCACGCAGCTGCCGACCCAACCAGCTGGACAGGCTCCTGCGTGCCAACCCACGGATCTTCGTGGAGACCCGCCGTTGCACCACCTCAGCTGCCTGTCTGCCTACATGGCACCTCAGGCACCGCTGGCCAGGGTGCGTGTCAACACGAGGAGGAGCGGCGACGGACAAGACGGACGTCTCCCCTCGTCCCCGATAAAGTAAGGACACCTAAGCTAGGCGCATTAAATGTGCCTTGTCCTGTAATGCGAGGGATAACCTCGCATCTCTGTACCCTTTCCACCTCCTGTGTGCGACTATGGCGACCCCTTTTTCCTATAAAAGGAGGCTCGAGGCGACCAGGGGAAGGATTCGGCTTTTTAGGACTCCTCACGACTCTTTTGGAGCTCCTCGCTAGCTGAAGAACACAAACATATAATCCACCAAAGCAGGAGTAGGGTTTTACGCATCTTTGCGGCCCGAACCTGGGTAAAGGAACCATGTACTGACTGTTAGATCCGCTCTTCTCTCAACCCCGCACCCCGCAACCCTAGTAGGGATTCTTGTGATCCCATAGGTGTCGATCCAAATACATCGACATCTTTGGCGCGTCGGGTAGGGGGCGCAGTTGTGAGAATCGGCTTTGGCAGTCAGTTTGACGCCTCTTCATCGTCATGGTGCCCAAGAAGAAGACGACAGTGGCGGTTGGCCAGTCGGAGGCCGGACATCCCGTCCCGACGCGGGTGAGCAGCGGACCGGTCGCGGAAAGAACCCGGTGCACTGCTCGCGAACACCAACGCCGCCCCAGCAGCCGGAGTTTAGGAGATGGCGATGCTTGTACGCCTGGTAACAGGCCACACACCGCCAGTTCCAGAGATGGAACCCGGCCCTCCGCGGGTGGCGCGGGGCCTTCCAAGGTCGCTGCCGCAGCACCCGAAGGCGGCGCAAGGATCTCCAGAACTCCCACGCCGGCACCAACAGCGCGCTCTTCTCAAGAAGCGCGCAATGAACGGCGTCGTCGCCCTGAAGGTCCCGGGCGTTGCCATGGGAAGAGCCCCGAGCGCCACTCCCGGGACGTAGAAGACCTGCCCGCCCGCCGAAGCACTGGTGGAGATGACAGGCGACCGCGGGATCGTGATGGAGCTCCCCTTGACACGGTCAGGGGTCGAAGCGCGTCATGATCCGCGCAGGTTTCGCTACCGTTGACACCAGCCGAAGCTTTGGCGCGCGCGCAGTTGCTCCTCGACTTTCCTCCCGTTACGGGGAAACTCGACGAATGGAGAGCCACCATCCGAAGCCTTGTCGCAGTCGCCAACAAGGATGATCTAAATGCAGCGGAGCTCCTAGGTCGACGCTCCGATGGAGTCCCACGCACCGGCGGCGTGAGGGCCGGCAGCGCCGTGGCTACGGTGCATTCGCCTCCTCCTCGCCCGGTGCCGCGTGCGTCGACTCGTCGAGACGTCGCGGGCGATGCCATCTCCATAGAGTAGTCCGACCCATGGACCCGCGGCGACCAGCGTCAAGTTCTTCAGGAGCAAGCTCACGAAGACGCTCGAACCACCATCGAGCGCCTGCGCGGAACGCGCCACCAGTCAGACAGGCGAGCAGGGCCTGCTGCAGACCGCCCGACACCGGAGAGTCCTGGGGGTCTACCTTACGAGGTAGGCTGTCCAGCCTTCACCCGTGAGTTGCGGCAGTTCCAGTGGCCCTCTCACCGCACATTCAAACCTGACGTTGGCGAGAAGTACAACGACAAGACCCACCCGTCGGAATTCCTCAGCATCTACACCATTGCGATGCAAGCTGCCGGGGCCCGCGACGATAAGGTGCTTGCGAATTACTTTCCGTTGGCTCTTAAACCTAACGCCATGTCGTGGTTGATGCACTTGCCAGTAGACTCTATTTCCTCCTAGTCCGACTTGTGCCATGAGTTTGTTGGTGCCTTTACCGGAGGCCACCAAGCCCATGGCCAAGCAAGTGACCTGCATGTCATACCCCAGAAGGAAGGTGAGACTCTGTGCAAGTACATACAGAGATTCAGCCGGGTACAGTACAATATCCCCGATGTTCACCCTGCCGCCATCATCAGCGCGTTCCACCAGAACGTGCGCAACCACAAGATGCGCGAAGAACTAGCGATGACCAAGGTGAAGGATGTGGCGGAACTCTACGTTCTTGCCGACAGATGTGCCCGGGCTGAATAGGGAAGGAAGTACCCCGGCGAAGGCGCCGGTGCGGAAACCAACTCTTCAGACGAAGATACTGCTGCCCCAGCGAGGAAGGGCCGGAACCGTAACATGAAGCGCAAGGGGAAGGCCGTGCTTGCCATCGAGGGATCTGATGACACCGGCTCCACCAAGAAAACCAAGGCGGGTGACCCTGGCAAGGAAATTGCCGGGTGTGTCGCCTGTCGGGCCTTGGCGGCTGCCGAGAAGCCAGGAAACTCCGGCAAGCGGTACTGCAAGATCCATCGCACCAAAGGCCATGATCTCCAGGACTGCCACCAGGTTGAGCTCCTTGCTGAGAAGCAAAGGGCTGAATACGAGAGGCGGGACAAGGAGAAGGGCCAAGACGGCGCTGAGGGGTCCAGCAAGAAGCGTGACGGCCAAGCAGGCCGTCGCGGCCAGGAGAAATAGTAGGAAAGGCCCGCCCGGGGCCGCGATAGAATACCTGAAGACGACGATCACGAAGAGGACGACGAGTCCAGTGACCAAGAGTTTCAGAAGGCTACGGACGCCATGTGCGTCGATGGTGGCGCCTTGCTGCATGCTTCTCACCGCCAGCTGAAATAGTGGGCGCGTGAGGTTATTGCAGCAGAGCCATCATCCGATGCCCAAAAGCCGCTGAAATGGTCCAGCACACCTATCATCTTTGACGCCGAGGATCACCCTGATCGCACTACTGCGGTCGGGTGCTTGCCATTGTTGGTTTCACCGACAATACGCAACCTCAAGGTGACGAAGATGCTAGTCGATGGCGGGGCCGGTCTGAACCTGCTTTCGCCCACCGTGATAGAGAAGCTGCAAGTTCCCGATGGAGACCTCAAAGAGACGGGCACGTTTGAGGGGGTCAGCCCAGGGAGGAGTCAACCGAAGGGGAAAGTGACGCTGCCCGTGACTTTTGGAAGTGATCTGAACTACAGGACAGAGAGGATCGTGTTCGATGTTGCCAGGATCCCCCTGCCTTACAACGGGATCCTTGGCCGCCCATCACTGGCCAAGTTCATGGCAGCATCACACTATGCCTATAACACCTTGAAGCTGCCAGGGCCCGTGACAATCATCACTATCCCCTCCGATAAGAAAGATGCGCTGATTTGCGCCGACCAATTGTATGAGCAAGCAGTTGCATCAACTGCAGCTACGGGCGCACTTGCTCCTGCCACTGGAGCCCCGGGAGGGAAGAAGAAGAAGACCGGCGAGACCTCGGGCGCCCACTCCGGCAAGCGCACCTCTTCGGAGTGCTGTGCTCCTGTCGAGGACGTGCCTGAGAGCTCCACCAGAGAGAAGAAGACCGGCGAGACCTCAGACACCCACTCCGGCAAGCGCACCTCTTCGGAGTGTCGCGCTCCCGTCAAGGACGTGCCAGAGGGCTCCACCGGCAGAAACAAGAGATCCAGGGCCACACCGCCAGGAACCAAGAAGGTTTCTGTCAAGGAGGACGGCATGGGAGGGGCTTTTACCATAAGCTCCGCCCTTGACAACAAATAGGAAGACGCGCTCGTCACCTTCATGCGGGCGAATGTCGACGTGTTTGCCTGGCAAGCATCCAACATCCCCGGCGTTCCCAGGGAGGTGATTGAGCACCACCTTGCTGTCTGTCCTCATGCGCGGCCCGTCAAGCAGAAGGTCAGGAAGCAAGCTTTGGAACGGCAAGAGTTCATCACCGGGGAGACCGGAAACTGGAAGCTGCGGGTTTGGTAAGAGGAGTGCTCCACCCAGCATGGTTGGCCAATCCAGTGGTAGTGCGCAAGGCAAATGGGAAGTGGAGGCTGTGTATTGATTACACAGATATCAATAAAGCTTGTCCCAAGGACCCCTTCCCGTTGCCGCGCATAGACCAGATTGTTGACTCACGGCAGGGTGTGACCTGCTGTCATTCCTCGATGCCTACTCCGGCTACCACCAGATCTTCATGGCAAGAGAAGACGAAGAGAAGACAACATTCGTCACCCCATGTGGTACGTACTGTTTCGTACGAATGCCTTTCGGGTTGAAGAGTGCTGGCTCGACGTTTGCAAGGGCAGTCCAGAATGGTTTTGAACCCCAGCTCCATAGAAATATGGAAGCTTATATGGATGATATAGTGGTCAAAACCAAGAACAAGGCAACCCTTCTATCGGATTTACAAGAAACATTTGTAAACCTACGCAAGATCAACCTCAAGCTGAACCCCGAGAAGTGCGTCTTCGGCGTCCCGTCTGGCAAGCTTCTCGGTTTGTTTGTGTCGCAGCGTGGGATAGAAGCCAATCCGGACAAGATCAAAGCTATAGAGCAGATTGAAGCACCCAAACGGGTCAAGGATGTGCGTCGGCTTGTTGGCTGCATTGCCGCCATGAGCAGATTCATTTCCAAGTCTGCCGAGCGCGCCCTCCCCTTTTTCAAGATTTTGAAAAAGGCGGGCCCAATGGAGTGGACGCCGGAAACCGAGGCAGCATTACAAGATCTGAAGAGGTATCTTTCCTCCACGCCAATACTGGTTGCGCCTAGACCACAAGAACCGTTGCCGCTATACTTAGCGGCAACAAACCAGGTGGTCAGCGGCGCACTAGTGGCACAGAGAGAAATTGATGATGAGGTGATAGGAGCAACAGAGCCTGGTGCAACTGGTGCAGAAGCAACGCAGTCGGTTGGAGTGCAGCCGAAAAAGAAGATGATGTAGCACCCGGTCTACTTTGTTAGCTCCCTCTTGCAGGGGGCTAGATCAAGGTACTCCGGTGTGCAGAAATTGCTCTTCGACCTTCTTATGGCCTCGAGGAAGCTGCGTCACTACTTCCAGGCACATGAGATCACTGTTGTCACTCGCCTCCCTTTGCAACAGATATTGCACAATCCAGACGCGGCGGGAAGGATTGTAGAGTGGGCACTGGAGCTATCCAGCTTTGGCCTCAAGTTTGAAAGTTCCTCGGCAATTCAGAGCCGAGTCCTGGCAGAGTTCGTCGTAGAATGGACCGCAACGCCTGATGAAGAAGTCCAGGAAACTGCTCTCCCCGGCAAAGAGGCGAGTTGTGACTGGATCATGTACTTTGATGGGGCTTTCTCCTTACAGGGCGCCGGGGCTGGCATACTGCTGGTCGCGCCCACTGGAGAGCACCTCAAGTACGTGGTCCAGATGCACTTCCCTAGGAAGGTATCCACGAACAACACTGCCGAGTATGAGGGGCTGCTTGCTGGTCTTAGGATCGCGGCAGACCTCAGAATCAAGAAGCTCATTGTCAGGGGCGACTCGCAGCTTGTCGTCAAACAAGTCACCAAGGATTACCAGAGCCCGTTGATGAAGGCCTACGTCAATGAAGTGAGAAAGTTGGAAGAGCGCTTTGACGGTATACAGGCGGAGCACGTTCCCCGAGCGGAGAACGACATCGCCGATTACATGTCAAAGCGCGCTGCCCTCAAGCTACCTGTGGAACCAGGTACCTATGTGCTTTAGCTTTCTCAGCCATCCGTTGATCCATAAATAGAGCAGAACAAGAGGAGGAAGTCAGGGTCCGGCAAGTACTTTCCCGCCGAGCTCCCCGGAGCCGCCGGCAAGGATGTTGCCGGGGACACTGAGCCCGCCACCGGAGGGCTAACTCCGGCGGAGCGTCAAGCTTTTGCCGTCGAGATGGCCACTCCCTTGGCGGAGGAAATGCCTTTGGTCCTTGCCGTCGAGCCCCAGGCTCCAGCGTGGGTGCAGCATACCGTCCGATTCCTTCAGACTGTGGAACTTCCTGAGGAGCAGGAAGAAGCGGAGAAAGTAGCCCGTCGGTCTGCCATGTACCAGTTCATCGATGACGTCCTGTACAGAAGGAGACCGAACAGTGTGAAATTGAAGCGCATCCCTCGAGAGGAAGGACTAGAGCTGTTGGCAGAGATACATGGGGGCATATGTGGATCCCACATAGGGTCGAGAGCCCTTGCCGACAAGGCATTCCAGCAAGGCTTCTTCTGGCCCACTGCCCTCCAGGATGCGACGGCACTGGTCACCAGGTGTGAAGCGTGCCAGTTCCATTCAAAGAAACTACATCAACCAGCTCAAGCCCTTCAAACCATTCCTCTCTCCTGGCCCTTCTTGGTCTGGGGGCTCGACATACTGGGCCCTTTCCCCTGCGCCGTCGGGGGCTTTGAGTACTTGTACGTTGCAATCGATAAGTTCACAAAGTGGCCAGAGGTGGAGGCAGTAAGGAAGGTCACAGCTCAGTCAGCCATCAAGTTCTTCAAGGGACTAGTGTGCCGTTTTCGTGTACCCAACAGGGTCATCACCGACAACGGCACACAGTTTACAAGCCGCACCTTCATGCAATATACCCAAGACCTCGGCAGCAAGGTCTGTTTCGCTTCCGTTGGTCGCCCCCGAAGCAATGGTCAAGCTGAGAGGGCAAATGATGAAGTGCTGTAGGACTAAGACAAAGACCTTTGACAGGTTGCACAAGAGCGGGAGGCGCTGGATTGATGAATTGCCGGCGGTTCTTTGGTCGATCAGGACGACGCCAAATCGAGCCACCGGCCAGACGCCCTTTGCCTTGATATACGATGCAGAAGCAGTTCTCCCCACGGAACTCATATACAGGTCACCTCGAGTGCTCGCTTATGATGAGCTTGAGCAAGAGCAACTGTGACAAGACGACGCAATGCTCCTTGAGGAAGATCGTCTTCGGGCGGCTATGAGAGCAGCGCGCTACCAGCAAGCCTTGTGCCGCTACCATAGCCGCAAGGTCCGTGCCCGAAGCTTTGAGGAAGGCGACCTTGTTCTCCGGCGGGTTCAATCGGCCAGGAATACGAACAAGTTGACGCCGAAGTGGGAAGGCCCTTATCGGGTAATACGAGTCACCAGGCCTGGCGCTGTCCGCCTGGAGACCGAGGATGCCGTTCTGGTGAGTAATTCCTGGAACATCGAGCATCTTCGCAAGTTTTACCCATAAGGCGCGGCTTGCCGGGCCTCCCGACAAGCCACCCTTTTGTACAAGCCTTGCCGGCAAGGCATGTAACCCTTTGTACAAAGCCAGGCGCAGACCCTGAGCATAAATAAATGAAGCGCTGCGTCCTAAGTTATAGCATGCATGCTGAGTTGAGTCTCGTCCTTGGTTAGGGTTGATAGTGCTTAGCAGCGGCTAACCCCTATCTTAGAGGTCGAGTCTTTGTCTTTCCTCTATATTCTTTGGTTCACAGGACGCGCAAACATCCTTGCCGAAGCCACTTGAGGGAAGGAAAGAAGAACAAACCAGCGCCTAGGCCCCCGGCGAGCCAGTGTTGCCGGAGGATGCAAGGGCAAGAATTCGCCCACGGCTGACCAGGGTTGCCAGGGGTTGCAACTTCAGATAAGTTCGTTATCCCTTATCATGCATTCCATTATGGAATGAGGTAAACCTCGTCCTTTTCCTTAAGCTACCGTGCTCCCATAACTCTAGGCCCTAGGACTCGTTCCTGGGACTAGGTTTGGTCGTAGTCGCGGCAGCAGAAGGATGAAACGAGGAGCCTGAGCCCACTTCATCCCTGCCTCCACCAAGGGCGTGAGAAAGGTCGAGCGAAGTAGGGAAACGGCAGGGCCTGTTGCCGGGCGAGAAAATGTTTATCTTAAAGATATCAGGGATTTATTCCCTGTTGTGGGTTCTTTACCTACGACCAAATGACCCGGCAAACATTCCTTTTTCATTAAAAACATTCCATTCAGGTACAGTCCATAGGGAATGAAAAACATGAATAAGGGGATTACAAGTTTTAGACTTAACAGATGCCCGAAGGCTTACAGACTAAAAAGAGACAATATGCCCGTAATGCCTTTCTTGTCCCTCTCCTCATGAGGCAGGTCAAGGAGGCGAGAAGGGCAAAAGGGGCGCCTAGGCGAGCTACGGGTGGCAGAAGACACCGAGAAGGCATCTCGGCGGCCTCCCAAGGGCTGGACGGTGATGACGGCGCCGAAGGCAGAGCTCAAAGACGAGGCGGCGGGACGTCAGTACGCATCGAAGGCGTCGGTGCCCGCGTACTCCGACATGACGACCTTGCCGCCCGCCTTCTTCCTCTTCCTCTTCCGCAGCCTCCCTACGCCAGCCGCCAAGGAGACGGCCCCGAGAAGTTCAAGGAGCCGGCGACGTGGATGATGGGGTCGCCTGTGCCGCCAGGAGCGGCGCCCGACACCTAGTCGGACCCGTCATCCTGTTGTCCACCGCCCTCATCGTCACTGCTGCTGTCCTCCTCGTCACCCTCATTCGAGGAGGAGTCTTATCATCGGAGGAGCTCTCCATGCAGCACCTCGCGCGAGTTCCGAGGTGCCCGAAGACCTTGACGGAGAGGTGGCCGTCCTCCATCAACTTGAAGTGGAGGGTGAGCCCATCCGTCAGGCTGTGGATGCGAGCGAACCTCTTCCATCCTTGGCGAAGATACATCACATGAGGGGCAGGGAAGTCGACACGGGCCCGCGTGCTGCTGATCTCGCAACCCCTCATGTGCAGCCGCAGCGACTACGGCGGATTCATCTCCATCTCCTGCGCAAATGGAGTCAGGAGACGAAGGTAACGGCGCGGCGACCCCCGCATCCTAATGAAGAACTCACAAGGGTCATCTCCAATATGACCTTCCATTGGAGGAGGAGTTGCTAGCGGGGGCGAGGCCGGCGGGCCGCCCCGTCCTCCTCTTCCCCGAGCACCCCGGCCTCGCCCACGGCCCCGCCCCCTCCCTCTTCCCCTCGTGGCTGGTTCGGCCACTACGGGTGCAGGAGAAGGGGGGACGCGTTGTCGAGCAGCGACCCTCGCCACCACCGTTGAGGAGCCGGGGTTTTCTCTCTTCATGGCGGACAGAAGAGAGGAGCATTAACTGAGGGAGAAAGAAGATGGAGGAGTGCGGGGCGCCGTCCCTTCTCCCCTCCCTTTATAAAGGGGCGGGGCTGGAGCTCGACCGCCCCGCCCGACCAATCAAGACACAGAAGGCGAGGGGGCCGGGACCGACCCGCTGCCCCAACCAGTGACGGCTTGGTTTCCCGCCTCCACCGCTCGCCGCCTCGAACGCATGGAAGGCACGTGGCGGACGTGCAGGACCGAAGGGATGGGTGATGCGACCTCTCCCCACCCCGTGATCGTGGGGAGTGGACGCCTAGACGACCGCGCCTCGGCCCCATCCAGTAGGCGGGCCGCGCCTCCACACTTCCCCCCATTTACGGGGAAGGCGCGGGCCGCCTCCTTTCGCATTTACTGCGACGTGACGCATGCCTGCGGAAACCGCCCCACGCATGCCGCCCACGTCACGCACGCCACTCCACCCCGCGCCACGCGCGCGGTCGTGGGAGGCGCAGCGGGCGGAAAATTTTACCATGGTGAAAACCGCCCCGCATGCCCGCGCACCGTCCTGGGCCTGGCCCAATAACGTGTCGCGCTTATGTGTGGCCCAGGCCCGGGGGCTCCTGTCGGTGTACAAAAAGAGGGGTACACTTTTTGTACCCCTATGACTGTGCACGAGCAGTCTAAGCCATGGGCACCACCACACCAAGCATGGCAAGGGAGGTGAGCCGGGGTAAGATCAAAGCTTGATGGAGACTGGAACAACGCCAAGAACAAGACCACAAAGAGCAAAGGGACGAAGCAGCTCTCCCCGGCAAGATCCTTGCCGGGGCCAGCTCTGGCAGCCCCGGCAAGACCCTTGCCGCGGTAGCTCGCCCCACGCCTACGGAGCGGATCACCCTTGAGTCGAGCGCCCCCATGGGGCTGGGATTCGGGAGATATCCCCGTGGTGGCATGCAGATCTTTGTGAAGACATCCAAGATCAGATACAAGTTAAAGAAGATGACGACCCTTGGTGGGATCCCAACCAAGGAGGACTACAAGGCCCCCGGCAAGCACCTTGCCGGGGATGACAGCAGGCGCCACGGCAGGACCCTTGCCGGAGCCCCGGCAAGGCCCTTGCCGAGGACACCCGCGGGGCCACCGTCAGGCCGGCACCAACCGGGTTTCCACCGACCCACGCAGCTGCCGACCCAACCAGCTGGACAGGCTCCTGCGTGGCAACCCACGGAACTTCGTGGAGACCCGCTGTTGCGGCACCTCAGGTGCCTGTCTACCTACATGGCACCTCAGGCACCGCTGGCCAGGGTGCGTGTCAACACGAGGAGGAGCGGCGACGGACAAGACGGACGTCTCCCCTCATCCCCGATAAAGTAAGGACACCTAAGCTAGGCGCATTAAATGCGCCTTGTCCTGTAATGCGAGGGATAACCTCGCATCACTGTACCCTTTCCACCTCCTGTGTGCCACTGTGGCGACCCTTTTTTCCTATAAAAGGAGGCCCGAGGCGACCAGGGGAAGGATTCAGCTTTTTAGGACTCCTCACGACTCTTTTGGAGCTCCTCGCTAGCTAAAGAACACAAACATATAATCCACCAAAGCAGGAGTAGGGTTTTACGCATCTTTGCGGCCCGAACCTGGGTAAAGGAACCGTGCCCTGACTGTTACATCCGCTCTTCTCTCAACCCCGCGCCCCGCAACCATAGTAGGGATTCTTGTGATCCCATAGGTGTCGATCCAAATACACCGACACTAACAAAGGTGATGTGTATGCATTTTATCCTTAGTTTAAGTTAGTAGAGTGTTGCTTAATTTTTATTTGATGAATTGTGGGTGAACTATGTCACTAAGTGTTCTTGGACTTTCCGAATGTTTCATATTTATAGTGTATGTCTTTGTTTTTTGTGTGATCATTTTCATGGTATTGACAATTAGTTTGGCTGTGAAATAGTATTTCTGCTCATGCTACATCTTTTTTATGTGTTACTTGCTTGGGTCACATAGGTGAACTTCTGGTTTTAGTTATCATTGTTTATATTGAAATTTGGTTGAACTTCTATTATGCGCTTTTGTTTTACTGCTTTGTTATATATTGTTGAACTTCTGGACATTCATCTATATGTAGTACTCCCTCTGCTGTAGATTGTTATATCTTTAGTATGTAAATTGTTCATTGTTTTACTCCTTTGTTAGGTATTGTTTAACTTCTGGATATTGGAAATTCATGTATAAGTAGAACTTCTTTTGGTGTAGGATTGCATATTAGAATTCAGCTGCCTTTTTACTTCCAATATTTGTAGTTGGTGATGAATTTAATAGTTCTGAAAAAAATGTCTGCGATCAAGATGGAGATTCATAAGTTAATACTGATGCTCCAAGTTCTGATGCGGCTAAAACACCTATTATTATTCCTTCGACTGCGATTACTGATGTTGCTTTGAGCCTTGAGAAAAATTTAAGCCTCGAGGATCTTGCTTCTGCAACTCTTGCTTCACCTAGTATGTGCAACTCCTTTTCTTTTATTTAAATTCTCGGTCCTTGTTTTTGAAATTGTTCTTGTCGTGTGTTTTTGTTTTTGTTCCTTACTTTTTTTCCTTTTTGTTATGTCTTTTGTGTTCTTGCAGATGTATCCATAGAGGAGGAAGCTGTGAACACCATCAACGTTGTACTATCCGACTTGGGTGTGCTAAATAACACTGATGTGACCGAGCGGGGGGCTCCATCTGTTGAAGGTTGTGACTCCATTCCGGAGCCTTTGGGCTCTCTTCAAATGTCAGAGATGCAGTCCCACTCTGTTGATGGCACTGAACCTGTCACCCAAGAGGAGGATGTGCCCGTTCAGCTTCTTCTAGAGGATCAACGCAAGAGGAAGAACCAAGTAGATTTTGATAAGAAGATGACTGCCCGCCTTGATAAAGGTTCTCATGTTTCTGAATCTGGTGATCTTGCCGAGCTCACAGTTGGTGGCTCTGTTGGTGAAGAAGACATGCCGTGTGCCACTGATGGCATGGTTGCCCGTGTGAAGAAGAAATTCAAGTAGACCGTGGTGAGGAAGCATTTAGTTGGTGAAGTTACTCCTCGGAGGAGCCCACATGTTTCAAATGCTGCATGACCAAGTGTGGGTGAACTTCCTTTAGTGTAAAGCCAAGTCCACGGAGGCACGACACGTCATAGTCTTCGTGTGCTTGCCACTGCGGCGCCTACACCTTCTCCACCTAGTGCTGGTGCATCTGGTAAGGGTAAGAAATGCGACATTAAGCGCAAGGTTGCACTGACAAAGTTTAGCAAGGGTTGCAAGAAGCGTTCTCATGTTAATCCAGACGACCAGGGTGATGCTAATTTCAGCGCTAATGAGGAGAATGACGACGATGGTGGTGGTGCTGCTGATCAGGTGTGAATCTCTCAACTTTACTGTTTTGAGAACATTTGTAGATTTGTTGTTATATTTGTGTATGTAGTACTGCCTTGGTGTACATAGCTGACCTTATTCTTACATACATGAAGAAATTAGCTGAGCTGCTTGGTTTATATGGTATTACTGCCTTTGTGTACATAGCTGAACTTCTGGATATATACATGAAAAAACTAGCCGAACTTCTTGGTATACATAGTTTTAATGCCTTGGTGTACATGTTGAACTTCTGCTTTGTAAATTTCTAACATTTAGAAAGCAACTTAACTTCTGGTCATACATGGTTGTACTACATGTGTAGACATAGTTGAACTTCTGAAATGTACAATGCTAACATTTATAAAGCAGCTGTACTTCTTGTTTTTTAATGGTTGAACTTCTCCTATATACATTTTTTGATCCATGCTCTATTTGCTTGTGTAGTTTTTCCGATTCAACATTAGTGAACTTTTGGTTTAGTTTGTTTATCTCATTATTCTGCCTTTTATCCCTGTCATTGCATTTTTTTAGTATCAGCTTGTGAAGCGGCCAAAGCCGAGAAAGAGTGAAGGCAAAGCAGTGGAAGAATGTGATGAAGGAGGAGATGATGAGAAATGTTTTAACAAGACGGTTTGTTGCTCACTGAAAGAGGTCAAGACATGCGCAAAATTGCTACAACTTAGGCGCACGGAGAGGGTTATCAAGGCTGGTTTTGGTTGTGTGTTTGGCTTGAAGGCCGATTCCAACATATCTCGTCCTTTGATGGGCCACATCTAGACCAGGATTGACCCTTCAACTATGATTCTGGACATGGGTGAGGCAAACGAGGTTTTGCGTATTACAAGTGATGTTGTTCACCACCTTTTTGGATTCCCTCAAGGTGATCATACCCCTCCTAGGCCCTCAGAGGATGGGTTTGATAATGCTATTATGAGGCTGAAGGAAAAACTTGGCTACAGGAGGAGTGATGACATCAAGGCAAAGGATCTGCGGAATATCCTCGGGGAACTTGTGAAGGATGAGACAAAGGATGATCTGGCTCTGCAGGTGTTTTACCTGATTATTCTCATGAAGGTTATTATTCCGGGTACGTCTACACGAGTGTCCAGGGAGGCAGCTGTGACGCCCCAAGACCGACGCTCCAGAAGACTGCCAGCTATTCCGGGTTATCATCGTGTGTTTCTTTTGCTTGCTCAATTTATTTTGCATTGCATCATGTCATCATGCCATCATGTCATTAATTTTTGCAACTCAAATAAATAAATCATATGGATCTTCGGTCCATTTAAATAGAGGGATATTCACAATGGTGATTTCTCTTTAGAACATATACTCCCAATATTTTTAGGGAGCTATTATAATAATTATTCCATTCTTTGGAATCACCAAAAACACACTTGCAAAATCCCCACGGCCTTTTCTACTTCAAGTTTGGTTGCCCAGACTTCGCCAACAATTCTTATCTCTTTTATCAAGGCTCCTCCTAATATCTCAACATTTTTGGGACCTGCCAAACACTTACTTCCTATTTAAACTCTTTCGAATGTAAATCAAATGAGTTGTTGGCAAGCCCCTTCAACACGTCTCTTTGCTATTTTTCTAGATCAAGCCCACTTTGGTGAGCCCAGGAAAATTAACCCCGTTCCCAAATTGCTTTTCTAAGTTTTCTTCCATCTTCTTTTCCTTTCATCCTTTCTTTTCCCGTTTCTGGAGTGAAAAGGGGTGGCCAGAGCTTACCTGGGCCGCGTCGGTCAGTTGAAGCCCCCAGCACCACAGCAGCCAGGCCTAGCCGCCGGCCTGCTAGGCCCAGCGCCCCCTCCTAACCCTAGCCCGAGTGCCCGACCCCCTCCTCTCGTTCTCTCCCTCTGCCCGCCGCCACGCTCGACCTGCTCTCCTCGTTCCCTCATCGCCGCACCCCATCACTCCCGATCCCCTCGTCCCCTCTTCCCGATCCCGCAACGCCGAACCCCACCACCTCTCCTTCTTCCCCGCGGCCGGCCACCTCCCCTGCCGGCCCTCCCCGCTGTCGCCTTCACTCCTCCCGTCGCCAAGCTGCCCCGCGGCTCTGTCTGGCCCGAGCTGCCGCGTCCGCCCGCACCGGAGCTCAGCAGACCTCCACCTTGCCACTGCCAAGCCCCGTGCTGCCCCGCCGCCTCTTCTCCACCTCCTCGCAGTCGGCGCCTCCTGCTCTAGTGCAATGGATGGCCACAGAGGGAGCTCTCCCGGGCCTCCTCCCGATGACCGGCCCATCGCCGGCGACCACCTCGTCTTGTCGCCACCTTGGACCAGCGCCGTGACTTCCTCCTTGGCCTCGTGGAGATTCCCTCGTCGCTCGCTTGACCGTGAGCACAACCTGCTGTCGTTGCTTCCCCGGCTGCGCCTGTACTTCGACGCCAAGCTCCGTTTCCTGCTCGCCACCATTGCCCTAGCAGGAGCTCCACCTTCCCTGCTTCATGCCAAGGCCGACGCCGGCCAGTCCTTCCAGCCGCTGCTCGGCCATGCACCGATGACTAGCATCTCAAGCTACCTCCATGCACCTCTGGTGACCTCCCGAGGTAGGGCCTTTGCAAGTCCCTCGAAGCCCCCTTTAGTTCATCAAGACTGGAATGTTCGACGCCCACGACCTGTCAAGTTTGTCTTTGAATGTGTAAGGCTATGTGGATACACAAGTACTCCTTTAGATACGCCAAGGTCGACTATGCCCGACGATGCGACAAGTACCTCTATCGATGCCTTGAATGACTACGAGCCGTGTACCACTACCGTCGACCCTCGAAGACCCCGTGAATGACTACTTCCTCTGACGCCCCGTGAACGAGTACCCCCGCCGTGACATCTATGAATACGTGTACAACTATCGTCGCCGTGTACCACTACTTCCACTACAAACTCGAACCGCTTCAAAAATGCACGCTTGAAAGGCATAACCACAAAGACGATGCCAGTGGACGAATGAATGTGTGTTGTATGAGATGCCCGTGTTTACCTCGAGTCTAAATTGACGTTGCATGCTTCTCTGCGTAAGTCGTGTCATCGACTCATGGGAACCTAGTAACGGGATCACCCCACCTTATTTCGCATGACACGCTCACGCCACCTTTCTTTTGCACCGGCATCTCGACGAGTTGTCGGATCATCGGAACGTTATCGTGGCACCATTTCCATTCTCGCCACCATGACACCCCTTTCCTTCCGTCGTGGCGACCAAATGCTTCATATCGTCTTCATGTCAACTTTTCATTAAATTGCTTAAAACTTGCTTTTCTCATCTGCATTATGATGACAACATTAAAATGTTTAAATTGTTGTTTGCTTTAATATTTGCTTAATGATATGGGGATTTTCTGGAATTGTTGTTTGTTGATTCCGTCTCCATTTAAATTGCTTAGATAGTGAAGTTTAATTGTGTTGCACCTCTTGCCATGCTAAGAACAATTAAACTTGTTGGGTTCATAAATGAGAGTCAACTAAATAAATAGAATGTGGTGCCCCACTTAAATTGTAGTGTTGTTTGTGCACATTGCCATGCCATGCATAATTAAACCGGAGATGCATCATACTTGGTTGTGCATCATATGCCATATTTATGCTTGTGTGTTTACCGTGTTGTTTGCTTCTTTCCGGTATGCTTCTCTCGTTAGCTTCGGTTTCGTTCCGGAGTTGTGAGGTTTTGTTCGACTACTTCATGGACTCGTTCTTCTTCCTTGCGGGATCCCAGGCAAGATGACCGTTCCCTGATATCACCTCTATCTTTGCTTTGCTAATTGTCTCGCTCTATAGTTATGCCTCGATGCCTATTCTCGCCGTGTCTTCCTATGTGCCATGAAACACTCTAACCGCTTTCCTAGCAAACCGTTGATTGGCTAAGTACGCTTTTGCTCAGCCCCTCTTATAGCGTTGTTAGTTGCAGGTGAAGTTGAAGATTGCTCCATGTTTGGACTTGTTTTTATTAGGATAACACAATATCTATGTTAATTAATTAATGCACATATATATTGGTAATGGGTGGAAGGCTTGGCCTTCTACTTGGTGTTTTGTTCCAGTCATGCCACCTTAGGACCCGATGAACCGATGTTATGTTCCTTGATTTTGCGTTCCTAACACGGTTGGGGTTTATGGCCCCCCTCAATAATTCGCATTGCTTAAAGCTTTTCCAGCAAGACCCAACTTTGGTACTACATTTGCCTAAGAACTAAAACTTGAATAGAGAGTAATTAATTGAGTTCTTAATCAACAACCCGGGCCAGTGCTCCTCATGAGTGTTGGTCCAAACTGGGCAGTCTGCGGGGCCGCCTTGGGGAAACCCGAGGTATTTGGTATATACCTATAGGCTGACCTATCCGGTCCAGGCCTGAGAAGATACGCGCGGCTACTATCAGGGTGTCGGCAAGCCGAGAGGTCTTGCTGGATTAGTTTTACCTTTGTCGAAATATCTTGAGCACGGGATTCCGAGAATACTCGGGTCTTCCCAACATGGAGTTGCGACTCCGCGGATCGTGAGTTTGTGATGGGCTAAGTTGGGACACCCCTGCAGGGTTATGAACTTTCAAAAGCCGTGCCCGCGGTTATGTGGTAGATGGGAATTTGTTAATATCCGGTTGTAGCTAACTTGACACCATATCCTTAAGAATACACTACTTGTGTGGATAACCGTGATGGTCTCTTTTCGAATGGTTTCGGAAAGTGAACACGGTGGGGTTATGCATGAACGTGAGTAGCTATGATCACTTATTGATTGTCTTTGGTGACCGTTGGCACTTATCCTCATCTCGCTCTGACTTCGTAAGCTAGTTGCTTAGTGCTTGCTGCAGCCACTTTATTACCTCTCCACACCTAAAGGCTTTATTAGTTTTGATACCCGGGAATGGGATTGTTGAGTCCTTGTGACTCGTAGATTACAACACACACCAGATGCAGGTACAACTGAGTATGACGCAGGAGATGGACAAGAACTTCACAGGGAGCTCGATGAAGAGCGTGGTCGTATGTATGTGACGTATCCCGACGATCAGTAGTGGTTCCTACTAGGGGTGATCAGGACTTGTGGTTCTGGTATCTTTTATCGTTTGAATTTGTCCGTAGTCGGACCCTTTGTTATTTGGATGAATGTATGAATGTTGAATTAATTGACTTGTAATGCCTATGATGCGACTATATCTCCTACGTGTCGAGGCACGAGTTTAGTCGGACCCTGTGTTATTTGGATGAATGTATGAATGTTGAATTAATTGACTTGTAATGCCTAGGATGCGACTATATCTCCTACGTGTCGAGGCACGAGTTAGAGACATAAGCGCATTCCGGAATGATCGCAAGCGCGATATCTTTGCACAACTCATGTAATGATAGGGATGAAAGTGTTAAATAATTGGCTTACACTCGCCACGTCACACAATTAACTCAACATTCATACATTCATCCAAATAACAAAGGGTCCGACTATGGACGAAATCAAACGAGAAAAGATACCACAACCACAAGTCCTAATCGCCCCTAGTAGGAATCACTACTGATCGTCGGGATACGTAACATACATACGACCACGCTCTTCATCGAGCTCCTAGTGAAGTTCTTGTCCATCTCCTGCATCGTACTCAGTTGTACCTGCATCTGGTGTGTGTTGTAATCTGTGAGTCACAAGGACTCAGCAATCCCATTCCTGGGTATCAAAACTAACAAAGCCTTTAGGTGTGGACAGGTAATAAAGTGGCTGCATCAAACACTAAGCAACTAGACTACCAAGTCAGAGCGAGATGAGGATAAGTGCCAACGGTCACCAAAGATGATCAATAAGTGATCCTAGCTACTCAAGTTCATGCATAACCCCACCGCGTTCACTTTCCGAAACCCTTTGAAAAGAGACCGTCACGGTTACTCACACAGGTAGTGTATTCTTAAGGATATGGTGTCAAGTTAGCTTCAACTGGATATTAACATATTCCCATCTGCCACATAACCACGGACACGGCTTTTAAAAGTTCATAACCTTGCAGGGGTGTCCCAACTTAGCCCATCACAAGCTCACGATCCGCAGAGTCGCAACTCCATGTTGGGAAGACCCGAGCATTCTCGGAATCCCGTGCTCAAGATATTTCGACAAAGGTAAAACTAATCCAGCAAGACCTCCCGACGTGTCGACACCCTGATAGTAGCCGCACGTATCTCGTTCAGACCACGACCGGATAGGTAAGCCTACAAGTATATACCAAATACCTCGGGTTTCCCCAAGGCGGCCCCGTACTCTGCCCAGTTTGGACCAACACTCATGAGGAGCACTGGCCCGGGTTGTTGATTAAGAACTCGGGTTAATTACTCCCTATGCAAGTTTTAGTTCTTAGGCAAATGTAGTACCAATGTTGGGTCTTCCTGGAAAAGCTTTAAGCAATGCGAATTATTGAGGGGGGCCCATAAACCCCAACCGTGTTAGGAACGCAAAATCAAGGAACATAACACCGGTTTATCGGGTCCTAAGGTGGCATGAGTGGAACAAAACACCAAGTAGAAGGCCAAGCCTTCCACCCATTACCAATATATATGTGCATTAATTAATTAAGATAGATATTGTGTTATCCCAATAAAACAAGTCCAAACATGGAGCAATCTTCAACTTCACCTACAACTAACAATGCTATAAGAGGGGCTGAGCAAAATCGTACTTAGCCAATCAACGGTTTGCTAGGATGTCAGTTAGAGTGTTCCATGGCACATAGGTGGTTGACAAGGCAAGAATATGCATCGAGGCATAACTATAGAGCGAGACAACCAGCAAAGCAAAGATAGAGGAGATATCGGGGAACGGTCATCTTGCCTGGGATCCCGCAAGGAAGAAGAACGAGTCCATGAAGTAGTCGAATAAGACCTCACAACTTCGGAACGAAACCGAAGCTAACGAGAGAAGCATACCAGAAAGAAGCAAACAACACGGTAAACACACAAGCACAGACATGGCATCTGATGCACAACCAAGTATGATGCATGTCCGGTTTAATTATGCATGGCATGGCAAAGTGCACAAACAACACTACAATTTAAGTGGAGCACCACATTCTATTTATTTAGTTTACTCTCGTTTATGAGCCCAATAAATTTAATTGTTTTTAGCATGGCAAGAGGTGCAACACAATTAATCTACACTATCTAAGCAATTTAATTGGAGTCGGAAACAACAAACAACAATTCCGGAAAACCCCCATGTGAATAAGCAAATATTAAAGCAAACAACAATTTAAACATTTTTATGTCGTTATCATGATGCGGATGACAAAAGCAAGTTTTAAGCAATTTTATGAAAAGTTGACATGAAGACGATATGAAGCATTTGGTCTCCACGACGGAAGGAAATTGGTGTCATGGCGGCGAGAATGGAAACGGTGCTACAGCAACGTTCCGATGATCTGACAACTCGTCGAGATGCCGGTGCAAAAGAAAGGTGGTGTGAGCATGTCATGCGAAAGAAGGTGGGGTGATCCCATTACCAGGTTGCCCCGAGTCGATGGCACGACTTACGCAGAGAAACATGCAACATCAATTCGGACTCGAGGCAAACACGGGCATCTCATACAACACACATTCATTCGTCCACGGGAATCGTCTCAGCGATTATACCTTTGAAGCGTGCGTTTTCGAAGCGGTTCGGGTTTGTAGTGGAAGTGGTGGTACATGACGACAGTAGTTGTACACGTTTTCGTAGATGTCATGGCGGCGGTAGTCGTTCACTGGGCGTCGTGGGAAGTAGTCGTTCATGGGGTCTTCGAGGGTTGACGGTAGTGGTACATGACTCGTAGTCGTTCGAGGCATCGGTAGAGGTACTTCTCGCATCGTTGGGCATAGTCGACCTTTGCGTATCCGAAGGAGTACTTGTGTATCCACCCAGCCGTACACGCTTGAAGACAAACTTGACAGGTCATGGGCGTCAAACATTCCAGTCTTGATGAAATGAAGGGGGCGTCGAGGGACTTGCAAAGGCCCTGCCTCGGGAGGTCACCGGAGGTGCGTGGAGGTAGCTCGAGATGCTGGTCATCGGGGCATGGCCGATAAGCGGCTGGAAGAAGTGGCCGACATCGGCCTTGGCATGAAGCAGGGAAGGTGGAGCTCCTGATAGGGCGATATTGGCGAGTGGGTAACGGAGCTTGGCGTCGAAGTACAGGCGCAGCCGGGGAAGCAACGACTGCAGGTTGTGCTCGCGGTCAAGCAAGCGACGAGGGAATCTCCACGAGGCCGAGGAGGAAGGCGCGGCGCTATTGCAAGGTGGCGACGAGACGAGGTGGTCGCCGACGACAGGGCCGGTCATCGGGAGGAGGCCGGGGCAAGATCCCTCGGTGGCCATCCATGGCGCTGGAGCAGGAGGCGATGACTGCGAGGAGGTGGAGAAGAGGCGGTGGGGCAGCACTGGGCTTGGCGGTGGCGAGGTGGAGGTCTGGCGAGCTCTGGCGCGGTCGGATGCGGCAGCTTCGGCCATACAGAGCCGTGGGGCAGCTTGGCGACGGGATGAGCGAAGGCGACGGCGGGGAGGGCCGGCAGGGGAGGAGGTCGGCCACGAGGAAGAATGAGAGGTGGTGGGGTTCGGCGCTGCGGGATCGGGATGAGGGGATGAGGGTATCGGGAGAGATGGGGTGCAACGATGAGGGAATGAGAGGGAACGAGGAGAGCAGGTCGAGCGTGCCGGCGGGTAGAGGGAGAGAACGAGAGGAAGGGGTCGGGCACTCGGGCTAGGGTTAGGAGGGGCCTGGATGCTGTGGTGCTAGAGGCTTCAACTGGCCGGCGCGGCCCAGGTAAGCTCCGGCCACCCCTTTTCACTCCAGAAACAGGAAAAAAAGGATGAAAGGAAAAGAAGAGAGAAGGAAGGTTGGAGAAGCAATTTGGGAATGGGGTTAATTTTCCTGGGCTCAGAAAAGTGGGCTTGATCTAGAAAAATAGCAAAGAGACGTGTTGAAGGGGCTTGGCAACAACTGATTTGAATTACATTCGAAAGAGTTTAAATAGGAAGTAAGTGTTTGGCAGGTCCCAAAAATGTTGAGCTATTCGGAGGAGCCTCGATAAAAGATATAAGAATTGTTGGCGAAGTCTGGGCAACCAAACTTGAAGTAGAAAAGGCCGTGGGAATTTTGCAAGTGTGTTTTTGGTGATTCCAAAGAATGGAATAATTATTATAATAGCTCCCTAAAAACATTGGGAGTATATGTTCTAAAGAGAAATCACCATTGTGAACATCCCTCGATTTAAATGGACCGAAGATCCATACGATTTATTTAGTTGAGTTGCAAAAATTGATGACATGATGGCATGATGACATGATGCAATGCAAAATAAACACACGGCAATAACCCGGAATAGCCGGCAGTCTTCTGGAGCGTCGGTCTTGGGGCGTCACAACTCTCCCATAGTAACAGAGGATCTCGACCCGAGATCCTGGAGATGGCACCTGATAGAAGAGGAAAAGGAAGAGGTAAACCAAAGTTGCTTCTTCGACAAACGAGTGAAACCACGAACCTTGAGAGGTTGAAAACTTGAAGAAGTGACACAACAGAGATGAAATAAATTGAAACACTCCGATAGACAAGAGGAACAAGTAATACGACAAGAACTGAGAGCTCAAGGAACAATATAGACTTTGAAACCACTCCGGCTGAAGAGAAGTAAGCAAAGAAGAATTCGGCAGCACTTCGACTGAAAATGGAAGGAGTTTAACAAGAACTTGAGAAGATGGGATGATACTTGATCAAATCAACAACACACTGCCTCCGAAACAATTAAAAGAATGGCACAAGGGTAAGAAGGATTTCAGATAGCACTCTGGTTGAAAGGAGAGGCAAAACTTGATAAGATGAGATAACTTTAATGGAGGACACAACACTCTGGTTAAATGGATAAATAAGAAAAAGAACATGATCTTGATATGACAAGATGATGGTTAGCAAAGAGCAATATCACAATGCCCCCGGAATGAAATAATAGAATATAGATCAAAGAAAGAAATGAACGGAGAAGAAAATGACAACTTCTACCATAATTGAATTTGAAAGAGCATCCTTACAAAGATGGATTGAATGGGGTTGATGGAAAATCAACAACAAAAAGAATAAGCTTGTCGTGGGCTTATGGAAAACATCTCAAAACTTGATGTGAAATTCTACCACTAACGGAAACAATTGATTTGATTGAGAGCACCAAAGAGATGAAAAGTTTCTTCCACCAAGATGATAAAGAGATAACTTGGATCATTGATAAGGACCACAATAGCAACAATCTTTAGGGAAAGCTTTTAGGTGAAATACAAACCAAGATAACTCCAACAAACAAGAAAATGATGGGTTTAAATATCTCATTCTTGATAACTTGTGAATCATGAAACATGAAAGAAACTGTCAAGAATGACATAACACCACCGCAAAAGATAAGGGAGCAAGAATTGCACTTCAAAATGCAAGAAGAAGAATACTTGAGCTCCTCGAACAAGAATCTTGAAGAAGACTTCAAGAATGAAAGAAATCTTTGATGAACCACCATGACGAACTCCGATAATAAAAGGATGAGACGTGTAGGATGAAAATAATAAGATTGAAGCCTTGTAGAGATTTAGATGGAGCTTCACGATGAGATAATGAGAGAGCTTGGAACTCCGGAAGGAAAGATGAAACACTTCGAACCTAGAGTTTATTCATTGTGAAGAAACTCCGAACAAAGGAATTAATCACTTGGATGAAACAAGAATAAGAATTATGTTATGCGTACCCTTCACCAATTTAAATTGATGACAACCAATGGATTTGGCATACTACTTATTCTCGTTGCAAAGAATTAAATAGAGATCTCGCACAAACTTGGGTAATCTTCAGCGAACCACCGGTAGGATTATGAAAAGAACAAATGAATTGATACGATAACAATGGAAGAGTAATCTTGAATGAACCACCATAAGAATATGGAGACGAACGAAGAGACATCAATTAAGAATAGTTGGAGGACGAAGTTGCAAACTGAGAACGAAGAAATCTTCTGAAATGATGGCCTTCAGAGGATCACATGGAAAGAATTCATGAAATGCTTCAGATGGTTATAAAAAGAATTCCTCACAATCGGAACAATAATGAGGATGGCATGAAGCTAGAACCATGAATCTTCAAGAGAATGGGCCAAGATTTAAGACAAACTCTTCTTCGGTCTTCAAATGCTGAGAATGACAACGAGAACCACCGTGAAGAATTTTGAGATACTCCGGACGAATGAAAAGACGAAGGTTTAATCAATCATGAATGAATTTGAAAGCGATCTGGGAGAAGGCATATGACTGATGGAATCCATACTTATGTCACACTTTGAAAAGAATTTGAGAATAACTCTGGAAAAAATAGAATAGTCAGGTAAGATCCTGTAAAAAGACCTGTGGGTTAGGGCCCACTGAAAAGAAACATTGTTGAAATGATTACTTGAAAGAGAGATTGCACCGGTTGAACTAAATGACTTGAACGAGATAACAACCTCAAAATAGCTTGAACGGATTAAGAATTGAAACACGAATCTTATGAGATACCTTGTACACTTCGGATAAGAATTAGAGAGAGTTGAATAAACAAGAGAGACTTTGGATAAGAATTTCCAACATGTGAAAACAAGTGAACTAAGAGGAAAAAATATGATCAACACCGAAGCTTGAATTTAGTCCACCGGAGAGAAAAACGCGAACAAAGAATGATGAACTTTAATCTTCCTTAGCATCTTCGTGAGAATCACCGGATAAGGACATTGAAGGAAAATAATGAAGAAACATCACACGGATAAAATGGTTATTTCATTTGAGAATTTCTGGCTCCGAGAAGAAGATGGGTGGGAGGGTGGGGAAAAACAAAGACAACTTGGGACGAACGAAATGGACACCATTGAGAAAAACCAAGAATTGGTCTTGCACATACTGAAAGGATCAATTAACTTGAAGAGAAGCACGCCGATTGAAAAAGAATTTAACATGACAATCTTGATGATCAAGAAGGATTAGCACTCCCATAGAAATATGAGAACACCGATTAGGAAAGGTATGGAATCAACATTTGACATCGAAGCAACTCGAATACCACAATCAAAACAAAAACAAAGGATAGATATGTTGCAACATTATCTTCACAACGAACATCCAAACAAAAATGAACGAATGAATTCCATAGCTTAATGGTACATCAACTTGTCGACAAGCCACTTGGGGGAACAAAATGATAGAATAAAACAACAAGGTAATAGATGGAACAAATACAAAATAGAGTTTCCGTCCCACATGTTCGTGCTGATGCCCCATGGCACGTGTTACAAAGGGCCTTGCAATCCTCGGATCAGCACAGTGTAGGATCCTTTAAGATGCAACCCCCAGTGTAACATCGACCATGATAACCTCTCCACTAGATGTTGAACCCCAACCTCATATCATGCATCAGTTGGAAGATTACCTAAGAGCTACTTGAATCCCACCTATTAATTCCTAAAGCTTTCTGGTTATGCAATCTGGTGTTGGGGATACAGGGGAAGAACAATATCTCACCCAACTAGCAATAACTACATCCAGTTGTATCCATCCGTCAACACATAACGAGGCACCTTCGGAAACTGTTTACCTCGGACCTTCGAAACGCATCCGCTATACTAGCTGTGGCAATACTCCCGAACTATCCCACTAGTTCTGGGTGACGTCGGGGTTATCTAACCACCAGACACGCATAGAAGAGTTTTCGATGTCGTCCGCCTCTGGTATTCTAGAACTGAAATGATACACAATGGGACGAAAATACCTCAGAGATCAACTCCTCGGGACTCAGCCTAAACAGACGGGAGGCACCAAGACATAATTCTCGTCATAAAGATATCAGAAAAATCAACCTAAAATTTTTTTTGGTGAAAATTGAGGATAGTGATGTTAAAACAACGTCAGGAATCGTCACCAGAGCGACGAAGGGGATGAGAAGTAAAAATAAATCCTATTCTCCGATATACATAGGACTCAAAATTTTTTTTGTGTGTGTGCCTAGACTCAACATCGGCAGCGGTTCGATCAATCAGGGGGCTCCTAGGTCGGAGAAGGCTCAGAATACCAACTTGTAATGCCCAGGATGCAACTATATCTCCTACGTGTCGAGGCACGAGTTAGAGACATAAGCGCATTCTGGAATGATCGCAAGCGTGCTATCTTTGCACAACTCATGTAATGAACAGGGATGAAAGAGTTAAATAATTGGCTTACACTTGCCACGTCACACAATTAATTCAACATTCATACATTCATCCAAATAACACAGGGTCCGACTACAGACGAAATCAAACGAGAAAAGATACCACAACCACAAGTCCTGATCGCCCCTAGTAGGAACCACTACTGATCGTCGGGACACGTCACATACATACAACCACACTCTTCATCGAGCTCCCAGTGAAGTTCTTGTCCATCTCCTGCGTCGTACTCAGTTGTACCTGCATCTGGTGTGTGTTGTAATATGTGAGTCACAAGGACTCAGCAATCCCATTCTTGGGTATCAAAACTAACAAAGCCTTTAGATGTGGAGAGGTAATAAAGTGGCTGCAGCAAGCACTAAGCAACTAGCTTACGTAGTCAGAGCAAGATGAGGATAAGTGCCAACAGTCGCCAAATAGGATCAATAAGTGATCCTAGCTACTCACGTTCATGCATAACCCCACCGTGTTCACTTTCCGAAACCCTTCGAAAAGAGACCGTCACGGTTACTCACTCAAGTAGTGTATTCTTATGGATATGGTTTCAAGTTAGCTACAACCGGATATTAACAAATTCCCATCTGTCACATAACCGCGGGCACGGCTTTTGAAAGTTCATAACCTTGCAGGGGTGTCCCAACTTAGCCCATCACAAGCTCACGATCCGCGGAGTCGCAACTCCATGTTGGGAAGACCCGATTATTCTCGGAATCCCATGCTCAAGATATTTCGACAAAGGTAAAACTAATCCAGCAAGACCTCCCGGCATGCCGACACCCTGATAGTAGCCGCGTGTATCTCGTCTCAAGCCACGACCGGATAGGTCAGCCTACAGGTATATACCAAATACCTCGGGTTTCCCCAAGGCGGCCCCGTAGTCTGCTCAGTTTGGACCAACACTCATGAGGAGCACTGGCCCGGGTTGTTGATTAAGAACTCGGTTAATTACTCCCTATGCATGTTTTAGTTCTTCGACAAATGTAGTACCAAAGTTGGGTCTTGCTGGAAAAGCTTTAAGCAATGTGAATTATCGAGGGGGGCCCATAAACCCCAACCATGTTAGGAACGCAAAATCAAGGAACATAACATCGGTTTATCGGGTCCTAAGGTGGCATAAGTGGAACAAAACATCAAGCAGAAGGTCAAGCCTTCTACCCATTACCAATATATATGTGCATTAATTAATTAAGATAGATATTGTGTTATCCCAATAAAACAAGTCCAAACATGGAGCAATCTTCAACTTCACATTCAACTAACAACGCTTTAAGAGGGGCTGAGCAAAAGCGTACTTAGCCAATCAACGGTTTGCTAGGAAGGCGGTTATAGTGTTTCATGGCACATAGGAGGTTGACAAGGCAAGAATAGGCATCGAGGCATAACTATAGAGCGAGACAACTAGCAAAGCAAAGATATAGGTGATATCGGGGAACGGTCATCTTGCATGGGATCCCGCAAGGAAGAAGAACGAGCCCATGAAGTAGTCGAACAAAACCTCTGTCAGGACCCCGATCCTAAGTCACACAGGTCTAGCCTGTAACACATCATATCACTTTGCGGCCTCCCGCACGGTATCCCCACGGGTGCCACCTTACCTGGCCCGGGACCGTTTGCGCATTTTGGCACACATATATAATAGTGTCGCTAGCATCCATATGACAGAGAACCCGGGCCGACATGAATAGTTATAAACCAAAAGTGGCGCCAAATTACAGAGACAGGCATACATGACCCAGCAACAAACGTGTCGGTCATCAACGTAGGAACCCAAGTCATAGCAAGCTACAAGGACTTAAAGGAACAACGCGTGACATTTCCCCTAAGGGACAGACACAGGAACGAAGAAGGACACATGCCGGCCAGCCTATGTGTTCCGGAGTAGTAGCAAGCTACCAAGGCTCAGTGGAAGCATTAGGAGACACTTCCCTGTAAGATAGGCTACCAAGGGTAAACAACTAGGTGTCGGATCCCACACATAGCAATACACATTACACGTACGCATAACATGCAAGTATGTGTTGTACAACATGGCATCACAATATAACTCAACAACTCATATAGATAAAGGCCCAGAAGAGCCATCATAGCATTTATTACAAACAGAGGTCACATGACCCAACATACAGAGCATACAGGCAACGGAAGCATAACATGTCTGAGTACAGACAACTACAAATGAAAAAGGCTGAGTAGCCTGACTATCTACAAGACCCTCCCAAGGGTACAAGATCATAGCTGAGGTAACAAGCTAAACGTCGAAGTCCACACGGAACCACTAGTGAGACAGGAGTCTCTCTACAAAAACATAAATTAATAAAACGTGAGTACAAAGGTACTCAGCAAGACTTACATCAGAACTAGCTACATATGCATTAGTATCAACAAAGGGGTGGTGGAGTTTGACTGCAGCAAGCCAGCTTTGACTCGGTGGCTATCCTAAACTACGACTTCAAGTAACTCTTTTGAGGTGGCGCACACGAGTCCACATATTCACCAATCAATACACTACTATGGATCCGCTTCTGTCTCCCTACGAGAAGGCCATCCATAGCACTCACGTTTATCTTGCGTGTTTTAGAGTATCCACTTTCACTTGTCTATGAACTGTACTTGTAACCTAGAAGTCCATTACCGCGGACACGCCTATTCGAATAGATCATATATAACCCTGCAGGGGTTTACTTCTTCACACATGTTTCCACCACTTAGCGTCTGCACACGACATGTGCTCAGCAGACTTCAAGCGAAAGCCGACGTGGGTGTAGACCACGACCTAACCAACCACTCAAGTCTCTCTTCCAGGTTTATCGCCTATTTGGGTTCCATCCGTTGGGAGATCCTGCCGGGGTGTCGCTCACGGCCCCAAACGATGTGTACAGGGTTCCCGCATCACCAAACGGGCGACCGGTACACCGTGCCACGTACCTGCCGCGTCACAGCCCAACCCGAGGGTCAGCGCTGCGCACGACCTCCAGTAAACTACAAACACCAGAAACTAGTTGTAACTCCTGGACAGAGAACAAGGGCAGTCAATAAGTCGAGCGGGGTCATATTTCAGGGCCCAACGTGTGGTAGTAGCTGTTCATGGATCAACCAACACAGAACTCAGTTCCTGAGGACGACTGCAATGAGACAACCCACCATGTACTCCTACATGGCCTCTCATCGCTACCTTTACCAGATCGTGTTCACACACTTAGCTCTCAACAGTAGGACATGCTCATCACCCTTCCAATTCATCCCCGATGAATCAGACCTGACACAACTCTAAGCAATAGCAGGCATAACCAGAAAGCATGAATGAGTAGGCACAACATGGCTCAAACAACTCCTACTCATACTAGTGGGTTTCAACTATTTACTATGGCAATGACAGGTCATGCAGTGGAAAGGGGTTCAACTACCGCAGCAGGTAACCGTTATGACGTTGTTGTCCTAATGCAGTATAAGAGAGCAAGAGTGAGAGAGTGGGATTGTATCGGAATGCCCGAAGAGGTTTTGCTTGCCTGGCACTTCTGATGATAACATTGGGTCTTCATCGGTGTCAACGATCACATCGTCGGAACAACGTCTACTGAAAGAGGGCAAACACCGGCAAACAAGGGAGAACACAATCAATGCAATGCGACAATACGATGCATGATCATGACATGGCAATATGCTGTTGATTGGGCTATTGCAACTAGCAACCATGTTAAATGAAGTTGGTTTGAACCAAAGGTTAAAATTCAAACTCCATATGTGATTATTTAAATGCTATTTTATTTATTTGACATGATCAACAGGTTTAACTTGTTCAAACCTGCATGAAAATTCCATAAACAGATTCCTTGAATTTTTCTGATCATTTTTCATATATAAATTATTTTCATTGGAGTTATAGATTATTTTCTGTGATTTTTAGAAGTTTTGGCTATTTTCTGAAATAAATAAATCATTTCTGATTTATTTAAAATTCCAGAAAATACTTATTGCGTCAGCATGACATCACTGTGATGTCAGCAGTCAACAGGGGCTGGTCCAGGTCAAACCTGACCAGTGGGGCCCACTGGTCAGTGACTCAGGGCTGGTTTGTGTGGATGACAGGTGGGACCAGTCAACGTTGACTTAACCAAAGTCAAAACTCGCACGTGGGGTCCACAGGATTAGTACTAATCTAAACAGGAAAATTAGACTAACCTAATTAGGCGCGGGGGCCCACATGTCAGTGTCAGTAGGCTAATTAAGCTTCATTAAAAGCTTAACTAAATAATTAGAAGAGGCCAGGGCCCACTTGTCAGCGACTCGGGGGAGGTCAAACCTCCGGTCAGACAGGCCAAACGACCGACGGCTAGCCACATGCGAGGCCGAACGCGGCGGAGGGCGTCGGAAAACCGCCTCCGGCGACCAAAAGAGCGGCGGAGGGGCTTGGCGTGATGCTGGTCCTCGTCCGCATCCAACAGATCCATCAGCTCGCGCCGGGGAGGACCAGAACGACGGCGGCGAGGGAAAGTGTGGTGGCCGGAGTTCAGCTCGAGCGGGTGCGGGGCTACAGTGCTCGGGTGAGCAAACGGAGCATCTAAGAAGCCTCGTGGAGGCTCCGGGAGCGTGTCAGTGCCACTGGAGCGAGCAGGAGAAGCCCGGGTGCGCGGTCTCGTCGGCCATGGCAGACGGCGGCTTCGGGTGAGCTCGGGGCGGCGGCTAGAGGACACGGGAAAGCAGGGGGCAGGGAGGAAAGGGCCTGTAGCTCACCGCGGTTCGAGAGGACCAGTTGGAGGCGGCGGGGATGCACTGGAGCTCGCAAATCACCGGCGGCGAGCGGCGGACAGGGGCAATGAGGACGAGCTCGATCCGCTCGTCTCGGTGATCCGTTAGGCGTGTACGTCGGCGTGAAGACGAATTAGAGGTCGGAGGAGCGACTGGGCGTGCTGGTGCGGCGTCTTAGCATCGTTAGCCACGCGAACGGCAAGCGGCGGCGTCGGCTAGTTCTCGGGTGGCTGCGGGAAGACGAAGGGGAGGGGGAAGAATGACCAGAGGGAGAGAGGAGAGGATCAGCACGCCCAGGGCGTCGCGCTGGCGAGGTGAGAAGGGCCGGCGCCTTGCCACCGCGAAGCAGGAGGTGGCCGCGGCTCGGCTCTGTGCGCGCCACGCGCAGAGCCAGTAGGCGCGAGGAAGACGACGCGCGAGGGGGTGGGCTGGGCCTAGCAGGCCGGCTATCTACAGGGCTTCTAGTGGGCTGCACAGAAGGTAGGTCCAGGTAACTTTCTCTCCCTTCTATTTCTATTTAGTTTCTGTTTTTCTATTTTGTTATTTTGTTCTGGGCTTTATTAAAAATACATAGGCACACTCAAAAATCACCAAACTTCTCATGCCCACTATATAGAATATATCCAGCATGGAACATTTCAGTTTACGATTATTTGGACATTTAAAATATTTACTAGCATTTAAATGCCCAAATTCAAATAACATATGGTTTAATCCATTGACCTTTGGATGACCTAGAAATTTGTGCACCATTTTTGGGAGAGGTTCTAGACCAATTCAAAAATGATGAACATTTTAGGAGGGTATTTCAGGTTCATTGGAAAAGTATTTTAGTAACCCTAATTGATTTGGGTGGTGCTGGGAGTTTCTGTCATCCCCATTTCAACTTTCTGTGAAAAATAAACATGATGCAACACCAGATGCTAGCACTAGGCAATGACAGAAGCTAGGGATGTGACAACTCACCCCCACTAAACAAGAATCTCGTCCCGAGATTCAGGCGTAGGGTAAGATGAAGGGGGACACAACTAACACAATCTTCACGATCCAACTGTCCTTCATATGAATGTTGATTGCTTGCCTCATGTTGATCCTGGCATCCTTGCTTTCGAGGTCTTTGTCCAACACGGTGACGACGAAAGAAACTCTACAAAATTGATCTTCTGAAAGATCGAGCAACTCAAGATCAACTCATGGAGTGAGACGTTGAGACATCTCTTGAGCTGTGACACAGAGTACACCTCCAGGGGGATGGAGTGAAACAAACGATGAAGGTTCACCTAGCGGCAATAATTCCACACCTAAGAAGAGGGTGATCGAGGTCACCAGACGGGGCACCTTAAAGAAAGTGACTCGTAGAATTATCCCCTTAAGTGGCAAAAATAATTACTTTTGATATGGAGATCATTGAAATTCCCTATACCAGCCTGAGGCAAATCACAATCGATCGTTTGACGGAGTCCGAAAGAATGACATTCTCGGGCCAGAATGGATGATGTGGACTACCTTGTTGAAGACAACACAAGGGATGATTTTGCTTATCATCGGAAATGGATGGGACCCATGGTAAAATGGCACATTGGCGGTGCAAGCTGGGAACAAAATGCAAATGCTGGGAATGATTCTGTTAACTGGGAGGAAACACAACAGTAGAGAGTGAATCTACTCTTTGAGGGGTTATAGCATAACCAAGAACACTGGGAGCAACCCCGGTTAGTGCCAGTGATAACACCTAGTGCTTGTGCGTGCTCTCAAGAACTTGAGCGTTCCCATATTCATCAAGGTTTTACCAATATCCGTGTCAAGGATCCTGGAAACACCACATACTACCATGATGAATAGCGATGGACGATGCAGATGCAACGGAAGATAGAACTTCTCAGATTTCACCTTAGCGGAGTCAAAGGGCAAAATCTGGATGATTGACCAAGAGACATTTAGCGCTTCGCTTCTAATGTTCTCCTTGATGTGCTAGCGCAACCCATCTATTAAAATAGTTTGGTACTTAGAACGTCAAGTAAAAGGTCGGACTTCAGGAGCACAAAAATCCATAAGGAACAACTAGGGAGTAAATCCTACGAAATCCCTATGGGAGGTGGCCAACTTCTTCAATCGAGATACTACGACAATAGGTCTTCCGGCTGGGTGTGTTGTCCACGACATCCACCTCACCGGTTATCGAGAGACCAATATTGTAGTTCTCGAAAAAATCTCCAACCATCATATCTGCCTGAGATTCAGTTCTGGTTGGTGTCAGGACATTCCAGACTCATCGAGTCTAGAAAAAATGATAGTTTACAACACAAATCGACGAGATGGCGTTGCGAGATTCTCGGGGGGGGGGGGGGGGG
>LR738714.1:337510816-337593935 GCA_902687465.1 Secale cereale
AACTATGATAGCAAGCTCCAAAACATGAGCTGGTTCTGCTACATACATGTGAACACGTTGTCCAAGACAAGTATGACCACATGGTAGTCTTATAACGAAACACTACCGAGTTCAATGGGAACCATCATTGCGGATAACGAAGTCCTTGATTAAGCCCGGGTTAGCTCTTAAGAAGGAACTCCTTCTCCTTAAACAAATCCATCAGTGGCTTGGTGTGCTAGGCATTCATATAGAGTGAAGGTTGCAAGTCTCCAAACCACAGAATACTTCGCACGCATGCATGACTGACTTGGGATGATTCCACAGGAAGCAAAATAAACTTTCTCAAACTCACTGTGGCAACTTACATCAATTACACATGAATTAGGGAAAGTATCTTCTCTCATCCAACATATATCTCGTGAATGGGACACGAAGGCAATGCTTACAAAGTTTCCAACACTAGCTTAATGTCCTACAAAATCATGGAGAAGATAGGGATGTTTGTTGATGGGCTCAACAATAATCCATCCACGCTTCCATATAGATGGAATTCCATGACAATGTGAACAAAGTGATAGCATTGGTCAGACCAAAAGATGTAACGGTGTATGCTCGAGGGATCAACCACGAGTAAGACAACATTATGAATACACTCAAATCAAAGTTTGGACAAGACAATAGATCCAACAATTGATCACGAGGATCAATCGATCAAGATATCATCTTTCTTCAACACACACACACAAAAGATATCCCTTGGAAGGAACTAAGTCAGTCAAGCTTTTATCTTTCAACTCTCCAAGTTGTCGTTTAGCTTAACCGACTAGCTCAGGGTATCCAACACAGATTCTTGGAGAAAGGGTGGTTTAGAGAGAAACCAGCTTGATCACGAGCTCAACATATCGGCCAGGGAGCAACCTGGTAATACTTCCGAGAAGATATTCAGAAAATCACGGACCACCGGTATGTTACTAAGCTCGAGAACAATCTTGCTTTTCAGGGCAAGACGATATGATCAGAAGAGCGAGAGATTGACACAATCCTTACTCATTGATCGAAGAGTGCACCAGGAAAGATGGACTAGTAGCACGATCAATCTTAGAATGGTGATTGAATAACCAACACGCTAAGAATGAGATTGTTGTCCTTTAACTACCAAGCAACGAAGTTTCTAGGAGTATTGGTTTCACACAGCACAATTCACTTGTCAGCATTCTGGTTACAATAACACGGAGGTCGAGGAATAAACGATGATGGCGAGAAGTATCACCTTATCAAAAGTTCATAGGAGGTGGTGCAATTCCCATGACATTCTTGACAAAAGGATGGTAATACTCCAAGATAGAACAGATTAGAAGCTGTATTAGCATTCTCCATCTACGAAGTACAACTTCTTTGACCCAATCCTATATATGGATAAGGTACTGGAGTTTGTTTCTCCTAGTCATTCCAGGCATCGATGAACGCGAATGCACGACTACTCCTGACTATCAGCTGATAGACGAGGGTCATAATACAACTAAAAAGGAACAACTCAAGGAACGTATGATTTTCTGAGTTGTGGATGCATAGATTAGTATGTTGAACCAAGTTCAACAAATTTCTTCCGGATAATCCATGCGGAGAGGTAGGACTGGCAGAGTCACAATATGATTGGAGTACTACTCAAGAGCACTCTGGTTGTGATGTTTGGTTCAGAAGAACTTCTGCCATGATGGTTCATGGTATTGGAAGAACGATAACCACGGACCTTGAGGACTATCACAAGGTTACTAATATCCTAAAGGAACGAGCAAACACTATCTACATGAAGTAAGTAGAATGAACCTTGGGTTTAGGAACCCAGAAATAGAATGCCTACTAACTAAATGGCATCACGGGATGCTTTCGAGAATAATGGCCATAATCATCACACTGAGAATATAAACCATTGCTAGATTACTGGGTGATCCTCTAAGACACCTAGGGTCATAATAATAACTCCAACATAGATGTCGAGGTAACAGAGTACCTCAACACACTGGCTAGTGTGGTTAATCTGGCCCAAAGGAGCATCGGAAGCAGGAAGAAAGGATTTGCAAATGCATCAGATTATTTAGAAACCTGGAATGACTCGGACAGCATAACGGGTGTAAATGCCCAAAAAGATTTTGAGATCCAAGCAAAAGGGTAGCATAATCAGTTAACATCATAATGTCAAGGTTCTGAGACCAACAATTTAACAAACGAAAGTAGAAGAAACTAACTGAGGGTTGAATCCACAATTGACGTGATCCTGATAAACAGAAGAGGAAGCCTATTTCCTTAATCCCCGTAGAAAAGAAGAGGATGACTCAGATCAGAAGGTCATAAGGTAAAGGAGTAAAAAGAGCCTTACGTTCCCTTCCACAATCAATTCCCTTATTATAACTAAAGAATTTCTAGACACGACTTCGACCAGTTTGGCTTACTAATCCTACAGGCAGTCAAGCTCTGATACCAAAGCTGTCAGGACCCTGATCCTAAGTCACACAGGTCTAGCATGTAACACATCATATCACTTTGCGGCCTCACACACGGTATCCCCACGGGTGCCACCTTACCTGGCCCGGGACCGTTTGCGCATTTTGGCACACGTATATGATAGTGTCGCTAGCATCCATATGACAGAGAACACGGGCCGACATGACTAGTTATAAACCAAAATGGCGCTAAATTACAGAGACATGCATACATGACCCAACAACGGAAGTGTCGGTCATCAACGTAGGAACCCAAGTCGTAGTAAGCTACAAGGACTTAAAGGAACAACGCGTGACATTTCCCCTAAGGGACAGACATAGGAACGAAGAAGGACACATGCCGGCCAGCCTAAGTGTTCTGGAGCAGTAGCAAGCTACCAAGGCTCAGTGGAAGCACTAGGAGACATTTCCCTGTAAGATAGGCTACCAAGGGTAAACAACTAGGTGTCGGATCCCACACATAGCAATACACATTACACGTACGCATAACATGCAAGTATGTGCTGTACAACATGGCATCACAACATAACTCAACAACTCATATAGATAAAGGCCCAGAAGAGCCATCATAGCATTTATTACAAACAGAGGTCACATGACCCAACATATAGAGCATACAGGCAACGGAAGCATAACATGTCTGAGTACAGACAACTACAAATGAAAAAGGCTAAGTAGCCTGACTATCTACAAGACCCTCCCAAGGGTACAAGATCGTAGCTGAGGTAACAAGCTAAACGTCGAAGTCCACGCGGAACCACTAGTGAGACTGGAGTCTCTCTACAAAAACATAAATTAAGCAAACGTGAGTACAAAGGTACTCAGCAAGACTTACATCAGAACTAGCTACATATGCATCAGTATCAACAAAGGGGTGGTGGAGTTTGACTGCAGCAAGCCAGCTTTGACTCGGTGGCTATCCTAAACTACGACTACAAGTAACTCTTTTGAGGTGGTGCACACGAGTCCACATATTCACCAATCAATACACCACTATGGATCCGCTACTGTCTCCCTACGAGAAGGCCATCCATAGCACTCACGCTTATCTTGCGTGTTTTAGAGTATCCACTTTCACTTGTCTATGAACTGTACAGGTAACCCAGAAGTCCATTACCGCGGACACGGCTATTCGAATAGATCATATATAACCCTGCAGGGGTGTACTTCTTCACACATGTTTCCACCACTTAGCGTCTGCACACGACATGTGCTCGGCAGACTTCAAGCGAAAGCCGACGTGGGTGTAGACCACGACCTAACCAACCACTCAAGTCTCTCGTCCAGGTTTATCGCCTATTTGGGTTCCATCCGTGGGGAGATCCGGCCGGGGTGTCGCTCACGGCCCCAAACGATGTGTACAGGGTTCCCGCGTCACCAAACGGGCGACCGATACACCGTGCCACGTACCTGCCGTGTCACAGCCCACCCCGAGGGTCAGCGCTGCGCACGACCTCCAGTAAACTAGAAACACCAGAAACTAGTTGCAACTCCTAGACAGAGAATAAGGGCAGTCAATAAGTCGAGCGGGGTCATATTTCAGGGCCCAACGTGTGGTAGTAGCTGTTCATGGATCAACCAACACAGAACTCAGTTCCTGAGGACGGCTGCAATGAGACAACCCACCATGTACTCCTACGTGGCCTCTCATCGCTACCTTTACCAAATCGTGTTCACACACTTAGCTCTCAACAGTAGGACATGTTCATCACCCTTCCAATTCATCCCCGATGAATCAGACCTGACACAACTCTAAGCAATAGCAGGCATAACCAGAAAGCATGAATGAGTAGGCACAACATGGCTCAAACAACTCCTACTCATACTAGTGGGTTTCAACTATTTATTGTGGCAATGACAGGTCATGCAGTGGAAAGGGGTTCAACTACCGCAGCAGGTAACAGTTATGGCGTTGTTGTCCTAATGCAGTATAAGAGAGCAAGAGCGAGAGAGTGGGATTGTATCGGAATTCCCAAAGAGGTTTTGCTTGCCTAGCATTTCTGAAGATAACATTGGGTCTTCATCGGTGTCATCGATCACATCGTCGGAACAACGTCTACTGAAAGAGGGCAAACACCGGCAAACAAGGGAGAACACAATCAATGCAATGCCACAATATGATGCATGATCATGACATGTCAATATGCTGTTGATTGGGCTATTGCAACTAGCAACCATGTTAAATGAAGTTGGTTTGAACCAAAGGTTCAAATTCAAACTCCATATGTGATTATTTAAATGCCATTTAATTGATTTGACCTGATCAGCAGGTTTAACTTGTTCAAACATGCATGAAAATTCCATAAACAGATTCCTTGAATTTTTCTGATCATTTTTCATATATAAATTATTTTCATTGGAGTTATAGATTATTTTCTATGATTTTTAGATTTTTGGCTATTTTCTGAAATAAATAAATCATTTCTGATTTATTTAAAATTCCAGAAAATACTTATTGCGTCAGCATGACATCATTGTGATGTCAGCAGTCAACAGGGGCTGGTCCAGGTCAAACCTGACCAGTGGGGCCCACTGGTCAGTGACTCAGGGCTGGTTTGTGTGGATGACAGGTGGGACCAGTCAACGTTGACTTGACCAAAGTCAAAACCGGCACGTGGGGTCCACAGGATTAGTACTAATCTAAACAGGAAAATTAGACTAACCTAATTAGGCACGGGGGCCCACATGTCAGTGTTAGTAGGCTAATTAAGCTTAATTAAAAGCTTAACTAAAAAATTAGAAGAGGCAAGGGCCCACTTGTCGGCGACTCGGGGGAGGTCAAACCTCTGGTCACACAGGCCAAACGACCGACGGCTAGCAACCAGCGAGGCCGAACGCGGCGGAGGGCGTCGGAAAACCGTCTCCGGTGAGCAAAAGAGCGGCGGAGGGGCTTGGCGTGATGCTGGTCCTCGTCCGCATCCAACGGAGCCATCAGCTCGCGCCGGGGAGGACCAGAACGACGGCGGCGAGGGGAAGTGCAGTGGCCGGAGTTCAGCTCGAGCGGGTGCGGGACTGCAGTGCTCGCGCGAGCAAACGGAGCATCTAAGAAGCCTCGTGGAGGCTCCGGGAGCGTGTCAGTGCCACTAGAGCGAGCAGGAGAAGCCCGGGTGCGCGGTCTCGTCGGCCATGGCGGACGGCGGCCTCGGGTGAGCTTGGGGCGGCGGCTAGAGGACAGGGGAAAGCAGGGGGCAGGGAGGAAAGGGCCTGTAGCTCACCGTGGTTCGAGAGGACCAGTTGGAGGTGGCGTGGATGCACTGGAGCCCGCAAATCACCGACGGCGAGCGGCGGACAGGGGCAATGAGGACGAGCTCGATCCACTCGTCTCGGTGATCCGTTAGGCATGTACGTCGGCGTGAAGACGAATTAGAGGTCGGAGGAGCGACTGGGCGTGCTAGTGTGGCGTCTTAGCGTCGTTGGCCACGCGAACGGCGTCGGCTAGTTCTCGGGTGGCTGCGGGAAGACGGAGGGGAGGGGAAAGAATGACCGGAGGGAGAGAGGAGAGGATCAGGACGCCCAGGGCGTCGCGCTGGCGAGGTGAGAAAGGCCGGGGCCTTGCCACCGCGAAGCAGGAGGTGGCCGCGGCTCGGCTGTGAGCGCGCCACGCGCAGAGCCAGTAGGCGTGAGGAAGACGACGCGCGAGGGGGTGAGCTGGGCCTAGCAGGCCGGCTATCTACAGGGCTTCTAGTGGGCTGCACAGAAGGTAGGTCCAGGTAACTTTCTCTCCCTTCTCTTTCTATTTAGTTTCTGTTTTTCTATTTTGTTATTTTGTTCTGGGCTTTATTAAAAATACTTAGGCAGACTCAAAAATCACCAAACTTCTCATGCCCATTGTATAGAATATATCCAGCATGGAACAGTTCAGTTTAGGATTATTTGGACATTTAAAATATTTACTAGCATTTGAAAGCCCAAATTCAAATAACATATGGTTTAATCCATTGACCTTTGGATGACCTAGAAATTTGTGCACCATTTTTGGGAGAGGTTCTAGACCAATTCAAAAATGATGAACATTTTAGGAGGGCATTTCAGGTTCATTGGAAAAGTATTTTAGTAACCCTAATTGATTTGGGTGGTGCTGGGAGTTTCTGTCATCCCCATTTCAAATTTCTGTGAAAAATAAACATGATGCAACACCAGATGCTAGGACTAGGCAGTGACAGAAGCTAGGGATGTGACAACCTCATAACTCTGGAACGAAACTGAAGCTAACGAGAGAAGCATACCGGAAAGAAGCAAACAACGCGGTAAACACACAAGCATAAACATGGCATATGATGCACAACCAAGTATGATGCATGTCCGGTTTATTGATGCATGTCATGGCAAAGTGCACAAACAACACTACAATTTAAGTGGAGCGCCACATTCTATTTATTTAGTTGATTCTCGTTTATGAACCCAACAAGTTTAATTGTTTTTAGCATGGAAAGAGGTGCAACACAATTAAACTACACTATCTAAGCAATTTAAATGGAGCCTGAAACAACAAACAACAATTCCGGAAAATCCCCATGTCATTAAGCAAATATTAAAGCAAACAACAATTTAAACATTTTAATGTTGTTATCATAATGTGGATGAAAAAACAAGTTTTAAGAAATTTTATGAAAAGTTAACATGAAGACGATATGAAGCATTTGGTCGCCACGACGGAAGGAAAGGGGTGTCATGGCGGCGAGAATGGAAACGGTGCCACAACAACGTTCCGATGATCCGACAACTCATCGAGATGCCGGTGCAAAAGAAAGGTGGCGTGAGCGTGTCATGCGAAAGAAGTTGGGGTGATCCCGTTACCAGGTTCCCACGAGTCGATGGCACGAATTACGTAGAGAAACGTGTAAAGTCAATTCAGACTTGAGGCAAACACGGGCATCTCATACAACACACATTCGTTCGTCCACGGGCATCGTCTCGGCGGTTATACCTTTGAAGCGTGCATTTTCAAAGCGGCCCGAGTTTGTAGTGGAAGTAGTGGTACACGGCGATGGTAGTTGTACACGTTTTCGTAGATATCACGGCGGTGGTAGTCGTTAACGGGGTGTCGTGGGAAGTAGTCGTTTATGGGGCCTTCAAGGGTCGACGCTAGTGGTACACGGCTCATTGTCATTCGAGGCATCGGTAGAGGTACTTGTCGCATCGTCGGGCATAGTCGATCTTGGCGTATCAGAAGGAGTACTTGTGTATCCACGTAGCCATACACGTTCGAAGAAAAACTTGATAGGTCGTGGGCGTGAACTTTCCAGTCTTGATGAACTGAAGGGGGCGTCGAGGGACTTGCAAAGGCCCTGCCTCGGGAGGTCACCGGAGGTGCGTGGAATTAGCTCGAGATGCTGGTCATTGGTGCATGGCCAAGCAGCGGCTGGAAGGAGTGGCCGGCGTCGGCCTTGGCATGAAGCAGGGTAGGTGGAGCTCCTTCTAGGGCAATGGTGGCGAGCAGGGAACGGAGCTTGGCGTCGAAGTACAGGCGCAGCCGGGGAAGCAACGACTTCAGGTTGTGCTCGCAATCAAGCGAGCGACGAGGGAATCTCCACGAGGCCGAGGAGGAAGTCGCGACGGTGGTGCAAGGTGGCGACGAGATGAGGTGGTCGCCGACGACGGGGCCGGTCATCGGGAGGAGGCCGGGGTGAGCTCCCTCGATGGACATCCATGGCACTGGAGCAGGAGGCGGTGAGTGCGAGGAGGTGGAGAAGAGGGGGCTTGGCAGCGGCAAGGTGGAGGTCTGGCGAGCTCCAGCGCGGGAAGACGTGACAGATCTAGTCGGACAGAGCCACGGGGCAGCTTGGCGACGGGAGGAGCGAAGGAGATGGCGGGGAGGGCCGACATGGGAGGAGGTCGACCGCAGGGAAGAAGGAGAGGTGGTGGGGTTCGACACTGCGGGATCGGGAAGAGGGGACGAGGGGATTGGGAGAGATGGGGTGTGGCGATGAGGGAACGAGAGGGAAAGAGGAGAGCGGGTCGAGCATGGTGGCGGGCAGAGGGAGAGAACGAGAGGAGGGGGTCGGGCACTCGGGCTAGGGTTAGGAGGGGGCGCTGGGCCTGGCTGCTCTCGTGCTCGGGGCTTCAACTTGCCGGCGCGGCCCAGGTTAGCTCTGGCCACCCCTTTTCACTTCAGAAACAGGAAAAGAAAGGACGAAAGGAAAAGAAGAGAGAAGAAAAGTTAGAGAAGCAATTTGGGAACGGGGTTAATTTTCCTGGGCTCACCAAAGTGGGCTTGATCTAGAAAAATAGCAAATAGACATGTTGAAGGGGCTGGCCAACAACTCATTTGAATTACATTCGAAAGAGTTTAAATAGGAAGTAAGTGTTTGGCAGGTCCCAAAAATGTTGAGAAGGAGGAGCCTCGATAAAAGAGATAAGAATTGTTGGCGAAGTCTGGGCAACCAAACTTGAAGTAGAAAAGGCCGAGGGAATTTTTCAAGTGTGTTTTTGGTGATTCGAAAGAATGGAATAATTATTATAATAGCTCCCTAAAAATATTGGGAGTATATGTTCTAAAGAGAAATCACCATTGTGAATATCCCTCAATTTAAATGGACCGAAGATCCATATGATTTATTTAGTTGAGTTGCAAAAATTAATGACATGATGGCATGATGACATGATGCAATGCAAAATAAATAGAGCAAGCAAAAGAAACAGGCAGCGATAACCCGGAATAGCTGGCAGTCTTTAGGAGCGTCGGTCTTGGGGCGTCACAGCAGCAATGGCTGAGAATCTTGTGTTTGAAGATATGGCAAATATGGACTATTGCTAGTTGGTTGTTGATGATATTTGAAGGGCTGTTATTAGGTATCAACAAGGGACTAGCAGAGGGAAAGCTGTCACAGGCTGTGGCATTGTGCCGCTTCTTATGTATCTGGACTACCTTATCATTGGCAAGACATCTAATCCTGACTTGAGGACCCCTCGCATCAATTTCTTGGATCAGGCCAAGCTTCTTGAGCTTGCTGCTCTCGGATTACGGGCTCCGCAAACCCAAAAAAGTTCGAACACAGGGGCGTGAACGAAGATCTCTCTCACTCACGTCTACCTAGTGTCACGCCCTCGCCCGGTGGTGAGTTTCAAGCAAGCAACAAGTAAAAGCACACATGAGTTTACCCAGGTTCAGACCACCTTGCGGTGTAAAACCCTACGTCCTGCTTGAGTGAATTGGCCTCAGGAGGGCTTGAGTATGAACAAGTACAGTTGTTCTTGAGCTCAGGAGGAGAGCTCTAGAGGGTCAGGAGGCAAGTGTTCTTGCTCCTTGGTGCGAAGGTGGGGTGTTCCAGATGAGGTCGATCTCCCTCTCCATAGTGGAAATCCAAGCTACTTATATAGGCGGCCAGGGTCCTCTTCCCCCGAAATGTTTAGGCGGGAAGGGATCCCACAACGGCCATTTTGAGCGGGAACACAAGGACGCTCCTATCCTGACAAAAGCGGTCTTCGCCTGCAAAGAGATCAGAAGATGACGCAGTGGTGGGCTCGGTGGTGACATCCTCCCTGTTGTCCTTGCGGTCTTCGGTCTTGTTGCACCGAAGGGGAAACCTTTGTCTCGCCTCTCAGGACCCCGCGCCTGCGCTGTCTCCTTTGCACCAAATGGCAACTGCGCCACTGGCACGCACTGGCACCTGCTGGCGCGGCGCGTCATTGCTCGCGTCATTGCCTCCTCCTGAGGTGGGCTTGGCCTTGGGTTCTCCGCCCCTCTGGAGCAGCCTAGTCGAGGCCGCTCCTGAGAGGGTCTTGGTGTCATTCTCCTCGCGAGGCCTAGCCCCCTCGCGAGGGTCTTGAGCAGCTGGTCGATCAGCTGGGCCATACCAGGCCGTAGTAGGAGCGCGTCATGGCCCGCAGGCAGGCAAGTTTGGGTACCCTGGTTCCCAGGACGCCGACAGTAGCCCTCGGGCCCAAGGCGCGCACGAAGTTGGCTTCAGGGCGAAGCCTTAGTCGAGGACGAAGCGCCGCGGGCCCAAGAAGACTGCGGGCTAGTCTAGCGCGTGACGGTCGGATGGGACGTGGGCGACTCCGCTCCCCACGCAGTGTTGGTGACCATGCGACTTGACAAAAGGGACTGTCTTCGCTGCAGAGGAGTTATCGCTTCCTTTCCTTCCTGCTTAGATCTCCTTCTCCTTCGCCCCTAGCCTTCCCAAATCACCTGCATCCTCCAGCGCCTCCAGCAATGGTGAAGAAAGGCAAGGGTGCCGCGTAGGCGTCCGGATCTGCTCCTTCCCCCGAGGCGGTGCTCGAGGAGTCCACCATCACTGAGGAGGGGGACTACGCGGAGGTCCAGTCTTTCTTGTCGAGCGACCATAACGAGCATGGCCCGACTAAGATTTGGGTTGGGTCCACCGCAACGTGGATCTTGCCGAGGTCTTGCTACCCCTTCTTCCTGTTGGAAATATGCCCTAGAGGCAATAATAAAAGAGTTATTATTATATTTCCTTGTTCATGATAATCGTTTATTATCCATGCTATAATTGTATTGATTGGAAACTCATATACATGTGTGGATAAATAGACAAACTTTGTGTCCCTAGTAAGCCTCTTCAGGACTAGCTCGTTGATCAAAGATGACCGCGGTTTCCAGGTCATAGACATGAGTTGTCATTTGATAACGGGATCACGTCATTAGGAGAATGATATGATGGACGAGACCCAAACGTTAAAACATAGCTTTTGATCGTATCAGTTATCGCTATAGTTTTCTGCATGTCAAGTATAAGTTCCTATGACCATGAGATCATGTAACTCACTGACACCGTAGGAGTGCTTTGTGTGTGCCAAACGTCGCAACGTAACTGGGTGACTATAAAGGTACTCTACAGGTATCTCCGAAGGTGTCTGTTGAGTTGACATGGATCGAGACTGGGATTTGTCACTCCGTGTGACGGAGAGGTATCTCCGGGCCCACTCGGTAATACATCATCTCAATGAGCTCAAAGTGACTAAGTAGTTAGTCACGAGATTATGTATTACGGTAACGAGTAAAGAGACTTGCCGGTAACGAGATTGAACTAGGTATAGAGATACCGACGATCGAATCTCGGGCAAGTAACATACCGACGAGACAAAGGGAACTGCATACGGGATTGCCTGAATCCTTGACATCGTGGTTCATCCGATGAGATCATCGAGGAACGTGTGGGAACCAATATGGGTATCCAGATCCCGCTATTGGTTATTGACCTGGGAGTGTCTCGGTCATGTCTGCATAGTTTCCGAACCCGCAGGGTCTACACACTTAAGGTTCGGTGACGCTAGGGTTGTTAGTGAGAACAGTGCATGGTTACCGAAGGTTGTTCGGAGTCCCGGATGAGATCCCGGACGTGACGAGGGTCTCCGGAATGGTCCGGGGACGAAGATTGATATATAGGATGAGAGTGATCGGAGTCCGGAAGTGTTCCGGGGAGCACCGGGAAGTCGGCGGATGACCGAAAGGGGTTTTCGGGGTCCCGGAAAGAGTTTCGGGCCTAATGGGCCACAAAGGGGAGACGCAACAGCCCTCATAGGGCTGTGCGCCCCCCCTGGGCCCTCTCCTCATGCGCCAAGGGGGCTGGACCCCCTAGGGCTGCCGCACCCCCTTAGGCTTGGGGGGCAAGGCACTTGGGGGGGGGGGGGGAACCCTAGCCCCAGGGGGCGCCGCCCCCTCCCCATCTGCCCTGGCCGCCGGCCCCTAGGGGAAACCCTAGGGCGCCCCTCCCCTCTCTTCCCCCTATATAAAGAGAGGCAGAGGGAGGGCAGCCACACACGTTCGTGCCTCGGCGCTGCCCTCCCTCTCCCACATCCATCTTCGTGAACTCCGCGGTGCTTGGCGAAGCCCTGCTGGAATCCTCCACCACCATCTCCACCACGCCGTCGTGCTGCCGGTGTCTCCATCAACCTCTCCTTCCCCCTTGCTGGATCAAGAAGGAGGAGACGTCCCCGAGCTGTACGTGTGAAGAACGCGGAGGCACCGTTGCTTCGGTGCTAGGATCTTCGGCGATATGAATCGCGGCGAGTACGACTCCATCAACCGCGTTCTTGAACGCTTCCGCTTAGCGATCTACAAGGGTATGTGGATCCAACTCTCCCCTCGTAGATGCATCTCCTAGATTGATCTTGGTGAGCGTAGGAAAAATTTTTGTTTCCCATGCAACGTTCCCCAACAGTGGTATCAGAGCTAGGATCTTGCGTAGATGCTTTCACGAGTAGAACACAAAAGGGTTTGTGGACGTTGATGTTTAGATTGCTTCCCTCCTTAGTCTTTCTTGATTCAGCGATATTATGGGATGAAGCGGCCCGGACCAACTTTACATGTCCACGTACATGAGACCGGTTCCATCGACAGACATGTGACTTTTGTTGCATAAGATGGCTGGCGGGTGTCTGTCTCTCCTATCTTAGTTGAATCGGAATAGAAAAAGGCGGTCCTTGTAGAAGGTTAAATAGCAACTTAAATATCACCGTTGTGGCTTTGCGTAGGTAAGAAGCATTCTTGCTAGATACCCATAGCAGCCACGTAAAACATGCAACAACAAATTAGAGGACGTCTAACTTGTTTTTGCAGGGTATGTATGTGATATGATATGGCCAATGACATGATGAGATATATTTGATGTATGAGATGATCATGTTGTAATAGTTAATATCGACTTGCATGTCGATGTATACGGCAACCGGCAGGAGCCATAGGGTTGTCTTTAATTTTTGTATGACCTGCGTGTCAATCATTAAGAGCTTTGTAATGCTTTACTTTATCGCTAAACGGTAGCAATAGTAGTAAGAGCATGGTGGGCGCGCGACAACCCCGATGGCGACACGATGATGGAGATCATGATGATGGGGATCATGGTGTGGCGCCGGTGACGATGGAGATCATGCCGGTGCTTTGGAGATGGAGATCAAAAGCACGAGTTGATGGCCATATCATGTCACTTATGATTTGCATGTGATGTTAATCCTTTTATGCATCTTATTTTGCTTAGGACGACGGTAGCATTATAAGATGATCCTTCACTAAAATTTCAAGATAAAATTGTGTTCCCCCCGAGTGTGCGCCGTTGCGAAGGTTCGTCGTTTCGAAGCACCACGTGATGATCGGGTGTGATAGACTCTACGTTCGCATACAACGGGTGCAAGCCAGTTTTGCACATGCAGAACACTCGGGTTAGACTTGATGAGCCTAGCATGTACAGACATGGCCTCGGAACACGGAAGACCGAAAGGTCGAGCATGAGTCATATAGTAGATATGATCAACATGAAGATGTTCACCATTGACACCACCTCATCTCACGTGATGATCGGACTTGGGTTGGTGGATTTGGATCATGCCACGCTCGAATGACCAGAGGGATGTCAATTTGAGTGGGAGTTATAAGTAATTTGATTAGTTAAAACTCACTTATCATGAACAATAGTCTAAGATGTCTTTGCAAATCTTTTGTTGTAGATGGCTCGCGCAGTAGCTCCCCTGAATTTTAATGCGTTCCTAGAGAAAACTAAGCTGAAAGATGATGGGAGCAACTTTGTGGACTGGCTCCGCAATCTGAGGATCATCCTCACAGCTGCCCAAAAGGTTTATGTCCTAAGTGCACCGCTAGGTGAACCCCCCGCTCCGGCCTCTGTGGACGTTATGAACGCCTGGCAGACGCGTTCGGATGACTACTCAGTCGTGCAGTGTGCCATGTTGTATAGCTTGGAAGGAGGACTTCAAAGGCGTTTTGAACGTCATGGAGCATATGAGATGTTCCAGGAGTTGAAGTTCATCTTTGAAAAGAATGCTAAGATCGAGAGGTATGAGACCACCGATAAATTCTTTGCTTGCAAGATGGAGGAGAATTCGTCTGTCAGTGAGCACTTGCTGAAGATGTCTGGGTACTATACCCGCATAGCTGATCTGGGACTTGTGTTCCCGGAGGAGGCTATCATTGACAGAATTCTCCAGTCACTCCCACCTAGCTACAAGAGCTTCGTGCAGCAGTATAACATGCAAGGGATGAACAAGTCCATCGCCGAGCTGTTTTCAATGCTGAAAGTCGCTGAGGCAGACATCCAGAAGGAGTATCAAGTATTGATGGTCAATAAAACCACCAGTTTCAAGAAAAATGGCAAGGGCAAGAAGGGTAACTCTAAGAAGGGTGGCAAGGCAGTTGCTCATCCAGTGAAGAAACCCAAGGCTGGGCCCAAGCCAGAGACTGAGTGCTTCTATTGCAAGGGGAACGGCCACTGGAAGCGGAACTGCCCCAAGTATCTGGCAGACAAGAAGGGGGCCAACAACAACAACAAGCAAGGTATATATGATATACATGTTATTGATGTGTACCTCACCAACTCTCGTTGTAGTGCCTGTGTATTTGATACCGGTTCGGTTGCTCACATTTGCAACTCTAAACAGGAACTACGGAATAAACGGAGGCTGGCGAAGGACGAAGTGACGATGCGCGTGGGGAATGGTTCCAAGGTTGATGTGATCGCCGTCGGCACGCTCGCTCTTCGATTACCATTGGGATTAGTTATGAACCTGAATAATTGTTATTTAGTGCCTGCGTTGAGCATGAACATTATATCTGGATCTTGTTTATTGCGAGACGGTTACTCATTTAAATCAGAGAATAAAGGTTGTTCTATTTATATGGGTAATATCTTTTATGGTCATGCACCCGAAGTAGGGGGTTTATTCTTATTGAATCTCGATAGTGATGATACACATGTTCATAACATTGATGCCAAACGATGTAGAGTTGATAACAATAATACCACTTTCTTGTGGCACTGCCGTCTGGGTCATATCGGCGTGAAACGCATGAGGAAGCTCCATGCTGATGGACTTTTGGAGTCTCTTGATTTTGAATCACTTGACACATGCGAGCCGTGCCTCATGGGCAAGATGACAAGGACTCCGTTTTCAGGGACAATGTAACGGGCAAGTGACTTATTGGAAATCATACATACTGATGTGTGTGGTCCGATGAGTGTCACGGCGCGCGGTGGATATCGTTATTTTCTCACCTTCACTGACGACTTAAGTAGATATGGGTATATTTACTTGATGAAGCATAAGTCTGAAACATTTGAAAAGTTCAAGCAATTTCAGAGTGAAGTTGAGAATCATCGTAACAAGAAGATCAAGTTCCTACGATCTGATCGAGGGGGAGAGTATCTGAGTTATGAGTTTGGCAATCACTTGAGAAAGTGTGGAATCGTTTCACGGTTGACGCCACCTGGAACACCACAGCGTAATGGTGTGTCCGAACGTCGTAATCGAACCCTATTAGATATGGTGCGTTCTATGATGTCTCTTGCCGATTTGCCACTATCGTTTTGGGGATATGCGTTAGAGACAGCTGCATTCACTTTAAATAGGGCTCCATCTAAGTCCGTTGAGACAACACCGTATGAACTATGGTTTGGTAAGAAACCTAAGTTGTCTTTTCTCAAAGTTTGGGGTTGCGATGCTTATGTCAAAAGGCTTCAGCCAGAAAAGCTCGAACCCAAAGCGGACAAATGTGTCTTCATAGGATACCCAAAAGAGACGGTTGGGTACACCTTCTATCTCAGATCCGAGGGCAAAGTGTTTGTCGCTAAGAACGGGTCCTTTCTCGAGAAAGGGTTTCTCTCGAAAGAATTGAGTGGGAGGAAGGTAGAACTTGATGAGGTTATTGAACCTCTACTTCAACCAGAGAGTAGCGCAGCACAGAAAGATGTTTTTGTGGAGCCTGCAGAGGTTGAAGAGGAAGCCAATGATGATGATCAAGAAGCTTCTGATCAAGTTACTACTGAACCTCGTAGGTCGACAAGGGTACGCACTGCACCTGAGTGGTATGGTAACCCTGTCTTGGAGGTCATGTTGTTGGACAACAGTGAACCTACGAGCTATGGAGAAGCGATGGTGGGCCCGGATTCCGACAAATGGTTAGAGGCCATGAAATCCGAGATGGGATCCATGTATGAAAACAAAGTATGGACTTTGGAAGTATTACCTGAAGGGCGGAAGGCCATTCAGAATAAATGGATTTTTAAAAGGAAGACGGACGCTGACGGCAATGTCACCGTGTATAAAGCTCGACTTGTGGCAAAGGGTTTTTCACAAGTTCAAGGGATTGACTACGATGAGACTTTCTCACCCGTAGCGATGCTTAAATCCGTCCGAATCATGTTAGCAATAGCTGCATATTTCGATTATGAAATTTGGCAGATGGATGTCAAAACAGCGTTCCTTAACGGTTTTCTTAAGGAAGAGTTGTATATGATACAACCGGAAGGTTTTGTCGATCCAGAGAATGCTGACAAAGTATGCAAGCTCCAGCGTTCCATTTATGGGCTGGTGCAAGCATCTCGGAGTTGGAATCTTCGCTTTGATGAGGTGATCAAAGCGTTTGGGTTTGTACAAGTTTATGGAGAAGCTTGTATTTACAAGAAAGTGAGTGGGAGCTCTATAGCGTTTCTAATATTATATGTGGATGACATATTGCTGATTGGAAACAATATAGAATTTTTGGATAGCGTGAAGGGGTATTTGAACAAGAGTTTTTCAATGAAGGATCTCGGTGAAGCTGCTTTCATATTGGGCATCAAGATCTATAGAGATAGATCAAGACGCTTGATAGGACTTTCACAAAGTACATACCTTGATAAAGTTTTGAAGAAGTTCAAAATGGATCAATCCAAGAAGGGGTTCTTGCCGGTATTGCAAGGTACAAAGTTGAGTAAGACTCAATGCCCAGTGACTGCGGAAGATAGAGAAAAGATGAGTGTCGTCCCCTATGCTTCAGCCATAGGCTCTATCATGTATGCAATGCTGTGCACAAGACCAGATGTCAGCCTTGACATAAGTATGGCCGGAAGGTTTCAAAGTAATCCTGGTATGGATCACTGGACAGCGGTCAAGAATATCCTAAAGTACCTGAAAAGGACTAAGGAAATGTTTCTCGTTTATGGAGGTGATCAAGAGCTCGTCGTAAAGGGTTACGTCGATGCAAGCTTTGACACTGATCCGGATGACTCTAAGTCTCAAACCGGATACGTATATATTCTCAACGGGGGAGCGGTAAGCTGGTGCAGTTCCAAGCAAAGCGTGGTAGCCGATTCTACATGCGAAGCGGAGTACATAGCTGCCTCGGAGGCGGCAAAGGAAGGTGTCTGGATGAAGGAGTTCATGACAGATCTTGGAGTTGTGCCTAGTGCACTAAACCCAATGACTCTGTTCTGTGACAACACTGGTGCCATTGCTCTAGCCAAGGAACCAAGGTTTCACAAGAGGACCAGACACATAAAGCGACACTTCAATTCCATCCGCGATTCAGTCAAGGAGGAGGACATAAGCATTTGCAAAGTACACACGGATTTGAATGTTGCAGATCCGTTGACTAAGCCTCTTCCACGGGCTAAGCATGATCAACACCAAGACTCTATGGGTGTTAGATTCATTACCTTGTAATGCTAGATTATTGACTCTAGTGCAAGTGGGAGACTGTTGGAAATATGCCCTAGAGGCAATAATAAAAGAGTTATTATTATATTTCCTTGTTCATGATAATCGTTTATTATCCATGCTATAATTGTATTGATTGGAAACTCATATACATGTGTGGATAAATAGACAAACTTTGTGTCCCTAGTAAGCCTCTTCAGGACTAGCTCGTTGATCAAAGATGACCGCGGTTTCCAGGTCATAGACATGAGTTGTCATTTGATAACGGGATCACGTCATTAGGAGAATGATGTGATGGACGAGACCCAAACGTTAAAACATAGCTTTTGATCGTATCAGTTATCGCTATAGTTTTCTGCATGTCAAGTATAAGTTCCTATGACCATGAGATCATGTAACTCACTGACACCGTAGGAGTGCTTTGTGTGTGCCAAACGTCGCAACGTAACTGGGTGACTATAAAGGTACTCTACAGGTATCTCCGAAGGTGTCTATTGAGTTGACATGGATCGAGACTGGGATTTGTCACTCCGTGTGACGGAGAGGTATCTCCGGGCCCACTCGGTAATACATCATCTCAATGAGCTCAAAGTGACTAAGTAGTTAGTCACGAGATTATGTATTACGGTAACGAGTAAAGAGACTTGCCGGTAACGAGATTGAACTAGGTATAGAGATACCGACGATCGAATCTCGGGCAAGTAACATACCGACGAGACAAAGGGAACTGCATACGGGATTGACTGAATCCTTGACATCGTGGTTCATCCGATGAGATCATCGAGGAACGTGTGGGAACCAATATGGGTATCCAGATACCGCTATTGGTTATTGACCTGGGAGTGTCTCGGTCATGTCTGCATAGTTTCCGAACCCGCAGGGTCTACACACTTAAGGTTCGGTGACGCTAGGGTTGTTAGTGAGAACAGTGCATGGTTACCGAAGGTTGTTCGGAGTCCCGGATGAGATCCCGGACGTGACGAGGGTCTCCGGAATGGTCCGGGGACGAAGATTGATATATAGGATGAGAGTGATCGGAGTCCGGAAGTGTTCCGGGGAGCACCGGGAAGTCGGCGGATGACCGAAAGGGGTTTTCGGGGTCCCGGAAAGAGTTTCGGGCCTAATGGGCCACAAAGGGGAGACGCAACAGCCCTCATAGGGCTGTGCGCCCCCCCTGGGCCCTCTCCTCATGCGCCAAGGGGGCTGGACCCCCCTAGGGCTGCCGCACCCCCTTAGGCTTGGGGGGCAAGGCACCTGGGGGGGAAACCCTAGCCCGAGGGGGCGCCGCCCCCTCCCCATCTGCCCTGGCCGCCGGCCCCTAGGGGAAACCCTAGGGCGCCCCCTCCCCTCTCTTCCCCCTATATAAAGAGAGGCAGAGGGAGGGCAGCCACACACGTTCGTGCCTCGGCGCTGCCCTCCCTCTCCCACATCCATCTTCGTGAACTCCGCGGTGCTTGGCGAAGCCCTGCTGGAATCCTCCACCACCATCTCCACCACGCCGTCGTGCTGCCGGTGTCTCCATCAACCTCTCCTTCCCCCTTGCTGGATCAAGAAGGAGGAGACGTCCCCGAGCTGTACGTGTGAAGAACGCGGAGGCACCGTTGCTTCGATGCTAGGATCTTCGGCGATCTGAATCGCGGCGAGTACGACTCCATCAACCGCGTTCTTGAACGCTTCCGCTTAGCGATCTACAAGGGTATGTGGATCCAACTCTCCCCTCGTAGATGCATCTCCTAGATTGATCTTGGTGAGCGTAGGAAAAATTTTTGTTTCCCATGCAACGTTCCCCAACACTTCCTCCACAGCCTCTCCGTCGGGCTCGTGCCGCCCTTCTAGGAGTTCTTCTACGTCATCTTGAATCACTACCAGGTGCACGCCCTCCACATCCAGCCTCACTCCAACTTCATCCTGTCGCTATTCGCCTTTTACTGCGAGGCGTGTGTGGGGGTGAAGCCGACTGTCGCCCTCTTCCACCACTTCTTCTCCATGCGGCGGTATGACAAGGGTCCATTCTTGGGCTGCGTCTCCTTCGTCTTCCAGCGCCAGGGCTGCAGGCTGATGACAGCCGGGAAGAAGATAGACACCCACCGGAAGAGGTGGGTCTATCTGGATGCCCAGCATATTCACCCGCTATAGACGCTGCCTACAGCCCGTCCGGAGAAATGCGCCTGCTGGAGCTACGCGAAGCTCAACGACCCCCTTGCCGAGCCTGTCTTGGCAAGGATCGAGGCCGACCTGGGCTCGAGGCTTGAAGAGACCCAGATTGTGAAGGAGTTCCTGAGGCAGCGGCTGGCGCCGCTCCACGCATACCCGCGCCCCATGTGGGAGCTGATGGGAGATGATGATAGGCTTCGGCTGCGCTCGGGGACGCTGGCCGAGGTCGAGATGGACCTTGCCTCGAACGCTCTCCTGGGGATGGTTCATGAGGACCTCTCGGGGGCCCATCTGCCGCTGTACCACCGTCCTAACAAGGCCGAGCTGCTGAAGGCCGTGTCAGGCTTCGGGGTGCCTGTGGCTGCTCCACCCATGGTCGACGTGTCCTCCGGTGTCGAGGAGGGGATCGACAAGGAGGAGGACTCAGAGGAGACCCTGGGAGACGGGGACCGGGTTGACGAGGAGGACGCCTCCGAGGCGTCTGCTGAGGAAGTGGCGCTGGGCGCAGACGCCGCTGGGTGGCCCCAGGCAACCACTCTGCATCGATCTGGGCACGCTGCGCCCGGAGGGAGTGATGCGGCGACCCTGCCGAGGAGCGCCGCGCCAACGAAGCCAGTGGCCGCAGCCGCACTTAAGTCCGTAGCCTCGCGCCTTGCGAACATCTGGACAGCTCGCGCGCCCGTGGCACCGGCGGCCGCGGCCGGCCTGCTGATGAAGAGGAGGGCGCGCCTCGCCTCCGATGAGTAAGTGTGTAGTCTCCCGTCATTCCTTGATCGCAGTGTTACTAATGTATTTCTCTTGGCGCGGCAGCCTGGGTGGCGTGATGAAGAAGGCGAAGGGGGAGGCCACATCGCGGCGCCCCGCTCCACCTGCTGCTGCTGTCGCCGCGGAGAAGGGTGCCGCAGCCTTGCGCGCCTCGGCCAGCCAGGCTGCCGAGCACGCGGTGGCGGTGTCGCCTGAGGGCGTCGTCGTTGCTTGCGAGGCCGCGGTGACTCCTGCTCCCTCCGCTCCAGCGAGGGGAGCCGGAGCCCCCGAGCCCCTGGTCGAGTAGGCAATCACTGTGGCACCCATCCGCCAGCCGGTGCAGCCTGGCCCTGAGACCTTGGAGGCCGCTTCTGCTGCGCTGGGTCGGCTCCGTGCCGATCTTCTGGGTGGTGACGGCCGCGCGATGGAAGGACGTCTGGGCCTGATCTTTGGGTGGCTCCTGGCAGACGAGTCTGCGCGGGCCTCCTGGATCTAGGCCTCAGCGGCCGCTGCCAAGGATCAGGAGGAGGCCGCGGCAGCCGCACGGGCACGCGATGCCGCACGAGCCGACGCAACATCCTTCGAGAAGCGATGTCGCAAGGTGGAGAGCGAGCTGGAGGACCTTCGCGAGGAAGGCACCAGGCGCGCCCTAGAGCACGAAAGGTTGGGGAAGGAACTCGAGGCTCAGAAGGCTGAGACGTCTCAGCTGCAACAGGAGCAGCTCGTCGATCGCGCGAGCCTGGAGAAGCTGAAGGCTGAGGCCGAGCAGGCCAAGGCGACCCAAGCTGCGCGTGACAAGACAGACGCCCTTGCAGCTTCGGCAGCAGTGGGTCGCGAGGCCCTCGCCGCCTTCAAGCTGAAGGCCCGAACGGTGCTGCAAATTGCCTACGGGGAAGGGTTCGAGAAGCCGCTGGCCACCCCGGAGGATGGCTCAGCCAGGCTCCTTGCCGCGCTCGTGAAGGCCCTGCGTGAGGTTACGGCCGCGATCGGCCAGTTAGCAGACATCGAGAGTCGCGCGCTCCTTACCTTGGCCCTGACGCGGGTGTGCGGCCACCTTTGTCTCCGCGACCCCTCCCTTGACCTGGCCTCGCTGTCCGAGCCCGTGACCGCGAGCATAGAGGGCGCGACTACCAATGCCCTGGAGGAGAAGGTCAAGGGGCTGGTGGAGGCATTCCTCCAGGTCGCTGCTGCCGCGGCCGAGGAGGCGGAGGCTAGTGATGGCGCGCTCGGCGATGCCTGACCTGTTCCCTGTCAGGATGAGAGAAACGCAAGTGCCTCGAGGAGGCGTAAGGACTCGCTTAAATTTGGAGAACATTATGTTATTGTAATAACTAGGCTTGAACTTGGTGATTTCCGTGCTTGCTTCCTTTCATGTTTGCCTAGGTGCTCTACGTCGGTAGAGTCCAACCCCGCGCATACCTCGATCGCCATTGAACCTTCGGGTCACCGGGGTTATTATAATAACTAGGCTCAAGGAATGAGGGGCTACGTGGCTAGTGAGTCCCCTGGGTTGCGATGCCCAGGGGTCCCCATTAACGCTCAAGCGATCCCATTTGCATTCTGCGTCGGCAGGGCCCATCCCCGCACATACCTCGACCGTCGTTGAGCACCGGGCTCAAGGAGTGAGGGGCTACGTGACTAGTGAGGCCCCTGGGTCGCGATGCCTAGGGGTCTCCCTTGATGTGTGAATGGCTCTCATGAGGGAGAACAAGCACCATACCTTGCTCACGAGCCTTCGCCTAGGATGGGGGCACGAGAAAGCTAGGTGTCTGGGCACCTGGTAGGGTGCCGTCTGCAAGGCATGACCTGAGCATAGCCCCCGTGCCTCGGTCAGGAGGCAAGTGTTCTTGCTCCTTGGTGCGAAGGTGGGGTGTTCCAGATGAGGTCGATCTCCCTCTCCATAGTGGAAATCCTAGCTACTTATATAGGCGGCCAGGGTCCTCTTCCCCCGAAATGTTTAGGCGGGAAGGGATCCCACAACGGCCATTTTGAGCAGGAACACAAGGACGCTCCTATCCTGACAAAAGCGGTCTTCGCCTGCAAAGAGATCAGAAGATGACGCAGTGGTGGGCTCGATGGTGACATCCTCCCTGTTGTCCTTGCGGTCTTCGGTTTTGTTGCATCGAAGGGGAAACCTTTGTCTCGCCCCGCGGGAACCTGCGCCTGCGCTGTCTCCTTTGCACCAAAACGGCAACTGCGCCGCTGGCACGCGCTGGCACCCGCTGGCGCGGTGCATCACTGCTCGCGTCACTGCCTCCTCCCGAGGCGGGCTTGGCCTTGGGTTCTCCGCCCCTCCGGAGCAGCCTAGTCGAGGCCGCTCCTGAGGGGGTCTTGGTGTCGTTCTCCTCGCGAGGCCTATCCCCTCGCGAGGGTCTTGAGCAGTTGGTCGATCAGCTGGGCCGTACCAGGCCGCAGTAGGAGCGTGTTACGGCCCGCAAGCAGGCAAGTCTGGGTACCCTGGTTCCCAGGACGCCGATAGCTACGGCTTACTTGGTTAAGAAGGGTGATGATGACCCAACCAACTTGGTGTTTGGGAAACCGTCTGTGAGTGTTTCTATGCATCATTCTTTCCTGCGTAGTTTAACTTGAATTTCTGATGTTGTCTTCAATATTTTGTTCCATGTTCCTTCATTTGTTTTTTGATGCGTTGACTTTTGTTTTGTATGAACTGGAGGAAACAAGCTGAGGTTGTGTTTTTTAGGCATATCGAACATCCTGTTCTTAGTATGCCTCGTGCCACCAGCCTAGGGAGTGGAACTTCCCCCAGATTTAAATTCTCTCGGGATGTCAATACTGGTGCTTCCCCTGTAGATCCAGGAGGTTCTTATGCCCGTGTGAGTGCTGCAGGTGGCATGTCTTCTGAGGGTTTGTTTGATGCTGCCAATCTTTCCCTTGTTAGGATTGATGGTCTGATGGAATCTGTTTGTGGGGAGATGGCCTGTGTTTTGACAACTATTGAACGTCTTAGTCGCGTTGATGGGATACTTCCTCCCGGCCACGGTTTGATGCTGAGTCTTTGAATGATGTTTTGTCTATTGAAGCTAGATTTCTTGCTGAGCTTCGTAAGAGCACTTCCCACCTCCGGACTAGCTTTGGGTTTTTCGAGGAAATGTAGGATGCTCGTTGCAAGTCTTTTGAAGATGAGGCTAGTGTTGTTTTCAAACATATTCAGAGGCAAGATTCTGTTCGTTTGGGTCGTCAAGGAGGCCACGTGGAGCATACCTAAGAGGTTTGTTTATGTTGGCTTTTGATAGTTCTTTGCATTAATGTTCATTGTTAGCTTTCAGTTATTACTGTTTTTTGTCATAGGTGACACCCTTATAGATTTCATGTGTTCTAAACTTCTTCTTTTTAGTATTAGTGTTTCGTAGGTGACCTTCTTTGTTTTCAGTGTCTGAACTTCAAGGGCTATAGTATTTGAACTACCGAGCTTTCCATAACTTGCCCTTTTGTTCCCTTTTGTATGATAGTAGTACGATATCTGACCTTTAATGTTTACTGTCTCTGGACTTCCTCTATGTGGTGTGGTCATGGTTGACCTTCTTTAATTATGCAACCTGAACTTCTGCTGATTAGACATTTGTGTTCTATATGATTTTTTTGTAGGCTGTTGATGATGGTGCTAGGGTTGAGGAGGATGTTTTACCTGAAAGTGCAACTGTCCCTGTGCATGAATCTGCTGCTGCAAGTGATTTATTTGTTGATGAGGTTCATGGCAGTGATCATAAAGTACCATTTTTCTTGTCCATTTGTTTCAATTTTCATTTACTTCTTGTATGTTTTATCACTATGTGCCCATTTTTAATGACTTTTTGTTCTTGCTGCAGAATGACACTAGTGTTCCTTCAGAGAAGGTTGGGGACAAGGCTGTGTCAAGCACCGGGTGCTCCAATGGGGTGGACCCAACTGAACCTCAGTTGTCCATTGGCGCTGGTGTTTCTGATGCTGAGCATGGCAAGACAACTGGAGATATCATTTCAGAGAAAGATCCCATCGAGGCTGCTGTTGAGACTGGTGGTAGTGCTACTGTAGGCCCGAAGAAGTCTCCTGCGGTAGAGCCATCAGTTGCTATTGATGTTGGTTCTCCTGCTCTTCCTACTGCAGCACAACCAACATTTTTTGTTGTTTCTGATTCTCCAGCTGCTTCAGCTGCTGTTAGTGTCCTTGCTGATGACACTGCAATTTCTACTGGAGATGATGATGAAGACACTGAAAGCGATAGCTTGGGAAAGGAGAATGATAATTCCATTGCTGCAACTGGTCTAGGCAAGAAGCCATAAGGAGAGAAGCATGCTTCTCTCTTCTTTCCCCATCCCCATCCCTTTTGTTTGTTGGTTTGAGTCTTTGGTATCCCTCTGTACTGTCTGTGTGGTGCAAGTTGAACTTCTAATTTATGCTTTGTCGTGTGCTTTGTAAGTAAAGTGAAGTGAAGCAATTTTTATGTGGGGGAAGGTTTGTAATGCATGGGTTGTGATGTTTATAATTCCGAGGTTCTATCTTTTGGTATAGCAGCCGAGATGTGCTTGTGTTTGTTTAATGCTCATGTCGTGATCTATGTGTTTGTATGTTGCTCTTAATTTCTAATCTTTTTGGTGAGCAGATAGTGAACTTGTTGTCGTCCGAAAGAAGGTTGATTACTTTTATTTCAGTGTAACTAGGCTTAAGAATAATCTTTCTAAGAGGTGAGTGCAACTGGTCAGAATTTATATTCATCTACCTTATGAACTGCCTGTGGTTTTATACCTTAACTTCTTTAGTCTCAGTTGCTGAACTTCTTTTACTTTTATGGTGCTGAACATCTAGCCTTTTATACTTCATATTGTGATGTAGCTGAACTTCTATGCTTATATGTGTGATGAACTTCTTGAGTTCCTGATGCTGAGCTTCTACTACTTTCTATTGCTTGTTGTAGATCAAAGATTATGTTCCAAAATAATGAATGTGAAGCTACTGTTGAAGATGTCACAATATCTTTTTCTCCTCGTGAAATGTTTCGATCTAATGTAGCTGAGGTGTCGGTGTACAAAAGTACGGGCGCTCCTTTATACCCCTTACTTGTGCATGGGAAGTCAGAGCCACGCGTGCGACCACACATAACAAAGCAGATGAGGGAAGCCAGAGACACAAGGCTACCAAAGCAACGCCAAGATAGTGGCGCAAGGAGGCCAAACAAGAAGATAGACTATCCCCCGACAAAGACTCTTGTCGGGGCGGCCTGCACACCCCCGGCAAGGACCCTTGCCGGGGCAACTCACCCAAACGCCTCCGTTGCAGCCACCCTTCAGCCTAGGAGCTCCAACATCATCAGCAGCGTTGGAACCAAGGATCGGGAGGCACTCACGGGATGGCATGCAGATCTTTGTAAAGACAAGGGTCCGTGACTCCCAAGATGAGAACTAGAAGACAAGGCAATCGCAAAGCTCCTTGCCGAGGATGCCCACGAGGCCCCGACGAGGCTCCTCGCCTAAGACACCCCGAGGCCCCGGCAAGCCTCTTGCCGAGGACGCTCGCAGAAGCCCCGGCAAGCCTCTTGCTGAGAACGCTCACGGAGGCCCCGGCAAGACCATTGCCAGGAACAGACACAGGACCGCGGCAAGCCCTTACCGCCCCATCGTCGGCCCAACTCACCGGCCGACCCACTAGCCCAGGCAGGTACCCACGTGGCTGTATATGGTTCCTAGTCCAGCTAGTCAAGCACCTGCGTCGTGGCATGCAGATCTTCGTGAAGACCCTACCACCACGCCATCTCAGCTACCTGCCCCATTGGCCTGGACGCGCGTTGCTACCAGACGGAGCGGCCACGGACGGGACGGGCCTCGTTTCCGTCCCCGATAAAGCAAGTGGACAAGGTAGCGCATTTAATGCGTCTTGTCCCGTAATGGCATGAGATAAGCCTGCGCGCTGTACACCATTCCACCTCTTGCGTGCCACTGTGGCAGCCCCTTTGGACTATAAAAGGAGGCCCGAGGCATACTAGAGAAGGATTCGGATCTTTTGAGCTAGACATGCACCGTAGCTAGTTCAAGAACTCAAGAACAACTAAAGGAGGACTAGGGTATTACGCATTCAAGCGGCCTGAACCTGGGTAAACGATCCTTGTACTGACTCTTAGACCCACTCCTTGCACAACCTCGCGCCCGCCAACCGTAGAAGGGATTCCAGTGATCCCATAGGTGTCGTTCTCCACTGACATCTTTGGCGCGCCAGGTAGGGGGCGCAGTTGTGAAAATCCGGTCTAGGAGTTAGTTTAGCAGTTCTTCACCGCTATGGCTCCCAAGAAGAAGACGATCCCGGCGATCGATTTGTCTGGAGCCGTACGGCCCGTGCCGGCGCGGGCTGGCGACGGGGTGGTCACAGATGGAAGCCGAGGCGCGACCCGCGAATACCCACGTCGTTCCAGCAGCCGAAGCCCGGCAAGCGGCGTCGTTCGTTCACGAGACGATGAGCCGCACGCCACCAAGTCCAAGGGCGGAGCCGCCTCCCCCGCAGGTGGCGCGGGGTCCTCCAAGAGCGGCGTCGTACCGCGTATGGGCGACGCGGGGACTTCCAAGACGCCCACGGCGGCACCCACGACGCGCTCCTCCCAGGTCGTGCGCGATGAGCAACATCGCCACGCTGAGGACCCTGGGCACCGCCGCGGAAAGAGCCTTGCGAATTAGTCGCGTGATGTAGAGGATCAACATGCTCGCCGAGGCCCTGGCGAAAATGGCGTATAGCTGCAGGACCGTGATAGAGCTCCTTCTAACATGGTTAGAAGTCGCATCCCGTCACGGTCCACACAACTTTTACCGCCACCCACGCCGGCGAGGCCTTAGCGCGCGTGCAGTAACTCCTCGACTTCCCTCCTGCTGCGGAGAAGCTTGACGAGTGGAGAGCTACCATCCGGAGGCTCATCACTGTCGCCAACAAAGACGAGCCGCAACCAGTGGGGCCCTCAGGCCGACACTCTGTCGAGCCACCACACGCTAGTGGTGGAAGGATCGGAGGCGCCGCAGCCACGGTGCATTCTCCTCCTCCTCGCTGGCTACCACAAGTACCGGTCCATCGGGATGACGCTTGTGATAACATATCCATAGCGTCGTCCGACCCACGAACCCACCACGATCAGCACCAAGATCTTCGGGAGCGTGCCCGTGAAGATGCTCGAACTACCATCGAGCGCCGGCGAGAGGCACGGCACCAGTCAGATAGGTGGGCAGGGCCCACTACGTACCACCTGGCATCGGGAGGCTCTGGAGGCTTACCTTACGAGGTAGGCTGTCCAGCCTTTACCTGTGAGCTGCGGTGTTTCCAATGGCCCACTCACCGCACCTTCAAGCCCGACATCGGCAAGAAGTACAATGGCAAGACTCACCCGTCAGAGTTCCTCAGCATCTACACCATCGCGATGCAGGCCGCCGGAGCACGTGACGACAAGGTGCTTGCCAATTACTTCCCGTTGGCACTTAAACCCAACATCATGTCATGGTTGATGCACTTGCCTGTAGATTCTATTTCTTCCTGGTCGGATTTGTGCCATGAGTTTGTTGGCGCCTTTACGGGAGGCCACCAAACTCATGGCCAAGCAAGCGATTTGCATGTCATCCCCCAGAAAGAAGGTGAAAGCCTGCGCAAGTACATATAGAGATTCAGCCGAGTGCAATACAACATCCCAGACGTTCATCCCGCCGCCATCATCAGCGCATTCCATCAGAATGTGCGCAACGGCAAGATGCGTGAGGAGGTAGCGATGAATAAAGTCAAGGATGTGGCTGAACTCTATGTTCTGGCCGACAGATGCGCTCAGGCTGAAGAGGGAAGGAAGTACCCCCGACGAAGACGCCGGTGTGGAAACCGATTCCTCAAACGAAGATGCCGTTGCCTAGGCGAAAAAGGGCCGACGCCGCAAAAGGAAACGCAAGGGCAAGGCCGTGCTTGCCGTCGAGGGATCCGACGATGCTGGCGCTGCCAAGAAAACCAAGGCAGACGACCCTGATAAAGAAATCGCCGGGTGTGTCGCCTGACGGGCCATGGCGGCCGCCGACAAGCCAGGAAGCTCCGACAAGCAATACTGCAAGATCCACTGCACCAAAGGCTATGACCTCCAGAACTGCCAATAAGTCGAGCATCTCGCAGAGAAGCAAAAAGCCGAATATGAAAGGCGGCACAAGGAGAAGGGCCAGGATGGTGCTGAGGAATCCGACAAGAAATGTGCCTGCCAGCCTGGCCGCCGCGACAAAGATAACCAACAAGAAAGTCCCGCCCGGGGCCGCGACAAGAAGCGAGAAGATGATGATCATGATGAGGACGACGAGTCCGACGAGCAAGAGTTTTAGAAAGCTACGGAGGCCATGTGCGTCGACAGTGGTGCCTCCCTGCACTCCTCTCACCGCCAGCTCAAGCAGTGGGCGCTTGAGATCATAGCAGCGGAACCATCGTTCAATGCCCAGAAGCCGCTGAAGTGGTCCAACACTCCTATCATCTTTGACACCGAGGACCACCCTGATCACACAACTAAAGTTGGGTGTTTGCCATTGTTGGTTTCACCAACAATACACAACGTCAAGGTGACAAAATTGCTGATTGATGGCGGGGCCAGTCTTAACTTGATCTCGCCGTCATAATCAAAAGGCTGCAAATCCCTGATGGAGACCTCGAGGAGACATGCACGTTTCAAGGGGTCAACCCAGGAAGGAGTCAGCCCAAGGGTAAAGTCACACTGCCCGTGACATTCGGAGGCAAACTGAACTACAGGACGAAGGGAGTTGTTTTTTATGTTGCTGACATCCCCTTGCCTTACAACGGGATCCTCAGCCGCCCAAAGTTGGCCAAGTTCATGGTAGCATCACATTACGCCTACAACACACTAAAGATGCCTGGGCTGATGTCCATCATCACCATCCCCTCCGACAAGAAGGATGCGTTGATCTGCACTAATCAACTTTACCGGGAGGAAGTTGCAGCAACTGCCGCCAAAGCACTTGCTCCTGCCACTGAAGCCTCGGGAGGGAAGAAGACCGGTAGGACCTCTCGCACCTACTTCGGCAAGCGCTCCTCTTCGAAGTGCAGTGCTCTCATCGAGAACGTGCCAGAGAGCTCCACTGGCAAGAGCAAGAAATCCAGAGCCGCACCACCAGAAACCAAGAAGGTGTCCATCAAGGAGGATGGCACGGGAGGGGCTTTCACCATAAGCTCCACCCTCGACAGCAAATAGGAAGACACGCTCATCACCTTCCTGCGGGCGGTCGACGTGTTTGCATGGCAAGCATCCGACATCCCCGGCATTCCCTGTGATTGAGCACCATCTTGCTGTCTGCCCTCATGCGCGACCCGTCAAGCAGAAGGCCAGGAAGCAAGCTCTGGAGCGGCAAGAGTTCATCAGAGAGGAAACCAGGAAGTTAGAATCGGCAGGCTTAGTGAGAGGAGTACTCCATCCAATGTGGTTGGCCAATCCGGTGGTGGTGCGCAAGGCAAATGTGAAGTGGAGACTGTGTGTTGATTACACAGACATCAATAAGGCTTGTCCAAAGGACCCTTTCCCGTTGCCGCACATTGACCAGATTGTAGACTCCACGGCCGGATGTGACTTGTTATCATTCCTCGACGCTTACTCAGGCTACCATCAAATCTTCATGACAAGAGAAGATGAAGAGAAGACAACATTCATCACCCCATGTGGTACTTATTGTTTCATACGGATGCCTTTTGGGTTGAAGAGTGCTGGCTCAACATTCACAAGAGCAGTCCAAATTGGTTTTGAGCCTCAGCTACATACAAATATGGAAGCCTATATGGATGATATAGTGGTCAAAACCAAGGACAAAGAAACGCTCGTACAAGATTTGGAAGAGACGTTCATGAATCTGCATAAGATCAACCTTAAGCTGAACCCTAAGAAGTGTGTCTTCGGCGTTCCGTCTGGCAAGCTTCTTGGTTTTTTCATGTCACAGCGTGGGATTGAGGCGAATCCAGACAAGATCAAGGCCATGGAGCAGATTGATGCACCCATGCAGATCAAGGATGTGCGTCGGCTTGCTGGCTGCGTTGCCGCCATGAGCAGGTTCATCTCCAAATCTGCCAAGCGCTCCCTTCCCTTTTTCAAGATCTTGAAAAAGGCGGGCCCAATGGAGTGGACCCCAGAAGCCGAAGCAACACTACAAGATTTGAATAAATACCTCTCCTCTACGCCGATACTGGTCGCGCCCAAACCACAAGAGCTGTTGTTACTGTATCTAGCGGCAACGAATCAAGTGGTCAGTGCTGCGCTAGTAGCCCACAGGGAGGTCAATAAAGAAGTGATAGCAACGATAGAACCTGATGCCACTGGGGCCGAAGAGACGCAATCAAAAGAAGTAGCGCAGAAGAATAAGATGATGCAGCACCCGGTTTACTTTGTCAGCTCCCTCTTGCAGGGGGCTAGGTCGAGGTACTCTGGTGTGCAGAAATTGCTCTTCGGCCTCCTTATGGCCTCGAGGAAGCCACGTCATTACTTCCAAGCACACGAAATTACCGTCGTCACCCGCCTCCCATTGCAGTGGATATTGCATATTCCAAATGCGACTGGGAGGATTGTGGAATGGGACTTGGAGCTGTCGAGCTTTGGTTTGAAGTTTGAAAGCACTTTGATGATTTAGAGTAGAGTTTTGGTGGAGTTCATTGCGGAATGGACCTCAACGCCCGACTAAGAGATCCAGGAGACTACTCTCCCCGGCAAGGAATGAGTCGCAACTGGATTATGTACTTTGACAGGGCTTTCTCACTGCAAGGCGCCGGTGCTGGTGTGCTGCTCGTTGCACCCACCAGAGAGCACCACAAGTATGTGGTGCAGATGCACTTCCCCAAGGAGATGTCGACGAACAACACTACCGAGTACGAGGGACTGCTTGCTGGTCTCAGGATCGCGGCAGACCTCGGAATCAAGAAGGTCGTCGTCAGAGGTGATTCGCAGCTTGTCATCAAGCAAGTTAACAAATATTACCAGAGCTCGTTTATGGAGGCCTACGTAGATGAAGTGAGGAAGCTAGAGGAGCGTTTTGACAGTATACAAGTAGAGGATGTTCCCCGAGTGGAGAACGACATCGTCGACTACTTGTCAAAGCGCGCCGCCCTCAAACTTCCTGTGGAACCAGGTACCTTTGTGCTTCGATTAACTCAGCCATCCATTGAACCATCGACTGAGCAGAACAAGCGAAGGAAATCAGGCTCCGGCAAGTACTTTTCCACCAAGCCCCCAGGGGTCGCCGGCAAAGATGTTGCCGGGGACGCTGAGCCTGCCATAGGGCAACAGACTCCGGCAGGGTGTCAAGCCCTGACCGTGGAGACAATCGCTCATGTGGCAGAGGAGATGCCTTTGGTCCTTGCCGCCGAGCCCCAGGCTCCGGCATGGGCACAACATACGGTCCAATTCCTCCAAACCTGGGAGCTTCCTAAGGAGAAGGAAGAAGCAAAGAAAGTAGCCCATCGGTCTGCCATGTACCAGTTCATCGACGACGTCTTGTACAGAAAAAGGCCGAACGGTGTAAAATTGAAGTGTGTTCCCCGGGAGGAAGGACTGGAACTATTGGCAGAGATACACGCAGGCATATGTGGCTCCCACATAGGGTGGAGGGCCCTTGCCGGCAAGGCATTCCGGCAAGGTTTTTTCTGGCCCACTGCCCTCCAGGATGCAACGACACTAGTAACGAAGTGTGAAGCGTGTCAGTTCCATTCAAAAAAGCTTCATCAACCAGCTCAAGCTCTCCAAACAATCTCTCTTTCCTGGCCATTCTCGGTCTGGGGGCTCGACATACTGCGCCCCTTTCCCCATGCTGTCGGGGGCTTTGAGTCCTTGTACGTTGCAATCAACAAGTTCAGAAAGTGGCTCGAGGTGGAGGCAGTGAGAAAGGTGACAACACAATCAGCCGTCACGTTCTACATGGGCCTAGTCTGCCGATTTGGGATACCAAACAGAATCATCGCCGACAACAGCACATAGTTCACAAGCCACACCTTCATGCAGTATATTCAAGACCTTAGTAGCAAGGTCTGTTTAGCTTCTGTTGCACATCCTCGAAGCAAGAGGGCAAATGCTAAAGTACTGCGAGGCCTCCGAACAAGAACTTTTGACAGACTGCACAAGTGCGGAAGGCACTGGATTGATAAATTACCGGTGGTTCTTCGGTCAATGAGAACAACACCAAATCGAGCCACCGGCTAGACACCTTTCTCCCTCGTTTACGGGGCAGAAGCAGTTCTCCCCACGGAACTCACATACGGGTCACCCCGAGTGCTCGCTTATGATGAGCTTGAGCAAGAGCAGCTGCGGCAAGATGACGCAACGCTCCTCGAGGAAGATCGTCTTCGGGCGGCTGTGCAAGCAGTGTGCTACCAGCAAGCCTTGCGCCGCTATCATAGCCGCAAGGTTCATGCCCAAAGCTTTGAGAAAGGCAACCTTGTTCTTCGGCACGTTCAGTCGGCCAAGAATTCCAACAAGTTGACGCCGATGTGGGAAGGCCCTTGTCGGGTAATATGAGTCACTAGGCCTGGCGCAATCCGCCTGGAGACCGAAGATGGTATTCCAGTGAGCAACTCCTGGAACATCGAACATCTTCGCAAGTTTTACCCGTAAGGCGCGGTTGCCGGGCTTCCCGGCAAGCCACCCTTTTGTACAAGCTTTGCCGGCAAGACATGTTACCCTTCGTACAAAGCCAGGCGCAGACCCCGAGCATAAATAAATGAAACGCTGGCGCCCTAAGTTTTAGCATGCATGCTAGGTTGAGTCTCTTTCTCTGTTGGGGTTGATAGTGCTTGACAGCGGCTAACCCCTAGCATAGAGGTCGAGTTTGCATCTCTCTGTTTCCTTTCCGTCCTCTTGTTCACAGGATGCATGGACATTTCTGCTGAGCTGTTTGGAAGAAAGAGGATGAGCCGACACTCTGACCCCGGTAAAACCAAGGTTGCCGGGAGCTACAGGTCCAAGGGTAAGGCCACGGCAAGACAAGGTTGCCGGGAGCTACAAGACCAGATAAGCCTTTCATCCCCCACTCCTTACTTCCGAATGAAACTTGAACGTATGAGGCTTCGTTCGCTCTTATGCCATCATGCTACCTTTTTCCCTGTGTCCAACAAACTTTGTTTTGGACCAGAACTCGGTAGTAGTGTGATGGGAAGTGGGCAGATGAGGGGCCTAATCCTACTCTGCTCCTACTTCCGCCAAGGGCGTGAATACGGTCGAGCTATGGAGCGGGGGGGATGGCAAGGCCTGTTGCCGGGGCATGATGTTTATCTTAAGATAACAAGGATCCGTTCCTTGGTGTGGCTCCGGCCCGCGCACAAAAGAAACCCGGCAAACACCCTTCTCTTCATTAATACACTGTAAACAAGTACATTTCGTACGGAATGCATACATGAGCGTGGGGGCTACAAGATTTAAATCTTACAAAGGCCCATGGGCTTAAAAACTAAAAAGAGATAAGATGCCCGTAATCCCTTTCTTGTCCCTCTCCACAGGGAATGGAGCAAGATGGCAAAGGGCAAAGGGATCGCCTAGGCGAAGCGCGAGCAACAGAAAGCACCAAGAGAACATCCCGGTGGCCGTCCCGAAGAAGGCTGGCAATGATGGCGCCAAGAGAAGAGCCGAAAGATGGGGAAGTGGGCCGGCAATGCGCGATTTGATGCCCGCGTACTCCGACATGACGACCGCCGCCCACCTTCTTCGTCTTCTCCGGCCTCCCAATGCCAGCCGCCCAAGGAGGCGACCCCGAGAAGTTATAGGGGCTGGCGATGCAGATGATGGTGCTGCTGGCATCGCCCAGGGACGGCGTGTCCGCCGCCTAGTCGGACCCGTCATCCTCCCACCATCCGCCCTCATCGTCACTGTCGCTGTCCTCCCCATCACTATCGCTCAGGGAGGAGTTTTCGTCATCGATCGAGCTCTCCACACAGCACCCTAGCCCGTGTCCCGAGCACCCGAAGACCTTGATGGAGAGCAAATCGCTCTCTGCTAACCTGAAGCAGAGGACGTGCCCCTTCATCAAGCAGTGGGCACACGCGAAGGTCTTCCACCCCCGGCGGAGGAGCATTACATGAAGAGCTGAGAACTTGGTGTTCACCCACATGGCGCCATGGAAACACCCCTCCATGTGAAGCCTCAACCTCGATGGTTGGTCGACCTCCAACACCCCCGCGAATGCTTCAGGAAGACGAAGGCGACTGCACGGCGGCTCGCGCAGTTGCAAGATGAACTCCAGTGCCATGTCCCTGACATGGCCGCATGGGGAGGCAGGAGGAGACGACAGAGGAGATGGAGACGGAGATGATGACGGCGTGGGTGGCCCCCGACCTCATCCGCCTCTGCCTGGACCGCTGTCGGATTACGGGCTCCACAAACACAAGAAGTTCGAACACAGGGGCGTGAACGAAGATCTCTCCCACTCACATCTACCTAGCATCTCACCCTCGTCCGGTGAAGAGATTCAAGTGAATAACAAGTAAAGCACACGTGAATTTACCCAGGTTCAGGACAGCTTGCGGTGTAAAACCCTACTTTCTGCTTTGGTGGATTGGCCTCAGGAGGGCTTGAATATGAATGAGTACAGTGGTTCCTGAGCTCAAGAGGAGAGCTCGGGAGGGTCCGGAGGCAAGGGTTCTTGCCCCATTGTGCGAGGGCAGAGTTTCTGGATCTGATCGACTTCCGTCGTCCTCCCCCCATAGTGGGGATCCTAGCTACTTATATAGGCGGCCAGGGTCCTCTTCCCCCGAAATGTTTAGGAGGGAAGGGATCCCACAACGCCCATTTTGAGCGGGAACACAAGGACATTCTTATCCTGACAGAAGTGGTCTTCGCCTGTAAAAGGATCAGGTGGTGACGTGGTGGTCGGCTTGGTGGTGACATGCTCCCTGTCGTCATTGCGATCTTTGGTCTTGTTGCACCAATGGGGAAACCTTTGTCCCGCTCCTCGAGAACCTACACCTGCGATGTCTCCTTTGCACCAAAGCGGCAACTGTGCTGCTGTCACGCGCTGGCACCCGCTGGCGCGGTGCGTCACTGCTTGCGTCACTGCCTCCTCCTGAGGCAGGCTTGGCCTTGGATTCTCCGCCCCTCCGGAGCAACCTAGCTGAGGCCGCTCCTGAGGGGGTCTTGACGTCGTTCTCCTCCCGAGGTCTAGCCCCCTCGTGAGGGTCTTGAGCAGCTGGTCGATCAGCTGGGCCGTACCAGGCCATGGTAGGAGCGTGCTGCGGCCCGCAGACAGGCAAGTCCGGGTACCCTGGTTCCCAGGACGCCGACAGTAACCCCCGGGCCCAAGGCGCGCGCGGAGTTGGCCTTGGGGCGAAGCCTTTAGTCGAGGACGAAGCGCCGCGGGCCCCAAAAGGCTGCGGGCCAGGCTGGCGCGTGACGGTTGGATGGGATGTGGGCGTCTCCGCTTCCCACGCAGCCTTGGCAGTCGTGCGTTTTAACAATCGCACAACCGATAGGCGGATTTCTTCCTGCCGCCCGTGCTTTCTTGCCCTTCAATTGCTTCCTCCCTTTCCTTGCCTTCTCTGCCCCCTCCTTCCTTGCCGCCATGCCGCGCAAGACGAAGAAGAGGGGAACCGGTGAGTCTGCCACGCCGCCGTTGGGGCTCGAGCCGGTGCTGGGCCGCTCCCTTGTGGTGAATCAGGAGGGTTTGTACAAGGTGCGCCATGCCTTGGCCGACGCATCTAACGAGTGGGGGCCGACCCGGGTCTGGCTTGCCTCCCGGCCGACGGTGGAGCTAAACACCAATGACATCCAGCACCACCTCCATGCCATCTTCGGGGGTCTCCCCCCTTTATCTGCCTTCTTCTATGTTGTGCTGACGCGCTACCGGATTCATGCGCTGCACTTGGACCCGGGGTCCATCATCCTCCTTTCCGGCTTTGCGTTTCTGTGTGAATCTTTCGTCGGTGTTTCCCCGTCTGTGGCCCTGCTTCGCCACTTCTTTGCCCTCCACCTGGTCGACGAGGGCAGCGCTCGGGGTGCGTGTCGCTGCGCGTGGTGGAGGCGACTGCTACCTCCAGGATCGACTTCTCGCTCCGCCCGACCACGGCAGGGTTTCGTCGGCAGTGGGTGTATGTTGATGCTGCTGCGTACAGCCCCCAGTTCCACCTTCCCGACACGCTGGCGGTGCCGAACTCGGGTTGGGAGCACGAGGCCCTCTTTGATCCGTGGGCGGAGCCAGTTATGGGTCGGCTGGCCAGCCTGAGAAGAATGGGTTGACCCTGGAGATGGTGGTGAGGGACTTCCTTGTCCTGCGTGTCGCCCCTCTTCAGCACCACTCTCGCCCGATGTGGGCCCTCTCCGGTCTTGATGATTCTGCGCGTCTTCAGCGGAAGCAGCTCCCCCCTGAGACGCTCCAGGGTTGCTGCGGCTACTCGTCAGCGGAGTGCCTGAAGCACGCCCTGTCTCTGCGACTCCCTTGTACTTGGCTCCTGTGGCCGGAATAGCTTTCGCTGAGAAGATGCCCCGCTTCGATGCGTGGGGACTATTGCCGGGGGGCGCCTCTGATCCTCATGATGACCCTTGGTGGTGGCGTCAGAGCTCACGAGCCCAACCTTCCCTTCCGGGGCGGATGCGTCAAGTGGAGCCCCTGATCTAGGGTCCACTCCGCCTCCGGAGCAAGCATATGAAGCATGGGCGCCGGTGTCGACAGAGGTGGCGGAAGGTGGGGCACAGCAGTCTCCTGTCGGGGCGAGCCCGGAGGACGCCGTAGCGGGAGATGGAGCGCGACCGCGGGCGTCCGCTGCGGCCCTGCCCTGGGCCTAGGCGCATCTGTCCCAAGTGGCCTCCCGCCGTCCTTCGTGGCGCTAGGAAAGAGGGGGAGGTTAAGGGGCCGTTACGGCCCTGCCCCCAGGGCTCTGAAGAGGATGAAGCTGATTGTACAGGGCAGGTGTGTGTTCCTCAGCTTTTCCTGTTCTTCTTAATATGGTTCTCCTGACCCCTTGCTCTGTAGGGTTTCCCCTGACTCGTTCCCGAGCCGTTCGGCGAGGCTCGCAGAAGCTTCTGCCCGCGTCCCTCCTCCGGACCATGCTGGGTCTTCGGCAGACCTCGCGCGGGTTCGCGGGGCCGCGCCCGGACCCCGACACGTGGGTCATGCTCCCAGCCCCCGAGTGCTTCTGGAGCAAGGCAGCTCTTGGTGCGTCGGGGGCCCGTCTCGTGCCCCGGGGCTTGTCTTCATCGTGGATCAGCAAGCTCTTGAGGCGGCCCGGGTGGCCGACCGCCCATTAGGACCACGCCCGCCCCTCGCACCGGATGCAGCGCACGCTCCTGGGGTTAGCCCAGAGGCGCATGCTGAAGAAGAGGGAGAAGGAGAGCCCTCTTTGGGAGGCGCGGATGTCGTGGACGAGCCCGACCACCTCCTGGAACTTGCGCTGCGCAGGAGTGTGGTTCCTCGCGATCTTGTGTGGGAGGCGTCAGACGCCCTGAAGCGCCTCGAGGTCAAGGTTGCTGAAGTGGATGAGCGCGTCGAGGCCGAGAGCCTGCTTCTGGCGAAGGGTTGGCGCCAGTTGAGGGCCGCCGTTAACTTGAGCCAGTTGCAACATGAAACCGCCCTGAAGAAGTCAGAAGCGTCCGCCGCGGCGGCTCAGGAGGCCTGCAACCGCACCCTGGAAGAGGCTCGAGACGCCGAACGTCGCCGCGCAGCAGCTGACGAGCGTGAGCGTGAGCTCGAAGCCTCGAACGCCGTGCTGGAGTGTCAGGTTCGTACACGAAGGGCTGCGCTTGCCGCACCCGTGGCCGATGATGACAGCCCAGTGGGCCTCTCAGCGCGAGAGGAGGCGCTAGCGCTCGAGGAGATGGAGCTGAACATCAAGCGCGAGCGCCTGGAGACGATGGAGCGCTAGGTAGCCAAAGCCGAGGGCAACCTTGATGATCGCGAGGATGTCGCGAGGAAGGCTGCCATGGAGGCAGAGTGCCTGTGGAAGGATTACTGCGAGAAGCTAGGGCTTCACGAGACTCGCTTCGCTAATAAGAGCAAGGAACTCCAGAAGGAGGTCACGGCTCTCAAGGGCAAGCTGGCGGACGTCGAGCGCCTTCTGCAGGTATCGGAGAAGGCTTACGCTGCAGCCGATCATCGTGAGCGGGCGTCGAGGGAGGCCTGTGCCGCGGCGGAGCGCCGCGAGCGGGCGTCACAGAAGGCTCGCGCTGCCGCTAGGGCGGAGTTGTCCTACTTCCACAAGCAGGTGGAAGCCATTTGCCCTATCGCGGCCCGGAACTCCGAGGAAGCCGCGTGAGCTCTTGGAATGCAGCACACCCGCTCGAAGATGTTTGAGGCCTTGCGGCACAGGGCCGGCCGAGCCCTAGACGAGCTCCTTGACTCAAGGGTCGATGACCCTCTGGTTGGTGATGACGCCGGATATCTCGGGTTCTTCACCAGAGTGGTGGAGCGTCTTGAAGGTGGGGTCCTGAAGGCTCGACAGCTTGTTGAGGAGCAGAGCCGTGACATCCTCAGGCATGCGGTCTCCCGCATCTTTGGTAACTTGCTCATCTTGCCCCGATTACGGACTTTGGGGCCTTGCTAGAGCCTGTGCCCGAGGCGGTTGCTGGCCCCTTGGAGGCATGGGTGAGCGATCACGTGGACGTGTTGGTGACGGAGCTCGTTCCAGCCATCGACGATGCGCCGGTGCTTGGGGGGGGGGGGGTGACGCTGATGGTCCTGATGTTGCCTGCTACTTCTCGAGCTTGCGTTGTATTCCCTCGAAGAGGAAAGGGAGATGCATCACAGTAGCGTAAGTATTTCCCTCAGTTTTTGTGAACCAAGGTATCAACCCAGTTGGAGACCATGCACAAGTCCCTCGCACCTGCACAAACAAATAAGAACTTCACAGCCAACGTGATAAGGGGTTGTCAATCCCTTTACGGTCACTTACCAAAGTGAGGTCTGATAGAGATGATAGTTTAAATTTTTGGTATTTTTGGTTATAAGAACAGAAAGTAAAAGCGGAAAAAGTAAAGTAGGTGTAGATTGATATGTTGAGAATAGACCCGGGGGACATAGTGCTCTCTAGTGGCTTCTCTCATGATAGCGATATTCTACGGTGGGTAAACAAATTACTGTCGAGCAATTGATAGAAAAGCGAATAATTATGAGACTATCTAGGCATGATCATTATATATAGGCATCACATCCGAGACAAGTAGACCGAAACGATTCTGCATCTACTACTATTACTCCACACATCGACCGCTATCCAGCATGCATCTAGTGTATTGAGTTCATAAGAACAGAGTAACGCCTTAAGCAAGATGACATGATGTAGAGGGATAAACTCAAGCAATATGATACAAACCCCATCTTCTTATCCTCGATGGAACAATACAATACGTGCCTTGCTGCCCCTACTGTCATTGGGAAAGGACACCGCAAGATTGAACCCAAAGCTAAGCACTTCTCCCATTGCAAGAACTATAGATCTAGTAGGCCAAACCAAATCAATAATTCAAAGAGACTTGCAAGGATATTATAATCATACATAAAGAGTTCAGAGAAGAACCAAATATTTCTCATAGACAATCTTGATCATAAACCCACAATTCATCGGATCTCGACAAACACACCGCAAAAGGAGATTACATCGAATAGATATCCTCGAAGACCGAGGAGAACTTTGTATTGAGATCCAAAGAGAGAGAAGAAGCCATCTAGATACTAGCTATGGACCCGAAGGTCTGTGGCAAGCTACTCACAACTCATGGTGAGGCGAGGATGATGATGTATAAGCACTCCGTGGTAGATCCCCCCTCCGACGGAGTTCCGGAACAGGCCCCAAGATGGGATCTCACAGGAACAGAAGGTTACGGCGGTGGAACTAGGGTTTTTTCTTCTCCTCTGATGGTTTTGGGGTACGTAGACTAATATAGGATGAAGGAGGGCACCGGGGGCCTTACAAGGGACCCACGAGGCAGGGGGCACGCCCCCCACCCTCGTGGGCACCACGTGGCTCCTACTCCGTGGTTCTCAAGTCTCCTGTGCGTGATTTTCTCCAAAAATATCTCTCCCGAAGGTTTCATTCCGTTTGGACTCCGTTTGATATTCCTTTTCTGCAAAACCCTGAAACAGGCAAGAAATAGCAATCTGGACTGGGCCTTTGGGTTAGTAGGTTAGTCCCAAAAATAATATAGAAGTGTATGGAAAAGCCCATAAAACATACAAAACATCATAAATAATACCATGGAACAATCAAAAATTATAGATACGTTGGAGACGTATCAAGCTTCCCCAAGCTTAATTCCTGCTCGTCCTCGAGTAGGTAAATGATAAAAACAGAATTTTTGATGTGGAATGCTAACCAACATAGTTTTTCAATGTAATTCTCTTAATTGTGGCATGGATGTTCAGATCTGAAAGATTCAAGACAAAAGTCTATATTGACATAAGAAAAATAATACTTCAAGCATACTAACAAAGCAATCATGTCTTCTCAAAATACTATGGCTAAAGAATGTTATCCCTACAAAATCATATAGTCTGGCTATGCTCCCTCTTCATCACACAAAATATTCATATCATGCACAACCCTGATTTCATCCAAGCACTTGTTTTCATACTCTATTCTTTCAAACCTTTCAACTTTCACGCAATACATGAGCGTGAGCCATGGACATAGCACTATGGGTGGAATAGATAGGTGGTTGTAGAGAAGACAAAAAGGAGGGAGATAGTCTCACATCGACTAGGCATATCAACGGGCTATGGAGATGCCCATAAATAGATATCAATGTGAGTGAGTAGGGATTTCCATGCAACGGATGCACTAGAGCTAAATATGTATGAAAACTCAACAAAAGAAACTAGTGAGTGTGCATCCAACTTGCTTGCTCACGAAGACCTATGGCATTTGAGGAAGGCCATCATTGTAATATAAAAGCCAAGTTCTATAATGAAAATTCTCACTAGTATATGAAAGTGACCAGACATGTGACTCTCTATCATGAAGAACATGGTGCTACTTTGAAGAACAAGTGTGGAAAAAGATAGTAGCAATTGTCCCTTATTTTTTTTCCCTTTTTTGGGCTTTTTTTTCTTTGGCCTTTCCTTTTTTTCTTTGTTTGTGGAGGGGCTTTATTGATTTAGCCTTTCCTCACATGGGACAATGCTCTAATACTATGATCATCACACTTTCATTGAATTACAACATGATCAAGAGTGACATTTATGAAAAATATGACTCTATATGAATGCCTCCAGCGGTGTACCGAGATGTGCAGTGAATCAAGAGTGACATTTATGAAAAATTATGCAAGGTGGCCTTGCCACAAATACGATGTCAACTACATGATCATGCATGGCAATATGACAATATGATGCGTGTCATAAGAACGGAACGGTGGAAAGTTGCATGGCAATATATCTCAAAATGGCTATGGAAATGCCATGATAGGTAGGTATGGTGGCTGTTTTGAGGAATAATATGGTGGCTGTTTTGAGGAAGGATATATAGTGGGTGTATGGTACCGGCGAAAGTTGCGCTGTACAAGAGAGGCTAGCAATTGTGGAAGGGTGAGTGTGCGTATAATCCATGGACTCAACATTAGTCATAAGAACTCATATAGTTATTGCAAAAATCTACGAGTCATCAAAACAAAGGAATCAGCGCATGCTCCTAGGGGGGAGGTTGGTAGGAGTTAACCATCGCGCGCCACCAACCTCCACACAAAGGTTGACACTTTACAAATACCTCATGCTCTAACTTCGTCACATAGCGGTTCACTATATGTGCATGCTACGGGAATCACTAACCTTAACACAGGCATTTATCAATTTCATAATAACTCCACTAGCATGACTCTAATATCACTATCCTCATATCTCAAAACAATTATCAAGCATCCAACTTCTCATCATATTCAATTCACTTAGTGTGAAAGTTTTTACTACATTGATATTGCATGTATATCATGTGAAGACTAGTTTTTATAGCCTAAACACATTACCATGCTGTTTTAATAGACTCTCAAATGGATATAAGTGAAGCATGAGAGTTCAAAAATTTCTTCAAAATATTATCACCACCGTGCTCTAAAAGATATAAGTGAAGCACTAGAGCAAAAACTATTCAACTCAAAAGATATAAGTGAAGCACATAATGTGTTCTAACAATTCCTAGGCCATATTTAACTCTCTCAAATAGGTGTGTCCAGCAAGGATAATTGTGCCAAACTAACAAGCAAAGACTCAAATTATACAAGACGCTCCAAGCAAAACACATATCACGTGGTGAATAAAAATATAGCTCCGAGTATAGTTACCGATGGATGAAGACGAAAGAGGGGATGCCTTCCTGGGGCATCCCAAGCTTAGGCTTTTGGTTGTCTTGAATTTTACTTAGGGTGCCTTGGGAATCCCCAAGCTTAGGCCCTTGCTACTCTTTGTTCCATAGTCCATCAAAGCAATACTCAAAACTTGAAAACTTCACAACACAAAACTTAGACAAAAATCCCGTGAGCTCCGTTAGTATAAGAAAGCAAACCACTACTCAAAGGTACTGCAATGAATTCATTCTTTGTTTATATTGGTGTTAAACCTACTGTATTCCATCTTCTCTGTAGTTCATACTTCCTAATATTACTCATAGATGCATTGAAATAAGCAAACAACACACGAAAAACAGAATCTGTCAAAAACAGAACAGTCTGTACGAATCTGCAGGTTTCGCATACTTATGTAACTCCAAAAAATTCAAAATAAATTGGTAAACGAGAGGAATTTGTCTATTACTCATATGCAAAAAGAATCAACTAAAAATCAAGCACCAGTAAAATCGGACGACCATTCTAGCGGGCGCAAATGATTCTGTTTTTCACAGCAAGATCACATAAACTTCACACAAGTCTTCCCAAAGGTTCTACATGGCACAAACACAAAACAAAACACAAAACCACATCTAAATAGAAGCTAGATGCAATATTTATTCCCTAACAGCAGCAAAAACAAAAAAAATATAAAATTGGTTTGCCTCCCAACAAGCGCTATCATTTTACGCCCCTAGCTAGGCACGATACACGATAGATCTAGGTATTGCCATCTTTAATCTTCACCTTTTTGATGGGGTCAAGCTCGAATCCGGGATGTTCTTTACATTTCCCTTCATATTCGGAAATATTTAGATCTAAAGAATCCAACCGCTTATTACAAAGGGTAATCAACATATTCAAGCAGTGGAGATTTCCACTAACACTCTTAAGAGGTTCAAGAGACTTTTTTAGTATTTTTGTTACTTCGCAAATTTTCTCAAAAACTTGCGTCCCTTCCTGGGTTGGATGTGACCCATTTTGGGGAGGTAGTGTTCGCGCAATACTAGGATCAACTTTGATAAAATTCCCTTTGGCAACGCAATCCAAGAGTTGTCTATGAGACATATTTAATCCAACATAAAAATTGCGAAGCAAGATTCTAAAATTCACCTCTAAGGTGCACTTACGATAAGATTCCATCATCCTAAACCAAGCATCTTTTAAGTTTTCTCCTTGCTTTTGCTTGAAGTGAAGAACTTCAAACTCGGGAGACAAAGGAGCGGATAAGGGACTAGCCATTGATGACAAGGCATGGAAAATGATAAACACACGACGAAAGAAGGGCAAGTAAAACGGCAAGGGTGAAGTGGGGGAGAGGAAAACGAGAGGCATAAAATGTAATGCAAAGGATAACAATTTGTGATAGGTACTTGTTATATGACTTTTGCGTAAGCCTCCCCGGCAACGACGCCAGGAATTCTTCTTGCTACTTCTCGAGCTTGCGTTGCATTCCCTCGAAGAGGAAAGGGAGATGCAGCACAGTAGCGTAAGTATTACCCTTAGTTTTTGAGAACCAAGGTATCAATCCAGTAGGAGACCATGCGCGAGTCCCTCGCACCTGCACAAACAAATATGAACTTCGCAGCCAACGCGATAAGGGGTTGTCAATCCCTTTACGGCCACTTACGAAATTGAGATCTGATAGAGATGATAGTTTAAATTTTTGGTATTTTTGGTTATAAGAACAGAAAGTAAAAGCGGAAAAAGTAAAGTAGGTGTAGATTGATATGTTGAGAATAGACCCGGGGGCCATAGTGTTCTATAGTGCCATCTCTCATGATAGCGATATTCTACGGCGGGTAAACAAATTACTGTCGAGCAATTGATAGAAAAGTGAATAATTATGAGACTATCTAGGCATGATCATTATATATAGGAATCACGTCCGAGACAAGTAGACCGAAACGATTCTGCATCTACTACTATTACTCCACACATCGACCGCTATCCAGCATGCATCTAGTGTATTGAGTTCATAAGAACAGAGTAATGCCTTAAGCAAGATGACATGATGTAGAGGGATAAACTCAAGCAATATGATATGAACCCTATATTTTTATCCTCGATGGCAACAATACAATACGTGCCTTGCTGCCCCTACTGTCATTGGGAAAGGACACCACAAGATTGAACCCAAAGCCAAGCACTTCTCCCATTGCAAGAACTATAGATCTAGTAGGCCAAACCAAACCAATAATTCGAAGAGACTTGCAAGGATATTATAATCATACATAAAGAGTTCAGAGAAGAACCAGATATTTCTCTTGGATAATCTTGATCATAAACCCACAATTCATCGGATCTCGACAAAGACACTGCAAAAAGAGATTACATCGAATAGATCTCCTCGAAGACCGAGGAGAACTTTGTATTGAGATCCAAAAAGAGAGAAGAAACCATCTAGATACTAGCTATGCACCCGAAGGTCTGTGGCAAACTACTCACGACTCATGGTGAGGCGATGATGATGATGTAGAAGCACTCCGTGGTAGATCCCCCCTCTGGCGGAGCTCCGAAACAGGCCCCAAGATGGGATCCTACGGGAACAGAAGGTTACAGCGGTGGAACTAGGGTTTTTTCTTCTCCTCTGATGGTTTCGGGGTACATCGGCTTATATAGGATGAAGGAGGACACCGGGGGCCTAACATGGGACCCACGAGGCAGGGGGCGCGCCCTAGGGGGGAGTGCCCCACCTTTGTGGGCACCACGTGGCTCCTACTCTGTGGTTCTCAAGTCTCCCATGCGTGATTTTCTCCAAAAATATCTCTCCCGAAGGTTTCATTCCGTTTGGACTCCGTTTGATATTCCTTTTCGGCAAAACCCTGAAACAGGCAAAAAACTACAATCTGGACTGGGCCTTTGGGTTAGTAGATTAGTCCCAAAAATAATATAAAAGTGTATGCCAAAGCCCATTAAACATCCAAAACATCATAAATAATAGCATGGAACAATAAAAAATTATAGATACGTTGGAGACGTTACAAGCATCCCCAAGCTTAATTCCTGCTCGTCCTCGAGTAGGTAAATGCTAAAAACAATTTTTTTGATGTGGAATGCTAACCAACATAGTTTTTCAATGTAATTCTCTTAATTGTGGCATGAATGTTCAAATCTGGAAGATTCAAGACAAAATTCTATATTGACATAAGAAATAATAATACTTCACGCATACTAACAAAGCAATCATGTCTTCTCAAAATACTATGGCTAAAGAAAGTTATCCCTACAAAATCATATAGTCTGGCTACGCTCCCTCTTCATCACACAAAATATTCATATCATGCACAACCCCGATTTCAGCCAAGCACTTGTTTTCATACTCTATTATTTCAAACCTTTCAACGTTCACGCAATACATGAGCATGAGCCATGGACATAGCACTATGGGTGGAATAGAGAGGTGGGTGTGGAGAAGATAAAAAGGAGGGAGATAGTCTCACATCGACTAGGCATATCAATGGACTATGGAGATGCCCATCAATAGATATCAATGTGAGTGAGTAGGGATTGCCATGCAACGGATGCACTAGAGCTAAATATGTATGAAAGCTCACAAAAGAAACTAGTGAGTGTGCGTCCAACTTGCTTGCTCACGAAGACCTAGGGCATTTGAGGAAGCCCATCATTGTAATATACAAGCCAAGTTCTATAATGAAAATTCCCACTAGTATATGAAAGTGACTAAACATGAGACTCTCTATCATGAAGAACATGGTGCTACTTTGAAGCACAAGTGTGGAAAAAGATAGTAGCAATTGTCCCTTTTTCTTTCCCTTTTTTGGCCTTTTTTTCTTTGGCCTTCCTTTTTTTCCTTTTTTTGTGGAGGGGCTTTTTGATTTAGCCTTTCCTCACATGGTACAATGCTCTAATACTACGATCATCACACTTTCATTAAATTACAACTCGATATTACAACTCGATACTAGAACAAAGTATGACTCTATATGAATGCCTCCAGCGGTGTACCGAGACATGCAATGAATCAAGAGTGTCATGTATGAAAAATTATGCATGGTGGCCTTGCCACAAATACGATGTCAACTACATGATCATGCATGGAAATATGACAATATGATGCGTGTCATAAGAACGGAACGGTGGAAAGTTGCATGGCAATATATCTCGGAATGGCCATGAAAATGCCATGATAGGTAGGTATGGTGGCTGTTTTGAGGAATAATATGGTGGCTGTTTTGAGGAAGGATATATAGTGGGTGTATGGTACCGGTGAAAGTTGCGCGGTGCAAGAGAGGCTAGAAATGGTGGAAGGATGAGAGTGCGTATAATCCATGGACTCAACATTAGTCACAAGAACTCATATACTTATTGCAAAAAATCTACGAGTCATCAAAACAAAGCAATCAACGCATGCTCCTAGGGGGGAGGTTGGTAGGAGTTAACCATCGCGCGCCCCCGACCTCCACACAAAGGTTGACACTTTACAAATACCTCATGCTCTAACTTCGTCACATAGCGGTTCACCATATGTGCATGCTACGGGAATAACAAACCTTAACAAAATCATTTCTCAATTTCATAATAACTCCACTGCATGACTGTAATATCACTATCCTCATATCTCAAAACAATTATCAAGCATCCAACTTCTCATCATATTCAATGCACCTAGTGTGAAAGTTTTTACTACATTGATATTGGATGTCTATCATGTGAAGACTAGTTTTTATAGCCTAAACACATTACCATGCTGTTTTAATAGACTCTCAAGTGGATATAAGTGAAGCATGAGAGTTCATCAATTTTTTCAAAATATTATCACCACCATGCTCTAAAAGATATAAGTGAAGCACTAGAGCAAAAACTATTCAACTCAAAAGATATAAGTGAAGCACTTAGAGTGTTCTAACAATTCCTAGGCCATATTTAACTCTCTCAAATAAGTGTGTCCAGCAAGGATAATTGTGGCAAACTAACAAGCAAAGACTCAAATCATACAAGTCGCTCCAAGCAAAACACATATCATATGGTGAATAAAAATATAGCTCCGAGTATAGTTACCGATGGATGAAGACGAAAGAGGGGATGCCTTCCTGGGGCATCCCCAAGCTTAGGCTTTTGATTATCTTGAACTTTACTTGGGGTGCCTTGGGAATCCCCAAGCTTATGCCCTTGCCACTCTTTGTTCCATAGTTCATCAAAGCAATACTCAAAACTTGAAAACTTCACAACACAAAACTTAGACAAAAATATCGTGAGCTCCGTTAGTATAAGAAAGAAAACCACTACTCAAAGGTACTGCAATGAATTCATTCTTTGTTTATATTGGTGTTAAACCTACTGTATTCCAACTTCTCTATGGTTCATACTTCCCAATATTACTCATAGATGCATTGAAATAAGCAAACAACACACGAAAAACACAATTTGTCAAAAACAGAACAGTCTGTACGAATTTGCAGGTTTCACATACTTATGTAACCCCGAAAAATTCAAACTAAATTGGTAAACGTGAGGAATTTGTCTATTAATCATCTGCAAGAATAATCAACTAAATATCACGCTCCAGTAAAATCTGATGACCATTCTAGCTAGTGCTAATGATTCTGTTTTTCACAGCAAGATCACATAAACTTCACGCAAGTCTTCCCAAAGGTTCTACTTGGCACAAACACTAAATTAAACACAAAACCACATCTAAAAATAAGCTAGATGCAATATTTATTACCTAATAGCATAAAAAACAAAAATATATAAAATTGGGTTGCCTCCCAACAAGCGCTATCGTTTTACGCCCCTAGCTAGGCATGATACACGATAGATCTAGGTATTGCCATCTTTAATCTTCACCCTTTTGATGGGGTCAAGCTCGAATCCGGGATATTCTTTACGTTTCCCTTCATATTCGGAAATCTTTAGATCTAAAGAATCCAACAACTTATTACAAAGGGTAATCAACATATTCATGCGGCAGAGATTTCCACTAACACTCTTAAGAGGTTCAAGAGACTTTTGTAGTATTTTTGTTACTTCACAAATTTTCTCAAAAACTTGCGTCCCTTCCTGGGTTGGATGTGACCCCTTTTGGGGAGGTAGTGTTCCCACTATTCCCTCTATAATTTCATGTGCAATACTAGGATCAACTTTGATAAAATTCCTTTTGGCAATGCAATCCAAGAGTTGTCTATGAGACATATTTAATCCAAGATAAAAATTGCGAAGCAAGATTCTAAAATTCACCTCTAAGGTGCACTTACAATATGATTCCGTCATCCTAAACCAAGCATCTTTTAAGTTTTCTCCTTGCTTTTGCTTGAAGTGAAGAACTTCAAACTCGGGAGACAAAGGAGCGGGTAAGGGATTAGCCATGATGACAAGGCATGGCAAACGATAAACACACGACAAAAGAAGGGAAAATAAAACGGCAAGGGTGAAGTGGGGGAGAGGAAAACGAGAGGCAAAAAATGTAATGCGAAGGATAATGGTTTGTGATAGGTACTTGGTATATGACTTTTGCGTAAGCCTCCTCTGCAACGGTGCCATAAATTCTTCTTGCTACTTCTCGAGCTTGCGTTGTATTCCCTCGAAGAAGGAAGGGAGATGCAGCACAGTAGCGTAGGTATTTCCCTCAGTTTTTGAGAACCAAGGTATCAATCCAGTAGGAGACCATGCGCGAGTCCCTCACACCTTCACAAACAAATAAGAACTTCGTAGCCAACGCGATAAGGGGTTGTCAATCTCTTTACGGTCACTTACGAAAGTGAAATCTGATAGAGATGATAGTTTAAATTTTTAGTATTTTTGGTTATAAGAACAGAAAGTAAAAGCGGAAAAAGTAAAGTAGGTGTAGATTGATATGTTGAGAATAGACCTGGGGGCATAGTGTTCTCTAGTGGCTTCTCTCATGATAGCGATATTCTACGGCGGGTAAACAAATTACTATCGAGCAATTGATAGAAAAGCAAATAATTATGAGACTATATAGGCATGATCATTATATATAGGCATCACGTGTGAGACAAGTAGACCGAAACAATTCTGCATCTACTAGTATTACTCCACACATCAACCGCTATCCAGCATGCATCTAGTGTATTGAATTCATATGAACAGAGTAATGCCTTAAGAAAGAAGACATGATGTAGAGGGATAAACTCAAGCAATATGATGTAAACCCCATATTTTTATCCTCGATGGCAGCAATACAATACATGCCTTGCTGCCCCTATAGTCACTGGGAAAGGACACCGCAAGATTGAACCCAAAGCCAAGCACTTCTCCCATTGCAAGAACTATAGATCTAGTAGGCAAAACCAAACCAATAATTCGAAGAGACTTGCAAGGATATTATAATCATACATAAAGAGTTCAGAGAAGAACCAAATATTTCGCATAGATAATCTTGATCATAAACCCACAATTCACCGGATCTCGACAAACACACCGCAAAAAGAGATTACATCGAATAGATCTCCTCGAAGACCGAGGAGAACTTTGTATTGAGATCCAAAGAGAGAGAAGAAGCCATCTAGATACTAGCTATGGACCCGAAGGTCTGTGGTAAACTACTCACAACTCATGGTGAGGCGATGATGATGATGTAGAAGCACTCCGTGGTAGACCCCCCCCCTCTGGCGGAGCTCCGGAACAGGCCCCAAGATGGGATCTCGCGGGAACAGAAGGTTACGGCATTGGAACTAGGATTTTTTCTTCTCCTCTGATGGTTTCGGGGTACATAGGCTTATATAGGATGAAGGAGGGCACCGGGGGCCTTACGTGGGACCCACGAGGCAGGGGGCGTGCTCTAGGGGGGGGCGCCCCCACCCTCGTGGGCACCACGTGGCCCCTACTCCGTTGTTCTGAAGTCTGTCGTGCATGATTTTCTCCAAAAATATCTCTCCCGAAGGTTTCATTCCGTTTGGACTCCGTTTGATATTCCTTTTCTGGAAAATCCTGAAACAGGCAAAAAAACAACAATCTGGACTGGGCCTTTGGGTTAGTAGGTTAGTCCCAAAAATAATATAAAAGTGAATGACAAAGCCCATGAAACATCCAAAAAATCATAAATAATAGCATGGAACAATAAAAAATTATAGATACGTTTTAGACGTATCAATGCCGATGCCTAGTCCCGCTCCTACTGTAGGTTTGTTTTTGGTTGTGGCCCCAGAGCCGGCTAAGATGAATGTCTCAAGACTTAAGCTTTTGATAATGTAAGGATGGGTTTAAGCACTCCCTTGTGACATTCGCCCCTGAGGCTAAGGCCTTAGGCCCTTGTTATGTTTCCGAGAGGGGCGTCCGCCGACCCTGTCCGGGCGCATCTCGCGAGTACCTGCAGTTGGCGCAAGAGTGATTGTCAGTCTGGCCGCGTACCAAATAGGACGTGCGCACACGCCCCGGCCCCTGCTCGCGAGGGGTGATTGGACGAGGTCGCGGTTGTAGCCCGGTTTAGCCGAGCAAGGCGAAAAACGGACTGAGCGAAGGAAAACTCAGTGAAAATCGCAAAACACGTACGGAAAACTCTTCCCCCTTTATTTCAAAAAATGAGCCGCGCGACCGCGAGATCGACTCGAAAAGGCAGATACAACGGAGGCAAAAGCGAATGGCAAAGGGAGGGGCCGCGTCCGGCACCTGAGCAGGTCTTCGGTCTTCTCCCGAGCGCGGAGCATAGGGCTACCATCGGCGGGTGTGGGCATAGCCATTGGAGGGCAGTGTCGACGGCCAGCACGAAGCATGGTGCTTCCACTAGGACGTGGGAGGGAGCCCCCGTGAGGCCCTAGGGCGGCGCTCCGGGGACTCTGGGGCGTGTACAGCCCCAGTCATTATTACGTGAGAGTGTCACGAGCGGAGATCTTCTGACGTGCCATCCCCTTCGCTTTGAGGGCCTCGCCCCGCGCTTGTAACAGCCTGATTTTGCCCTTTCCTTTTTCTTTTGATTTTCTTGGATTTCTTGATTTTATTTGCTTTTTAGTGGCTATGTGGTTCTGAAACTTGGGAAGACCATGTCTTCCTAGGTTATATAGTGGCTTGCCATCCTTCTCATCATCCCAAGATCCTGCCATTTCCATCCTTGACCTAACCCAATATTCTTTTTCCAAAGAATGTTCCTTTTCTATTAAAGGAATAATTCTTTTTGCCCTAGGTTGTGAAGCAACCTATATCTCTGTCATTCTAAAAATTCCCAAATAATTCTCATAAATTGTTTGGGTCATATCTTGCTCAAATGTGGCAAAACATTTCATTGCCATGTTAAAAAATAATCCTGCAATAATCACTTTCCTATTCTGCCCTAAATGGCACTTTGTGAAGCAAGTGTTATTTATCTTTTCCCAATTGCCCCCAAACTTGGTGGACATCTTTTCATGTCCATATCATTGCTCCGTGCCAAGTTTCATACTCATTTGCCTAGTAAATGTTTTTCAGTGATTTTCCAAAGTTTCTATCCAGAAAGGAACTTTGTGAAGGAAGTATATTCTAGGCATGTCCAAATGAGAGGAAACTTGGTCACATCCTTAATTTGATCAAATCATGCATCTCCACCAAATTTCAGCTCATGGAGATCATCCATGTATGCTCAGCTCCAAATCTTGGTTTCTGGTCAGATTTTCACTTTGTGAAGCAACATTATTTTACCTTGCTTCATTTGAGCTCAAAATCTACCAGGACATTCTTACATCTACATGTACTCCCTCCACCAAGTTTTGGCTCAATCCACTTACCCATTTACCCTCAGTAAATTTTCCTAGTTACTGGCCAGAATGGAGCTTTGTGAAGGAAGTGCCACTTTGGTAACTCCAAATGGCATGAGATTTTTACAGCAGCTCCATATTGTCAAATAATTCCACTCCACAAAATTTCAGCTCATGACACTTAGGTAAGTGAGTGCAACATCATAATCCCCTAATTTGTCCAGTTTTGCACTTTCTACAGCAACCCCCATCTAAACTCCTCTTCTTAGTCTGGTTTCTGGTGATCAGCATCATCTTAGTGTAAGATCATCGCTACACAACTTAGTTACTGATTTACCGAGCTGGTTTAACCACAGGAAGTTACAAGCACCTTCCTGTTGATTTACTTTGGAGCTAAGTGCAAATCACTTCTTTGCCCCTGGACCAATTTCTTTCTGCATCTTTACTAAGGGCACTAAGGTCCATCTACTGGACATGGTTGGCCACGCCAAAGAGCGCCGCTTGCACCAGTGCGCATGGTGATCACGCTTGCGTCATGCACATCGCGCGCTTTGGATCGGTCTGGTGATTGTGCTCGTCTCCTCCCTCCTCGTCTCGACCTCCAACCTTGTCCAGAAGCTCGCCCGTGCTCGTCTGCACCGCCATGCATCACTGCCTCGTCGTGGTTCGCCAGCATTGCGCCGTCACAACAGTCACTACGGTGCCCAGCCTCTGACCTCCATTAGTGCACTGCTCAAGCTCTCTAGTGATCGTCTAGAGCCCTCCCCTCGGCTATTTAAGGACCCCTCGACTCCTCCCGCAGCTCACCAGCCTCTCCCCGCTCCTCCTCGACCACCAGAGCCCTCGGGCTCCTCTTCTTTTCGCCGGAGTTCGCCTTGGCCGCCGTGGTTCCTCCTCGGTTCCGGCTAACTCGATCCTCCCCCTCTCCTCTGGTGTTGTCCACTAGCATTCCCACTCTCCGGCGCACCTCACAAACCCCTCGGTCGTCGCCAGAGTCCACCTTGGCCGCGTGCCCACGCACGGCCGCCGCCTCCGCCGTTCTGCCACCGCTCACTCCGGCCGCCCTAGCCACTTCCAGGTCTCCCCGACTCCACAAACCGACTCCCCGTGCTCCGACGACTGGCCCCACCACCTCGCCCTCGCCAGAGTCGTCCCTCATCGCCGGCTACCCCATTGCTCGACGCCTCTCTGTCCTCTTTCTGCCTCCTCTGGGCGCCTCACCTCGCTGTCCTGGCATCAACTAGCCTCGGGAACGGGCGCGCCGTGCCTCCCCAAACTCGTCGGTGGCCTCGCCCTGGGCGGAGATGGCCTGAGCCGGCCGACCCGCCCAGACGCCCAGCTCCTTTGTCCTCCTCCTCTGCCCCTTGTGGGACAGGAGCGGGGAGGAAGACAACGACGCCCGTGCCCTCTTTCCCTACCGCTGGGCCCGGCCCGTCAGTGGCCCAAGCGCGCCACTGACGTGGCAAGTGGAAGCACCCACGGGTGAGTGTGCTTTATTTGCCCGAAGGCGTATTTCCATTGGTATGTTTTCATTTGCCTGAAAGCGCATTTCTTTCCTTTTTCGGCCCAGAATACGTTTTCTTCCACAGAAAGCGTATTTCTAATTCTGCGTCTCCGCCTTATCCACTCAGGGACCCGTTGGTGATAAAAATATTCACAAATTGGTCCCTCTCCTTCAACCTTTCATATCTTCGCGACCGTAGCTCCGAATCAGGTGATTCCAAAGCCCACGTCTTCGTCTCGTTGAGCCCGTTCTATTGGTATCATTTTCATTATGGATCGACATACTGGAAATGACCACTTTACCCTTGCCCTTATCTAGCCCCCTTCGAAGGGGAACCGTTCGGTGAATCGCTGCGCGGCTTCATCGCACTTCTTCCTGGAGTCTCCGTTACCCCCAGGCAAGCCACAATACCCACTTGCATGATAGTCATGTAGTAGCCATGGTTTTCAAGTTGAATATTTATTAAATGATTGCTTGTTTAAAATATGGTTATCGTTGTTTTGGTAATGCTTCGGGGTTAATATTTACTTTCTTGCTATGTTGTTATGCACCTGGTTATCATGCCCTGCTAGTTGCTAGTATTCCTTTCATATGTTTATGCTTGCTAGTAGTACATGTTGATGTTGGTGATGGTCTTCGGTGCATGACTGCCGTCTGTCCCGAGTACCGTTGTTATGCATGTTCCTTTGCATCCAGTTAGTTGAATGCTTGCATGTTGGTATGGTTGATATATTCTTACATGATATTTATTGTTGATGCTAGTGGTCATGCTATATTTTAGAGAAGTATGTACTTATATTGTTCATGCTAGTCAGTAAGCCATGCTTATGATTCATTGTTGATATGGTGGATAGTTATGTGGTTCTCTCATGATTATGTTGATATTCATGCTCATGCATTGTAATTGCACAATGTATTTTATCATGGCTCAGTATATGTGCACTCAAGTTTAATCGGATTAAATTGAACTTGGACAACTGTTGGCTAAGTCATGGTGCCACCATATTGAACTGACCAGTGCAACCACGTTTACCTTTATGGGAAGGTCCTAACTGGGTCTATTGTCACGCCTCTCGCCGGTGCCTCCAATGAGGGAAGGTTATGGGCGTGCGGTACCTTGGCCCGATAAGCAGACATAACCTTGTGTGCCCATTGTTGTTGATTGGATCCGGGTCCCCATTTGGAACCGTTTATGTTTGGCCACGATGGTGGTCGTTGTGTATTTGGTAGACACGAGGCCACCCAGGACTTAGTCCAAAGGGGAGTTGGTCGAAGTGGCCGGGAGAGTGTCATGACAGTAGATCGGTTTTTTCGGAACGCCGTTGGTCCACCCGAATGGGAGTGCAAGGCCATGGGTTCCATAGTGTGGGTACAGTGCGCTGCCTCTGCAGAGTGTATATTAAATCTATCGATAGACGCGCCCGCGGATAAGGGCCCATTTCATAGTTGGTCACACTGTGAGTCAACAGTGATAATAATAATGTGCTTAATAACAACCCCGATTTGATGATGAGATAAGTTGGTTGTGATCGCCGAAGAGATCACCGTTTGAGACCAAGTGTTGGTCATGGTTGTGATCGCCGGAATGATTACCGTGGTATCGAGGATACCGAGTTGTTGGATATTCGTGATGTTGTGCGAGAATCGTGGGTAAAGATCAAGCTCCTTGTGGTCATTTGATGATTACTACGGTACTATTTATACCATGCTTGATTTGATCTTGAGATGATCGTATAATGTCCGAGGTTGGTAAGTGGTGCATGTGATGGTTACAAGGTAACCCGAATAGAATAAATGGTGCATGTAGTGTCATCTTGTTGCATGCTAGTATCATCAGATTTATATGTTCATGCCATGCTCATATTGTCTAGCTGTATCATGTTCATGTTGTTCATGCTATGTTATCCTGATGCTCTCATGATAATTCCTGATTAACCTGTAATTGCCATGCTGTTGTTTGTCTTTAATGCTTCTGGCTATTGTGAGCTTGCAAGTACATTCAATGTACTGACCTGGCGTGTCATGCCAGCTTGTAGGTCCTGCCTGGATTGCTTGCTTGTTTGGTGTTGTTCCCATGTTTGCAAGCTAGGATAAACGTTCTAGCCAGAGTCCCTACGGATTGGAGTCTATCATTGCTGTTCGTTGTTCCGCTGCCAATAGTTGTTCTGCCGCTTTAAGTTGTTATGCTGCTTGTATAGAGCAACCGTGGTTGGCCTAGTGTCGCCGTACAAATGTGATTCATTATAATATCGGAACCCTTGTAATCATATTCGTGTTGTAATAGAGAGCTGGTTTGTTCAGTGCCGTATTCCAGAAGTCCTCACCCCGATCTCTGGGCTAGAATACGGGGCATTCCGGTTTTCTGTGAGCCGGGGTGCCACAATGCAAGTCCGCTCCCGCCATGAACTCACCAGAAGGCGGAATTCATGAGGTGGGACACTGCGCATGGTGGGGGGATGGGACCTTGGCTATAGCCCCCGCTGCCGAGCACTAGGCATACCGCTTACGAGATCTCCGAGCGCGCTTCGCCCATGGGGGCTAACGTCGTCCGGAGACGCGGCGTCCTGAGGTGCGAGGGGGACCCCGCCCCACCCACGCTCCTAATGACCCCTGAGCCCTCCTGATCAGGGTCGGGCCCAGAGGGTACGGGATTACATGAGCCGGGGGATGGAGCCGCGGTCTTGGGCCCTCCTAGTGTGCGTAGGACGGGCTGCTGTATCGCCTCCAGACACACCCTCCGCAGCCCGGGGGATGGTGCGCCGGGAGGCGCGCTGTCTTGAGCCCAAACGGAGGGAGAGAAAGCCCCTCCCCACGTGCATCATACCCGCCGCCGGCGAGCCCCTGGTGAAATCCAGGGCGGGCTCATGCGCGACGGGTCACGCGTGAGAGGATGAGGGCCTGACCCGAGCCTTCCCTCCCTTTCTGTCTTGACGCGGTACCTGGGGTGTCTCCTTGGCCTGCCGAGGCTCGGGGCCAGAGATGCCGTCGGCCCGAGGCCTACGGCCAGTGCCGGCCTCCGCAGGCACCCGCGGGCGTTTCATTCGTGCTCCATGGCCGTCGGTGGTGACGACGGAGGGTCAAGGGCTAAGGGCGGGAGGTCGGCCTCCCGACCTTCTTCCCCTGAGCCCCCTTGTGTCGGTGCCTGATCACATCCAGCGTCGGGCGTAGTCCTGCAGATGCTTCCTGACGGTTCCCCGGCGGGGGGGGGGGTACTTGGGTATGAATGGCTTCGAGGCAAAGGGGCGGCGTCATACGCAGGCTTTAGGGGGTCATACCCGACGTCGCCCTCGTAGGTTGCCGTTGGCCTTGACCACATGGGTGACCGAGCGCGGCCGGCGCAGCCCCCGGTTCCTGGCATCGTTGGGCGGAAGCAGAATGGCTCGGCCAGGGTGTTGGCGGCATTGAGGAGCTCGGCCACCCTGAGGAGCTGAGCGTCGTGGCCAGCATCGAGCAACCGACACCTTAGCAGCTCCCTAGCCACCAGCAACGCGGCCCTCATGTCAGGACCCCGATCCTAAGCCACACCGATCTAGCTGTAACACGTCATATCACTTTGCGGCCTCACGCACGGTAACCCCACGGGTGCCACCTTACCTGGCCCGGGACCGTTTGCGCATTTTGGCACACGTATATGACATTGTCGCTAGCATCCATATGACAGAGAACCCGGGCCGACATGGCTAGTTATAAACCAAAAGTGGCACTAAATTACAGAGACAGGCATCCATGACCCAGCAACGAACGTGTCGGTCATCAGCGTATGAACCCAAGTCGTAGCAAGCTACATGGACTTAAAGGAACAACGCGTGACATTTCCCCTAAGGGACAGACACAGGAACGAAGAAGGACACATGCCGGCCAGCCTACGTGTTCCGAGCAGTAGCAAGGTACCAAGGCTCATTGGAATCACTAGGAGGCATTTCCCTGTAAGATAGGCTACCAAAGGAAAACAACTAGGTGTCGGATCCCACACATACCAAGCATTTCAATCATACACGCAATATGCTCAATATGTGCAAATACAACATTGCATCACAACAGAAGTCTATGACTCAAAGTACTTTATTTAAAAGGCTCCAAGAGCCATACATAACATAGTCATACAGGTAGGGGTCACATGACCCAACACTCAAGTCATACAGTCATACAAGCACAAGCGGAAGCTACATGTCTGAGTACAGACAACTTAGAAAATAAAACAGGTTTGGTGTAGCCTGACTATCTACAAGGCCCTTCACAAGCTCCAGATCACCGTCTGGGTGTCAAGCTACTCGTCGACGTCAACGTCTATGTAGAACCCATCAGCAGGGGCAGGGTTCTCCTCTGCAACAGTTATTAAGCAAACATGAGTACAAAGGTACTCAGCAAGTCTTACCACAGAACCTATCATACATGCAACATTATCAAAGGGGGATAGTGGAGTTTATAGCAGAATGCCAGCTTTGACCTTGGCTAACCTATACTACAACTCTCAACGGATTGCAAGTTATTGTTACGAACACGAGTCCACTACTCACCACATCAATACACTACCGAGGATCCTCTTCCGTCATCCTACGGAAGGGCCATCCACGGCACTCACGCTTATCTTGAGGCTTTTAGTAGTATCCATCAACTTGTCTATGAACTGTAAGAGTAACCAAGTAGTTCGTACCGCGAACAATGGCTATTCGAATAGTTTGATAACCCTGCAGGGGTGTACCTCTTCACACACGCTTCCACCACTTATCGCCGTTTACTCGGCGTGTACTCGGCAACCTTCAAGCGGAAGCCCAGCGAGGGTGTCGGCCACGACCTGACTAACTACTCAAGTCTCTCGTCCAGGTTTATCGCCTATTTGGGTTCCATCCGTGGGGAGATCCGGCCGGGGTATCGCTCACGGCCCCAAACGATGTGTACAGGGTTCCCGAGTCACCAAACGGGCAACCGGTACACCGTGCCACGTACCTGTCGCATCACAGCCCACCCCGAGGGTCAGCGCTGCGCACGACCTCCAGTAAACTATAAACACCAGAAACTAGTTGCAACTCCTGGACAGAGATCAAGGGTAATTAATAAGCCGAGAGGGTCCATTGGTTTCGGGTCCAATGCATGGTAGTAACTGCAACTTGAACCACACATACATATCTCAGGTCCTATGTACGGTTCCAATGAAACAACCCACCACGTACTCCTACATGGCCTTTCATCGATACCTTTACCAAGCGTATTCCACACTTCCTTCTCTTTATCGAAAGATTGTTTCACTCTGATCCATCACCCAGATGAATCAGACCAGACACGACTCTAAGCATAGCAGGCAACATAAACAAATAGCATGGGGGATCACACATCACATGGCTCAATCAACTCCTACACATGCTAGTGGGTTTCAACTATTTACTATGGCAATGACAGGTCATGCAAGGGAATAGGGTTCAACTACCGCAACAAGTAGCAGTTCACGCGCTGTTGCCTTAATGCAGTAAAAGAGAGCAGGAGCGAGAAGATTGGGTTGTATCGGAATGATCAATGATTGCTTGCCTGACAAGGTAGTTGTCGGGTACTGCTCTTCAACTGGATACGCAGCAGTATCCTCGGGAGCATGACCTAACACAGGAAATACCGACGATACAATCATTAACAAACAAATGCAACAATATGATGCATGTTTATGACATGGCAAGATGCATGTGTGTTGGCTTATGCAACTAAAACCAGAAGGGTTTGAACCTATTTGAATCAAGGATTCAAATTGAAGTTCAAACTATTATTTAAATAAGTGCATTATCATGTTTTTGATATATACAACAAGTTAACTTGTTCAAACATGCATGAAACCAGCGCCATTAGATAGATTGGATTTTTCTGATCATTTTTCATATATAAATCTTTTCCATCTGAGCTATGGTTGATTTTATATGATTTTTAGAAGTTTTGGGTATTTTCTGGAATTTCCTGAATTATTTCAAATCTAAAAATCCCAGAAAAACCTTTACTGCGTCAGCATGACATCATGCTGACGTCAGCCAGTCAACAGGGCCAGTCTAGGTCAAACCTGACCAGTGGGTCCCTCATGTCAGTGTCACAGCTAATTAACTGAGTTAATTAGAGTTAAACTAAAACTAATTAGCTGTCAGTGGGGCCAGGGCCCACGTGTCAGTGACTAAACTAATTAACTAATTAAAATTAAATTAACACTTAAGCTAAGTTTGACTTGCGGGCAGGGCCCACATGTCATTGACCCAGGGGGTCAAACCCGTGGTCAAAACAGGTCCAACTCGCCGGTGTTTAGCCGCCGGCGAGGCCAAACGCGTCGGCGTGCTTCGGAAAACGTCTACGGTGCACGGTTCGAGCTGCGGTTGGGTGCGTTGGAGAGCTCTTGCTCTTCCGCATCGGATGGTGGTGGTTGCCGGACCTGGGGTGGCCGGAGACGACGACAACGAGTTCGACGGCGGCGACCGGCGTCGGGCGTGTGTGGAGATGCGGCTGCAGGTGCCTAGGCGATGCGTGCGTAGCACCGTTCGCATCTACGTGCTGTGGTGAGTGCGTTGGACGGGTGCCGGTGACCAAATGGTCACCGGAGCATCACCGGCGACGAGCACGGCGGCGGTGCGTGCGGGCGAGCTACGTGCAGTGTGTTACAGGGCAAGAGGGAGCCAACGGAGAGGGGGAGGAGGTAGCTAGGCTCACAGCGGTTGCAGCAAGTACCGAAGAGAGCTCGGGGGTGGTCGGAGCTGAGCAGCACGGCGAGGGGGATCTCCGCGGCCGGAGTTGGGGAAGAAGTGGTCGGGGGCGTCTCCAGGGCGGGCGAGTGCTCGGGGCTCGGCCTGTTCGAAGCAGTCGAGGACGGCGGAGACGATGGACAACACGGCGGAGCTCGGGGACAACGGTGGACGCGGCTTCTACGACGGTGCGATCACGGCGGCGTCGGCCATGGCGCGGGGAGAGCGGAGGAGAGGGACTGGGGGGAAGCGGAGGTGTCTGGGGGGTCGAGGGGGACGTGGACGTTCGATCCATGCCTCCAGAACGGCGAGGGGGCGAAGCAGGGCAGCGGGCAGCTGCGTGGCGCGCCGTGCGGTCGCCGTCAAGCACCTGCCTGCCTGCCTGGCCGAGCCAAGCAGCTCGCTGGAGCGGCAGCTGGGCTGGGCCGGCAGGTGGGCCGGGTGGGCGCCAGGTAAGTGTTTTCCTATTTTTCTTTTCTGTTTCATTTCTTTTGCATCTTTGTTCATTTAATAAAAATGCCTAAACATTTTTATAAATCATAACACTTGTCATACCTGCTGTATATAATATGAACAGTAGGAAACATTATAGTTTATGATTATTTGAGCATTTAAAATATTTTATAGCATTTAAATGCCCAAATTCAAATACCATATGATTTAATCCAAAACCCTAGATTGTCCTAGAAAATTGTGCACCATTTTTGGCAGAGGTTTAAGACCAAGGCAGAAATGATGAACATTTTGAAGGGCATTTTGGGTACATTGGAAAATATTTTAGCAAACCCTAGTTGTTAGGGGAGGGGGTGCTGGGGTTCCTGTTAATCCCATTTCAAGTTTCTTTGAAAGTAAACATGATGCACACTCTAGTCAGATCCTAATGCAAGTGCGAGCTAGGGATGTGACAACTCACCCCCACTTAAAAGAATCGCGTCCCGAGATTCGGGTTCCTCCGGAAAGAGGGTGGGGTACTCAAGTCGAAGACGATCATCCCTTTCCCAAGTAGCTTCACTCTCGGAATGATGTGACCATTGAACCTTGAGAAACTTGATATTGTGGCATCGAGTGGTGCGCTCGGTTTGATCAAGAATACGAACGGGGTATTCTCGATATGTGAGATTGTCTTGGAGATCAAGCGTTTCGTGGTCCACTCCGCGTATAGGATCCGAGAAGCAACGCCTGAGTTGAGAAACGTGGAAAACATCATGAACTCTGGAGAGGTGCGGAGGTAGTTCCAATTGGTAGGCAACTTCTCCTCGTTTGGCAAGAATGCGAAAAGGACCGATGTAACGAGGGGCCAATTTGCCTTTGATACCGAAGCGATGGGTTCCCTTAAGAGGAGTAACCCGAAGGTAAGCCTTATCGCCGACTTCAAAAGTCACAGCCTTATGATGACTATCATATTGGCTCTTTTGGCGAGACTCGGCTGTTTTCAATCTCTCACGAACGATGCGAACTTGTTCTTCTGCTTCCTGAATCATATCCGGGCCAAAGAATTGTCTTTCCCCGGTCTCTGACCAGTTAAGAGGTGTTCGACACCTTCGTCCATATAGAACTTCGAAGGGGGCTTTACCCAGGCTGGCTTGATAACTATTGTTATAAGCGAATTCGGCAAATGGAAGACACTTTTCCCATTCCATACCGAAAGAAATGACAGAGGCTCGAAGCATGTCTTCTAGAATTTGATTGACTCGTTCCACTTGACCACTTGACTGCGGATGGAAGGCAGTACTGAAAGAGAGATGAGTTCCCATAGCATTCTGGAAACTTTCCCAAAATCGTGAAGTGAAAAGACTTCCACGGTCTGAGTTAATCTCCAACGGTACACCATGAAGTGACACTATTCGAGAGATATATAAGTCTGCTAGCTGGCTAGCGGTAATACTCTCCCGAACAGGCAGGAAATGAGCTACTTTAGAGAGGCGATCGATAACGACGAAGATAGCATTATTCCCTTTCCTGGACCTGGGAAACCCGGTAATGAAGTCCATACCGACTTTATCCCATTTCCATTCAGGAATAGCTAAAGGTTGAAGGGTGCCAGCAGGCCGCTGATGCTCTGCTTTGACTCGACGACAAACATCGCAGTTAGCAATGAATTGAGCGATTTCTCTCTTCATCCTAGTCCACCAGAATCTTTGACGTAGGTCTTGATACATTTTGGTACTACCGGGATGAATCGTGAGAGGAGATTCATGAGCCTCCTTGAGGATCAAACGTCTTAGGTTTCGCACTTTAGGAACCACTAAGCCGTTGCTAAAGAATACGACTCCTTGATCATCAATTGAGAAACATCCTGCAACTCCTTTCTTGATGTTCCTCTTAATACGGGAAATTCCGGGATCAACCTTCTGTGCTTTGATGACCTGATCCAAAAGGGTAGGTTTTGCCACCAAGGTGGAAAGGAATCCTCGAGGAACAATGTGAAGGTTAAGCTTACGAAATTCCTCGTGGAGAAGTGGTTGACTTTGTTGTAACATTAAATTGTTACAATATGACTTACGACTTAGTGCATCAGCCATGACATTGGCCTTTCCAGGAGTGTAAGTGATTCCTAAGTCGTAGTCGGTGAGCGACTCAACCCAATGTCTTTGCCTGAGATTTAGATCCGGTTGGGTGAAGATATACTTCAAACTTTGGTGATCAGTGAAGATTTCACAGCGATTACCAAGGAGGTAATGTCGCCATGTTTTGAGTGCATGGACTACAGCTGCAAGCTCTAAATCATGAGTAGGATAGTTATCCTCATGTGGACGCAACTGTCGGGATGCGTATGCAATCACTTGACGATCTTGCATAAGAATGCAACCTAGTCCTTGTCGCGAGGCGTCGCAATAGATTATAAAATCCTTGGAAAAGTCTGGTGGTACCAGTACAGGTGCAGATGTCAGGCGTCTTTTCAGTTCTTGAAAACTGGACTCGCACTATGGGGTCCACTCAAACTTTTTATCTTTCTTGAGGAGTTCGGTTAGAGGTTTAGCAACCTTGGAGAAATTCTCGACGAAACGTCGGAAATAGCTCGCTAAGCCAAGAAAACTCCTAACTTGCTTGACCGATTCAGGGGGAGTCCAATCAAGGACGGCTTGAACTCGCTCGGGATTGACAGCAATACCCTTGCCAGAGATCACATGACCTAGATAGGTTACTTCTGGCAACCAAAATTCACATTTAGAGAATTTGGCATAAAGGCGGTGCTCTCAAAGTTTCGTCAATACCAGCCTTAAATGCTCGGCATGATCTTCCTTGTTCTTGGAGAAAATGAGTATATCATCGAGGTATACCACGATGAATTTATCCAAATACTCCATGAATATAGAATTCATTAACCGAGAAAAGGTAGCTGGGGCATTGGTTAATCCGAAGGACATGACGGTGTACTCATATTGGCCATAACGAGTAACGAAAGCCGTTTTAGGAATGTCCCCGTTCTTGATTTTGATTTGATGGTAGCCCAACCTCAAATCCATTTTAGAGAAGACTGAGGATCCAGCGAGCTGATCATACAGGTCGTTGATCCTGGGAAGCGGATACTTATTCTTTATGGTGACCAGATTGACAGGTCGGTAATCTACAACCATCCGCTCCGTTCCATCCTTCTTCTTGACGTAGAGGACGGGGCAAGCCCAAGGGGAAGAACTAGGACGGATGAAACCCTTTTGCAAGGACTCATCGAGTTGTTTCTTTAGCTCAGCTAATTCTAGTGGTGCCATCTTATAAGGTCTCCTAGAGATTGGGACAGTTCCAGGAATAAGATCTATCACGAACTCGACATCTCTGTCAGGTGGAACTCCTGGCAGTTCTTCTGGAAAAACATCCGGAAAGTCACAGACTACCGGGATATCTTCGAGTTCTGGTAGAGGGCTGGCATTAAGAGAGTAGAGCTGACGTTCAGCCATTCGGGTCAAGACATTGACTATCTTGCCGGATGGATGTGTAAGTTGAACGGTCCTAGTAAAGCAATCAATCTTGGCATAATGAGTTGTCATCCAATCCATACCCAAGATGATGTTTATGTCCGAGGACTTGAGGGCGATTAAAGATGCAAGGAAAACAAGTCTATCGACAAGGATTTCATTTCCATGGCTTACCCTAGAGGTTTGCCACTTTGAACCAGGAGTTTGAATAACCATGGAAGTAGGCATGTCACAAAAAGTCATGTTGTGCAATCGGGCATAGCTCTCAGATATGAACGAATGGGATGCTCCAGTATCGAAAAGAACAGATGCCGGATGGCAGTTTACGAGAAGCGTACCAAGGTCGACGTTAGGATCCTCATAAGCTTCTTCGGCAGAAACATAGTTGACATGACCACGTGCAGTGGGGATTGGCTTGACATAGTTCACCTTGCCGGTTGGCTTGCCACGGCCAACGGGTTTTCCTGGCTGATTCTGGGGACAATCACGCATGTAGTGTCCCGGTTCTCCACACTTGAAACATGTCACAGTGGTGGGGCGTGGAGCAAAGTTGGAGGGTGGACCTCCATAGGTCTTGGCAGGTGCAAACTATTGAGTTGGACGAGGCGCCTCATAGGATGGCCTCGGTTTATACTTGGGTGGTAGAGCAGTGTTAGGAACCCACACACGGCGCTTGTGAGAGCCAGAGCCGGATGAGGAACCAAGGTCTCGAGTATGCTTGCGGGTGGCCTCGAAGTCGGTCTGGCCTGTCTCAGCACTGATAGCCTTGTTAACCAACTTCTGGAAGGAGGTGCACTCGTGCAGACGTAGATCTCGACGAAGTTCAGGGCTGAGTCCCTTGCGGAACCTCGCCTGTTTCTTGGCATCGGTGGATACTTCTTCAGGTGCATAGCGTGCCAGATTACCAAACTCACGACTGTAGCCATCCACAGTCAAACGGCCCTGGGTGAAATTGCAGAATTCCTCCCGCTTGCAATCCATGAGACCTTCCGGAATATGGTGTTCACGGAATGCCTCAATGAACTCAACCCAGGTAGTGACTTGGCCAGCAGGACGCATAGCTTCAAAGTTTTCCCACCAAAGACTGGCAGGGCCCTCAAGATGGTAGGCGGCGTAGATAACCTTGTCAGCTTCGGCCACACGGGCAGAGTATAGCTTGTGGGTGATACTACGTAGGCAGTCATCAGCATCCAGAGGTTCAGTGGAGTGATGGAACTTCGGTGGACACATGTTGATAAAATCGTGGATTGACACCACATCATTCCTCTGACGGAACCCAGTGTTTTGCTCAATGCGTTCCAGCAGACGGTTGGTCTCTCTCTTGTTCCGTTCTGCTTCAAGCATAACTTCCGCCAAAGAGGGTGGCTGGGGCAGATTTCCATCTCTAGCCCCACTAGCCTCACCCTGCTCCTGAGCAGCAGGAGTGTTGCGAGTGTTGACCATCCTAGGAAAACAAAACAACGGTTTAGACAAGGATGGCAAAAATTTGACATAGAAGTGCAGAATGTAATGGATGACACAGAATGCAGAGATGTTCATCCGTACGACATGGTAATATAGGAACTGCTATATATACACCAGTGGTCATACACACCATACAAAGTTTAGTACAAGCCAAGGCTAAAGTACAACTGCGGTGAAAGACGATACATCCCATCAGAGGCATTCCAAGCTCCTATACATTATTTAACTACACCTCCGGAATTCAGTACACACTAAGTCATATTCCACAAGACGCGCAGGACTGTGGACATACAACTACTACAATACTACTTCTACCATGGACTAGCTCAGACATTCGCGTCGTAATCCTCGTAGAGATTACCACCGTAGCCTGGAAGTGGTACAGACAGATCTTGGAACTAGCGAGCACTCGAAGGTTGTGGACCATAAGGGCATGGGTGTGGTCTCGGTCCCGATGCTGGTGGTAACCGACGCCCACGTGGAGGTATAATACCCCCAACGTAACGCCAATCCATGCGATCAGGCAGACGAGTCCGCACAGGATACAAATCCCGCATGTCCAGATATCCGGCGTGCACAGCAGGTGCAAGCCGTGTCAAAGTAGTCCAGTGAGCGGCTCGGGTGTTATACAGCTCCATTCGGAGGGCACAGACCTCACGGTCCCTATCCTCCAACATCTGAACAGTAGTCTGAAGCAGTGGCTCTTCATGAGCAGCATCAGTATACAGACCAGTGTAGTAGCCTTCCTCTCCGGGGAGTGAAGTTGGCATGTAACAGAACTCAGTGTTCAGCAACAGGGCATGCCTAGCATGGAGAATGGTCATCATCAAATAAGCGGCATCCTGTACTGCCATCTCGATGGTAATCCCGAGTCCATAAGACCAATGGATGGGATCATTTGCTCCGGGATATGAGGGGTATATCCGGACTGTGCAGAAATACTGACTTTGATTGAAATCCCGATACTGTTCCTCCACAGTGTATTCAGGATACCAGCGATAACCGGTCTCAGTCATCACACGGACTAGCATGGCCGTGTGACCGGGCACATTAATGCACCGAGTCAAACGAACCACTTGGTGAGGGATGCGGCCAGACATCTGAAACACGAAATAATGCAAAGGCATTAGTGTTTTTGGAAGAAATCGGGCAGCATAACAACTGTAAATGCTCAAACAAAGATTTGAGACATCATACAAATGATAGCATAGCCACTCAACAATTCCATATCAAGGTTCCGGGTTCAACAATCATCATACTCAAAGGATAGAAACTGAACTGAGGCTTGAAACCAACAATCCTAAGAGTCTACGGATTAGTGACACGTGAACCTAGTAAGGATAAGAGGCCTAATCCTAAATCCCCGTAGATAGAATAGACTGACTCAGATCAGAAGGGCATAAGGTAAAGGAGTAAAAAAGAGCCTTACGTTCCCTTCCACAATCAATTCCCCTACATATAACTAAGAATTTTTCTAGACTCAACATCGACCAGTTTGGCTTGAGAAACCTACAGGCAGTCCAGCTCTGATGCCAACGCTGTCAGGACCCCGATCCTAAGCCACACCGATCTAGCTGTAACACGTCATATCACTTTGCGGCCTCACGCACGGTAACCCCACGGGTGCCACCTTACCTGGCCCGGGACCGTTTGCACATTTTGGCACACGTATATGACAGTGTCGCTAGCATCCATATGACAGAGAACCCGGGCCGACATGGCTAGTTATAAACCAAAAGTGGCACTAAATTACAGAGACAGGCATCCATGACCCAGCAACGAACGTGTCGGTCATCAGCGTATGAACCCAAGTCGTAGCAAGCTACATGGACTTAAAGGAACGACGCGTGACATTTCCCCTAAGGGACAGACACAGGAACGAAGAAGGACACATGCCGGCCAGCCTACGTGTTCCGAGCAGTAGCAAGCTACCAAGGCTCATTGGAATCACTAGGAGGCATTTCCCTGTAAGATAGGCTACCAAAGGAAAACAACTAGGTGTCGGATCCCACACATACCAAGCATTTCAATCATACACGCAATATGCTCAATATGTGCAAATACAACATTGCATCACAACAGAACTCTATGACTCAAAGTACTTTATTTAAAAGGCTCCAAGAGCCATACATAACATAGTCATACAGGTAGGGGTCACATGACCCAACACTCAAGTCATACAGTCATACAAGCACAAGCGGAAGCTACATGTCTGAGTACAGACAACTTAGAAAATAAAACAGGCTTGGTGTAGCCTGACTATCTACAAGGCCCTTCACAAGCTCCAGATCACCGTCTGGGTGTCAAGCTACTCGTCGACGTCAACGTCTATGTAGAACCCATCAGCAGGGGCAGGGTTCTCCTATACAACAGTTATTAAGCAAACATGAGTACAAAGGTACTCAGCAAGTCTTACCACAGAACCTATCATACATGCAACATTATCAAAGGGGGATAGTGGATTTTATAGCAGAATGCCAGCTTTGACCTTGGCTAACCTATACTACAACTCTCAACGGATTGCAAGTTATTGTTACGAACACGAGTTCACTACTCACCACATCAATACACTACCGAGGATCCTCTTCCGTCATCCTACGGAAGGGCCATCCACGGCACTCACGCTTATCTTGAGGCTTTTAGTAGTATCCATCAACTTGTCTATGAACTGTAAGAGTAACCAAGTAGTTCGTACCGCGAACAACGGCTATTCGAATAGTTTGATAACCCTGCAGGGGTGTACCTCTTCACACACGCTTCCACCACTTATCGCCGTTTACTCGGCAACCTTCAAGCGGAAGCCCAGCGAGGGTGTCGGCCACGACCTGACTAACTACTCAAGTCTCTCGTCCAGGTTTATCGCCTATTTGGGTTCCATCCGTGGGGAGATCCGGCCGGGGTGTCGCTCACGGCCCCAAACGATGTGTACAGGGTTCCCGAGTCACCAAACGGGCAACCGGTACACCGTGCCACGTACCTGTCGCATCACAGCCCACCCCGAGGGTCAGCGCTGCGCACGACCTCCAGTAAACTATAAACACCAGAAACTAGTTGCAACTCCTGGACAGAGATCAAGGGTAATTAATAAGCCGAGAGGGTCCATTGGTTTCGGGCCCAATGCATGGTAGTAACTGCAACTTGAACCACACATACAGATCTCAGGTCCTATGTACGGTTCCAATGAAACAACCCACCACGTACTCCTACATGGCCTTTCATCGATACCTTTACCAAGCGTATTCCACACTTCCTTCTCTTTATCGAAAGATTGTTTCACTCTGATCCATCACCCAGATGAATCAGACCAGACACGACTCTAAGCATAGCAAGCAACATAAACAAATAGCATGGTGGATCACACATCACATGGCTCAATCAACTCCTACACATGCTAGTGGGTTTCAACTATTTACTATGGCAATGACAGGTCATGCAAGGGAATAGGGTTCAACTACCGCAGCAAGTAGCAGTTCACGCGCTGTTGCCTTAATGCAGTAAAAGAGAGCAGGAGCGAGAAGATTGGGTTGTATCGGAATGATCAATGATTGCTTGCCTGACAAGGTAGTTGTCGGGTACTGCTCTTCAACTGGATACGCAGCAGTATCCTCGGGAGCAGGACCTAACACAGGAAATACCGACGATACAATCATTAACAAACAAATGCAACAATATGATGCATGTTTATGACATGGCAAGATGCATGTGTGTTGGCTAATGCAACTAAAACCAGAAGGGTTTGAACCTATTTGAATCAAGGATTCAAATTGAAGTTCAAACTATTATTTAAATAAGTGCATTATCATGTTTTTGATATATACAGCAAGTTAACTTGTTCAAACATGCATGAAACCAGTGCCATTAGATAGATTGGATTTTTCTGATCATTTTTCATATATAAATCTTTTCCATCTGAGCTATGGTTGATTTTATATGATTTTTAGAAGTTTTGGGTATTTTCTGGAATTTCCTGAATTATTTTAAATCTAAAAATCCCAGAAAAACCTTTACTGCGTCAGCATGACATCATGCTGACGTCAGCCAGTCAACAGGGCCAGTCCAGGTCAAACCTGACCAGTGGGTCCCTCATGTCAGTGTCACAGCTAATTAACTGAGTTAATTAGAGTTAAACTAAAACTAATTAGCTGTCAGTGGGGCCAAACCCGTGGTCAAAACAGGTCCAACTCGCCGGCGTTTAGCCGCCGGCGAGGCCAAATGCGGCGGCGTGCTTCGGAAAACGTCTACGGTGCACGGTTCGAGCTGCGGTTGGGTGTGTTGGAGAGCTCTTGCTCTTCCGCATCGGATGGTGGTGGTCGCCGGACCTGTGGTGGCCGGAGACGACGGCAACGAGCTCGACGGCGGCGACCGGCGTCGGGCGTGTGTGGAGATGCGGCTGCAGGTGCCTAGGCGATGCGTGCGTAGCACCGTTCGCATCTACGTGCTGTGGTGAGTGCGTTGGACGGGTGCCGGTGACCAAATGGTCACCGGAGCATCACCGGCGACGAGCACGGCGGCGGTGCGTGCGGGCGAGCTACGTGCAGTGTGTTACAGGGCAAGAGGGAGCCAACGGAGAGGGGGAGGAGGTAGCTAGGCTCACAGCGGTTGCAGCAAGCACCGAAGCGAGCTCGGGGGTGGTCGGAGCTGAGCAGCACGGCGAGGGGGATCTCCGCGGCCGGAGTTGGGGAAGAAGTGGTCGGGGGCGTCTCCAGGGCGGGCGAGCGCTCGGGGCTCGGCCTGTTCGAAGCAGTCGAGGACGGCGGAGAAGATGGACAACACGGCGGAGCTCGGGGACGACGGTGGACGCGGCTTCTACGACGGTGCGATCACGGCGGCGTCGGCCATGGCGCGGGGAGAGCGGAGGAGAGGGACTGGGGGGAAGCGGAGGTGTCTGGGGGGTCGAGGGGGACGTGGACGTTCGATCCATGCCTCCAGAACGGCGAGGGGGCGAAGCAGGGCGGCGGGCAGCTGCGTGGCGCGCCATGCGGTCGCCGTCGAGCACCTGCCTGCCTGCCTGGCCGACCCAAGCAGCTCGCTGGAGCGGCAGCTGGGCTGGGCCGGCAGGTGGGCCGGGTGGGCGCCAGGTAAGTGTTTTCCTATTTTTCTTTTTTGTTTCATTTCTTTTGCAACTTTGTTCATTTAATAAAAATGCCTAAACATTTTTATAAATCATAACACTTGTCATACCTGCTGTATATAATATGAACAGTAGGAAACATTATAGTTTATGATTATTTGAGCATTTAAAATATTTTATAGCATTTAAATGCCCAAATTCAAATACCATATGATTTAATCCAAAACCCTAGATTGTCCTAGAAAATTGTGCACCATTTTTGGCAGAGGTTTAAGACCAAGGCAAAAATGATGAACATTTTGAAGGGCATTTTGGGTACATTGGAAAATATTTTAGCAAACCCTAGTTGTTAGGGGAGGGGGTGCTGGGGTTTCTGTTAATCCCATTTCAAGTTTCTTTGAAAGTAAACATGATGCACACTCTAGTCAGATCCTAATGCAAGTGCTAGCTAGGGATGTGACACCTCATGTTTGCCATTTCATACCGGTTCCGCGAACTTGTTGCCGCGTGCTCGGCGGCCCGCGCTGCTACGCGGCTGTGGCGCCGCGTGGGCGGCACGTGCTGCTGGTCCCCCGGCGGCGGGTCGGTGATGCTCATCGCGCCAACAACCCCGATTAAGGCCGGGTGACGGTGAGTCCCGTGGCCGAAGGGCGACGCTCGAGCGGTGCGAGCGCCGCGGGACTCCGCGCGCATCTGATGCGCTTCCGCCATCGGGGTCGCGATCGGTTGAGGTGGGGTGCCGCGGGGTCGACGGACGAGAGCGGGACAAGGTCGTCGGAGAGGCGAGATTTCGACACGCCCCCTACCTGGCGCGCCAAATGTCAGATTACGGTCTCCGCAAACCCAATAAGTTCGAACACAGGGGCGTGAACGAAGATCTCTCCCACTCACGTCTACCTAGCGTCTCGCCCTCGTCCGGTGAAGAGATTCAAGTGAACGACAAGTAAAGCACAGACGAATTTACCCAGGTTCAGGCCACCTTGCGGCGTAAAACCCTACTTCCTGCTTTGGTGGATTGGCCTCGGGAGGGCTTGAATATGAATGAGTACAGTGGTTCCTGAGCTCAGGAGGAGATCTCAGGAGGGCCAGGAGGCAAGGGTTCTTACTCCTTTGTGCAAGGCCAAAGTTTCTGGATCTGATCGACTTCTGGCGGCCATGGTCCTCTTCCCCCGAAATGTTTAGGAGGGAAGGGATCCCACAATGGCCATTTTTAGTGGGAACACAAGGACGTTCTTATCCTGACAAAAGTGGTCTTCGCCTGCAAAAGGATTAGGCGGTGACGCGGTGGTGGGCTCGGTGGTGACATCCTCCTTGACGTCCTTTCGGTCTTCGGTCTTGTTGCACGAATGGGGAGACCTTTGTCCCGCTCCTCAGGAACCTGTGCCTGTGCTGTCTCCTTTGCACCAAAATGGCAACTACGCCGCTGTCACACACTGGCACCCGCTGGCGCGGTGCGTCATTGCTTGCATCACTGCCCCCTCCTAAGGCAGGCTTGGCCTTGTATTCTCCGTCCCTCTGGAGCAACCTAGCCGAGGCCGCTCCTGAGGGGGTCTTGACGTCGTTCTCCTCGCGAGGTCTAGCCCCCTCGCGAGGGTCTTGAGCAGCTGGTCGATCAGCTGGGCCGTACCAGGCCATGGTAGGAGCGCGCTGCGGCCGGCAGACAGGCAAGTCTGGGTACCCTGGTTCCCAGGACGCCGACAACCGCCTCTATGACCACGACCCCGGCCGGCGCCTCTACCTCCATCATGACCCTCGTCCTGGGCATCCGGCTCTTCTTTAACTACTGCCTCCCTCTGATGGGAGGACGACCTAGTCGCCTCCGCAGGGGCACGGCCACGGCCACGCCCTCTCGGCATATCTTGGGGAGGAAAGGAATCGAACTGGAAGAGGATGAGTGGAGGGGGGGGGGGGCAGCACCATCCCTCTCCCACCTCTTTATAGAAGGGCGACCGCCTGAATCAACCGGTCCAAGCGCCGAAGGCACAAGAAAACAAGACCGACCCGCTGCTCCAATCAGCGGCACCCGGCCCCCCGCCCCGGCGTTAAAGCCCGCACCCTCTGCGTCCGCCGCCTGCCCTCCCCGATGCATGAGGGGCACATGGCGAGAAGATCATGGTTCAGATGGCATGTGGTACGATTGTTTTTGCACCCCGTGATCGTGGGGCAACCTGAGTCCGCTTAGTGAATGAGCCGCGCCCCTGCAACTTCCTCTATTTTTTATGAGGAGAACGTGAACCGTCTCTTTACTGTTGGGAACCACGAGATGATGCAAGCACACTACCGTCATCCCACGCACGACCTCCACGTCAGCGTAGATCATGGGGAAGTGCAACCACCGGAGGAGTTACTGCGGTAAAAAGGTTTACTTGATGTGACACGAGTGAATCCTTACCAGGAAATCACTATGTTGAAGTACTAAACAGAAGATTGATTGTCCAACTACGGGTGGCATGCAGGGGCCCCGCCTACTCCCACAAGCAGGAGAGTCCAAAGGCCGTGACAAATTGTATGGACCGAACATCCATGGGACTGGAAATCCTGGTGGGTGCGATAAACCCTGCAATGCATACAATTATTGGAGTGTAACCATAATTGATAAACCGTCCTCACAAAAAAGATGATCTGGATATTTAAAATATACAGACTGAATTGAGTGGACAGACATTAACATAGACCGTTCTCAGGACTGGCCACACACCAAAAGCGGCAGTACTAATAAACAATATAGGGTTCACAAACACAAATCAAGTAATGAACAATAGTACTTACTACAGTCAAGTAAAGTTGCACTAATTAAACTATGCAGACTATTTCTTGCCACCGACCTACGGGATGAACCACGCATAACTGACTAGGCCATGGACTTCGTGAGAGATGTCTACATGCACCATCACCATCTCGTCAACCTTGGAGAACCTAACAGAGTGGTCTTTCCACTCATAAACATGATCATGAAGACATGCCGCATCAGATTTGTTGGGAAGCTTTACAAGAACCACACCCTTTGTAATCGAAGGCACAACCAGGAAATTGTTGTGGTCAAGTACAACCTCGAGAACACGCCTGACAACAATGCTACATGAAAACACTAGTTCAGGACACATGGCGACAAGGACACATCAGCTGGATAGTGAAGCAGTAGAACTCATACTCAAGTCTTCGAGTTCACATGACATGACTTTGAGAACTTCATCTCCACCGCGGACCTGGTTCTAATTCAAACAGAAACCATATTTTATTACTACCTCCGTTTAGAAATATAAGATGATTTTCGATATTATACTCCATATATGACTACATATACGCACATAAATGAGTGAACAAAGACACTAGAACATGTATTCAAAGGCATGAGAGCAGCGGGATTACTTGCAATATCCATAACACAAGTTACTGAGGCAAATATACCCTCTTCAAAGGTAGCATTGATGTTCATAAAGTACTAGTTGAAAGTAATCTATAAGAAATCAGTGTTAACCTCTCGCATGTTTTGGTCAAAAGAGGAATTTGGAACCGTCATTTAGCACACAAAAATCACATGCAAGATCACCCAGAAAGTTGTACTACTAGTACTAGTACTGCGTGTTAGATGAAAAAACACGATCAAGATCGAGAAAAAGATCGCCAAGAAGAGATATTACCTGGACTTGCTTAATGAGGGATCCTGGAGAGGGGGGCTTGGACAGGGCGATGGCTTTGAGCTTGTCTGCGGTAGTCTCGGCGGGGTGCTTGTGCTTCTTCGTACCATGAGCCTCGACGGTTTTGGCTAGAGCCATAGACATCACTACGGGCGGTGCTCCAGCGTCCATCAAGAAACTGTCAAATTGAAATAAAAGAAAAGAAACAATAATCACAAACCCAAAAGAAGAAAAGAGAGGGAGTTATAGGATCAGTCTCGGGGTTGCAAGACCAGGCCTTGACCAGAATCAACACCATTGATGCGCTCACCTTTCCTTCTTTGGGAGAGAAGAACAATGGCAGAAGCAGGTCGAGGTTTTCTTGAAGAAATGAGGAACAAGATGAGGGAGAAGCGAGTTAGGTAGAGAGGAAGCTGAGATAGAAGAGTGAAATGATGGTTGCTTCGTCCGTCCAACTTACTGCTGGAAAGGAGGGGTTTTTGTGATTTGACGGCTCATTGGGCATTACTGCGGCGCTTCGATCGGGGTAGTCTACCGTCACTCTACTACGGAGTAATTTATTGCATGGCTGGTGGACCCCGATGCTGGTTGTCCCACACGTAGGCGAAAGTGAGTAATTTAGTGCATGGCTGGAGGAGGATCCGCACGGTAGAGCGTGTCCACTGTTTTTCTGAAGAAGAAAAATGATTACAACAAGCATTTCCACTCTTACGACGGAGGAGTGCGAAACACGGCAGCCACTTGAACATACACAGTGCTCCTACTACTGTGTAGTGGTTCATACGTCAGTACTACATTATCATGTTGCTAGTGTAGTAAGATATGACGACAACAAATGATGTTGTGCGCATGTCAACTATATGAACAGTAATGTAGTAACATAGTACCGCTTTCTCGACTGTCCGGTCGAGAATGAACGATGAGATCAATGTTAACAGAAGTAGGTCTACAGCGCACGGAGAGTACGGTGCTATAGTACTCCACGAAACAAGAACCATATTAAGCACGAATAGTGTAAGGCAGGGTGTATGAAGGGTGCATGGGATGGGAGAAAAATTTCCCTTCTCGACCCACTTTTGGGTGTTTGGCAGAGTGCTTGAAGGGTGTATGAGTCCACACTAGTAGGTTAACACAAATACATGAAGAGGAAACAACTACACCCTCCGTCTAGGTGTGTAATTCATCTTACGTTGTGCACTGCGACCAAGGCGGAGAGGAAAACGAGAAAACTTAATGTCTTTTTGCTAATTAATAGCATTGCATGCAATAAACTAACCACTGCATGTCATGTTTATTAGTCTCAAGTCATTGAAAGCATGCACGGCCCACGTCTCTTATTGGTTGATATGTCACAAAACATGAAACGGGGAGGGAGTTAATGTACCGTGCCTAAGTGTTTTGGGATTATTTGGTTTTCATAAGGTGACTTACACACCTAGAAAGATGAGTATATTGAGATGAGAATGCCACCAAACACACCCACATGCTTTGTGCTACAGTGACTGATCTGCACCGTCTGAGTTTGATCCAACGGTCATGTTGCGCCGAGACATGGACATGCCCATGCAGAGGGCGCCTAAACACCACCGAATTCCCTCTACTTCTCGAGGCGCACGACGTTGGTGATGCAGGGGGCGAAATGGCTGAAAGGCAATGCAATCTACGGGAAGGTAGAGGGAGCCAGCCGAGGAGCAGGGTTGGTTTTCACCATAGTAAAACATCAGTCGACGAGTTCTCACAATAGGGAGCAGTCGGTTTTACAGGCGGAGTCATGGTGACTAATTGCTGCCGCCCCTGCTCCCGTCAATCAAAAAATAGAAATCCTGCCGCGCCTGCTCCCGTCAATCAAAAAATTAAAAATCATGCCGCACTCAAACACCAGAGCAACGCCATGGTGGATATTTAAATTTACCTGCCGGCAAGTAGATAAAAAAAGGGGTGAAAAAACAAATGTGGCGGCGGCCTAGCTAATCGGTTGAAGTAGCCCAACTAGCTAGCCACCGTGCTTCACTGATGTACTCGGCGGGAAAAGTGGTCTTTTGTGATTTGACGACTCATTTACTTGCTTCGGCGAAAACGCGCGGTAGGGCGTCCCACGTCAGGAAGAATATATGCGTGCACCACCCGGGAGGACCCCGAAACCGCACGGTAGGGTGTGCCATGTCTTGGCAAGGAGGAAAACTCTGCGTGTAAAAATTTACTATATCAGACGTAGTATCTATGGTTCGACCTCGGGACCCAGCCAGTCGATTGAAAACACCCCACTAGCCACACAGCTTCATCATGCTAACATGGCACAGAGGATAGGTGTGGTTAGCTCCGTCTCGACTAGCCACAACGTCTCTTGTTCTAGGCGATTCTTCTATTTTCCAAGCTTTTTTTAGTTGTAATAACACCACGGCAAGCTAGCACCGCTCTTCGTGTGTGCCCGTGCAAAGGTTAAACGATGGAGAGAAGAGAGAGATCGCGGACCTGGGACCCACCAGTAAGTGAGTCAACGGTCATGCACGTGTTGACGAGGCACTCCCTCTACTCTACTCAACGTAATACTGTATAAAATCAAGTTATGGGACAAAGCCAACAACCGTTATTGTTTCAGGCTATCGACTTACACTTTGTAGTCCAGGTTGCCAGTTCAAATCTCATCTTTCATATTACACAAGTTACACGTATTTTGCAAGTTTACGAACAAAAATTATAGCAGCATAGAATATCACATCCACCCCGCAGCTTAGATGCTATGGTGTTACGAGTTTTTACACCGTTGGAAGTAAGATCCAATGGCTTGGGAGTAGTCTTTGTAATTATGCGCAATTTCCAAACTCTCCAAAGGTTTTTTTGCAAATAAAACATTCAGGCCTCGTGTGTGCCGCTGCATCTCGAATCCAACGGTTGCCTGTTGCTCATATTAGGTGCTCCCCGTAGCTTAATTACCCGCTACGGTGATATGAGCATCTAGGTCATATGATCAGTGATCAGATGCCACATGCGTAGTACTTGTACTTTCTGCGCAATAACCAAACTCTCTCGGCCGTATATTGCAAAAAACTTTCAAACCTCCTACTGTGGGCGTTAGATCTCCGTGAACTCGTATCAGCATAGAATCTACGATGCGGGAGCACCTCATATTCTCCCGTGCGAGAAAACATAAGGTGCTCTCGCAGCTTGGATGCTACGGTGATACGAGCTTCGAGGTCGTTTGATCTGATATCCAGTGGTATCTGAGCAGTCTTTGTTCTTGTAAGCAGTGGCCGAACTCTTTGGGGGCTTTTCTACAAAAAACCATTCGAACCACCGAGGAGGTGTTGGGTCACAAATCCAACGGCTCCGAAGAGCTTGTATCACCAAAGCATCTAAGGTGTGGTAGCACATGATATTCTTACATACAGGAGAATATGATGTCCTCCTTCATCTGAGATGCTACGGTGATACCAGCTTCGAGGTCGTTGGATATGGGATCCAAGGGCATCTGAGTAGTTTTTGTACAAATTGTGTGCAATTCTCAAACTCATCAAGGATTCCTGTAAAAATATTAAGACATCACGTGAGCTGCTATATCTCAGATCTACAAGCTCCAAGCAACTCGTATCGGCATATCTAAGGTATGGGGGCACATGATATTCTCCCGGGGAGGAGGGGTGGGGGTGCACAACCAGTCGGTGGTTGGGAGGGTGGGGACAAATATAATCTAAACAACCCTAAACAGAGCTTCACAATTTTATCTAAGGTCGAGGGGGTGACCCCCGACAATCATAGCTCCGCCTAATTAAACACAACATTTGCATGTACTGTAGTACTAGACTTGATATTCATGTTTCAGTTTCATGTTCGTTTTAAATATTGAATTGAGGACCATGCATGTCTTACATTTTACTCCCTTCGTTCCTAAATATTAGTCTTTTTAGAGATTTCAAGTGGACTGGCACATACGGATGTATATAGACATATTTTAGAGTGTAGATTCACTCATTTTGCTCCGTATGTAGTCGCTTGTTGAAATCTCTAAAGGACTAATATTTAGGAACATAAGGAGTATTTTTGAATTCGTGTCATACATGCATGGTTTGGAAAAATAGATGCACTATACTTATTGGATTGTTGTTGTGTTCGTGTGTGTGTGTGTGTGTGTATGTGTGTGTGTGCGTGTGTGTGTGTGTGTGGTCATATGCTTGATACATACAAAGTTTTCTCACCTCCATATTGTTCATCTTTTAAATTTGAATTTGCATTGAAAAACTTACCAGGGATACCATGAAATGTGAAATCCATGTTGAGATCACTATATCACAAACTCACTCTAATTCAACAACTCGTCATAAATCAATTACCTCGTTGAGATTAGTATTTGCAAGGAAAATACGGGCATTGTAATACACATAGATTCATTCGGAAATTTAAAAGATTCCTTTCGTATTCTCGAATGGTATGACCCAACGGCGTACCAGCCAGACCTTGGCTCGTGTTGATCCTAAATAAATAAAAAACCGGGCTCGTGTCCTTCTGGTGGCGTGCGTGGTACGCACATTAGGCAACCCCAACCAGTCGAGCCTCCGTGTTTCGAGTCGAAATATCTGGCGGCCAGAATTCCAGCCCTAGGAAATTCCCCTCATGTCCCCGGTTCATAAAGACTACCGATGAACAACGGAGGGATGCTTTAGTAACTAGACAACGTTACCTACCGTGCCAAGCACGGTTCAATTCCCTCGGTCGCAGCTCGCCAAGGTCACCCGTCAACTGCATTGCCTAGTAGTACTACTACTACACTAGGATGAGCACAGAATTGAGCCCGTTTGTTCACGCCTAGTACTTGAGTTAATATATCAGGCAATGCACTGGTATGGAGGGATTATCCTTTTGCTCTGCATATATAACTTGTCTGAAGTCTAACTAAGCAAAATGTTTGACCAAATCCTTTCTTAAGAAATACAACATGACAGATGTATGGCTTGAAAATTTATTGCATGATGCAGGTTATGATATTGTTTTGAATACTGGACCTTAAATTTCAGAAAATCTAAAAGTGACCATAAATTCTTGAAGCCGAGCATGGTCACGTGATATGCCACAAATATTACTTCGTAATTTTTTTCTTCTATTTGAGACAAGCTGCTTATGACAAGTTGCACAAATGAAGAGCCAAGGTATTTGGCAACAAACACCTATCACGTTAAGGCAAACGCTTTCACTATTGAAACCGTGGGCTTTACATGCCGCCACGAGTCCTGCTTCTCATCGGCAGGTGCCGTTCGAGCAAGTGTGCGAGTCGACATGAGGCGTGCGAGCAGATCGTTGCGTCGGCTGACAGGGAGGTGTGCGAGCAGACCGCTGTGCAGGCTCACCGGGAGGCAAGCCCTTTGACCAGGCTCCGCCGCCCACCTTCGTCCCAACTGCTCCCACTTTTAATGTCGCCGGTGCCGCAGTTTAAAATCAATCCCGCACTATCCGGTATCGCTACAATCTTCTCTCTTCCTCTCCGATTCTCCTGTCGTCTACCTCCAACCAGCCTGACCTAAATCTATGCCATGCCGCATCACGATGGTCTGCCCTTAGTCTTCCAGTTTCCCGAGGAAGGCACCCAGCCTGAGTCTCAAGAACGTAAGGCGCTTTGGGACGAGCTTGAAATGGCCTTGCGGGAAGACGCCGTGCCTGTCCCCGCTCCTGTTCCGGCTCCCGTCGCCCCGACTACGCCAGCGCCCATCCCCGTGGCATTGACGGGCTGGGAGCCGCACATTGTCGCCGAGCTTGATGCCAAGGGGTTCCATGGGGTCCCTGCCGACTTTCACGCGCCCGTGCACCTGCCAGCGCATGCGCCTACGCATGCACAGACGTGCACGCCCATGCCGGTGCCCGTGCACCCGCCAGCGCATGCGCCTGTGCATGCACTCACGTGCGCGCCCATGCCGGTGCCCGTGCACACGAATGTCTCCGCCGCGCCGTTAACAGCGCCTGTCCCCGTGCTGGTGCTAGTGCCCCCCTCAGCGGCATGGATGGTCGTCATCGACCGCTTCCTTGCATCAACGCCAGTCGCCTCCTCCCGCCAGTTGACTCGCTCCGAAGTCCAGAACATTTTGGCCTTCCTTGAAGCTAGGCCAACATCCAGGAGTACGCCAACAATGGCACAAGGCGCCGCCGTCCCCGTCGGTTAGTTGCCCGACGACACATAGAGCACGGCGGAGGAGCCGCTTCCCACCGCCAGACGCCCCCGCCGCCGCCGCTTAATCTAAATTTTCCATGAAAAAACTTCGGATTGCCATGCTTAAAATCCGAATGTTTATCATTTTCGTTTATTTTAGATCGACCATCGTATAATTTAAGGTCGGAGTCAGACTGAACGAAATCTATGGTTTGACCGATTGAATGTTTTGCTAGAGCCGTATCAAATTAAATATAAAACGTCATCAAGCCACATGTATTCCTTGTCATCCAACGACCTAGACTGCTTCAATGTCGAGCGCTCAACACGTTTAGCGTGCAGTTTATTTCATGCCAAAAATAGTGCTAATCACATAAGAACACACAAATAATATCCTACTTAATATCCACATTCACTTAATATACTTCCAAATTAACGTGCATTGCATGTACACACTGACTAGTGTTGCTAGCACGTGAAACTGGTGCCGTAACTTGTGAACGCGTCCAGATATGGTCAACGGCAACATCGCCCACGAGTTCTTCATGTTTGCCCGTGCGTCTAATCGCAGAAGGGGAGGAGAGAGAGAGCACACATGGAACCCACCAGTAAGTGAAGGCGAATAGTACTAAAAATAATATTACATGTTATCAATTAAATAGGATGTGGTAATATAAAAACATTATGTGAACAAAGGGAGGTGCAACAAACATTGTTGTTCTACGTATGTTGCCAATTGACGTGCGGCTTGAAGGCCCTGGTCGCATGTTCGATCCTCGTCCTTTATTTTTTAATTTGTATATGGGTCCAAATTTGTGTCATGACATGTGGGCCCCTCGGAGTGTAGTTTGTAGCACTTTAATTTGTGGGTCGAAATTTGTTCCATTCCAAGTGGACTATCGGGGTGTAGTTTTGTAGCTTATTTATAATAATTAAAGAGAACAACATAGTTTTTTGCAATAATACCACGGTGCGACGTTGAAGGCGAGAAATGACGTTTGAGAGAGCGATGACCGAGCCAGAGGGAAATGAACCAGGGGAGTTGCGGGGGTTGCAATGGTATTTCGAGTAGTTGTGGGCTGAATGCTACGAAAGTATAATCTAAACCGACCGGAATAAGTGCCTACACAAATTAATCCAAGGTTGGAGTGCCCCTCGCAAAGTAAATAGCTCCGGCTTTGCGAGGGATGGAGAGGTAGCTTCAATGTCTGGAAGATACGGCATGAGAAAGCGAGGTCAACCGAGAGACATATAGATAGAGATACAAAGTGACTGTGGTCCGACATTCATTGAACAAATATATATGCTCTAGAGAGATATTGTCCGATTGAGCTTTTGGCAAGGGTGAGGGCTGTAAGATAGAGCTTGAGAGATGATCCAGCCACATACGTGTAGATATATTTTGTGTGTGGGAGGAAGCAAGGTCAATCGATCACATAGGGTCGTCGTGCGATCGAAAGAGTGAGACGGGTTGGAGAGAGTGACCTAGATAGACAATGTGTGTGAGAGAGTATACAATGTGAATAAGTCGAATTGGGCTCAAACATGGTGATATATCATTTTTGTCCAAGAAAGAGCGAGGTCAATCGAGACATACAAATAGAGAGAGAGAGGGAGCGAGAGAGGGAGAGAGAAAGAGAGAGAGAGAGAGACAAAGAGAGAGAGAGAGAGAGAGAGCGTGGCCCGCCATGAGGTCGAAAGAGTGGGGGCGGCTTCGATGGACTGACCTAGATAGACAAAGTGCGTGAGAGAGTATAGAGTGTGTCGATCGAGGCCCGAACAGGGAGATATATCATCTGTGTGTGAAAGAAAATGAGGTTAAATGAGACTCGGATAAAGAGAGCGAGATTGAGCGAGTGTGGCCCGCCGTGCGGAAGAAAGAGTGAGACAGTATCGAGGGAATGACCTAGATATACAACGTGCGTGCGTGCGCACGAGAGGTTGGGGGGCTAGATAGGCAATGCACATATTTAGCGCGAGAGGGTGAGAGGGAGAGGGAGAGAGAGAGA
>LR738714.1:337594362-337682527 GCA_902687465.1 Secale cereale
GGGGGGGGGGGGATAAAAACAACATTTGAATGTAAATAGTACGAGACTTAATATCTATCTTTCAATTCGGTGTACATTGTAAGATTTGAGCTGAGGACCACGCATATGGGTAATTATTTCGAATTCGTGACATACTAGGTTTCGAAAAGTTGACATTGACTCGATTTGTTGTGCTATTTTGTAGGTCATATGTTTGAATCCATCCAAAAGTTTTCTCACTACCATGGTGTTCATCATATACATATGATTTTGTATTTAAAAAGTAGCGTGGATACAGTGAAATGCGAAATCCACGTTAGAATTGCAGATCGCTATGCGACACACACTCTAATTCAAATAACTAATTATGTGACACACACTCTAATCCACGTTAGCGTGGATACCGTTTCGATTTATTTTTTCAAATAACTCCTCATTAATTAATTTATAGTATCTCATTTCGAATGACTAATTATTGCAAGGAAAACACGGGCATGGTAATACATACAGATTCGTTTGCAAATGAAAGAAGATTCATTTGCATTCTCAAATGTAGGCGCATCAGGCAGACCAGGGTCGTGTCGTGGTGGTCGCGTGTGTCGGACGGACGCTTAGCACCCAGCCACCCACCCCCTCCCTCCCTCCCCCCCCAAAAAGGATGACGACAAAATAAGTTCCCGCTTCCACATTTCGGATTGAAATATCTGGCGGCCCCAATTCCAGCCCTGCAAAATCTCCGTTCTCCACTGTCCCCTTCTGCGCCCAGATTGCTCAAATCCCTAATTCACCGCCAACCAAAGCAAAGTTTGAATCGCCCCTCGTCTCGTCTCTTTCCCCACCTCTGTGCCGGACGACGACGACGAAGACGATGGTCGCGCTTCACCACCGCACCGGAGCTACCTCATCTACGCCCTCGTCCACCGCACCGGGTGGTCCACCAACAACGTCGGCCGCCGCAACCGACGTGCCTCACAAACACCGACTTCCAGCGCATCAGGTGCACTTCACCGACGCCGTCTCCCAGCTCACTGGGGCTACTTCACCGAGCACATCGTCGCGCCTCCGCCCCCGAGGCCGTTGGGGCTTCACCAACGGTCTCGTCCACTGCATCGTAGGGCTCCTCTGCCAGTCAAGATCTGCATCCGTGCGCGGCCAGCCAACACCAGCGCATCACCCTCAACGGCTCTGAAGTGACCCGCACTCTAGCTAGGTGAGCATGCCCAAACGCTGGCCCGAACTAGGTATCCACACATCACTCGCTTGTGCACTGTTCCGACGATGTTTGGGTATCCTTTCACTACTCTCTTAGCTTACATGCCTATCGAACTCTGACTTTAACTCTTATTTCTTCTGGAGATATCATCTGAAACAAGCAAATCCATTTTTTAGCGAAGCATGATGGCGCTACGGGATCTGGTACACATCCTGCACACCCGTATAACCTTGTAAGTATCCGTCCTCTGGTACAACAGCAAGGTCAATTCCTCTTATTTGATCAACCATTCGCCGTGTCAAAAATGCAGAGGGGGATGGGAGGAGCACAAGGCCTGCACATCTAAGCAAGTGGTAACATAGACTTGTACATGGAACATCCCAAGCGCAAGCAGAGCTGCAGTGAGCCTGTACAACGAGCTAGCGTAAGTCCCTGCATTTCATTTAATTAGTACCAGTATTCGTGTATGAATTGTGTGCAGTGGCGGATCCACGAATTCAAGTTACCAGGGGAGAACATTTAACTTAAAAAATACGAAGGCACTTGCACTCCGGAAATCAACATAACCTGAGAAATGAGAAGCTACATGCACTTTGAAAACCAGCTAATGATCCAAAGTAGTTCAGATTATAAACACTAAATGATGCAAGCACCAAAAAACACAAAATGCAACATGATGTACAAGGACTACAAACATGGTCTGTACCTGCTTGAATTATTCGTTCTCTGGCTGAAAATATCGAAGTGTAATTGCACCTATAACCTGTGCGCAAACTGCATATCAATATATCTATCCTGCACAAGTATGCCAATAGTTTCAAACAACAGATTAGAAAAGTATTTATGCTACGTTGTCATGATACGGGGACTTTCTGGTAGATGGCCTCGGCGTTGTCTCAAGCCATGAAAATGCACTCGAATTTGCTTGTCATCAATGCCTGCAAATCTCTATGTCTCTCTCAAAATAGCAGATCATCATTAGACATTAAATCCTTCAATGGTAGCTTGCAAAATGCTTGCATTAGATGCCTCATTAGACACTATATGTTCATCACCAGGAGCATGTAAAATGTTTGCATCAAATCCTTCATTACCAGTCTATTCGTTAGACACTTCAGGCTAAAGAACAACATGAGCTTGGATGTTTGCACCGAAAACTTGATTAGATTCATCAGATTCAGTCAGTTTAGTATTGATTGGGGGAGTTATAAAATAAGTAGAAATTGGTTTCATTTTCTCATAGATTCCCTACATACAAGCAGTTTTACAACACCGTCAGGTTTAACTATTGGCCAGAAATTGAAGAGTTGAATTAGATATAATCGGGGATGTGATCTACCTGCTCGTTGCACATGCTACTCTTGCAAGCTGCGACTGTCCGTTTGCGCAAGCTCGATGCCATGCACGTGTTGCCGCCGCTGCCTCCCATGCAAGCTACACCCAGGGTTGGATCTTTATCTTCTTGTCCTTCCATTCACATGAAGCCCGGCAACCGCCATCCAATGAGGGCGCGAGGAAGTGTTGTGTCGGTCTGACCAGTGGCGACTAGGTTAGGAGTGAACCAGACTGGAGGCTGGAGCGGATGAATTTGGATTTTTCCTGCTGTTGATCGATATGGGAGGCGCTCGTTTGGGCCGCGAGCCTGCTATAGGTCCTGCCTTGCACTTATGTTATTGGCCTATCCAAATTGAAACATTTTTCTTCATTTTTACATTGCCTGCTTGTGCATTGGGACGAACAAAACTAGCCTGGGCCAACCTGGACGACTCAAACTAGGTGCACACTTTCGAGCCACCCGAGGCGGCCGCCCATACCAGCCCCTATGGTGGCGTCGCCCCTTTTTGCGTGTATGATAGGGGTAGTGAAAAATATTCTAGTGGCGCTTTTGATTTACCCACATAATGGTTGAATTGCTTGTTTATATGAACTGAGTTCGCCAATAATGTGAAGGATGCTAGTCTTTTCATCCTATTGTAGATTTCTTAGATCTCAATATGCCAAAAGTAATCTCATGAAATATACAGTAAAAGCCAATGTGATGTGTGCGGCTACAACTAGTCTAACTACACGTCCTCATATAACATATCAAGGACGCACCATCTTACCAGATTAACCATTCGACTTACCAATGCAGTGTGGGAAGAAAGAAGTATTGGGACTGCGTATCCAAGAAATTGATGCCATGGACTCCTTCGTGCAACCTTGTAAGCGAAAAAGAAGTTGCAGTGTGCCTGTACAAAGAACTAGCATAAGTTCAGTTACCTGCTTCTCAAAATTTTAGTTAGCCACTTATTGCAAAATTGTTCAATTACGTTGCTTGGCTTAATTTAGTTTTCTACTGATTACATAATGCCACAGCCTGTTAATCCTATTATAGACTGCGCCTATCTATGTGTTTGATACTTACTGTTAAGAATTACCTGTTTGCCTGAACTTAAATAGCTACTTGTTTGTTTAACTCCTTTGCTGCTGCAACAACGGGTTACAATGATGTTAATAACTACTTTTCAGCATCGAATTGAAACTCTTTAATTCCTTGTTTGTTTAACTGGTTTGCTGTTATAACTCCTAGTTGAGATGTTTTGCTAACTTCAACTTGTCTGAATCCAATCGGAACTTTAATGGCAAAACAGGTTAGCCCATGATCAAAGAGCGAGGTCCCCATGGACGTTGTATCATCCCACAGCAGTGGCACCGGCCCAATCGTGCATTATGAATTGCCAACTGCTAATGCTCTAGAGGATAAACTAGTGGTAGAAAGAGATTCTGCTTCTGCACTTAGATATGAAGTTGGCATGTTGAGGAAGCAAACAACACAATCAGTAGCAGTACTCAATACAACCATTAAATATTTTGTGGATTTCAAAATGAAGCAAGCTGAGACTGACCACATTGTTAAGGTCCTGAAGGAAAAAAGGAAACTATATTCCCACTTGGTAAATCATAGGTGAAATGTTCTTTCCACCATTGAATAACCTTTGTGTTGTTTGTTCATGTAATCAATCAAACCATTTGTTTTAGAGATCATGTAATAATAGTTTTTTGTTTTTTGTTTTTTGGTTTGTAATTTTATTTGAGCACAAGTCTGTATTAATTGATAAGACTCGGAGACATTTCATTTTGATTGATGTGCCAGACCTACAAATATGCCAATCGGGCTGAATGTGCATTCAGCAATAATAGTAGTATAGATGGACCATAAGTGGCACGCATCGGAAAGGGCCAAGATGCTGTAGTAGCATGGCTAAAAAAGGATGCTATTGTAGCAAAGAAAAGTACAGGGGCCTAGCTTATGTATGTTAGTTGATATTATTGATCCATATACTCTATAAGTGTTTATATGTCTGTTAGTTCTGTACATTATTGGTTGATTGACTCGGTATTTGAATCTTGATACATCGCTTGTGTACATATCTAAATGGGAGTACACATTATGCCGCGTGTGACATTTGAGTTGAACATGAAGTGTTCAAAATATTCGAATTCACCTTAAACTGGATTCTAGCTTCTGAATTCGAGTATCGACATTTGTAAACCATATTCATATAAGACAGTGGAATACATCTTTTTCATCCTTTTGAAGATATATAAAAACACATAGAATGATTTATAAAGATTCGTATAGGAATACAAAATGGATTCGAATTTAGTTGCCAGGGTGAACGTGGATGCTTATTGTCCCGAAATTCGAAAGAAGCGGCAAAATGTCCACTCCCACGTCGGCTCCCCGAAGCCAAGTGTTTCGGAGATGGAAATTACTGTCTACCCATTACACGGACAATCCATCGGCCCGATTTCCACTACTCTAAATAGGGGTAGGATACTAACTTCAATTAGACGTGACACGACCTCCTCTGTGCCCATTCAGACACGGTGGGCGCCAAACATGGGCGGTGAAACACATTTGATTCAAGCTCGCCCGAAAGACCTCTGTTTCTCCCTCCATTTCTCCACTCATACACGGTGGGTGGCAAAACAAACTCGACTCGGCCAAAATCGATGTAGGCAAATATTTTCAATAGGGGTAGGTTTGTAACTTCACTCAGACGTGACACAACTGCCCTACCTGTCAGCCCCGCTCATACACCGTGGGCGCCAACCATGTGCGCCAACCACCCTCTCCTCGCCCGAAATCGCTCTGGGAAAATATTGGCGAGATGCGATATTACCGTCGTATCGCCAACCGACGAGACGTCCAAATTTTAAACGGGGGCTAAGTTTGTAACTTTCCCATAATTCAGACAGGCGCGTCCCAAAAACATGGTTCCCCGTACCTCTCCCTCCATTTTCCCATTCATACACCGTCCGCGCTAGAACACCATCCCCACACCAGCCTCCGTCCGCCACCCCATCCATCGCCGCCGTCCTCCACCACATCCATCGCTGTCGTCCTCCACCACATCCAACACCACGGTCCTCCACCATGCCAGAGCGCCTAGCAAGACCGCATTGTCCACTTCTAGAGATGGATGTTTCTCATCCACGACGACGGACCAAGAGCCTTGCATCACGTCCTCTCGCTTCATCGGCGCCGTCGTCCTCTTTGGCAGGGCCGCTCACACGACCTTCTTTTCCACTGTAACGTGATTTATCCCCCGATGCACCCGTCTACCATCGTAGATCTGCTTCAACGCCACCGACAGCCATCGCACCCCGGATGCCTACACGTCGCCGCAAGAGAGGTGGTACTTCATATCTCCTCAACTCCTTGATCTCAACCAGAAAATAGATCTTAAATGGTTACTCTAGTTTCTTTTCAGCTCTTAGAATTTAGTTCTTAGTTCGAAGCAAACAGTGGCTGCTAAATACCATTTCTCCGGTTTCCCCCTTTTATGATCACTATACGATCAGAATATGTGCTTCCTGTCATAATAGCATTGCTCGACCCATCAAGCTAAGCAAGCTTAGTTGTTCAAATATGAATATGATACTATTAAAACAGATTCATTTAATTGGTCAGATAAATGTTCCTAAATTAGTTTCGAAAATACATGTTCGCCGCTCGGGTGTGTATCTCTATAGGGTGCCCATGGTGGGCCGGCCCACCCTGGGATTTTGGGTCACCATAGGCCCTGATTCCCCTCTGTTCTACTGCGCGCTTCTGATCTCTACTCGCCCCCAGCCACCTGCCTCGTCGGCGACTTGCCGTCCCCGGACGGCATGACTCTAGCAGGAGACGCCGGACTAACAGGAGGTCAGGAGCCGCTCGCCCAACAGCGTCACCGCTGCCCGGGCGCGCCGCCGTGCCTATCTTCCCAGTCCGTTCAGGGCTCAGGCATGCAACACCAACTAAGCCAACCTGATGTATCCTGAGATAAGTCCTCAACACTCAGCAGCCACTCCTCATCACCCATTTTCTAATTGATTCATTAATCATTTGGCAGGACTGTCATTAGGGTTTGTTGTGTGCTCGGTGCTACCTACATTTAATGGTTCAGATGTACTTTGGTAATCTTTAGTACCTGTAAAGTTCACATGGTTTTCAAAATCCCGGCCCTAGGAACAGACACTAGTCATTTTGGATTGTTGGTCGTAGTGACATTGACCCAGATTACTACTGCAAGCCAGGTTTGTTGACAATTTTACTTGTCTTTCTTACTCATTCAATATAATATCCAATTATTCACGTCGATTAGTTACAAACAATAAGTGCTAAACAAACTTCTTGATTCAGATTTTGGACGGTCTCTTATTGCAGTTAGAATTTTGCATACTTGTCCTAGTAAGCTCACAAGTAAATGATTGGTTCACTACATCTATGCTTGCCTTGTCATATTTGTTGTCAATATTCTTTTAGGGTGGACCACCCTGTTTCTAAATACTGCAACCGTAGACATGAGTGAATAGTATTTCTCTATGTGATCTCTTCCATCATGTGTGGGCAACGAACACTGCATTGTATAGAAAGAAAGTGTCATTTCTAGCTTTTACATAGGCTTCGATCTTCTACATGGAATACAATCTGCCTACTTGCTTTGTGTCGCACTACCAACACTCCACCCTTGAAGCTAAACATTATGCCACTCATAATTCCTTAGTTTATTTGTTCAAATAAAAATTTCATATGATTTTAATGTTCCTACTTCAGTTTTGAAATGTGTGTCTGCCTGTTATAGAGACATAAGGGGTTTCTATTTTTGTGTGTGGTCTGGTCAGCACGGTTGGGGGTGAACTTTGCATATGCAGGGGTTTATAGGGAGACAATCTTCGAGTTGAATCCGCAATGCATTCCATAGATAATCTGACAACTTTTTATGTTTTCATGAATCTCAGATTCTAAACAGCATCATAATGATTATGAGCTTGCGCGCATGAAAAGAATAAAGCAGAACAATGCCATGGCTGTCAAACTTGGCATTAAGGGATTAAAATCAAGTCTGGATGCAATGCAATGCAAACGCTCTCCACCTACAGATCATGCTCAGAATATGATCCTAACAGTGATTCTGAGCTAGAGGGAGACCTAAGTCAATGTAGCCCCCTAGTGGAGGAGTCAGAGGAAGATGCCCTATCTTATTCACCCGTCAAGGTGCTTGCCATAACTTTCCAAGGTTATATTTGTCGCACATATCATGCAACTGATGCTTTGCATTGCTTCTACTTTGTTGAACTACCATTAGCTTAGTTTACACATCGTGTATGTGAATACGCCCTACCTATCCATTTTCAGTACATATTCCATCTGTCATCATACCATATTTATCCACTCAAATGTTGTTCTTGTGTATCAGACGTTCAAAAGGAAAAGGGCGATTGCGGATCGTGTTGGAGCACAAGCAAACTATTTGGAAAAGGTAGTGGCACCTGATAAATCAAATAGCCCATTAGGTGTAGTTGTAATATCACCTGACCCACAAAACACCCCAACTCTAGCAGACTCTAGTCGTACTACACTGGTCATTTATGATGCCCCAACTCAGCATACCCCAACTGCAGCAAACATTATGATTATGCCAGTTGACATAGCACCAGCTCTATGACGCAAAACCCCCATTCCAGCAAAGAGTACACCAAATCTAGTTGCCAAATCCCGTTTCGGACCAGAGAGAGCCCCAATTGCAGCAAATAGGACCCCTGTTCCATTTCTATCCAGTTTAGAAGACAAAGCTTATATTGTTGTCAGGAACTTTGTGCGCATCTTTCCTTCATGGAAAGATTATACCGCAGACACAGAACAATTTCCAGTCTTCCTCCGCAACTTACGCGTAAGTAATGTACTAATGTTATTCATGGTCATTGCTGCATATGTTTCTGCTGAAAGAAGACACAAGATTTCATTCTTTTAAATAGGCGAGGACCAAACTGGATTGTGAAGACGAGCAAGGATTGGTTGCGCTTTTCAAGCACTCATTGATGAAGTATCGTTCCTACCTGAGGCAAGCGCACTTCAATGGCAAGCCTCTAAACAAAATTTCTGCAAAGTCTCCGGTGCTACATTTATCCGACGGTGACTAGAATAATATTGTTACACATTGGTCTCGGTTGCAGCGTAAGGTACTATCTATGATATCACATCACAATTTGAACTACATTTATGCATTTGCCTTAACGTCTCACTTGTACGAAAATTGTTAGCAGAATAACATTCATTCTCAAGGGACCACATAATCTCGCAATATACTGCACACTGCATTGCTCTTGTGAGTACCTTTTGCCTGGTATGACCATACTTACTTTCATACCTGTTTGATTATGTAGCATCACTGCACATGTTAGCCTCGTTGTCGTCCATTTGGTGGACATTATAAGATTCGTATGGACTCTTACATAAATTTAGAATCAACCCAATGCTTTTGAAGAGGTTTAGCTCTGCAGTCCTCTTGTAAGGACTGAACATCGTCTATCACTGTACATACATTAACAGCTACTCCCTCCGTCCCATAATATAAGAACGTTTTGCACAGTACACCAGTGTTCAAAACACTCTTGTATTATGGGAAGAGGGATTGGTTCATTGTGTAGCATTCTGCATCTTATCTCCCTCGCCCACCATTTACTAAAAAAGATCAGATCTATATTTAATCTTACCAAAAAGTAGAATACACACACAATGCCAGTGCAGAAGTGTAGCCCATTGCTCTTGTCAGTACATTTTGTCCTGTAATGCTTGTACTTCCAGGGATTGGTAGTTAATTATGTAGCATCAATCTGCATCTTATCTGCATTACCCTCTATCCCATCTAGTATTATCATATCTATAATTACTCTCTACAAAATGTAGAGTACATGCAATGCTTATGAAGAAGATTCTGTGCTGAAATTCTTGAGTTATCCTTCCCTTGACATGGAGAAGGGCATTATAAAGCCGGTGTTAACTATTAATGTAGGTCAGTCCTTCTAAAGCCTTTATCCTCAACTCCTGTTTAATTTTCTCATACTCCCTATCGTCTACTGTTGTTTAGTTTGTTGTTTCTACCAAAATGCATGTTCGCAAGAACCGTAAGTTCAAAGTTTTACTTGTAAAACCAAATTCCTTATTCATACCATGCACATTACTCAATACTCCCTATATGTATGCTTGTTTTTGTGGATCTATAATCCAGTGTGTGGTGAAGCAGCCCACATTTGCACCTTATCATCTCCTGTTTTATCTTACTGATGTGGCTGATGATATGAACAACATGCCATGCACATTAACCAAAATAGATACAATGATTTTCTTTGCCCTTCATCTATGCTTGTTATGATGACATGGTAATCCAGTAGTGTGGTGAAGCTCCCCGCATTATGAACAATGCCAAATTATTCTATTGATATTTTGAACTTACTCTATATTTTCTAATTTGAAATTGGATGGAATTGACAGCACAGTTATCATCTTTGTTTATACACGTGCAAAACCTGTCATCTCTATGCATTGTTTCTGGGTGATATGCCTGATGGCATGCACAAGTCTGCTGAAGGCTGTGAGACAAACCCAACATATATTGCAGCAAAGAAGGCAAAACATCTTGAAGATAGCGAGACAACCCCAAAGTCTTGTCTTGATGCAGTGTTCAAGTTACTTGAGGCTAGCAGTCAGACAAGCTCACATAATCCATTGTCTGAATCAGTTCGACTTCTTTAGTCCCAAGTTCTAGCAAAAAGGCATTCTGCAACTCTACTTCGACTTGAAGTCCTATCTCTAAGAAAGATTGCGGAGAACACCAATGAGAACCTCATCGCTAAATAGCTACACCTGGAAGCTATGACCGACATGCTAGTCCGGTCTCACAGCCTTGCTCAGCAGCTTGCGCAACAGTTCCCACGCAAGGCTAACCTTTCTTGAACTATCTTGGAAGTGGTCTCGGTTCAGTATTATTTTGTTATGCTGCAATGGTGCCCAGTTTTTGTAATCTGCTTCTTCATTGCGCGTTATGATCACTGGTAGCGAACTTCGATGCGCAGTGGACGTAATATATCATACATCCTTTATTGTGTAGTGTAGGTTTATTCTTAGTTACTGTGCCGTAATTTATTTATTGTATAGAGTAGGTTTGTTCTTAATTCTTACTAGTTACTGCCATCATTCGCTATCTGAAATAAAATCAGATGCAGTCGACCGGGCAGAAACATTCGCCTCTAACGGGCATGGTGTTTAGTGGGCCACAATTGGGCCAGCGTGCATCTTTCTTGGGCCCGAATCATTGGGGCCTTCACACTTTGCGCGAGGCCCACAACTTACACCGACCTATATTTTAGTTGGGCCTTTTGTGGACCCAACGCTTAGTTTGGACCAGGTAGCGTTGGGGCATTAACAGGCTGAATATTGTACTGCCCTGTTATGACCCAGATGAAACAATGGGCCTTTAGCAGGCCGAAATGCATATTGGGCGTCAATTTTCACTACTCGTCGACGGGCCTTCAGCAGGCTGAAATGTAGACGGGGCCTTTTTGGGCCCGGTTATATCACGGGCAGTTACCAGGCCGAAACATATCTCGGGCCTTAGTTGGCCCACTGATATCATGGGACTTTAAGAGGCCGAAAGCTTAGTACATACATCAACGGGCCAAATTATGCGACATGCCTTTATCATGCCCAAAGTCACATTGGGCTTAACTGTCGCCACCTTTATCACGGGCCGTTAGTGGGCCCGATGTCCTGTCGGACCATATATGGCCCATGGGCAGCACGGGCCATTCCGAGGCCGAAAGTCACACCGGGCTGAAATGGGCCCATGTCTACATCGGGCCTCTAACAGGCCGAAAGTCACTGGGCTGTAGTTGGGCCCAAATATTCGGCGAACAATTAACGGGCCAGATCGGGCTTCGGGCCGTAAATGGGCCTTTATTAAGCAGGCCATTATTGGGCTGGCCCACTAGTTCCTGAGTAAGTACTACGAGCCTTCGACTGGGCCGGCCTTTTTAACCTATATGGGCCTTTGTTGGGCCGTGCCACGTGTCGACGTATCATAGGCCAAAAGACGTCATGGGCCATACATGGGCCGGTAGTTAAAACGGGCTGGAATTATATTGGACGGCCCAGATGACGCTAATGGGCCTAATTCGGATAGGCCGTAAATGGGCCCTGGGTTAGCGGGTTGTAAATGGGCTATATGCGAACATGCCATTAATAGGCTTGCCATGGGCCAGCCCGCCATCTTTTGACCAAGTCAAATGGGTCGGCCTTTTCACAGGAATGGGCCTCTGCTGGGCCGTGCCACGTGTCGACGTATCATAGGCGCTTTGTGTCCAATGAGTGGATGATATCTGTCCCAATGGTGAGCCGACACGTGTTTCCTCTAGCCAATGATGATTTTTTTTGGATATGATAACCCGTTAACAGCCCCGACCAATGGTGATTTTCCACGTGGAAAATCACCATTGGTCGGGGCTGTTAACGGGTTATCATATCCAAAACCGGACCCGATAGCTTAATGGTGTTCCATTACGGTGGATGCCACGTGTCGGTCACCCTTGACGAAAGCACTTCTGTGATGCGCGATTTATCATCATGGAAGTGGACACCTCCGTGATGATAATTTTGCTAATGTCATGGAACACTTCTACGACAGCACAGGTATGACTATCTTGATTCTGTCATAAATTTGTCATGGATGTACATGCATGACAGAAAACGTGACCTATTGTGACAAACACGTATCATCATGGAAGTGTATTTCTTTGTAGTGTTTGCACACACTACATTGCCTTTGTCCAAGTTGCACTCCATTCTCATCCAGCACAATGACTTTATCTATAGATGGTGCCTTTATTTGAGCTGTCTGGTCTCTTTTCTTTGTTGTAGAAAGTTTCTTCCTACCCTTTCTTTCAGAGTACATCGGTAGTTTCGTCGTTTCTTTCTACCACTACTGCAATAATTGGTCAACATCCTGCTTGCATCTTTAGGCTTGAGCAGTGGTGTGGAGCTATTCAGGTTCATAATCATGAAGGTCATCTTCAATTTCAGCATCCTCTTCAGCCATCCTTTCATTAGTATCCACTTGATTTGCTGAATGTATTGCATCAAGTTCTTCCACGAGCCTCTTGAGAACATAGAAGGCTCTGTCATATTGTTGGTCACATCTCATTGCTTTCTTGGTAACCATCAAATTTAGGTGCATCAAGATGTCTTGCTTGGATAGTCTTGAGCTGCAATCCAATGCAGTTGTGTTGTAGTCCCTTGTATCAACTGTTGGTTGTGATTTTACAGTCTTTGTGTACCGTTTGAGGATATACCTGTCTGGAAATTTTTCAGGCTTTAGGTAGTCCAGTATGTTCATGATGTGAAGGCAGAACATACCTGCATTTGGTGTGATGAATGAAAAACACATAGCCTGTGAGCCAGCAATGAGTTTCATATATTTGATACAATACTACTAGTTTAGCTAGTTAATGAGTTTGTTTTTTCCGCTCACCTGTGTGTGTCCAAAGCTTGCATTCGCACTCGTATATTTCATTATCTGGGTCAGCTACAACCTGGAATTCATGCTTTGACCAGGCAAATCTTTCTTCATCATCATGCCCAGCCTTGTTGTGGTAGTACACAAGGTACTTAGTGGGCTCTGCTGTAGGATTTGCACAAAATAGTGTGGCTTTTCTCATCCTAGTCCTCATCTCGCTGTACACGGCTCTTGTGTACTTGATAGCCATGTTTTCCTCATAGCCGTAAGTTTTTTTTGTCATAGAATTGCTCTGAACATGTCAAAAAGATAAGATATTAGACGAAGCAAAGTCATGGGTTTCATTTTTTAAATACAAAGTGCACATGTTGAAGGAAGTTACAATATGATGGGGGTGTTTTTTTGTCTTAATACCATGCTGGTCATTGTTTGCTCGTTCTCCTTCTGCATCCGAGATTGTATGCAAGCATTTACCCGCCTAGCAAACTTGTGTAGGTTCTGGGTCCCCTTGACAAACCCTCTCTTTAGCACATGATTCATGCTCTTGCTTCATTGTGTAGAATTCATTCTAGAACAGAAAATCTTCTAATAATATGATGATATCCACATTTTCCTATCACTCCACAACTTCATCATCACCTGGTCGTTCTGCAGGTTGTCCTTGTGCACGAGTGCATCTTAGGCAGCTTCAAACTCCGTTGGCATTAGTGGCCAGTTTAAGATAGCTGTGAACTCCTCTTTGAATGTTTTATACTTTTTGTATAGCAACGCGAGGAATTCCTTGAACGACATAGCTTGTGGATGGTGTTTGTGGATGATTTTGGTGTAGCTTTCGCCATCGACGGGCACTGGTCTACATGAATTAAAAAAATGAAACTTGCTTCTTGCACTAATGGTGAACTTATGTTGTACAAGTACTTGAACTTCACAGGTAGTAGTAGGACTATCTAATAATGTCACATACATTTTCCTTACAACAGTGTTGTTGAACTTATGTGATACAAGTACTTGAACTTCACAAGTAGCAGTAGGACTATCTAATAATGTAACACAACTTTTTCTTATAGCACGGTTGTTGAACTTCTCTGGTAACAGTGCTTGAACTTCACATTTATAACTATATTTTTCTAAACATATTACATGCAATTTTTCTTACAGCTGTGTCCTTGAACTTCTATGATTCCTGTATTTGAATTTCACATCCAGAAATATATTTTTCTTCTAGAGATGTGACATATAATTTTGCTTCTTGTACTATTTTTGTTGGACTTCTGTGCTAACATTGGTTGAACTGCTTGGTTTACATTATTTTCAGATAAAACCAGTGTACCCAATATAGACACAGAGACTGAAAAATGATGAAACTTGCAGAGTTTTTTTTGTACTTACCTGTTAGAATGCAAGTTGGGTGTTTGTTGTTCATGCACCATAGAAATGTATCGAACATCCACTTGAATGACTTTGCATCTTCATCTCTGATCAAGGCAACAACAAATATCGTTAAATGCAAATGATGGTTTGTTCCAACAAACACTCCCAGAGGCATATGAAATCTGTTGGTCTTGTAAGTTGTGTCGAATGTTAAAGGCTTGATAAACTCCTCGACAGCTTGTATTGGACCAGAAAATGTTTTTAATTGATTTGTCGTTTTCTACTTGTATGTCATAGAAAAACTCATCATTGATTGCCTTCATGTCTTCAAAGAAAGATACCAGTTTCAATACATCATCCAAATCATCTTTCCTTGCATTCATGGCTTTCCTGCAAATTATATGCAAACATGCATTTGTTATTTTTTGCTAGCAAAGGGTGGTGACTTAGTATGCTATGTACATTGCAGTATGTGCATATTTGAATACTTACTGGTTTAGTAGATCTTGTCTGGTCATGCTTAGGAAGTAGCTTCCATCTTCATTTTCAGATAGAATGGACATGATTGTTGTATGCTTGACATCATGGTACTGTAGGAGATTACGTACTGCAAAATAGTGGGGTCATATTTCTTGTGTGAGTGCAAGAATACCAGCTTGTCATCATTTTGCATGAGGTGGTGATTATGATTATACTCAATGTCCACTGCCACACATGTGTTATCCTCCTGCACCTTCACCCTCATTCTTGCATTGCAGCCTGTACTCTGCGATGTTTTGTTTCGCTTCCTGTCAGCTTCTGAAACAGAAGTTGTGTGTTTCCCTTGGAACGCGCAAACAAAATACTTGTGATTGTAATTCCCTCCTGTCTTCCTGATTCCAAAACCAGCTTGTCTGGCGTATCTGTTGTAAAATTCCCTTGCTTTCTCTACATTCTGGAATCGCATCTTTAGTCTTGGTATTAGATAATCCGGGAGATCCGACATCTGTAGAAAAATAAAAAATAATCCAAACGACACGTTAAAATGCAGTTTATAAACTTGTTATACTAGAGGGAGGAGAAAACTTGCAGATCATACGCGATGCATATATAAATACCTAAATTTTGTTCACTTACATGCGTGTATGATCGCAACTCCACCGGAGTCTGCTGCTGGTCCTCTGGGATGGGGCACGGCAGAGTTATCATAGCAAGATGCACGAGTGGACCATGAGGAGGAAGGAGGGCTGAAGATGGCCTCTCTCACTTGTTTGGGTCCTTTTTGCTTGTGGTGGTTGTGGAGGTATTGCAATCGTGGTTTTGGTTCGCTCTTTTGTTCTGTGAAGCAATCCATCTACATCATGTCCCGTATAACTCTTGAGTTGTAGCAGCAGCAGCATCCAACGATGGTAGTGTGCTGTCGGTACAACAAACCCTGGGCCTGTTGCCCTGACTGCGCACAGGCACGGGTGCAAGGTTGAAACACCAACCCAAGTGAGAATACAAGGGACCAAGTGGTTCGAGGAACCAGCAAGCAGATCAGAGAGACCAAGGCCAAGCCAGAGAAGCAAGATATCTCTAGGAGAAGGGCCTCCCTTGCTGGGCAGGTGAGCCCGTCAAGGGGCAAGGCCACGCCGAAAAGAAGGCAATCAAGGCACCACGGCAGAGCCTGCATGGACTCACGGAGGCTAAAATCACGTCACCAACCACCCCTCCACGACTCATGTCGTCGATCAGTGCGGTGTCAACCTGCAAAGTGACTGAGTGGCAGCCATTAGCCACATGGAGCCTCTCCCTACAGGAAAAAATTGCAGATGACAACCGTCCCGTGACGTGTCAAGCACGCAGGTGCGGAGCTGGCAAGATAGCCCGGCAAACCTTGCCGGGAAATCAGTGATGTGACACTAAGCGGTGCATTTATTACGCACTGTCAGCCCGCAGAGTTAGGTATTGTAGCACTGTTGCTGTCATATCAGTGCATAATGACTGCTTTGCCACTGTGGTGACCCCTTTAATCTTTAAACGGAGGCCCATGGCAACCGTAGACATGGTTAGAAGATTGGATACCTCACACACCCATACGTGCATAGTCGCTGCTGCCCTGAGGCAACCCTTGTCGGGCAAGTGTACTACGCTCCACCACCTCATTTTCCACCATCAATCCACCAAAGCAGGAGTAGGGTCTTACGCCACAATAGAGGCCCGAACCTGCGTAAAAATGCCCGCGTGATCTCTGCGGTGCTGTCCCATGCTCGTCTGCTCTTTGTGCAACGCGATGCCCCCCCCACCGAACCAGCAAGGGACCTCCTAGTCCCATATGTGGCCGTGGTTTACCCCGACATCTGTGGCGCGCTAGGTAGGGGGATCGCTTGCGCGAACCAGAAGGCGTGTGCAACTCGTCATCTTCATCGCCATCTTCATCTTCAATGGCGCCATCAACCATGGCGCATAAGAAGAAACCAGCTTCTTCGGCGCGTCTGTCTACCTCAAAGGCTCCCCAGCCCGCAGACTCTAATGCAGCAGGGGGTGCGGAGGCCCGCGAGGACGCAAACGCCGCGGGGGATGTGGTTGGAGCAGGCGGCACCATCACCACTTCCCCCGCGACCGGCGCGGGAGCAGGAGGCAACGGAGGAGAGCAGCATCAGCAGGACCTCGACGACCATGCTCCCCAAGGCCTGGGTGAAGGGGTTGCTCCATCTGCGCCCCTTCTGTCCACCGATGAGCACAACTGCAGCAACGGCGCCCGAACTGGGGCGAACCGCCGTCCTCCGATCGTTCCCACCATAGGCACGGTCGTAGCATGCGCGCCTCCCCCACGGGTCGACCGAGCCGCTGCACTTGATGGAGCCGCTAGCCCTCGCGCGCCTTCACCGCACCATGCTGCCATCCAGGTGGTCGCCCCGCAGCAGGGGGGGGGGCGCGGTACTGCCGCCGCTGGCACCGTAAGGAGCTGGGCGACGGTACGTTTGGCTTCTTCGGCAGCCATGCCAAGCACAGTCTCGAAGGCCATGGCATGAGTTTAGCTGCTGCTGAGGTTTCCGCCAGCGGCCGAGCATATGGATGAATGGCGTGCCACCATCCAAAGTCTGATCGGTTTCGCCAAAGTTGGGGGCTCACGGCGAGCTGACCCGCCGCAGCCTCCCCAAGCGACAGCAATGGCTCGTGCTGCTGGTGGTACGGAGGGAGCTGTCCCCATGGTGCAGTCCCCGCCAGGGCAGCCAGCGCAAGCGCGGTAGAATCAAGACCACAACGACGTCTCGATGGCCTCTTCTGACCCTCGAGCGTGTCCAGGCCATCGTCGAGCCCCGGAGGATCACCGGTGTCACACCCCAAATGTAACACTTTCCCAATTTGGCAATATATCCAACTTGATCTTCATCAATTCCATTTTGGGTCTTTTGTTTACTCTTTTCTTGCATTTTGTTATGGCCTAGCTCACCTTTGTCATATGGCTTTGTGCAAATGGTGCATTTCGTCATGCTCATCTGGTGCATTGTATTGGTTATAATGTTGAGGTGAGAGGTGCATCATTCCAAGGTTATATCTCTCTCTCTCTAAACCTTGCATCATCACCTCTCCCCTTCTTCTTCTTTCATGTCTTTTCTACATCGCAATCTCCTTCTCCTCAATGTTTAATCTTTGCTCAATAATCATACACCATGCCACTAACCTCTCTGTCAAATCTCATCTTATTTGGACTTGTTTTGGTTAGGTTCAAAAATGCATCAAGTTTGAACCAAATTTAAACTTGATTTATTTTTCTGCCTCTAAAAATGCCCAAGGCAATTTGTTCAAATAACACATTATTCCAAGATCATGGGGATATTTTGATATTTCCTAGACTCTTCTCCTAGCCCCTTGTACTTTTCTCTTTGTTTTGTTCTGCTTGGAAAGAAGAAAGGAAAGAAAAGGAGAAGGCATTACCTGGGCCTAGCCGCAGCAGCACTGCCACTTGGGCCTCTCTTCCCTAGCCAGCCCACTTACCCTTTCGATCCATCCAGCCCATGCGCCAGCCTCTGTTCATCATCCCCTTCCTCTCGTATGGCAGAGCATCCACCGGAGCCACATAGACCGCCTTGGTGATTTGACGGCCGTAGCGCCTCCCCATGCCCTATAAAGCCTGCCTCTCGAAACTTAGACCCCTCCTCCTCCTTTTTCCCCTTCTTCCTCCTGCCGCCGCCAAATCCTCCACCACCTTTGCCTGCGCCATGGCCGAGGAGAGCTCGAGCTCCTCCCCGGCTTGATCTGTGTTGTAGCCACCTTCTTCGACTGCGGTAGAGTTGCAGGCATCTTCCTCTTCTTCCACAACATTGCCCGCGTCCACACGTTTTGACGAGATCCTTCCACGACGTCCTCTTCGTTGACTTCTTCCTTGGGTCGCTCCACCACCGGAAGCCAGCACCTCTCGTCGTCGTTTCCACCGCATCCACAACCGCATATTCATCGCCTTCAGACCCACGGCGACGACCCACACCTCTCCTCTCTCTTGTGCTGCTAGGTGCATCGTCGTGGGCCGCCATTCTGAGAGCCACGCACTCGCTTCTCTGCTCGCCGCGGAACCCCATCGTCGACAGGAAATCCGACCACTTCCCACGGCATTTTTGGTACAAATGAGTTCGGCCCATTGTATAGCTTCCATCTGCGCCCTCCGTCGCATGATTTGGTTGCCAGAGCAGCTCCGACGAGCTCCTCCGCCGCTCCGTGTGCCCAGCAATGCCATCTCCTATGTTCTGCTCGTGCCCGCGCACGCACACCCACGACAACGGCGACCTGCAGCCACTCGCTCCCGATTCCACAACCGAATCCCACACGCCCGCCGCAACCTATATAGCCCCGCCATCCCCACGGCTACCCTCGCTGGCACCGTCCTCACAGCCGTCGTCTTCTTTGTTAACCAGAGAAGCTCGACTAGGTATTAGTTCAAAACAAGCCGAGGCCCTTTTATAAACAACACCCGTGCCTAGCCCAGTGGTGGCCGCACCACTTTTCCACCTGGAGACCCAAGTTCGATCCCCCTCCGGCGCGTATTAGAAACCACCTTTTCTTTTTCCCCTTTGGTTTAGTTGTGCCACCGACAGCCAGACCCCACCTGTCATGTTCACTGACCCTAGACCCCACCTGTCATCCTCCCTACGCCTCCCTCCTTTTATTTATTTCCTAGCGAATATTCCATTCTAGCAAGTGGAATCTTTCCAATTCAGGCAAGTCCAATTCCGGACAATTCCATTACTGGAATATGCCATTTCTGTTTATTCCATTTTAGGCAGATTTGTATTTTTGCAAATTTGTCATGATTTTCCTGTAAGACCTCAACATATTATATATGTTTTTGCGCTAGAAAGATCTAAGAAATCCACTGGTGGCATTAGTTTTTGCACTGGGGCAAGTTTGCAAACATGTCATTTTTGCTGCATATTGCATTTTTTATATTTTGTGCATTTAAATTCATTTATGCTTTCGGGTGGATTTGCACATGAACATGCTCTACATCATGTCTACTTTCTGCCAATATAATCCACATGCCATGACATGCTAAGAGTAGAGTGAAACAAGCACGAAAATATGCCATCATAATGTTAGTTTTCTACCATGCAAATTTTCAATAAGTTTGAGATAGTTCTAATCATGATGCCATGTTAACTTGATGCTAGCATTTGATCCATGGACATCTAGTCATTCTAAGTGGGTGATTGTTATTGTATGCATATTGCTATATGATGACATGCCTTTCCATGCCATGATAGGTTGCTTTAGCTTTTGGTTTGAGGTCTATAAACTTGCTTCATAATTCTGTTTTCTGCCTTGTCCAGTAAATTTCACTAAGTCAGAAAACTGTTATCTTGTGCAATCTTGACCTGCTGTTTTAATTAAGCTCTAGTAAGTGTTAGATGGTTCTAGTTGTTCATATTTGTAGCAAAACATGTCTACTTCACTGTCACACCTTTAGTTTTTATGTTAGAGTGCTGTAGCATAACTAAATGTTGCATCTAAGTAGCCATGTTGCTGTTTTCAACAGTTTTGCATTGCATCTTGTTTTGGTTGTCATTTGCAAACCGTGCATCCGTTTTCGGTGATCTTTGTATTGTTTTCAACCGTAATCTTCCAATCTATCCAGCGGCATACTTGGTGTGCCAAGAGCTTGCCCACATCCATCTTTCCTTCACCATGTCCTTCCCGACACCATATCCTTCCGTACAGGTAGCACCGTAGCTTTGTTCTTGCATTCATATGCATCGTGCATCTAGCATGTGTTCCTTTTCTTGTCATGTGTGTTTATGTGGATGCTTGTTTACTTTGGGTAGCACCGGGGGACGAGTTGGAGTCCGAGGTGGAGACACCGGTTGAGTACGATTACGAAGACCAAGGTCCTGACAACACCGAGGACATACCAGGCAAGATGACCATTCCTTGATATCACCTCTATCGATGCTTTGCAAGTTATCTCACTCTATTGCTTTGTCGCGCTACCAATCTACTTTTCTTGTCGGCCCCTACCTTGCCATGAAACCTCTAACTACCTTCCTAGCAAATCGTTGTTTGACTAAGATACACTTTTGCTCAAGCCCCTCTTATAGCGTTGTTAGTTGCAGGTGAAGTTGAAGTTTTGCTCCATATGGATTGGATATTTTGGGTATAACACGATATCTCTATTTCAATTAATGCACCTATATACTTGGCAATGGGTGAAAGGCTTGGCCTTTTGCTCGGTGTTTTGTTCCACTCATGCCGCCTTAGGATCTGATAAACCGGTGTTATGTTCCTTGATTTTGCGTTCCTAACACGGTTGGGGTTTATGGGCCCCCCTCAATAATTTGCTTTGTTTAAAGCTTTTCTAGCAAGGCCCAACCTTGGTTTTATATTTGCCTAATAACTAAACACTTGCATAGGGACTTTCCGGACCCCGTGGATTCTTTTAATCAACAACCCGTGCCAGTGCTCCTCTGAGTGTTGGTCCAACTGGGCGATGTCCGGCGCCGCCTGGGCAACCAGGGTCTCAGCTAACCCGACGTCTTGCCCATCCGGTGTGCCCCGAGAACGAGATACGTGCGACTCCTATCAGGATTTGTCGGCACATCGGACGGTCTTGCTGGAATAATTTTACTATTGTCAAAATATCTTGAGAACGAGAGTCCGAGAACACTCGGGCCTTCACAAGTTGGAGTTGTTACTCCACTTAGTGTGAGAGCTTGTGATGGGCTAAGTTGGGACACCCCTCCAGGGTTATGATCTTTCGAAAGCCGTGCCCGCGGTTATGTGGCAGATTGGAGTTTGTTAACATCGGTTGTAGTTAACTTGACACAAAACCTCAAACATAATACGCTACCGTGTGAGTAGTCATGACAATCTCTTTTCGAGGGAGTTCGGGAAGAGAACACGGCTGGGTTATGAATGACTCGTAGGTAGAGATGATCATCAAGTGATGATGACTAGTTCACGATCGATGGCTTTCTATTCTCTTCTCGCTCTGAACTTACGTAAGCTAGCCACCGCATCTACGCTTAGCGCTTGCTGCAGCCCCCTTTTGTACCTTCTCCTCACCCAAAGGCTTTGATAGTTTTGATACCCGGTAATCGGATTGCTGAGTCCTCGTGACTCACGGTTTACTACAAACACAGGTGCAGGTACAACCGAGTATGATACAGGTGATGACCAGGAGCTCAAGTGGGAGTTCGAGGAAGAGCATGGACGTATGTACGTGATGTACCCCGACGATCAGTAGTGGTTCCTACTAGGGGCGATCGCACTTACCATGTTGTGGTATGTTTTTTCTTCGTTTGATTTTGTCCATAGCCGGACTCTGTGTTCTCTGGATGAATGTATGATTATTGTATTATTTGTGTGACGTGGCGAGTGTAAGCCAGCTATTAAACTCTGTTTCATCCTATTCATTACATGGGTTGTGCAAAGATACCATGCTTGCGACAATAAACCAGAATGCTATAGTCATATCCTGGGTGTTATAGGCGGAGAGGAGACACATGTGTTATTGTCGAGCAACGCCGCGACAACCTCTGCCAGACCGACGGGTGCGACAACCCCGATGTCGACGAGCCCGTTCTCGGTATCGGTGGGTGCTTACCATTCGAGGTTGGCTGCCCTGCCTTTACTCGTGAGTTGCAGCAAGGCCATTGGCTGTCTGTTCGCAAGTTCATGCCAGAGATACCTGAGAAGTACGACAGAAGGCTGAACCCGGCTGAGTTCATGAGCATCTACACCATCGTTGTTCAGGCTACCGGGGGAAGAGATGAGAAGGTGTTCTCCAACTACTTTCCTTTGGCTCTCAAGTCCAATGTGAGGTCTTGGCTGATGCACCTGCCGGTGAACTCCATTTCATTGTGGGCTGACCTGTGCCACGAATTCATCGGCGCCTTCACCGGTGGCCACCAAGAACCAGGCAGGCCCAGCGATCTACAACTTCTCCAACGGAAGGAAGGAGAAACTCTCTGTAAGTATTTACAAAGATTCAATAAAGTTCATAGAAATATCCCAAATATCCATCTGGCACCTGTGATAGCCACATTCCAGTCCAATGTGCGCAACCACCGGATTCGTTCTAAGATGAACGTGTAGTTGCCCAAGACTGTGATGGAGCTCTACACCCAGGTGGATAAGTGTGCTCTGATGGAGGAGGGAAGGAAGTTGCCCGGGGAGGAAGATTGCATCAATGTTGATTCAGAGGATGATGATGAATCAACCAGTCAGAAGAAGAGCAAGAAGCACAATAAGAAGCGAAGAGATAAGGTAGTGATGAATGTTGAAGGGTCGGGTACACCTAGTACATGCAAGAAGGCCAAGGCTGAGGCCCCCGGCAAGGGAGCTGCCGTGTGCATTGACTGCGGGGAAGCTAGTGATGCCGAGAAAGCCGGGAAATGTGATGGGCCGTATTGCAAGATTCACCGGACCAAAGGCCATGACCTTCAAGAGTGTCATCAGGTTGAGCAGCTTGTCAAGAGACAGCGAGAAGAATATGAGAAGTGTGATAAGGAAAAGGGTCAGAATGTTGCTGACGGGAAGGGCCGAGGTGGTGAAGTAAATCGCCCTGGCAAAACCCCTTCGGAACCAAGGAAAGCCCGCCATAGGTAGAGAAAAGGGAGTCTGTGATGATGAGAGCGACGGAGGGGACGAAGAGGAAACCAGGGAGCAAGAGTTTCAGAACGCCACTGATGCCCTATTCATTAATGGAGGTGCATCTCTGCACGCCTCTCACCATCAACTCATGCGGTGGGCATGAGAGGTCAATGCCATGGAGCCAGCGCCAGAGGCTTGGAAGCCGCTCAAATGGTCCCGCATGGCCATCATCTTTGATGAGGAGGATCATCCAAGCCGTACCACTGCGGTAGTATGCTTGCCATTGTTGGTCTCCCCAATAATCCGCAACCTCAAGGTCACAAAGATGTTGGTGGATGGCGAGGCCAGGTTGAATCTGATTTCCCAAGTGGTTATCAACAAGCTTCAGATAGTAGAGGAAGAGATAGAGGTTACCGACACATTTCAAGGAGTTAATCCCGGCAGGAGTCATCCTAAGGGAAAGATCGCGTTGCCGGTAACGTTTGGGGGAGAATTGAACTACCCAATTGAGAGGGTTGTGTTAGATGTGGTTGATCTCCCCCAGCCATACGATGGGATTCTTGGACGCCCAACACTGGCTAAATTCATGGCGGCATCCCACTATGCCTACAACACCTTGAAGATGCCTGGGCCACAATGAGTTATCACTATCCCATCAGATGAGAAGGATGCAATCATTTCTGTGGACAAGATGTTCCGGGACGCAGTCACAGGAGAGGCAGCGGCACCGGCAGTTCCTGCTAAGGAAAGTAAAGAAAAGAAGAAGGATTGTAGTACCTCCAGCAAAGAGTCCGGGAAGCGTGCCCCCACCGAGTGCACGGCAGCCATTAACGACATGCCGGAGTGTTCCTACAGCAAGAGATCTAGGGTCACTACGCCCCAAGTTAAGAAGTTCCCGACAAGGCTGGCTGGCGTTGATGGTACCTTTACTATCAGCGCCACCCTTGATGACAAATAGGAAAGAACCCTCGTTGCCTCCCTACGGGTGAATATCGATGTGTTTGCATGTCAACCATCTGATATCCCTGGTGTTCCCAGGGAGGTAATCAAGCACCACCTTGTTGTGTGCCCACATGCCCGATCTGTCAAGTAGAAAGTCCGGAAGCAGGCCTTAGAAAGGCCGCAATTCATTGCAGAAGAGATCAAGAAACTTGAGGCGGCTGGTTTGGTCAAAGGAATGCTACATCCAACATGGTTGGCAAATCCAGTGGTAGTCCAAAAGGCTAACATGAAGTGGAGGCTTTACATAGATTTCATAGATCTCAACAAGGCTTGCCCGAAGGACCCATTTCCCTTGCCGCACATTAATCAGTTTGTGGATTCCACTTCAGGTTGTGATGCATATTCTGGATATCATCAGATCTCCATGTCCAAGGAAGATGAAGAGAAGACGTCGTTCATGACTCCATGTGGTACGTACTGCTTTGTCTACATGCCATTCGGATTAAAGAGTGTTGGGTCCACTTTTGCAAGGGCAGTTCAGATTGGTTTTCAGCCATAGATGCATAGAAATATAGAAGCCTATCTGGATGATATTGTGGTCAAGACCAAGGACTGGGCCACCCTTATTCAGGATTTGGAAAAGACATTTGCTAACCTGTGCAAGATCAATTTGAAGCTCAACCCGGAGAAGTGTATATTTGGTGTTCCCTCCGGCAAGCCACTTGGGTTCTTCGTGTCCCACCATGGGATAGAAGACAACCATGACAAGATCAAGGCTATCGAGCAGATCCAAGCACCGAGGACAGTTAAGGATGTGAGGCGTCTAACATGATGTGTTACCGCGCTAAGCAGATTCATTTCCATGTCCGCCGAGCGCGCCCTGCCATTCTTCAAGATTTTGAAGAAGGCAGGACCTATGAAGTGGACCCCAGAAGCAAATGCAGCTTTGCAATAATTGATGGCCTATTTGTCCACTATGCCTACCTTGGTTGCTCCCAAGCCTCAAGAGCTGTTATTCCTATACTTAGCGGCAACCAACCAAGTGTTCAGTGCAACCTTGGTGGCACAACGAGAAGTAGATGAGGCAGAAAGCAAGCAGACGCCGGCAGGGCCAGAAAAGGATTAGGATAGCAGTGAGCACGGCAGCGAGAACAACCCCAAGGACACGGCAAGGAAGAAAGTGGTGTAGAGCCCAATGTACTTCGTCAGCTCTCTGTTGCAGGGGGCTAGGTCGAGGTACTCTGGCGTGCAAAAGTTGATCTTTAGTCTCATCATGGCCTCAAGGAAACTGCGCCATACTTCCAAGCCCATGATATTACGGTTGTCACTCGCTTCCCGTTGCAAAGGATACTCTGAAACCTTGAGGCTACCGGCAGAATATTGGAGTGGTCTTTGGAGTTATCCAGCTTTGGTTTGAGATTTGAGAGCACATCAACTGTCCAGAGCAGGGCATTGGCAGAGTTTATTGCAGAATGGACCCCAACCCCTGACGAGGAGACAACAGAGACAACTATCCCCGGCAAGGAATCACCCTAGGAATGGATTGTGTATTTTGAAGGTGCTTTTTCCCTACAAGGTGCAGGAGTAGGCGTGCTTTTCGTCGCCCCCTACGGGGAACACTTGAAGTACATCGTCCAAATGAATTTTGCCCGGGAAAAAGAAACCAACAATACAACCGAGTATGAAGGGCTCCTTGCTGGGTTGAGGATTGCAATGGAATTGGGAATTAAGAAACTGATCATTCGAGGAGATTCATAGCTTGCGGTGAGACAAGTCAACAAGGATTATCAAAACCCATTAATGGAGGCATACGTCGAGCAAGTGAGGAGATTGGAGGAGCACTTTGACGGATTGCAAACAGAGCACATACCCGTTGCGGAAAACAGCATAGTTGATCATCTATCAAAGTGTGCTCCGCAGAAGCTTCCTGTGAACCAGGGACTTTTGTTCTCCATCTCACACAACCCTCCGTATCCCCAGCAACAATGGCCGGGAAGAGGAGAAAGTTGGACACCGGTAAGCCTCTCCCGACAGAGCCATCCGCTCCCGACAGAGACCCTGCCGGAAACAACTCCTCGCAGCCTGCCGGATCACCCCCTCCAGCCGGGTCCACGAACCCCACGAACGAAGCTAGTGCTCCCGCAGCAGAGGAGGTACCGCTAGTCCTTGTTGCCGAGCCCCAGGCTCCAACTTGGGAAAGGCACATTGTCCACTTCCTCCAAAGCAGAGAGCTTCCCGGAAACCAAGATGAAGCTGAGAAAGTAGCGCGGAGGGCCAGTATGTACCAGTTTATCGATGACACTCTGTACAGAAGAAGGCCCAATGGTGTGAAATTGAAGTGCATCTGCCGGGAAGCAGGAAAGGAACTGCTGGCTGAAATACACAAAGGCATGTGCGGCTCCCATATTGGTTCAAGGGCATTAGTTTGGAAAGCATTCCGGTAAGGATTCTATTGGACCACAACCTTCCAAGATGCGGTTGAGCTTGTCACGAAATGTGTAGCCTGCCAGTTCCATTCCAAGAAAACCCACCTGCCTGCCCGAGCGCTTCAGAAAATTCCTCTCTCATGGCCATTTTCGGTCTGTGGGCTCGATATCCTCGGCCCTTTCCCCCGAGCTGCTGGGGGATTTGAATTCTTTTTCGTTGCCAGCGACAAGTTTACAAAGTGGCTGGAAGTAGCTGTCGTGAGAAAGGTGCCTGCTCAGCCAGCTATCAAGTTCTTGAAATATCTGGTATGTCATTTTGGAGTTCCGCCAAGGATCATGTTGGGGAACGCAGTATTTCAAAAATTTCCAATGATCACGCAAGATCTATCTACTAGATGCATAGCAACGAGAGGGGAGAGTGTGTCTACGTACCCTCGTAGACCAAAAGCGGAAGCGTATAGTGACGCGGTTGATGTAGTCGAACGTCTTCGCGATCCAACCGATCAAGCACGGAACGTACGGCACCTCTGCGTTCAGCACACGTTCAACTTGATGACGTCCCATGAGCTATTGATCCAGTTGAGCTTCACGGGAGAGTTTCGTCAGCATGACGGCGTGGTGACGGAGATAATGAAACTACCGGCGCAGGGCTTCGCCTAAGCACTGCAACGGTATGACCGAGGTGTGTTCCTGTGGAGGGAGGCACCGCACATGGCTGGAACAATGTTTCTTGTGTATCTTTGGGTGCCCCTGCCCCCGTATATAAAGGAGCAAGGGAGGAGGTGCGGCTTGCCAAGTATGGCGCGCCAGGGAGTAGGATTCCTACTCCTAGTAGGAATAGGAACCCCCCTTTCCTATTCCTACTAGGAGTAGGAAATGAATGGGGAGACGAGAAGGAAAGGAGAGGGGGCGCCTCCCCCCTTTTCCTAGTCCAACTAGGAACACTAGGCGGGTGCGGCTAGCTCTATGGGCTGCCCCTCTCTTTCCCTCATTGGCCCACTATGGCCCATACTCCCTCGGGGTGATTCTGGTAACCCCCTCCTGCACTGTGGTTTTACCCGATAACACCCGGAACACTTCCGGTGTCCGAATAGAGTCGTCCAATATATTAATCTTTATGTCTCGGACATTCCGAGACTCCTCATCATGTCCGTGATCTAATCCGGGACTTTGAGCTACCTTCGGTACATCAAAATTCATAAACACATAATACCGATCATCATCAAATGTTAAGCGTGCGGACCCTACTGGTTCGAGAATTATGTAGACATGACCGAGACACATCTCCGGTCAATAACCAATAGCGGAACCTGGATGCTCATATTGGCTCCTACATATTCTATGAAGATCTTTATCGCTCAAACCGCATAACAACATACGTTGTTCCCTTTGTCATCGGTATGTTAATTGTCTGAGATTCGATCGTTGGTATCTCAATAACTAGTTCAATCTCGTTACTGGCAAGTATCTTTACTCATTTCGTAATACATCATATCGTGACTAACTCATTAGTCTTTTGCTTGCAAGGCTTATTATGATGTGTATTACCAAGAGGGCCCAGAGATACTTCTCCTACACTCGGAGTGACAAATCCTATTCTTGATCTATGACAACACCACAAACACCTTCGGAGACACCTCTAGAGCATCTTTATAATCACCCAGTTATGGTGTGACATTTGATAGCACACAAGGTGTTCCTCCGGTATTCGGGAGTTGCATAATCTCATAGTCATAGGAACATGTATAAGTCATGAAGAAAGCAATATTAGTAAAACTAAACAATCAAGTTGCTAAGCTAATGGATGGGTCTTTTCCATCACATCATTCTCCTAATGATGTGATCCCGTTGATCAAATGACAACTCATGTCTATGGCTAGGAAACATAACCATCTTTGATCAATGAGCTAGTCTAGTAGAGGCATACTAGGGACACTCTGTTTTGTCTATGTATTCACACATGTACTAAGTTTCTGGTTAATACAATTATAGCATGAATAATAAACATTTATCATGATATACGAAATATAAATAACAACATTATTATTGGCTCTAGGGCATATTTCCTTCAGATCATTACTGACAATGGCACCCAGTTCACGAGCCGCGCCTTCGTGCAATATGTTCATGCCCTCGGATGCAAGATCTCATTCACCTCTGTGGCACACCCCCGGAGCAATGGACAAGCTGAGACGGCGAACGTTGAAGTGCTGCGTGGACTCAAGACAAGAACCTTTTATATGCTGCAGAAGCACAACATGCGGTGGATCGAGGAGCTGCTGGTAGTTCTCTATTCCCTCAAAACGACACCAAACAGAGCTATCGGGTAGACTCCCTTCTCCCGTGTCTACGGGGCAGAAGCAGTTATCCCCACGGAACTCATTTACGGGTCACCTCGAGTGCTTTCCTATGATGAAGTAGCTCAAGTTGATCACCGGCGTGATGATGATGTGCTACTCAAGGAGAACCGTCTCCGGGATGCTACGCGTGATGCACGCTATCAGCAAGCCGTGCGCCTCTATCATAGCTGCAGGGTTCATGCCCGGTGTTTTGAGGAAGGTGACCTTGTCCTTAGGCCCATTCAGCCAGCCAAGGGTACACACAAGTTATCACCAAAGTGGGAAGGACCTTACCGGGTAGTACGAGTCACCAGACCTGGCGCAGTCCGTTTGGAGACCGGAGATGGCATTAAATTGCAAAACTCATGGAATATTGAGCATCTCTGTAAGGTCTACCAATAAGGCGCGGCTGTCGAGCCCTGCCCGGCAGCCACCCATTGTACAAGCCTTGCCTCAGTTGCATGTAAACCCTTGTTCAAGCCGGGGCGATGACCCCGTGCAAGAGAAAAATAAAGAAGCACTGTAGAGGGGGGCCCCCAACCAAGATGGCATGCAAGCATAAGCATTCCAAGATCACCGCATAAGAATTTTATGAGCATTTTCATAAGCATAAAGATAGGATTGCATCCTGCATTCATTCTCATCTACATGAAGCTGCAGGTTCCTACCGTGAACTTTGCTTCGACAAGGAGTTGAGAAGACTGTCCGGCACTGCAATCCTTGGCAAACAAAACAGATAAGTTCAACCTCTTGTTCGTTAGTGTTTTGTAATCTATAACTTGTGCATAAGGAAACCCCACCACTCTCTTGAAACTTGGGTGCTCCCATCCCAGACTCGAACAATGCTTCGGTCAGGATGGTTGTAGTAGCCCTTGATGAAAAGAAGTTGGTAGGGGGCTGCGCCCTTGGTCTGTTCCCCGGAAGATATGATTCTCCGGCAGACCAAAAACGGTGCCGGCAAGGTAGCTTGCCGGGAAAACTTGTTTATTTACATTAAAGAGGCATCTGACCTCTGCATCGGGATACCCATGCATGGGTCCCCGACAGGTTTTATCTTTTTCATTAACATGCTGATACAAGTACAAGCATTACAGAACAGAAACATGGACTCGAGGTTTACATTATTTGAATTAACATTTTTCAAGTGCCTACAAATTTAAGATTGAAAAAAGATAAGTGCCCCGTAATCCCCTCTTTTCGTCCCCCTCCTTCAGGCACTATGGAGGAAGGAGGAAAAGATGAGAAAGGAGCACCCAAGTAGGAGGCCATCCCGATCTTATCCTGGCCTGCTGGACGTAGCCTGACAAGATCGGAAGTGGCGAGACTACGAATGAGGAGCGCGAGAAGCAGCTCGACAGTCCCCTGGTCACCAACTTCAGGACCAGCCGGAAGGCCCAGCTTGAGTAGCAGCAAGGCCACTCGCCGAAGTTCAGCTGGAAGACTGCTGGAGGGGAGCCGAAGGCACCAAGAGAGCATCCCTCCTTGGCAAACCCTCGAAGAGGCTGGTGACGATGGTACGGGGGGAGGGGAGGAGTGGAAAGACGAGGCGATAGGTCCGCAGAAGGGGACGAGCGTGTTGGGGTCACCATACTCCGATCTAACCCCACTCCATCCGCCTTCTCTGTCCTCCCTCGCTTAATCTTCATCACCGTCATTCTGAGGGAAGGCCAAGACTCCAGCCCGGTGCCTTCCTCGAAGAAACGGCGAGCGGCCAAGATGGCCTGGGGGCTCCAGGCATGCCACTCCCCACTTCGGTGTGTAGGAAAGCACGCCTCTCGTCGACATCAGCCCCAAGGCTTCCGGGAGGAGCACTGCTAGGATTATCGATGATCTCCAGCCCCGCCCCCCGACCGAGCTCCAATGGAACCAAGGGATTCACCATAGCAAGGACCATGCTCACTCCTTGAGTGTCAGCACTAGCGTGCGACAAAGTTGGTCACAACCAAGAGCCTGGGGGCTGGCCCCAGGCTCTCTTCTTCAACATAACCAACAAGAAGCAGAAGACATAAGAGGAAGAATGCGAGGATGGGTGACTCTGTCCTCCTCCGCCCCTTCTTTTATAGGTAGGACAAGGAGGGGAGCCGCTCCCTCAACGGACGACTACCGTCCTCTTCCGCCAATTCAAGACGACTGGGCCCTCACCTTAATGCTCTCCCATGCCATGCGCCTTCGTTACCTACCCCGCGTGATGCATGCAACATACGTGGCTAAAGTATAAGGGCGTGGTGGGAGGAATGAATTGGCAGTTTCTACCCCATGCATTAAAGTCATTCACGGGCCATTACTGGAGCGGCCCACCACTGTTGGCTCTACACGACGCCCGGGCAAACTGGAAACTAGCCCGGATTCATGACTCATGAAGAAGCAAAAAGAAGACCTCAAGGAACCAGCCTCTTCAGCAACCCCGCCTGGGCACTTATTAGGCCCGACCCCAACAACACTCGCCAGCGCGTTTGGCGCAGGCCCGGGGGCTTCTGTCAAACAACAAACCGTGGGTCTTTTGCCCTGACTGTGCATTGGCACGCGTGCAAGGTTGAAACACCAACCCAAGTCAGAATACAAGGGACCAAGAGGTTCGAGGAACCAGCAAGCAGATTAGAGAGACCAAGGCCAAGCCAGAGAAGCAAGATATCGTAAGGAGAAGGGCCTCCACTTCTAGGGAAAAGCCTAGCAGTAGCGCGGGTATTTTTCCTATCAGTAGCGCGGGCAGCCGCACTACTGATAAGGCGCTACAGGTAACATGTAGCAGTAGCGTGTGTCATCCCACGCTACTGCTATACATGGCTAGCAGTAGCGGGCTTTATTGAAACACGCTGCTGCTAATATCTGCAACACTTTTTAGAAGGACGCGCTACTAGTAAGGGAGCGCTACTGCTAACTTTGTTCCCCTCGCTATTGCTAGTTTTATTAGTTTCTATTTTTTCTGCATATTTTTTTTGTATTTGAACAGGCTTTATACAATAATCTTTAGCATATCATACACATACAAATGTAATTATATCATATACATACAAATAGTCTCATCAAATCATGTCATCATCATAATCATCATCCAACACAAAGTGGTCTCTTGTCATCCTCTCGAAAATAGCGATACAAGTCTTGATTACTTGCAACTACATCGTCATCCATCTAAACAATGATATACGCGAGAAGAGCTATCACTATGAGTTAGAGTGGAACTATACAGTACATGAGTTCGTATACCTCTCTCACATTAGCGTGAACCTAAACTAACTACTGGCAATTGCTCGGAAACCAGAAACCGGTACACTTGGGCCTGACACACCGGCCACTCATCGTATACTCATGGCGTAGCACTTCTTCGCCATCAATGATTTATGCACCTGCATCGTCACATGAGTCGATGATATGCAACATACTCCCTCCATTCCTTAATATAAGGTGTATTATTTTTTCAAAAAGTCAAACATGTCTAAGTTTGACCAAGCTTACAGATAAAAGTATCAGTGTCTAGATTACCAAATAATTATCAGTAGATTTGCCATGAAATATATTATTATATTTTTTATATTTAGTATTGTAAATCTGTATATATTTTGCTATAAAGTTGGTCAAAGATAGGTTACGTTTGAATTTTTTAAAAACTGATACACCTTATATTTAGGAACGGAGGGAGTATATAGTTGAGCAACAGAAAGAGGCAGACTTGGCAAAAATAGAAGGAACATATCATCAGCATAAATAACAAATTTCATCATACCCAAAATGCCCTAACTAGAGTGATCTTCGCTAGTTGAGGAGGACGGTTTAACTATATCACAAATAAAGTTTCACCATGCACAACTCAAAGTTTCGTCATACAAAAAGTATGGACTAAACTGACACATTGTCATATATAGACAATCACTCCAACATGTCGTGCCATCCATCCAAGTCAGGGAGATAGTCCCTGTCTCCAAGCTTAGTGAAAGGCTTAAGGTCAAGACGCTGAGCGGCTACGTGTGTTCGGATGTCTTCCTGCGACATTTTTCCTTCTTCCTAGAACATACCTTTTTTTTGATGACCTCCTTATTGATGATTTGGGCAAGTTCATGCTGGATGTGATAGAACTCAGCTCGAAGTCGAGGATCCTCGATATCTCCTAAGTTCTTTACCCATTGCAGAATATGGGCATTGCCAGACTTAGGTGACATGCTAAGGATCTGATGATCCCATCTGTACTGCAGCATGTGGTGTGGGACATAGAATCCATCATTAAGAGAATCACTCGGTTGCTGGATGCAACAGAAGTCGGTCTTATGGCCGAAGGCGGGCCTGCCGTCCATTTTCTTCTTGTCCTTGACCTCTCCACCCCGTGTGCCGTAGTAAAACATAGCACTGTTGAGAACAGACTTGATGTGGGTGTAATACATTTTGTTAATGTTCTTCGACGAGTCCAAGTAAAGAGCATGGGAGTATCGGGGGAAGAGGATGATGAGGACGGCACACCCGCCGCTGCGCAAAATAAGTACACCTCAAATTAATTAGCCTCCACCGTGCAAATGAATGATTGAAATCGAATGAAGGATATCCACGCGGATGACTTACATGGGATGATAAGGACGAGAATCACCTCCTTGTCCTTATTGGCGAGCATGAAACTGGCGATGTAGTCCCTCGCATATTCACGGTGCTTTGCGCAGACTCCCAAGAAGCCCTCGTGCATGAAGTACGGGTCAGCAACACAGATATAAGGTATCTGCTCAACCCCGATGAGGTAGTTCATGTGCAAGGCATAAAGGCGGACAAACGTAAAATCCAGCTTCTTCACATGAAACATGTCGAAGATGTAATCGAATCGAAGGAAGAACTTCTCCGCGGGGAATGTGTTGACGTACGACAATTTCCGCATCACGTTAACCATGTAGAGTGGGTATCCTGGATTTTTTGAGGCGATGAGGCCTTTCTCTATCCGCATCACATCATCATGAAGTCTCCTTAGATCGCCGAATCTGGCCCCCGGCGCTGCTTTAGGTAGGATTGGTTCACCGGCGATATGCCATTTTGCCACACCAGGGATATGTATATGGTCTTGAGCCCGAGGCAGCTGAGGCGGCTGGATCATAGAAGCAACTTTGTTGCCTTTCCTCGATCTCTTCCTATGATTCTTTGCTACCGAAAGAGCGTCTATAATACATTCATCTCCAGAGGCGACAATTCAGGCACCGACTCATGATGCTCAAACCCTGAGTAGGCACCAGTATTGAGATACTGTTGAGTGTTATCGTCATCCTCATCCTCATCTATGGCGATGTCATCAGCGACTAATGGAGCCTCTTCCTCACCTCGTCCTCTATCATCCAACACGACAACCGACGCTAATTGGGTAGGTGGGGTGTTTATGTTCATACCTAACTCCGTGCTCGTGGGTGTGCTCCTAGCCGCCTCCAGACGTAGCGAACTCTTTGGCCACAACAGGACCCACCCATTGCAACCACCAAGCCGCCGTGGGGTCTCGTCGCCATCCCCCCTAGTACCGGAGGAGCCAAATTCTCGTGGCCCAGTTTGACACTGGCCACCGAAATCTTGAAGACGTCCGGGGGGATCGGCCGGCCGTGGAACTATGGTTCCTTTGGCTTCATTATCGTCGCCTTCCCCATGTCCACCTTCTGGTCGCCGATTGTGTACAATATGGTGCACGGGGTTACGTCGCCTTCAGAGACATGTCTGCGATGTGAGACATCCGAAAAGGCAACGAAAACGGGAGATTATACATTTATTGAAGAGGGCCAGTGTGAAAGATACCGTGAAGGTGTTGAGCTCAGCCAAATATGAAGCACCACCGAGCACGTCCGACACGGAGGACGAGCTACTATGAGCAGGTGCGGGAGCTTGTGCGAGAGCCGATGTAGGAGCAGGCACATGTGTTGGTGCAACGCTAGTTGAGCTGCTCCCAAAGAAGTTGGCAAGGGGAAATTCCGCTGATTTTTTCTGGATTTTGCCTGCTCCAACTGACAACGGCCGGAACCAAGCCACCAGACAAATCTGCAATCGCCTATTTTGCGGCAGCTACCGCTGTTGCGACTATCTCAGCTGATTTCTTCTCAACCGCAATCTCAACCTTCTTGTCGATGTTTTCTTTAGTTAACCTCCGTCTTTCCTTTCTCTCCTCCGTGGTCTCACGGTAGTACTTCTTCCACGTGGTGCCATCTCCGACACCGTACATGCATCCATACGATGGCCGAGTCTCCACCAGGAGTCCTTTCAATATGTTCAACGCCCGGTTGAATGGGGTGTCCCACTTGGGCCTCGCCAATGCCTGAGGCAACGAGTCGCTTTCGGCCGCAATCCTGTGCTGCTATCTCTACAAAAGGAACAAGGATCGTTTACAAATATGGCTAAACGTGCAGTCGAATTGATCATAAACTAAAATTACTAGCAGTCTCATGAACTCTGTCGTGACCGGGTCCGTCTCGAAAACCTTCTTGACTGGGTCCCAATGGTGCCAGGCCCTCAGGACGTCACACTCCTACGGGACGGTGAAGTCCGCCAAGGGGTCTAGGATGCCCATACTTTCGCATTCTGCATCCTCCTTGGCCCAAATGGACCTCTTCCCACCGTAACCACGGCTTCCGAGGTGGTGGGACCCCATGTTCCTCTCTTGAAGCCCCTTCATGTACCTCTACTTCTTTTTGGCAGCTTCCGCCTCAGAAGCCGCCTGGAATATTTGAAACCGCTTTTCCGTGATTGTCAGATTATCCTTTACAATCTCGGAGTAGGGTTCCTTTTTCTTGACGATTCGATGTTTCACCCTTGCTTTCCAGGTGGCCAACATGTCGCTAAACTTGGTCATGGCATGTTTGTTTATCTTCTTCATTGTCGGGTCTTTATCTGGATTTTTATAATCCTTCTCATTCCGGCCCGGGAACAAGAATATCTGGTGCAACTTGTTTAGGAGGCAGGGCCTCATATTATCTATCTTCTGTAGTTTCTCATCGTTGATGGTGGTGGTTCTCCGTACGATGCACCTTATTTGATTGCCTTAGCACGCACGCGCTTCCGCGGGCGCTTTTGTCTCAAAAATGTCATCGTCCACCTTTGTGACCACCAGTCTAGTAGTCCTGAGCTCGTTTATGTGTCGTTGCCTCTTTGCTTTAGGTTCTATACCGGCTCCACTAGTCTCGGCGCCGGTCTCAGTCTCAGTGTGTGTCTCGATGCCGGTCTCAGTCTCAGCGCCGGTCTTAGTCTCAGCGCCGGTCTCGATGCCGGTCTCAGTCTCAGCGCCGATCTCAGTCTCAGCGCCGATCTCGATGTTGGTCTTAGTCTCCGATGTGACAGGTGGGCCCAGTAACATCAATAGTTGATCATCGGCTTCCCTTAAAAATTCGTCTGCCGCCAGGTAGACATTGTCTCAATCACCATTACCCTGTCCTTCGTCGTTGCTAGCCATGTTTCCTACGATTAAAACTAGTCAATTAATTCTAGACCTAATAAAATGAATAATGACATAAAAAAGGCCTATGTTTTGCAGGAATGTTGATTCATTTCTGTTCCGGAAAATTTCAGGTGCTCGATATGTCCTAGTTTGTAGCACAAGTCATGCCGAAATTCATGGAAAATTTCGGCATGACCTTTGCTAAAAAATGGACAAATCGAGCACCTGAAATTTTCCGGAATAGAAATGAATCAACATTCCGGCAAAACATAGGCCACTTGGCTTGATTCCCTGGAAACAACAAAAGGCCACTTGGGCATAATCGAACCACTTCAATGTTGCATATAACATGAGGAAACACTATTGAGGAATTTGCATATATAACATGACCACTTTAATGAAAAGATATAATCAACAATAATGGAATATGCAAATGAATATCAATGAAATATATCATATAACAACAATCTTGTTTTTTGTTTACATAGGAACAATTACTTTAACCAAGTTTTTGAAAAGAAAAACAATTCTGTCTTTTGTTTATAGCTAAATGCCATAACTACTGTTTTTTATTTATAGCTAAATACTTTTGTTTTTAGCTAAAAGTCTAGGAACTCCTTTTTCTCGAACCCTTCTAACCTCACCAAAGTTTCCACAGCAAGACCTTAGTACCTACACCCAATTTCTTCAAAAATATTCAGGTCCATAGTCCAAATAATTCAAATTTTGTTTGAATGAAATTCGGACTAGATTCAGGTCCATAGTCCAAATAATTTTTATGGCTATTTGTTTCTTTGTTTATAGCCTCTATTCATTTAAAGTTAAATGCTACTATTATTTATATAGCCTCTATTAATTTAAAACTAAATGGAATTACTGTTTAGGCATTTTCATAAAAAAAATTGCCCTAGCTAATTTCCTAAAAAAATTGCTAATCATTTTTTCCTAAATGCTAAAAAAATGCCTACTGCCCTAAACAAATCTAGGGTTCATATGAACACCAAGGCTTCATATGAACATCAACACAGCAGCAACATATGAATTGCCCTAGCAGAGAGAGAGAGAGAGAGAGAGAGAGAGAGGAGGGTAGGGGAGAGGAGAGGCAGAGCCTTACGGTCGACAGCGAGGGCAGGCTCGGGCTCGGGCGGCGGAGGTCCTGGGTAGTCTCGGGTGGCGGCGGTGAGGTCGAGGGCGGTGGCGGTGAGCTCGAGGGAGGCGACGGTGAGGTCAACGGCGGCCTCGGGTGACGGCGGAGAGGTGGACGATGGCCTCGAGCAGCAGCGGTGAGCGGCCTCGGGTGGTGGCGGTGTGGTCGAAGGCAGCATGGCGATCACCGACAGCGATGGAGGAGTTGGGGGACATGGGGGAGAGGGGGAAAAGGACTTAGCGAAATTTTGAGCCCGCGGGGGGTTAAGTCAAAATAGCTATAGCACGTTTGGCAAAATGTGCTATAGCTATGTTAGCTATAGCGTTTTCTAGAAAAACGCGCTACTTCTATGCCTTTCTGTTTTATTTTTCCTTTTCTTTTGTTTTTCTTTACATTTACTTTTTTCATTTCTCCTTTTTCTATTTGTTTCATTTTCATTTACTTTTCTACTTATTTTTCTATTTATTATCTTTTTTGCAGCAGTAGAGTGGTACACCAGAAAAGCACTTCTACAAGGCATTTAGCAGTAGCGTGCTTTCCATAGACTCGCTACTACTATTCCTAGCCTACCGGGAACAGTATGGGAATTCTAGTAGTAGCATGTTTTCCTGGAGGCACGCTACCGCTAAGACCATTTGTGTAGCGTGTGTTTTTGACATGCGCTACTGCTAAATATCAGTAGCGCCCTTCCATGACCAGCGCTACTACTATACCTCTGTGTATAAGGTTTCCCCTAGTAGTGCTCCCTTGCTGGGCAGGCGAGCCCGGCAAGGGGCAAGGCCACCCCCAAAAGAAGGCAATCAAGGCACCCCGACAGAGCCTGCCGGGACTCACGGAGGCTAAAACCACCTCACCAACCACCCCTCCACGACTCATGTTGTCGATGAGTGCGGGGTTAAGCCGCAAAGTGACTGAGTGGCAGCCATTAGCCACATGGCATCCTTTCCCTACAGGAAAAACCTGCAGATGACACCCGTCCACCGACGTGTCAAACAAGCAGGCGCGGAGCTGGCAAGATAGCCCGACAAACCTTGCCGGGCAACCAGTGATGTGACACTAAGCGGCACATTTAGTGCGCACTGTCAACCCGCAGAGTTAGGTATGATAGCATTATCGCTGTCATATCAGTGCATAATGACTACTTTGCCACTTTGGTGACCCCTTTAATCTATAAAAGGAGGCCCATGGCAACCGTAGACAAGGTTAGAAGATTGGGTAGCTCACACACCCATACGCGCACTGTCGCTGCTTCCCTGAGGCAACCCTTGTCGGCAAGTGTAGCATGCTCCACCACGTCATTTCCACCATCAACTCACCAAAGCAGGAGTACGGTCATACGCCACAATGGCAGCCCGAACCTGGGTAGAAATGCCCGCGTGATCTCTGCCGTGATGTCCCACGCTCATCTGCTCTTTATGCAACGCCCCCCCCCCCCGCCGAACCAGCAAGGGACCTCCTGGTCACATAGGTGACCGTGGTTTACCCCGACATGTGCAGAGCCCTCTCCGCCGTGTGTGTGTTCCTGTTGGATTTGTCCCGGGATCCGGTTTAGTTGTTTCCCTTTGGCATTGAGGAGCCACACCAGGATAACCTCCAGAGTTACACGTAGTAAGTCTGCTGGTTGATACAAAGAGTCCTTGGGGGATTTCCCGCGTCACCCAATTAGGTGGAGGCGCAAAGTGTGGCAGATAGGGCTATGACCCAGCATCTTGGAAGTGTGCATGTGTTTCGGGTGTCATCCAATTTTGGTGTGGAGTGGGTTGGTAATGTTGTTGGTGCGTTTGAGGTGTGACCCATTGAGGTTGTGGCGCAATGCGTACATGCTTAGGATTGTGGACTTGCTATTGGGAACTTCTAAGCTTCTTTATGCATCTCTCATCTTGCTGGCATAAAGAAAAATAATGTGTTAGCACACAAGTTACATCTGGCTATACCTGTGTAACTGAACTGAGCATTATTCACAGCCTGAACTTCTCATACAAAAGTGTTGTTCATGTACATATTTTTCACTAGGACATGTATCACACTCTGAACTGGGCTGAGCATCTGCCCATACTTGTGTACCTGAACTGAACACTCTTAAGAGAATGAACCTCACATTCTTTATTCTAAACTATTTGATTTTTTTTGGACTTGAACTGAGCACTCTCCACAATATTAACTTCTTGTTTGCAAAGGGGAAATACTGTCTACTGTTAAAAAACCTGACCCTCATGAGTTTGAATGGTTGAACCACTAGTGCATACCAACCCGACCTTCATGTGATCACATGTATTTTATATTTTCCTTTTATTTTTTGCACACAACCAGATACATACCAACCTGAACTCTAGCGCACTTACTAGTTGAACTTCACATGGTTTTTTACTTATGAATACAGGAAGATTTTTTAATGTTTGCATCCTAGACTGAGGCTCACACACTACCAGAACATCGCATGGCTAAAAGAAGATAACAGCCGATAGGAAGTTCAACCATACCTTGGATAGAAGTTTGGCCTACCTTTTTCTAGATGTAGATAGGCCACCTTGAGGGCAATTTGATGGAGAGTTAGGAGAGGAATCACATGGCAATCCATGTCTTGCACAGGGCGGGAAGTTCATCTGCATGAAGCAAGAAAGTCAGGTAAGGAAAGATTGAAGGAGTAGGCAAGAAGAGGGAGGAAGATCATCTACCTGTTGTGCCGCGTCCGTTACTAGATTTGAAGGCGCCGCCCTTAAGATGCTCCCTTGGCCGCGTCGTTCGCCGTACCTTGTGCCTTGGCCGTCATCAGCTCTGCCAAGCCGTCGGTAGGTGAGGATGTTAGGTGGAGGAGGCTTCCGAAAGTCCATGGCGGCATTTCGTCGCAGAAAGTTTGGCGGCTTCGCTGCCTCCAGGCGACGCGGGCTCCCTCGCCCCGGTGTCTGAATGAGGGTGAAGGTGCGGGAGGACAAGACATGTGTGGCAGTGGACATTGAGTACAATCATAATCACCACCTCATGCAAACTGATGACATGCTGGTATTTTTGCACTCGCACAAGAATTATGGCCCCACTATTTTGGAGTACGTAAAGCTCCTATAGTACCATGATGTCAAGCATACAACAATCATGTCCATGCTATCCGAAAATGAAGATGGAAGCTACTTCCTAAGCATGAACGGACGAGACCTACTAAACCAGTAAGTATTCAAAAATGCACATACTGCAATGTACATAGCCTCCTAAGTCACCACCCTTTGCTAGCATAAAATAACAAATGCATGTTTGCATATAATTTGCAGGAAAGCAATGAATGCAAGGAAAGATGATTTGGATGATGTATTGAAACTTGTATCTTTCTTTAAAGACATGAAGGCAGTCAATGATGAGTTTTTCTATGACATACAAGTAGACAACGACAAATTAGTTAAAAATATTTTCTAGTCCAATGCAAGCTGTCGAGGCGCGTATCAAGACTTTGGCGATTGCGTAACATTCGACACAACTTACATGACCAATAAATTTCATATGCCTCTGGGAGTGTTTGTTGGAACAAACCATCATTTGCAGTCAACGATATTTGTTGTTGCCCTGATGAGAGACGAAGATGCAAAGTCATTCAAGTGGATGTTCGATACATTTGTATGGTGCATGAACAACAAACACCCAACTTACATTCTAATAGGTAAGTACTAGAAAAAACTCTACAAGTTTCATCATCTTTTGAGTCTCTGTGTCTATATTGGGTACACTGGTTTTATTCAAAAATAATATAAACCAAACAATTCAACCACTGTTAGCACAAAAGTCCAACAAAAACAGTACAAGAAGCAAAATTATATGTCACATGTTTAGAAAAAAAATAGTTCTGGATGTGAAGTTCAAATACAAGAATCATAGAAGTTCAAGGACACTTCTGTAAGAAAAATTATATGTAACATGTTTAGAAAAATATAGTTATGTATGTGAAGTTCAAGCACTGGTACCACAGAAGTTCAATAACACTTCTATAAGAAAAAAATGTGTTACATTATTAGATAGTCCTACTGCTACCTGTGAAGTTCAAGTACTTGTATCACATAAGTTCAACAACACTGCTGTAAGGAAAATATATGTGACATTATTAGATAGTCCTACTGCTACCTGTGAAGTTCAAGTACTTGTACAACATAAGTTCTCTATCAGTGCAAGAAGCAAGTTTCAATTTTTTAATCCTTGTATACCAGTGCCCGTTGATGGCGAAAGCTATACCACAATCATTCCCAAACACTGTCCACAAGCTATGCCATTGGCACATCCTGAAGAAGTTCAAGTAATACCTCGCGTTGCTCTACCAAAAGTATAAAACTTTCAAAGAGGAGTTCAAAACTATCTTAAACTGGCCGCTAATGCCAACGGACTTTGAAGCTGCCTGGGCTACACTAGTGCACAAGTACAACCTGCAGAATGACCAAAACGACTAGATGATGATGCAAAATGTGGATATCAACAAATTACAAGAACATTTTATGTGCTAGAATGACTTCTACACAACAAAGCGAGAGTATGAATCACGTGCTCAAGAGAGGGTTTGTCAAGGGGACTCAGAACCTTCACAAGTTTCCTAGGCGGGTAAATGCTTGCATACAAACTCGGATGTAGAAGGAGAACAAGCAAACAATGACCATCATGGTATTAAGACAAAAAAATACCCCCATCATATTGTGACTTCCTTCAACATGTGCACTTTGTATTTTAAAAATGAAACCCATGACTTTGCTTCGTCTAATATCTTATTTTTTGACATGTGCAGAGCAATCCTGTGACAAAAACAACTTATGACTACGAGGAAGACATGGCTATCAAGTACACGAGAGCCGTGTAAAGCTAGATGAGGACTAGGATGAGAAAAGCCACACTATTTTGCACAAAGCCTACAGCAGATGTGGCACCCCGGCTCAGAGCGACCGGTTTACCCTGCATTGCCAGACCAGAGACCTTGTCTTCTGGAAACACACAACATCTTGGTACAGGAAACAACTGCTTTAGTGATACTAGCGGATCAAAGTTTTACATTACACCAAGTAGCGAGGCCAAGCGGCACACACGGTGCGGCTGGACAATATGTACATTATTTAGTGAACATAGAAGGCCTCGGTCATAACAACTACGCGGCGGCGGAACGACTTCGTAGCGGAACTCAATAGCATAGGGACACTGATGTGGACACGGTCTAGACTCGGACGACACTCCTTTCCAGCGGAACATTCCTGAAATCTGCCATGACATGCTAGGTCAGTACATTGAATGTACTTGCAAGCTTACAGCAAACAAAATCATAATGACAAATAATATCATGATAATTATTCAATTATTAAAATGCAACACCATACGTGAGTATGAATATAACCAACATGTTGTGCTCATGCCCTTGTGAAACCATTCCCTCGGAATAACTTAGCAACGGTGATCTTTCTCAACATATCAATTTGTCCATCTCAACAGGACATAACTCGTGATCTTTCCGGCGATCACAACCCTGACCACACTTGGTCTCAAATCATCTCGGTGGCTCTCCCACCATTTTTACAGTGCAAAGTTCATAACTTAGTGAGCAAAATTTAATTAGATGTTGACCCATGGCATGACCTACTTTCGAGCATGTCCATGACCGTGGACTCGGCTATCGATAGATTAATTAATCTCTGTAGAGGTAGTGCACTGTACCCACACCACGGAACCAATGGCCTCGTTCTCCCATTCGGGTGGACCAACGAAGTTCCGACAAAACCCTTCCATTGCCATGACACTCTCTCGGCCACTCCGACTCATTTCCAATCAGAATAGTCCTGGGTGGCCCCGTGCCTACCAAAGCCACAACGACCACCGTCGTGGCCAAACATAAACTATCCAAAACGGGGACTCGGTACCAAAAACTGAACAACGAGCACACAAGGTTATGTCTGCTTATTGGGCCAGGGTACCGCACGCCCATAACCTTCCCTACTTGGAGGTACCTGAAGGAAATATGCCCTAGAGGCAATAATAAAGTTATTATTTATTTCCTTATATCATGATAAATGTTTATTATTCATGCTAGAATTGTATTAACCGGAAACTTAATACATGTGTGAATACATAGACAAAACAGAGTGTCCCTAGTATGCCTCTACTAGACTAGCTCATTGATCAAAGATGGTTATGTTTCCTAGCCATAGACATGAGTTGTCATTTGATCAATGGGATCACATCATTAGGAGAATGATCTGATGGACAAGACCCATCCGTTAGCTTAGCACTATGATCGTTTAAGTTTTACTGCTATTGCTTTCTTCATGACTTATACATGTTCCTATGACTATGAGATTATGCAACTCCCGAATACCGGAGGAACACTTTGTGTGCTACCAAACGTCACAACGTAACTGGGTGATTATAAAGATACTCTACAGGTGTCTCCGAAGGTACTTGTTGGGTTGGCGTATTTCGAGATTAGGATTTGTCACTCCGATTGTCGGAGAGGTTTCTCTGGGCCCACTCGGTAATGCACATCACTATAAGCCTTGCAAGCATTGCAGCTAATGAGTTAGTTGCGGGATGATGTATTACGGAACGAGTAAAGAGACTTGTTGGTAACGAGATTGAACTAGGTATTGAGATACCGAGGATCGAATCTCGGACATGTAACATACCGATGACAAAGGGAACAATGTATGTTGTTATGCGGTTTGACCGATAAAGATCTTCGTAGAATATGTGGGAGCCAATATGAGCATCCAGGTTCCGCTATTGGTTATTGACTGGAGACGTGTCTCGGTCATGTCTACATAGTTCTCGAACCAGTAGGGTCCGCACGCTTAAGGTTTCGATGATAGTTTTATTATGAGTTTACGAGTTTTGATGTACCGAAGGAGTTCGGAGTCCCGAATGAGATCGGGGACATGACGAGGAGTCTCAAAATGGTCGAGACGTAAAAATCGATATATTGGACGACTATATTCGGACATCGGAAAGGTTCCGAGTGATTCGGGTATTTTCGGAGTACCGGGGAGTTACGGGAATAGAGGAGAGAGGCCAAAAGGAAGGAGGCGTGCACCCCCCTTCTGGTCCGAATTGGACAAGGGGTGCAGCCCCCTTTTCCTTCTCCCTCTCCCCCTCTTTCCTTCTCTCCTACTCGGAAAAGGAAAGGGGAATCCTACTAGGACTTGGGAGTCCTAGTAGGACTCCCCACACTTGGTGCGCCCCCTCTAGGGCCGGCCTCTCCCTCCCTCCTTTATATATGGGGGCAGGGGGCACCTCTAGACACAACAATTGATCTCTTGATCTCTTAGCCGTGTGCGGTGCCCCCCTCCACCATAGTTCTCCTCGATAAATATTGTAGCGGTGCTTAGGCGAAGCTCTGCGACGGTAGAACATCAAGATCGTCACCACGCCATCGTGCTGACGGAACTCTCCCTCGACACTCGGCTGGATCGGAGTTCGAGGGACGTCATCGAGCTGAACGTGTGCTAGAACTCGGAGGTGCCGTAGTTTCGGTGCTTGATCGGTCGGGCCGTGAAGACGTACGACTACATCAACCGCGTTGTTCTAACGCTTCCGCTTTCGGTCTACGAGGGTACGTAGACTCACTCTCCCCTCTCGTTGCTATGCATCTGGTAGATAGATCTTGCGTGATCGTAGGAAAATTTTAAAATACTACATTCCCCAACAGTGGCATCATGAGCCAGGTCTATGCGTAGATGATATGCACGAGTAGAACACAATGAGTTGTGGGCGATACTAGTCATACTGCTTACCAGCATGTCATACTTTGCTTCGGCGGTATTGTGAGATGAAGCGGCCCGGACCGACATTACGCGTACGCTTACGCGAGACTGGTTTCACCGTTATGAGCACTCGTTGCTTAAAGGTGACTGGCAGGTTTCTGTCTCTCTCACTTTAGCTGAATCAAGTGTGACTACGCCCGGTCCTTGTGAAGGTTAAAACAGCACATACTTGACGAAACATCGTTGTGGTTTTGTATGCGTAGGTAAGAACGGTTCTTGCTAAGCCCGTAGCAGCCACGTAAAACTTGCAACAACAAAGTAGAGGACGTCTAACTTGTTTTTGCAGGGCATGTTGTGATGTGATATGGTCAAGACATGATGAGTTATACGGTTTTGTATGAGATGATCATGCTTTGTAATGTTATCGGCAACTGGCAGGAGCCATATGGTTGTCGCTTTATTGTATGAAATGCAATCGCCATGTAATTGCTTTACTTTATCACTAAGCGGTAGCGATAGTCGTAGAAGCAATAGTTGGCGAGACGACAACGATGCTACGATGGAGATCAAGGTGTCGCGCCGGTGACGAAGGTGATCATGACGGTGCTTTGGAGATGGAGATTAAAAGCACAAGATGATGATGGCCATATCATGTCACATATTTTGATTGCATGTGATGTTTATCTTATTATGCTTCTTATTTTGCTTAGTTCGACGGTAGCATTATAAGATGATCCCTTACTAAATTTCAAGGTATAAGTGTTCTCCCTGAGTATGCACCGTTGCGAAAGTTCGTCGTGCCGAGACACCACGTGATGATCGGGTGTGATAAGCTCTACGTTCAAATACAACGGGTGTAAGCCAGTTTTGCACACGCAGAATACTCGGGTTAAACTTGACGAGCCTAGCATATGCAGATATGGCCTCGGAACACTGGAGACCGAAAGGTCGAGCATGAATCATATAGTAGATATGATCAACATAAGATGTTCACCATTGAAACTACTCCATCTCACGTGATGATCGGACATGGTTTAGTTGATTTGGATCACGTGATCATTTAGATGACTAGAGGGATGTCTATCTAAGTGGGAGTTCTTAAGTAACATGATTAAATTGAACTTTAATTTATCATGAACTTAGTCCTGGTAGTATTAGCATATCTATGTTGTAGATCAATAGCTCGCGATGTTGCTCCCCGTTTATTTTTATATGTTCCTAGAGAACACTGAGTTGAAAGATGTTAGTAGCAATGATGCGGAATTGTTCCGTGATATGAGGATTATCCTCATTGCTGCACAGAGAATTATGTCCTTGATGCACCGCTAGGTGACAGACCTATTGCAGGAGCAGATGTAGACGTTATGAACGTTTTGACAAAAGCTCGGTATGATGACTACTTGATAGTTTAAGTGCACCATGCTTTACGGCTTAGAACCGGGACTTCAAAAACGTTTTGAACGCCACGGAGCATATAAGATGTTCCAAGAGTTGAAATTAGTATTTCATACTCATGCCCGTGTCGAGAGGTATAAGACCTCTGACAGTACTTTGCCTACAAGATGGAGGAGAATAGCTCAACCAGTGAGCATGTGCTCAGATTGTCTGGGTAGTACAATTGCTTGAATCAAGTGGGAGTTAATCTTCCAGATAAGATAGTAATTGAAAAAGTTCTCTAGACACTATCACCAAGTTAGTAGAACTTCGTGATGAACTATAATATGCAAGGGATGACGAAAGTAATTCCCGAGCTCTTCACGATGCTGAAATCGGCGAAGGTAGAAATCAAGAAAGAGCATCAAGTGTTGATGGTTAACAAGACCACTTGTTTCAAGTAAAGGGCAAACGGATAGAAGGGGAACTTCAAGAAGAATGACAAGCAAGTTGTCACTCCCGTGAAGAAACCCAAAGCTAAAACTCAAGCCTGAAACTAAGTGCTTCTACTGCAAAGGAAATGGTCACTGGAAGTGGAACTGCCCTAGATACTTGGCGGATAAGAAGGATGGCAAAGTGAACAAAGGTATATTTGATATACAAATTATTGATGTGTATTTTACTAGTGTTCATAGCAACCCCTCGGTATTTGATACTGGTTCAGTTGCTAAAGAGTAGTAACTCGAAATGGGAGTTGCATAATGAACAGAAACTAGTTAAACGATGAAGTGACGATGTCTATTGGAAGTAGTTCCAAGATTGATATGATCATCATCGCACACTCCCTATACTTTCGGGATTAGTGTTGAACCTAAATAAGTGTTATTTGGTGTTTGTGTTGAGCATGAATATGATTTGATCATGTTTATTGCAATACAGTTATTCATGTAAGTTAGAGAATAATTGTTGTTCTATTCACATGAATAAAACCTTCTATGGTCATACACCCAATCAAAATGGTTTGTTGGATCTCGATCGTGTGATACACATATTCATAATATTGAAGCCAAAAGATGCAAGGTTAATAATGATAGTGCAACTTATTTGTGGCACTGCCGTTTAGGTCATGTTGGTGTAAAGCACATGAAGAAACTCCATAGTGATGGACTTTTGGAATCACTTGATTATGAATCACTTGGTGCTTGCAAACCATGCCTCATGGGCAAGATGACTAAAACTCCGTTCTCCGGAACTAAGCAGCGAGCAACAGATTTGTTGGAGATCATACATACAGATGTATGTGGACCAATGAGTGTTGAAGCTCGCGACGGGTATCGTTATTTTCTGACCTTCACTGATGATTTGAGCAGATATGGGTATATCTACTTAATGAAGCACAAGTCTAAAACATTTGAAAAGTTCAAAGAATTTCAGAGTGAAGTGGAGAATCATCGTAACAAGAAAATAAGAGTTTTTACGATATGATCGTAGAGGTAAAATATTTGAGTTAGCGAGTTTGGCCTTCAGTAAAAACAATGTGAAATAGTTTCACTACTCACGCCACCTGGAACACCATAGTGTAATGGTGTGTCCGAACGTCATAACCGTACTTTATTAGATATGGTGCGATCGATGATGTCTCTTACCGATCTACCACTATCACTTTTGGGGTTATGCATTAGAGACAGATACATTCACGTTAAATAGGGCACCATCTAAATCCGTGGAGATGACACCGTATGAACTGTGGTTTGACGAGAAACCTAAGCTGTCATTTCTTTAAGTTTGGGACTGCGATGCTTATGTGAAAAAGTTTCTACATGATAAGCTCGAACCCAAATCGGAGAAGTAAATCTTCATAGGATACCCAAAAGAAACTGTTGGGTACACCTTCTATCACAGATCCGAAGGCAAGGTCTTTGTTGCTAAGAGTGGATCCTTTCTAGAGAAGGAGTTTCTCTCGAAAGAAGTGAGTGGGAGGGAGTGGAACTTGATGAGGTAATTGTACCTTCTCCCGAATTGGATAGTACTACATCATAGAAACTGGTTCCAGTGATTCCTACACCAATTAGTGAGGAAGCTAATGATGATGATCATGAAACTTCGGATCAAGTTACTACTGAACTTCATAGATCAACCAGAGTACGTTCCGCACCAGAGTGGTACGGCAACCCGGTTCTGGAAGTCATGTTACTGGACCATGATGAACCTACGAACTATGAGGAAGCGATGATGAGCCCAGATTCCACAAAATGGCTTGAGACCATGAAATCGAGATGGGATCCATGTATGAGAACAAAGTGTGGACTTTGGTTGACTTGCCCGATGGTCGGCAAGCCATCGAAAATAAATGGATCTTCAAGAGGAAGACTGACGCTGGCAGTAATGTTACTGTTTACAAAGCTCGACTTGTTGCGAAAGTTTTTCAACAAGTTCAAGGAGTTGACTACGATGAGACTTTCTCACCCGTAACGATGCTTAAGTCCGTCCGAATCATGTTAGCAATTGCCGCATTTTATGAAATCTGGCAAATGGATAACAAAACTGCATTCTTTAATGGATTTATTAAAGAAGACTTGTATATGATGCAACCATAAGGTTTTGTCAATCCTAAAGGTGCTAACAAAATGTGCAAGCTCCAGCGATCCATCTATGGACCGGTGCAAGCATCTCGGAGTTGGAATATACGCTTTGATAAGTTGATCAAAGCATATAGATTTATACAGACTTGCGGTGAAGCCTGTATTTACAAGAAGTGAGTGGGAGCACTACAACCTTTCTGATAAGTATATGTGAATGACATATTGTCGATCGGAAATGATGTAGAATTTTCTGGAAAGCATAAAGGATAGTTTGAAAGGAGTTTTTCAAAGAAAGACCTTGGTGAAGCTGCTTACATATTGGGCATCAAGATCTATAGAGATAGATCAAGACGCTTGATAAGACTTTCGATGAGTACATACCTTGATATGATTTTGAAGTAGATCAAAATGGATCAGTCAAAGAAGGAGTTCTTACCTGACTTGTAAGGTGTGAAGTTGAGTAAGACTCAAAGCCAGACCACGGCAGAAAAATATAGAGAGAATGAAAGTCATTCCCTATGCCTCAGACATAAGTTCTATAAAGTATGCCATGCTGTGTACCAAACAAGTTGTGTACCTTGCCATGAGTTTGTCAAGAGGGTACAATAGTGATCCAGGAGTAGATCACTGTACAGCGGTCAAAATTATCCTTAGTAACTAGATGACTAAGGAAATGTTTCTCGATTATGGAGGTGATAAAGAGTTCGTCGTAAAGGGTTACGCCGATGCAAGCTTTGACACTAAATCCAGCTGACTCTAAGTATCAATCTGGATGCGTATTGAAAGTGGGAGCAATTAGCTAGAGTAGCTCCATGCAGAGCATTGTAGACACATAGACATTTGCAAAATACATACGGATCTGAATGTGACAGACCCGTTGACTAAACTTATCTCACGAAGCAAAACATGATCACACCTTAGTACTCTTTGGGTGTTAGTCACACAGTGATGTGAACTAGATTATTGACTCTAGTAAACCCTTTGGGTGTTAATCACATGACGATGTGAACTATCGGTGTTAAATCACATGGCGATGTGAACTAGATTATTGACTGTAGTGCAAGTGGGAGACTGAAGGAAATATGCCCTAGAGGCAATAATAAAGTTATTATTTATTTCCTTATATCATGATAAATGTTTATTATTCATGCTAGAATTGTATTAACCGGAAACTTAATACATGTGTGAATACATAGACAAAACAGAGTGTCCCTAGTATGCCTCTACTAGACTAGCTCATTGATCAAAGATGGTTATGTTTCCTAGCCATAGACATGAGTTGTCATTTGATCAACGGGATCACATCATTAGGAGAATGATCTGATGGACAAGACCCATCCGTTAGCTTAGCACTATGATCGTTTAAGTTTTACTGCTATTGCTTTCTTCATGACTTATACATGTTCCTATGACTATGAGATTATGCAACTCCCGAATACCGGAGGAACACTTTGTGTGCTACCAAACGTCACAACGTAACTGGGTGATTATAAAGGTACTCTACAGGTGTCTCCGAAGGTACTTGTTGGGTTGGCGTATTTCGAGATTAGGATTTGTCACTCCGATTGTCGGAGAGGTATCTTTGGGCCCACTCGGTAATGCACATCACTATAAGCCTTGCAAGCATTGCAGCTAATGAGTTAGTTGCGGGATGATGTATTATGGAACGAGTAAAGAGACTTGTTGGTAACGAGATTGAACTAGGTATTGAGATACCGACGATCGAATCTCGGGCATGTAACATACCGATGACAAAGGGAACAATGTATGTTGTTATGCGGTTTGACCGATAAAGATCTTCGTAGAATATGTGGGAGCCAATATGAGCATCCAGGTTCCGCTATTGGTTATTGACCGGAGACGTGTCTCGGTCATGTCTACATAGTTCTCGAACCCGTAGGGTCCGCACGCTTAAGGTTTCGATGATAGTTTTATTATGAGATTATGCAACTCCCGAATACCGGAGGAACACTTTGTGTGCTACCAAACGTCACAACGTAACTGGGTGATTATAAAGGTACTCTACAGGTGTCTCCGAAGGTACTTGTTGGGTTGGCGTATTTCGAGATTAGGATTTGTCACTCCGATTGTCGGAGAGGTATCTCTGGGCCCACTCGGTAATGCACATCACTATAAGCCTTGCAAGCATTGCAGCTAATGAGTTAGTTACGGGATGATGTATTACGGAACGAGTAAAGAGACTTGCCGGTAACGAGATTGAACTAGGTATTGAGATACCGACGATCGAATCTCGGGCTAGTAACATACCGATGACAAAGGGAACAACGTATGTTGTTATGCGGTTTGACCGATAAAGATCTTCGTAGAATATGTGGGAGCCAATATGAGCATCCAGGTTCCGCTATTGGTTATTGACCGGAGACGTGTCTCGGTCATGTCTACATAGTTCTCGAACCCGTAGGGTCCGCACGCTTAAGGTTTCGATGACAGTTTTATTATGAGTTTATGCAACTCCCGAATACCGGAGGAACACTTTGTGTGCTACCAAACGTCACAACGTAACTGGGTGATTATAAAGGTACTCTACAGGTGTCTCCAAAGGTACTTGTTGGGTTGGCGTATTTCGAGATTAGGATTTGTCACTCCGATTGTCGGAGAGGTATCTCTGGGCCCACTCGGTAATGCACATCACTATAAGCCTTGCAAGCATTGCAGCTAATGAGTTAGTTGCGGGATGATGTATTACGGAACGAGTAAAGAGACTTGTTGGTAACGAGATTGAACTAGGTATTGAGATACCGACGATCGAATCTCGGACATGTAACATACCGATGACAAAGGGAACAATGTATGTTGTTATGCGGTTTGACCGATAAAGATCTTCGTAGAATATGTGGGAGCCAATATGAGCATCCAGGTTCCGCTATTGGTTATTGACCGGAGACGTGTCTCGGTCATGTCTACATAGTTCTCGAACCCGTAGGGTCCGCACGCTTAAGGTTTCGATGATAGTTTTATTACGAGTTTACGAGTTTTGATGTACCGAAGGAGTTCGGAGTCCTGAATGAGATCGGGGACATGACGAGGAGTCTCAAAATGGTCGAGACGTAAAAATCGATATATTGGACGACTATATTCGGACATCGGAAAGGTAACGAGTGATTCGGGTATTTTCGAAGTACCGGGGAGTTATGGGAATAGAGGAGAGAGGCCAAAAGGAAGGAGGCGTGCACCCCCCCTTCTGGTCCGAATTGGACAAGGGGTGCAGCCCCCTTTTCCTTCTCCCTCTCCCCCTCTTTCCTTCTCTCCTACTCCGAAAAGGAAAGGGGAATCCTACTAGGACTTGGGAGTCCTAGTAGGACTCCCCACACTTGGTGCGCCCCCTCTAGGGCCGGCCTCTCCCTCCCTCCTTTATATACGGGGGCAGGGGGCACCTCTAGACACAACAATTGATCTCTTGATCTCTTAGCCGTGTGCGGTGCCCCCCTCCACCATAGTTCTCCTCGATAAATATTGTAGCGGTGCTTAGGCGAAGCCCTGCGACGGTAGAACATCAAGATCGTCACCACGCCGTCGTGCTGACGGAACTCTCCCTCGACACTCGGCTGGATCAGAGTTCGAGGGACGTCATCGAGCTGAACGTGTGCTAGAACTCGGAGGTACCGTAGTTTCGGTGCTTGATCGGTCGGGCCGTGAAGACGTACGACTACATCAACCGCGTTGTTCTAACGCTTCCGCTTTCGGTCTATGAGGGTACGTAGACTCACTCTCCCCTCTCGTTGCTATGCATCTGGTAGATAGATCTTGCGTGATCGTAGGAAAATTTTAAAATACTACGTTCCCCAACAGTACCGACCAGAGGCATGACAACGGACCGAATAAAGACCTTCCCATAAAGGAGAATGTGGTTCCACTGGGAAAAACTCGATTTAGTGGCACCATGACCCGGTCAACAAATTATTCAAGTTGAGTTATTAGCAGGTTCAACTTAAAAGAAATAACTGGTGTCATAAAATGCCATGCAAATGCAACATACCAACATGCATTACCATAAAGAACTGGATCAACTCTACCATACTAAGTGTAAGCATCACAACTTCTACTATTCTTTTGGTTAAGATTTACTTTCAATTAAAAACTGAATATATTCTAGCAAAAAATTACCATAATTCTTATAAAAGAAAATAACTTCACATACATATTTATATCCATAACCATTTTCGTTCTTCATAACGCAAAATTTCTTCTAGTTATACTAACAACTGAAATCAACTTCCAACTTTCTGTATACTAAATATAACAACTAAATACAGCAACCAATAGAATACATATATCAAAAATAATTTATATGCATGGATTAAATCATTTATTCAAGTTGGAAAATCTGAAATATTGAAATGGCACCATGAAAATGTTGCTGTGGCTTGCCTTAGTGCAAATGAGGTTCACAAGCCTCCTGGTGATCCTCAAGACAAGCTTCACCCTCTAGAAATATTTAAAAGCACAAAAATAAAAATATCAAGAACCATTCAAATATTCACCAGAAAATCTACACATCATAGAAAAGTCTCATTTTTGGTGTGCTGCAAGGTTTCTTTACAAAGAACACAATGCAAAAAGAATCAATTCATTTGGACTTATGGTTAAAAAGTTATTGCAGTTTGAAGTGTTCTGGAATATATATAAATTTGAAATTTAAATAAACAGACTGGAAAGGGGTGACGTCGAAGGCGTAAAGGCCCAGGGCACCACCACTCGTACCGCTTTGCGCAAGTACAGAGAGGCTGACTAGCGGGCCCCGCTAGTGAGGTGAGGGGGAGAGAGAGAAGAACAAGGGCGGCCGTGGCCTCGCCGGAGCGCACGCCGGCAACACGACCTTCTTGGCCAAGATGAGAGGGATAGATAGATAGAGGGGATCAAGGTGCACCTGCCCGTACCCGTAGCGTAGCTAGGGGTGGTCGGACGGTGTCGGAAACAGCCTCGCAGGCGGAGGTAGAACGGGGTGGTCGCCGGAGTTGAGGGAGACGGCAAGCAATGGCGACTCCGGAGGCTCCAACTAGGTGGAACAGCACAACCAGAGAGTGGCGGAGGCTCTAGAAGAGATGCCCTGGCCTGAGAGGGGTTGGAGCTACCGCGACGACCCGAGGGGATCGCCGGCGAGCTCAAGCTCGGGGACGGCGGCCTGCGGCCTGCCCGGTCAGGCCACGAGTTTCTACGCAGTTGTGGTGTGTGTGGGAGTGGAGCGGAATGCTTGGGATGGCTGGGAGGGGTCCTATATATAGGCGAGCCGAGAGGGGGTATTGTTGCTCTGTCGGCGACACCTGGACGCTGCGCCCGGCGAAGAACGGTGTCAGTGAGAGGGGGAGAAGGCGACGAGGTTCACGCGGGAGCTGTGGATGGACGGAGACGAGCACAATATCACTGGGATGGTGACGAGCACAGTGTGCACCACACTGTTGCCTTGGCCGGACCGCGCCCGTGCTCGCTGCGGCGAGCTCCGGCGTCGGCAAGTGCCACGGGGGCTGTAGAAGTCGAGACGAAAATGGTGACATGGTTGGCAAGCTCCGACAGGCGTGGAAGCGAGCACGCGCGAAACAGAGCGCTCGGCGGCATCCAGAGCGCGTCGACTAGCAGCCAGGCATGGTGCACACGCGTGGTCACCGCGTGAACTCTGCCTACTGGCTGACTTGGTGCCAAAGATCATGTCTGGCGTGTTGTTCGTGGTAGATATGAGTGTTACCCAGGTTTAGTTTGGATCCAGATGAAGTAGAAAGAATTTCACACGGCTGGTAAGTTTCTGGACAGAAACTTTGAGAGATTACTCAGGTAAAATGGCTGGGAGTTGGAGGCTGTGCTTTGGAGGCTAGCCCTAAGTTACTAAGGTAAAGATGCACAAGGAGTTTCAGAGGCAATGGAGCAAGTAAAATGGTAGTTGCTGTAGAAACTACCATTTCTGTCCAGAATAGAAAAGAATTTTTGTAGCAAAATTATTCCAAAAAGTGATGCAATATTTTTGCTTAGGAAGGTGCCCTAGGGTTCAAAGAATATTTGTGAATTTCTTCAGACTTTTGTGGGAAAGAAAAATTGGGGTTGCTTTGGAGCACAAAGAGCTTAACTAGGGTTTTGGAGGGAAAAATGAATATTTTCATTAAAGAAAAATATTCCAATAATTATTTTAGGGTGAACCAGAGGGGAAAAGATGATTTGAGATGGAGATGAGGCACTTGGGTGAAAGCCAAGGGTACCCAAGTGTTTAAGTCCATATGAAAAGATTCAAAAATCTCAAGGTTCAAATTAAATCCAAATAAAACTCACGCAAATAAAAAGGAGCAAAAAATCAGGCTGTCACAAACCTCCCCCACTTAGAATGAATCTCGTCCTCGAGATTCGGTTGCTTGGGAAAACCATTCTGCATAATGTGTTCTTAGGAATTCTTCCCGTTCCCAGGTTGATTCTGACTCGGTGTGATGCTCCCACTGGACCTTATAAAACTTCCTTACTTTACTGCGAGTGACCCTTTCCATCTGATCCACAATTTTGAACGGTCTCTCTTCATACATTAAATCCTTTGCCAACTCTATGTCGGTCATGGCAGTCTTTTTCTCAGGTGGCGATATGCACCGCCTCAATTGTGAGACATGAAACACGTTGTGCACATCGGACAATTCCGGGGGTAATTCCAACTGGTAAGCAACAGTGCATACTCGAGAAATAACTGGGAAGGGACCAATAAATCTTGGTGCCAACTTTCGGTGAGTCTGGAATCTCTTAAGTCCTTTCATAGGAGTGACTCGGAGGTATACGTGCTCTCCGGGCTCAAAACTGATCTGTCGGTGTTTTGCATCGTAATAACTCTTCTGTCGAGATTTGGCCAATTGCAATCTATCTCCGATCTCCATAACTTGTTTCTCAGCTTCCATCATAAGGTCTGTCCCAAAGATACGGCTATCTCCTGTCTGAGACCAATTTAACGGGGTACGACACTTGCGGCCATACAAAGCCTCCCATGGTGACATCTTTAGACTGGTTTGGAAACTGTTGTTATAGGAGAACTCGGCGTAAGGCAGACAATCTTCCCACTTAGATCCTTGGGCCAAGACGCAAGCTCGCAACATATCTTCAAGTATTTGGTTTACCCACTCTGTCTGTCCACCAGTCTGAGGATGATAAGCGGTACTATATTTCAGGGCTGTCCCCAAGGCTTGATGGAGACGTGGCTAGAATGCGGAGGTAAAAAGTGAACCTCGGTCGGAAGTGATGGTTCGACGTACTCCGTGCAGACTGACTATTCTGGACACATACAGCTGTGCGAGTTGGTCTACTCGATATGTGGTCTTGACCGGGATAAAGTGAGCTACCTTGGTTAGGGTGTCCACTATTACCCAAATTGCATCATTGCCTCGCTGAGTCTTAGGTCGCCGAGTGATGAAATCCATGCAGACGTCATCCCATTTCCATTGTGAAACTCGCAGCGGTTGAAGAAGTTCGGCTGGCTTCTGATGTTCTGCCTTTACTTTATTTCATACTCCCTCCGTCCGAAAATACTTATCATCAAAATGGACAAAAGAGGATGTATTTAGAACTAAAATACATCTAGATACATCCTCTTTTATTCATTTTGATGACAAGTATTTCCGGACGGAGGGAGTATGTCGCAACAAGCCACAAAATAGGAAATGTCTTTTTTCATTCCATCCCACCAGAATATTTGACAAAGGTCTTCATACATTTTTGTACCTTCGGGGTGAATCGAGTATGAGGATTCGTGTGCTTCTGACAAAATTTTCTTCTTCAAGTCCGACTGATTGGGTACACAAATCCTACCATGGAATTGGAGAGTCCCATCATGATCCTTTGAGAAATCCGAGGTACGTCCTGCCACCATATTCTTGGTATGCCTTTGCAGGATAGGGTCGTCTGGCTGGGCCTTGCGAATTTCTTCCTCAAGTGTGGGGATAACTTCCAAAATATTAGCGAGACCAGCCTCAACTATGTTCAGATTGAGTTGAGAAATCTCCTCTTGAAGTGTAGGGGGCAAGGATTTTAGTATGACATTTAGGCTGACCGGCTTTTGACTGAGTGCATCAGCCACCACATTGGCTTTACCCGGGAGGTAATTTATCCCAAGATCATAATCCTTAACCAGCTCAAGCCACCTTCGCTAACGGAGATTTAAATCTGGCTGAGTGAATATATACTTGAGACTTTTGTGATCAGTAAAAAAATTGACACCTCTTCCCGATGAGGTAATGCCTCCTTATTTTTAGAGCATGAACCACCGCGGCCAATTCCAGGACATGAGTAGGGTAGTTTCCCTCGTGCAGTCGCAGCTGTCGTGATGCATGTGCTACTACCTTGCCGTCTTGCATAAGTACGCAACCAAGTCCTTGTCTGGATGCGTCACATTATACATCAAAACTGTGGTAGATGTCTGGAAGAGTTAATACGGGTGCGGTTGTCAGCCGTATTTTTAGCTCACTGAAACTTTCCTCATAGTCTTTAGTCCATTCAGACCTCTTATCCTTTTTGAGCAGCTCTGTCATGGGTTTGGCAATCTTGGAGAACCCTTCAATGAAACGACGGTAATATCTGGCTAGTCCAAGGAAACTCCCTATCTGTGATTCCGTTGTTGGTGGCAACCAATTGAGCACATCTTTTACCTTGCTTGGGTCTACGGCTATACCCTCGGCGGATAGCACATTCCCAAGAAATCAAACTTGTTTGAGCCAAAACTCACATTTACTGAATTTTGCATAAAGCTAATGGTCACGGAGTCGTTGTAACCCTGCTCGGAGGTGTTCCGTGTGATCCCCTTAGCTTTTTGAGTATATAAGTATGTCATCAATAAAGACTACCACGAACTTATCGAGGAAGTCCATGAATACTTTGTTCATCATGTGCATGAAGAACGCAGGGGCATTGGTGAGACCAAAGGACATAACTGTATATTCATAAAGACCGTATCGAGTGTTGAATGCGGTCTTAGGAATATCTTCCTTTTTAATCTTGAGTTGATGGTACCGTGTCCGTACATCAATTTTGGAGAATACCTTGGCCCCACTGAGCTGATCAAACAAGTCATCAATTCTTGGCAGCGGATATTTATTTTTGATGGTGACATCATTCAGCTGACGGTAATCCACACACATTCGGAGGCTGCCATCCTTCTTGCTTACGAAGAGAGCAGGTGATCCCCATGGTGAGGAGCTGGGTCGGATGTATCCTTTCTGGAGCATTTCATGGAGCTGCTTCTTTCATTCCACTAATTCTGAGGAGGGCATCCGGTAATACTTCTTATATAACGGTGCAGTTCCGGGTACAAGATCTATTCCAAACTCAAACTCTCAATCCGGCGGCATGCCTGGCAGTTCTTCTGGAAATACATCAGGAAATTCACTGACGATGGGAATTACTTCCAATTCTGCCACAACGGTGAATATCATTCCCTTCTTAGGTATGCTTCTACAAGAGTAGATTTTTGTAGTCTGCCCCTTCTGACTGGTCAGAGTGACTTCTCGGTTTGCACAATTTATGCATACTTGATATTGGGTCAACCAATTCATGCCCAGAATAACATCTAGCTGTAGTGACTCGATGAGTATCAAGGAAATTGGGAAGCTCAATCCGTTGATATTGATTTCCAAATACGACAGACCAGATTACTCTTGATTAAAGATCCCGGGGTTTGTACCAGCAATTTTTTTCCCAAAAGTGAACAAGAAAATTTGTTTTTGGCAACAAAACTCCGAGAAATAAAAGAGTGGGAAGCCCCCGAGCCAAATAAAATTATTGCAGGTATGCTATTAATAGAAAACATATCAATTACTACTTCAGGGTTTTCTTGGGCTTCGTCCGCGGAGAGGTGATGGACGTGCCCGGCGATGTTTTGTTGGTTCGGGTATGACCCCATAAAGTTGACTTATGGCCTGAATAAGGCGTCCGCCTTGCTGTTCTTGGGGCACTGTCTGGCATAATGTCCGTTTTGCCCACAACTGAAACAAGAATTGTTGCGCTGACGCTCCTCGTGTACTGGGTTGGTCAGGACATTCTTGACTTGAGTAGTGGTCTTGTTAACATTCTATTGCCAATTGGGCTTGTATTCTACCTGAGTCTGCTGCCAGGTTCGAGCCTTCTGCACTGATGGCCCTTCTTTCCTTGGTTCAAACTTGCGCTTGTGCTCGTTATTAGCAGGTCTGTTGTCTAGCACGAGCTTGTGTTCTCTTTCCGCATTGAAAGCTTTGTTCACCAAAGTCTGGAAGTCTGGAAAATCGAGCATGCCGAGGGTGCACTGGAGTTGCGAGTTTAATCCTCCAAGAAATATGTCAATCTTTCTCTCTTCAGTGGCCACGTCATAAAGGGAGTAATGGAGCAGGTGGTTGAATTTTTGCAAATACTCACCCACAGATAGATTTCCTTGGGTGAGTGCAAGAAATTCACGCTGCTTGGTCTTCATAATACGAGTAGGGATATGATATTTTTAGAACTGATCCTTGAATTTTGACCAGGTGAGTTCTTCATCAGCAGGCCACATGGCTTTTGCATTTTCCCACCATATGGCAGGAGCGCCTTCAAGATAGTGAGTTGCATATGGAACTTTGTCCTCTTCTGTAGTACGGGCAATCTCAAGCTTCCTTTCAATGGTCCGCAACCAATCGTCAGCATCCAAAGGGTCAACAACCTGACTGAAACTAGGAGGCTGAGTTCTCTGAAAATCAGATAGCTTAGAGTGATGACCGTTCTGATTTCCATTTTGACCAACCATAGCTTGAACACTTTTTATTATTTTAAGAAGATCATTACTTCTTCTTTTCTCAAACATATGCATAATTTGCTCGGTGGTAGGCGGATTTGGCGGTGGAGGCGGTGGTATGTTCGGCTCGGGAGAGTGTCCTGCCTATCGGACGGAGCGACGAATAGGAACATCCTCGTGAGCGCTGCTACTGTTGCCTCCCCGTGTCATCCTATTGTGGATTTTCCCAAGACAACGCAGCCGAGATGAGAAACATTCAAAAGAAATATTGGGGAAAAGCCAGCAACAAATCCCTAGAGAAAGCAAAATTACGAAGGAAAGACAGCGAATAGAAGAAAATACAGTTCCAGCATAATTATACATGGACTCATACATGAAAAGTAATTAACATGCCTGGTTCCACCACACTCCTACATGAAATAAAACATCACAACTCGTATAGCTACATCCATACATCATCCTACCAACTGCGAATACTCTGGAGCTCTACTGCTCTGCGGGTGCTGCGGGGTCCTCTCATAAAGCAGACTCGGATCCTGAATTGACGAGGTTAACTGAAACCTCTGGGTTAAATGTAACACGACGACGCTGCCTCGGAGGCTCTCCTTTTGAGGCAGGAGTAGGGTGGATCATAGGAGATACAGGAGTAGTGGGAAGCGAAACCCACTCAGCAGGAGCACAGAGAGGATTTACGGTCGAGGCGCCCAAGCTACTCGAAGGAGTTACTGGTGAAATAGGGGAACCAGAACTGGCGGGAATGTAAGGGGTAAATCCCATGGATGCGGGAATAGTGACAGACCTAGTAGTGGCTAAGGAAATACGAGTGTTAGTCAACTCTCAAGCCAACTCGTGGATCAGGAGATAGCTAGCAGTAATATATCGGGAAAGGTGGCTAGCAATACTATCAGACTCCGGATCAATATTGGCGAAATGAACACGACCGTTGTCGTGCAGAGAAGGATAGTATTGGAAACCTGGGTGATTCTGCATGCGAACCTCACTGTGACGGAGTTCAACAAGGATCACAAATACAGCAAATTGGACGGCCTGCGAAGCGGTAGATGCGTAACCGCTCCGAGTGGTATGGGTGTAAGAGCTGCAGTCAGAACGGGTGCGCAGAGTAACCACTGCATGATACTCATACACTGAGCCTGCTAGACGCTCCAGGTACACACGATAAACTGGGTCATCTCTGAGAGGGTACAGCCGACGCCACAAGTTACGAAGGAGGTGCGGTGACATGTACGGCATCAGCTGCAACTGGCACAGATATGGCACTGGAGCCATCTACACTCACAATTATCATTAGGTTAGCATAAACATAAGGCAAGTATATGCAAAGCAATAACGAGCTACACAGACTACCGGCACTCAACTTAAACGTGTACCTAGCATTTAGTTAACACGTCTTAGCCTAACGTGTCCTATAGTCATTGTGGCTCTGATACCAAGCGTTGTGGCACCCCGGCTCAGAGCGACCGGTTTACCCTGCATTGCCAGCCCAGAGACCTTGTCTTCTGGCAACACACAACATCTTGGTATAGAAAACAACCGCTTTATTGATACTAGTGGATGAAAGTTTTACATTACAACAAGTAGCCAGGCCAAGCGGCACACACGGTGCAGCTGGACAATATGTACATTATTTAGTGAACATAGAAGGCCTCGGTCATAACAACTACGCGGCAGCGGAACGACTTAGTAGCAGAACTCCATAGCACAGGGACACCGATGTGGACACGATCTAGACTCGGACGACACTCCTTTCCAGTGGAACTTTCCTGAAAGCTGGCATGACATGCGATGTTAGTACATTGAATGTACTTGCAAGCTTACAACAAACAAAATCATAATGACAAACAATATCATGATAATTATTCAATTATTAAAATGCAACACAATACATGAGTATGAGTATAACCAACATGCTGTGCTCATGCCCTTGTGAAACCAGTCCCTCGGACTGACTTACCAACGATGATCTTTCTCAACATATCAACTTGTCCATCTCAACAGGACATAACTCGCGATCTTTTCGGTGATCACAACCCTGACCACACTTGGTCTCAAATCATCTCGGTGGCTCTCCCACCATTTTTACAGTGCAAAGTTCATAACTTAGTGAGCAAAATTTTATTAAATGTTGACACATGGTGTGACTTACTTTCGAGCGTGTCCGTGACCGTGGACTCGGCTATCGATAGATTAATTACACTTTGTAGAGGTAGTGCACTCTGCCCACACAACAGAACCCATGGCCTCGTTCTCCCATTCGGGTGGACCAACTGCGTCCCGACGAAACCCTTCCATTGCCAGGACACTCTCTCGGCCACTCCGACTCATTTCCCATCGGAATAGTCCTGGGTGGCCCTGTGCTTACCAAAGGCACAACGACCATCGTCGTGGCCAAACATAAACTGTCCCAAACGGGGACTCGGTACCAAAAACTCAACAACGGGCACACAAGGTTATGTCTGCTTACCAGGCCAGGGTACCGCATGCCCATAACCTTCCCTACTTGGAGGTACCGACCAGAGGCATGACAACGGACCGAATAAAGACCTTCCCATAAAGGCAAATGTGGTTGCACTGGGAAAAACTCGATTCAGTGGCACCATGACCCGGTCAACAAATTATTCAAGTTGAGTTCTTAGCAGGTTCAACTTAAAAGAAATAACCGGTGTCATAAAATGCAATGCAAATGCAACATACCAACCTGCATTACCATAAAGAACTAGATCAACTCTACCATACTAAGTGTAAGCATCACAACTTCTACTATTCTTTTGGTTAAGATTTACTTTCAATTTAAAACATAATATATTATAGCAAAAAAATTACCATAGTTCTTATGCAAGAAAATAACTTCACATACATATTTATGTCCATAACCATTTTAGTTCTTCATAACCCAAACTTTCTTATAGTTATACTAACAACTTAAATCAACTTCCAACTTTCTGTAAACTAAATATAACAACTAAATACACCAACCAAAAGAATACATATATCAAAAATAATTCATATGCATGGATTAAATCATTTATTCAAGTTGTAAAATCACAAATATTGAAATGGCACCATGAAAATGTTTTTGTGGCTTGACTTAGTGCATATGAGGTTCACAAGCCTCTTGGTGATCCTCAGGACAACCTTCACCTTCTGGAAATATTTAAAAGCAAAAAAAGAAAAATATCAAGAACCATTCAAATATTCACCAGAAAATCTACACAGCATAGAAAAGTCTCATTTTTGGTGTGATGCAAGATTTCTTTACAAAGAACACAATGCAAAAAGAATCAATTCATTTGGACTTATGGTTAAAAAGTTATTGCAGTTTGAAGTGTTCTGGAATATATATAAATTTGAAATTTAAATAAACAGACTGGAAAGGTGGTGACGTCGAAGGTGTAAAGGCCCAGGGTGCCACCACTCGTACCACTTCGCACGAGTATAGAGAGGCTAACTAGAGGGGCCTGCTAGTCAGGAGAGGGGGGAGAGAGAGAAGAACAGGGGCGGCCGTGGCCTCGCCGGAGCGCACGCCGGCGACGCGAGCTTCTTGGCCAAGATGAGAGGGATAGATCGATAGAGGAGACCGAGGCACACCTGCCTATACCCGTAGCGTAGCTAGGGGTGGTCAGACAGCGTCGGAAACAACCTCGCAGGCGGAGGCAGAACGGGGTGGTCGCCGGAGTTGAGGAAGAAGGCGAGCAATGGCGACTCTAGAGGCTCCAACTAGGTGGAATAGCACCACCAGAGAGTGGCGGAGGCTCTGGAAGAGTTGCCCTGGCCAGAGAGGGGCTGGAGCTACTGCGATGACCGGAGAGGATCGCCGGCGAGCTCAAGCTCGGGGACGGCGCCCTGCCTGGCCGGGCCACGAGTTTCTACGCAGTTGTGGTGTGTGTAGGAGTGGAGCGGGATGATTGGGAAGGCTCGGAGGGGTCCTATATATAGGCGAGCCAAGAGGGGGGATCGGTGCTCCGCCGGCGACACCTGGACGCTGCGCCCGGCGATGAAAGACGTCAGTGAGAGGGGGAGATGGCGACGGGGTTCATGCGGGAGCTGTGGGCAGATGGAGACGAGCACATGATCACTGGGATGCCGACGAGCACAGTGCGCACCGCACTATTGCCTTGGCTAGACCGCGCCCGTGCTCGCTGCGGCGAGCTCCCGCGTCAGTGAGTGACAGGGGGCCGTAGAAGTCGAGAAGAATATGGTGGCGCGGTTTGGCAAGCTCCTGCAGGCGTGGAAGCGAGCACACGTGAAACAGAGCGCTCAACGGCATCCAGAGCGAGTCGACTAGCAGCCTGGCATGGTGCACACGCTTGGTCACCTCGTGAACTCTTCCTACTGGCCGACTTGGTGCCATAGATCATGTCTGGCATGTTGTTCGTGGTAGATATGAGTGTTACCCTAGTTTAGTTTGGATCCAGATGCAGTAGAAAGAATTTCAAATGGCTGGTAAGTTTTTGGACAGAAACTTTGAGAGATTACTGAGGTAAAATGGCTGGGAGTTGGAGGCTGTACTTTGGAGGCTAGCCCTAAGTTACTAAGGTAAAGATGCACAAGGATTTTCAGAGGCAATGGAGCAAGTAAAATGGTAGTTGCTGTAGAAATTACCATTTCAATCCAGAATAGAAAAGAATTTCTGTAGCAAAAATATTCCAAAAATTGGTGCAATATTTTTGCTCAGGAAGGTGCCCTAGGGTTCAAAGAATATTTGTGAATTTCCTCAGATTTTTGTGGGCAAGAAAAATTGGGGTTGCTTTGGAGCACAAAGAGCTTAATAGGGTTTTGGAGGAAAAAATGAATATTTTTCATTAAAGAAAAATATTCCAATAATTATTTTTGGGTGAACCAGAGGGGAAAAGATGATTTGTGATGGAGATGAGGCAGTTGGGTGAAATCCAAGGGTACCCAAGTGTTTAAGTCCATATGAAAAGATTCAAAAATCCCAAGGTTCAAATTAAATCCAAATAATACTCAGGCAAATAAAAAGGAGCAAAAATCAGGCTGTCATAGTAGAGCCCACTAAGTACCTTGTGTACTACCACAACAACGCTGGTCATGATGATGAAGAAAGATTTGCCTGGTCAAAGCATGTATTCCAGGTTGTAGCTGACCCAGATAATGAAATATGCAAGCTTTGGACACACACACATGTGAGTAGAAAAACAAACTCATTAAATAGCTAAACTAGTAATATCATATCGAATATATAAAACTCATTGCTGGCTCGCAGGCTATGTATTCCACATTCATCACAAAAATGTTGGTCTGTTCAGCCTGCACCTCATAAACATACTGGACTACCTGAAGCCTGACAAATTTCGAGACAAGTATATCCTCAAACGGTACACAAAGACTGCAAAATCACAACCAACATTTGATGAAAGGGACAACAACACCACTGCATCGGATGGTAGCTCAAGACTATCCAAGCAAGACATCTTGTTGTAGCTAAATTTGATGGTTAACAAGAAAGCAATGAGATGTGACCAACAATATGATAGAGCCTTCTATGTTCTCAAGAGGCTCATGGAAGAACTTGATGCAATACATTTAGCAAATCAAGAGGATGCTGACGAAAGGATGGCTGAAGAGGATGCTGAAATTGAAGACGACCTTCATTATTATGAAGCTGAAAAGCTCCGGACCACTTCTCAAGCCTACAGATTCAAGTAGGATGTTGACCAATTATTGCAGCAGCGACATCAAGAGACGATGAAACTGCCGATGTACTCTGAAACAAAGGGTAGGAAGAAACTTTCTGCAGCAAAGAAAAGAGACCAGATGGCTCAAATAATTGCACCATCTGCAGATAGAGTCGTCATGCTTGATGAGAATGGAGTGCCACTTGGACACAGGCAATGTAGTGTGTCCAAACAGGTTGTAGGACACAACAAACCCACTTGTCCAACACTCTTGGAAAGAAAAGATGCCGAGGAGGTCAAGCAATCCAAAGTTCGAAAACAACAGCCCAAAGTTCTAAAACAAGACAAGGGACCACAACCATAGAATGCAAGCAGCAGGCTTGTAGCATATGCAAGGAGTATGAACCACACAATGCAAAAACATGCCCGAAGCATGTAGATGCTGAAAAGACAAGCCAAAAGCCAGAAAAGAAACAAAAAGCAAAACCTAGAGCTAGCAACAAGAAAGTGGTGGAAGATGAAGAGGAGAAAGAGGAAGACGAAGATGAAGACATCCTCGAAGAAGAGGAAGATGAAGAGGAAGACGAAGATGAAGATGAAGACAAAGAGGTATATGTCAAACAAAAACCACTACAAGCAAAGCCTAGGAGGAGCGCAAGGCTGATGAACAATTAGACAAGGTCGATTAAACAAAGCAAACTTATGTCATCTCAGTGTGCAGAATTTTATTACACCGTTGAACAGTATTTTCGGAGAAGCTTACTTGAACTTCTATTGTTGAAGTTTCAAAGAAATTGTATAGTAGAAGTTCAAGTAAGCTTACTGTAGAAGTCCTGGTATAGTATGAGAGGAGGTGCTCGTGATGTATTCCATAAAAGTGCAAGCAGGAATAAAATGAAAATATGCACTATGAAGTTCAAGTAAGCTTACTATAGAAGTCTTGGTATATTATGAGAGGAAGTGTTGTGCTGGTGATGTATTCCATAAAAGTGCAAGCAGGAATAAAATGAAAATATACACTATGAAGTTCAAGTATGCTTACAGTAGAAGTTTTGGTATATTATGGGAGGATGTGCTGGTGTTGTATACCATAAAAGAGCAAGCAACAATAAAAAAAAGAAAATATACAATTTGAAGTTCAAGTCAGATTACAGAAGAAATTCTGGTTTATAAATCGATGTAGGAAAAATATGCTTGACAAAATAAGTATTGCCGTATAAAATAAGGTTAGTAAGCCTAAGACAACGCGTTCAGATTTGAATTTCTGTTTGGATACGTGGAGAGATTCACGTAGAATGCCGACAAAAGATAAAGAAATGTAAAGGAGTGTATGCGAATATTTTTACACGAAGTTATAGTTGAAAACCATTCGCAGTTAAAAAATCACAAAAAGCACATATAGATTATATGCAAAAGGCTACATCTTGGTTGAGTCGAAAAGTAATAATACAATACACGGCACAAAAAATCCTCTCCATCTGAAACCAGCAGCCCAGCCAGATCTCAAGGAGAATTTCAAGTCAAAGATATATGTTGGGGCCAAAAAATAAACAACACAAAAAACCTGCAGTTCAACCATAACCAAGACAGAAGTTCAAGTACATATGCTGGGGAAAAACATACAACACTTGAATACTAAAAACGATGCAATACATTGAAATTCAGAAGCCAATCATTCTTCATACCAGATACATTTGTTCTCAGTAACATAAATAACAGTGTTGCAGTTATGGATACACAAATTACTAAACCATTCTTACAACCAAATCTTTACGAAATCGTTCCAATCATTATCAAACGTAAATCTTTACGAAATCAAATTCATGGGCCCATGGACTAGATCTCGCCAGGAAGCTCACCACACACAGTTTCATTCTTCTCGCTAAAGACTAGAGTGTGCATGAGCTCGGCCTTCCAGTCATCTACAACAGCCTGCAAACAAAAAATAATTAAGAATAAAAAACAGCACAAGATAACTAAAACCACAAGAGGAGCGTGTCGGCAAAACATACAAAAAAACATGAAAGGATGACGAGACATCACCAAAATCTTCAACAAGCTAATCACCATCATATTTAGAGCAGAGCTTCACGGCGAAGAATCCACATTCATTATTCAGTTGCTTTGGGACAACAATAAAAGTCGGCCTCTTTGCAATACTCACCTAGTTTGGCTGCTTGCTCGTTTTGTACTCAACCTTGCCGTACATATCCTCCAGCAACCCAACGAATGTCTTCATCTGCCAGAAATGAAAAATACGATAAAATCAGAAACATCTTAACCAAAATAGCTAAGTGTAGGTACATAAAGCGACACTTGCATAAAATCCAACTAAATGATACCAGAAGTTCAATTGTCAAATGATAGTCAGTTCAGGCACACAACTTTGAAGCAGTATTACCAAATAGAGATAAAAATATTTTGTCAACGGAATAAAATTTATGTAAAAAAAGAGGACGGGGGGTTCAGGCTAAGAAACACTCACGATATTTTGGCAGTCTCCATGGAAACTTGTTCGTGAAAGTCCCTTATTAGAGTAAGGAAGTGAATCAAGGATGTCAATGCTGCCACGATATCTATTGAGCACATACACAGTGTAGTGCACAAAATTGTCAATTGGCTTGAAAAGTATCAACAAAACCTGCGAAGATTGAAAAAATGGTGAACACAAACTATAAACCATAAGTATTGAACAGCCGAGATGAACAAAAGAGTATTGACAGACTCAGATAAAAGGATGAACATAATAACAAAAGCAAGAGTTATGAAAACCTAACCTGCTTTGCGTGAAGAAGATCTTCTCCCTTATGAACAAACATTTTGAGGAGGTCAGCCGATTTTTTTGCATCAAATTTAGGAACTGATGCATCGAAAAAATCATACTCCATGCAGTACTGCAGTCACAAATAGACCATCAACAAAGATTTAAAACATAAAATAATCAAGATAAAATAAAAACACCTCCCAATGCTACTTCACCAAAACTAGCGCAAAAAGGGAGATAGGGTTACAAGAACAAAAACCTGTATGAAGTAGGGACTAAGAACAACCCTGTCAGCACAAGAGAAGATCTCAGAGGTCTCTGAATTATCCTTCCACAAGTTTATGAGAAAGTCCATTATGTCTCCTTACATCTGCTGCCCTTCACCGAAAAGAGTATAAAGAACACGCCCTGTGAGGTCAATCACATTCACAGGGATGGTAAACATGTAGTAGCTTGTTCTGCAGATTTAGAGGATGGTAAAAATATTAGAAGCGCAACTCCAAAACAAGGAGAATGAATAGAAGTTCGGATACTATAACATTAGAAAGTTCACAAAAATAGCATGTTTGGCAGCAAAAACATAAAGAAGAATACACACTCATAATACTTTAAACCTTCTTCACTAAGCACAAACTGTTTCAACCTCCGGGCCTCGGATAGATGAGGGTAACTGTATTTCTTTGGGGGAGCGACACGAGAACGCCACTTCATATGAAATATTGCTGCTCTCTTCGTGGAAGTTATGTTGCTAGACTCAATTACCGGATTCCTCCTAGTGATGACAACATTCTTCCCACCTCTCCCAACAATAGTACCTACAACAGATTTACCCTTCTTCGGGTAAACAATCTTCTCAAAATCATCATCCGACGAAATCACCTCTGCTTCGACTGCTTCGACTGCACCAACCTTCCTGGAGCAAGGGGTATTTGGAGTAGCACAAATACCGACAACCTGCTTCCCCAACTTGTAAGAATAAGGTTTTGAGAGCTATCATCTTCTCTCGGAGTTGTACTCATCGATTATTCCCTAGGCTGGTATTCCTCTGACCCGAGGAATGAGTAGTGGTAATCGGTCAAGTCCAACGGCTCCACTGTCAAGAAAAAAAAGACCATTAGATATAACTGAAGTTCAGGTAAAACAATGTACAGTCCAACAAATATAGATGACATGGTTACTACTCAAGTTGACCTAAAAATGTGTTGCATTTAAAAACTAATGAAGTGTATGTCGGGGGAAACTGTCCACCACGAACACCTATGGGACCGGAGCCCCTTGTCGTTGCGGTGAGGGAGCGGAGGGAGCACGAAGAGCGGATCGAGGGGGGCACGCGGGCAGTTTACCCAGGTTCGGGCCGCGCGGACGTGTAAAACCCTACTCCTGCCTTGGTTTGTATTGAGTTTGTGAGCTCGGGAGCTTGAAGAACTAGCTACACCGAGCGAGTAAGCTATCTAGGTTTCGAACCCTTTCTACGTTGTGCATGGGCCTCCTTTTATAGCTCAAGGGGTCACTGACAGGTGTCAACATAGAAGAAGGGCAAAAATGTAACTTTGGTGGTAGTTGTAACAGTGCGGGAACAGTACATGGGTAGTGGATGAACAGTGGTCATCACCTAACTTGACAGTGGGGGACAAGAGCATTAAATGCCCGTCGCCGTCGACCCCGAAAGCGCCCGCCCTTGCGTCTCCGTTCGCCACGGCGGTAGCCTCGTCACCGTGGAGTGCCACCGTGTCCCCTAGGCTGCACAGCCATCCGCCATGCGTCCCTGGAAGGGCCCCAGGGCGACGCGTGGGCCGATGAGCTGGAGCGCGGGCACACAGTGCAAACTTCCCCCGGCAAGCACCTTGCCGGGGTCTTGATCTTGTCGGGCCGGGAAGCTTGTCGCTCCCCGGGTCTTGCCGGGGCGCAGAGTGCGTCGAGGCTTGTCTTCTAGATACAGTCTTCTGGTCTTCCTGGCAAGCTCCTCTTGCCAGGGCCTTGTGTTAATGGCATAGTCTTGAGCCTGGGACGGCCTTCCCGGCAAGCTCCACTTGCCGGGGCCTTGATCTTCTGTCTTGTATACTTTGTTTTTGAATGGCTTAATAAGGACCAGAGAGGTTTCCGGCAAGCACGTGGTAGACCCTGCCGCGGGAAGCTGCTACTGCCCGTGCACAAGTTGGGGTACTAAGGTACCCCTATCTTAGTACACCGACAGGAGCCCCCGGGCCTGGGCCACACATGGTGCCGAGCGCTGTTGGGCCAGGCCCAAAACAGTGCACGGGCACGCATAGCCCGCGGCACGCCGAATCCCCTCCCCCTAACGGCACGCGTCGATTGCGGCGTCGTGGGGGAGATCGTGGCCACGTTCTTTAATGGGAAATGCGGAGCGTCCCCCACTTCCCCCTTAAAAGCAGAGGAAGCAGGGGCCGTTACCTTACTTCGTCTTCATTGCTTCTTCCATCTCCAGAAATCCCCCTCTGCGCTCCGCCTCCTCATCTCCTCCGCCCTCTTCCGCATCCGCGGCGCCGTCGAGCTTCTCGTCCCTTCCTCCGCCGCCTCCGCCATGGCTCCGAAGGCCGAGAAGGCGAAAGCGGAGAAGACCAAGAGGGAGAAATCCGAGCAGGCGGCAAAGCTTGTCGCCCTGCGGAAGAGGAACGTCGTCTTCGCGCCGAGGCTCAGCGCGAGGGAGCTCTGGAACAAGTACTATCTGTTCTGGGCCAAGGAGACCAAGGTGCATCCCCGCACCAGAGTCTACCCGGCCGCCGCCCGAGATCTGTACCCCAGCGGGTATTTCTTCTTTGCTGTCTTCTTCCACTGCGGCCTGTGTCCTCCATTCTCTGAATTTTCTGCGATATCATGAACACCTACGGCCTTCATCTCTTAGACTTCACCCCCAACGCCATCCTTACGATGGCGGTTTTCGCACATCTGTGCGAAAACTACATAGGGATCTATCCAAACGTAGCGCTCTTTCGGCATTTCTTCATGCCTAGAGCGGAGGCCGGCGCTCCCCTCTCCGGGGGCATCTCTTGGGTCTTCCGCTTGAACAAGAAGGAGTCGTATCTGCAAGGAGAGCTCCGCGGCAAGTGGGAGGAGTGGCGCGCGGATTGGTGCTGGATAGTGGAGGACCACCCGGAGCCTTTCACAGCGCCGCGCACAACAGCCATAGTGCGCGGCAGGGACTGGAGCGATTTGGCTCCAGATGACATCAAGCTCAATGCTGCCCTCGTTAGGATTCTTCGTCTCCGGGTAGCCAAATTGACCATCGGAGAGGTAGGAGCAGATTTCCTCCGCCGCCGCATTGCTCCTTTACAAGAGAGGAAAAGGCCAGCATGGGAGTTTGGCAATGCGGCGGACATAATGAGGTTGCGCCCGGGGCTGAACTACAACTTCACGGCGCTGGAGCTGAAGGGGATGCTCCGGGAGCTTTTCAAGCACGACCCGGCCCACCCGGAGTGGTTTAGACCTCCCCGGGGAGTAGTACCACTATGCAACAGCACCGCCCGGGACGCATTGCGCGCAATGATGCCTGCGTGTGACTCTCACGGCGTCGACCCCACCTGGATAGTGCCGACGCCGGACGCCATCATGAGCTTCTTTGATAACTTGGTGGAGGTGCCGAAGAACTCCGAGGAGATCAAGGGTCTCACTCGGGACACCACGGAGCGGGATTTGGCCTATATTGCCGATCGAGTGGAAGAGGCCGCCGCAGCCGCAGCAGCAGGAGACTTTGGATTCACTGTTGAGGAGGCAGAGGCGGAGGACGCATCGTGCCAAGCAGCGGAGGCAGAGATTCGGAGACTTCTCAAACTCCCGCCCGACGAGCTCGCCGGGGTCCCCTCTCTGAGGCATGCTGGGATCCCCGGGATTGTGAGCGAGGCCGCGGCAAGGGGCGAGGTTGTCGGAGGAAGCAGAGGTGCCGGAGGGAGCGGAGCCGCCGGAGGGAACCGGGCCGCAGGGCAAGGCGCCGGGCCTAGCGAGCCCGCCGAGGAGGAGGAGGAGGACGCCGGAGCCGGCGAGGATACTGGTGGATCTCTGGGGCTCGACGACGACGTCTCCTCGTCCTCGGAGAGCTCCCCGCCCCGGGCAAGTCCCAAGCGTACACCGCCGAAGCGCCTCCGCAAGGCGGCTACGGCGACGAGGACGCAGGCGCCCCGACAGCAGCCCGCTCGCCAGGCGGCGCGCGCCACCAGAGCGAGCCAAACCGCGACGGAGGCGCCCCGCGCACCTGCGCCAAGCGGAGGAGGATCCTCCCAGAGCGGAGCGGCCGCTCCGCCTGCTCCCCGGGCCTCGGCGTCAACAGAGGCCGGGTCTTCGCAGCCCCCAGCCCCGGGGACCGCCAAGCGCCCGAGGGAGCCTTCTCCCCCTGCTCCTCACGCGGAAGCGCCTCAGGTGGAGTTCGACTTCTCCGCCCTGAGCGACGACGACGAGGAAGAGGAGTAAGTGTTTGCAATTTGTGACTTCTTTGATCCAGTCTTGATTCTTTCTTCGATGATTCTGATTTTGCTTCTTGCTTTGATTTCAGGACCCTGGCCCAGCGAGTGGCGAAGAAGGCCAAGGTTCCCGTGGTAGTGGTCGAGGACGACTCGCCCGTCACGGCGACAGGGGACACGCCGGTGACGAACTTGCCGGACCCAACCGCTGCTCCGAGGAGCAGCCCCCAGTGCAGCCCCCAGCGTAAGTCTGGTTTTGAACTTCCTACTTGTCGGGCGTGCCTGAGGTTCCAGCTTGGTATTGATGTTTTGTTGTCTTGCTTGTCTTGTGCAGAAACGGAGCCGCAGCCGCAGGAGCGCCCGGAGACTACTCCCGAGGAGCCGCAGGTCCCGCCGTCCCCGCCAAGGACGAACTCTCCGGCGAGGGAGAGCGCTCCGCCAAGGGCGGGCACTCCGCCAAGGGCGAGTACCCCGCCAAGGGCGAGCAGCCCAGCGAGGGTGGCCACCCCGCCAATGGTGAACTCCCCGGCGAGGGAGCCAGTTGTGGACAAAATCCGCGAAGGTAAGTCTTGCAACCTTGTCTTCTTGGACTTGTCTTTTTTGGATATTTGCTTGAACTTTTTCTTTTCTTTTTCTTCTTCTTCTAGATCCTCCCGCGACGGACCGGATGGAGACCGAGGTCGTCGGTGAGGAAGGCGCGCAGGGCGACGACGGCAACGCCCTTGTCGTCGAAGACATGGCAGGAGCCGACGAGCCTGCGGCTGAGGAGACTGCCCCGACTGCGGACGCAGCGGCCGGGGAGGGGGACGGCGGCCACACTGCCGGCCCGGAGGCGGCAGGAGCGACTAGCGCTGCGCCGGCCGCCGATCCCTCCGCCGGCAAGGAGGAGTCGGGCTTCTACCTTGAGGCCCCCAACGGCGTCTTTATACAGGTGCCATGGGGGTCTTCGTCGCGAGCCCCCGAGGAGGGAGAGACCTTCGATGGAGAGGTCCTCGCCTCCGCGGGGCTGAAGATTGTCGAAGCGCCTGGCGGGAGTGATGAGCCCGAGGAGGAGAAGCTGCTTCACCGGCTCCTGGCCCTTTACCGGGCCAGGCAGGCGAAGCTGGATTCTCGAGAAGCCCTCGCCGCCAAGGCTGGAGCAGAACTGGAGAAGCGTGCTGCTGAACTCCGCGCCGCCAACCAAGCGGCCCTCCACGACTTGGTGGAGGAGCGCGAGAGGCTTGCCGGAGAGCAGCAGGAGTTTCTTCTGGAGAAGGCTGAGGCCGAGGAACAGCAGCGGCTGGTCGGTGAAGAGCTGTCCCGGCGAGAAGGAGAGCTCACCCAGCGGAAGGTCGACCTCGACGCCCACGAGGAAGACCTTACCGCCCGGGAGCAGGCCCTTGGCGGGGAGTTGAAGGAGGCGAAAGCTGCCGCAGTCGCCGCGGAAACCGCCAAGAAGGACCTTGAGGCTAAGGTGGTGCAGCTGGAGGAGTTTCTGAAGGCGAGCACGGAGAGGGTCACCTCGCTCAACATAGAGCGCGAGAAGGACGCCCACACCAACTCTGAACTCCAGGTACGCCTCTCCAAGCAAGGCGACGAGCTCAAGGCCGCCAAGGACTCAATTGCTGATCTGGAGCTGAAGGTCTCCACATTGAAAGACTCACTCGACGCCGTCCGGGACCGCGAAACCAAGCTGAAGGACGAGCTCCGCAAGGAGCGAGGCCTGGTGGAGAGCGCCGCCACTTCTGCTAACAATTTCCGCCGGACCGTCGAAATATGGACTGAAGATCTGGTGGCTTCTGCTACCAACATCGACAAGGAGCTGATGGCGCTGAGGGTGGAACACCTCATATATTCTCCGGATCCAAATCTCCCGCACAGCGCCAAGCTCAGTCTCTTCTTCAGAGGGATCGCGCCGGCACTCGCAAGTCTACAGGAGAAGCTCCCCGCGCAGCTGGCCGAGGAGTCGCGCCAGCTCTGCGCGGGTACCTTGGAGCGCGTCCTGACGAAGATCGTCTACCGCAATCCTGGTATAAATCTCGTCAACGTCCTCCGCAGCCTGCCGGCCGACGCAGATATGGAGGCGCTGAAGGCGCAGGTCGCCCACATCATCGCCAAGGTGAACAAGATCTCCAGGCGTGAAGGCGATCGCGTAGACTAGGCCTCTTTCTTCTTATTTCTTTTGTTGCTGCAAAGTGTGCCACGAACATGAAACTATTAGTCATTGCGACAAGTTATCTTTGTAATATATTCATCTTATTTTCGAGCAATTGATGCAGTGTTATCTCCCTTGTTTTGGTCCTTTACTTTGTATGCTTTTTACCCTACGCTTTTAGGGAACTTTGCCGACAAGGGATCCTTGCCGCGAGCGCTGAGTGCTGGACTCTGAGCAGCCTGCTGGCAAATGCCTTATCGGCAAGCAACCTTGCCGCAGCTAGTCGCAACGCACTTAGCTTGCTGAGCGAACTCGAAAACGAAATAAGGGCGCGACACTTGTCGCAGCTCACTTAAACCGTTGAGCGTACTCGAAAACAAGACAAGGGTGCGGCTAGCCACGGGTAGGTTCCTCCGCGCACAGGTTTTCCATACAAAGTGTGGTTGTTCAAGGAAGATAACTAAAATTTAAAAATTTGAACTGCTCGAATTCTGGTAACTTAGCTTTCATAGTCTGTTCGTTCTCCGGTAAGCTTCTCTTTCTTGAACATCACTTGGTTCATCCTCCACCTCCTTCCCCCCCCCCCCGGCAAACTTGTGCGCGAGGAATGCTTCTTCTGCTTAAGGGAGAAAGAAAAAGGAGAAGAGGAAACAAGTATAGGGTTCCTCGGCATGGTAATGCTTACCGGATATGTGTGTTGCACAAAATGCCAAATGATGCATGCAAATAACAAAGAAAAGCGCGAGAATGGAAAATAGTGCGAAAACACAAAGCTTTACTGATGCACGGGATCTGCGCCCGGCTTTGTACAAAGGTTTACATGCAACAGCGGCAAGACTCGTACAAAAGGTGGTTGCCGGAACGGATCACGGCAACCGCGCCTTATGGGTGAAACTTTCGAAGATGCTCTATGTTCCAGGAGTTGCTAACCGGTAAGCCTTCTTCTGTCTCAAGGCGGACGGCGCCGGGCCTTGTGACTTGTCTCACCCGATAAGGGCCTTCCCACTTCGGCGTCAACTTGTTGGAATTCTTGGCGGACTGAACACGCCGAGGAACAAGGTCGCCTTCCTCGAGACTCCTGGCCTTGACCTTGCGGCTATGGTAGCGGCGCAAGGCTTGCTGGTATCGAGCAGCTCGTACAGCAGCCTGGAGACGTTCCTCCTCGAGGAGCAATGCATCAACTTGTCGTAGTTGCTCTTGCTCGAGCTCATCATAAGCGAGCACTCGAGGAGATCCGTATACGAGTTCCGTGGGGAGAACTGCCTCTGCCCCATAAACAAGGGCAAAGGGTGTCTGTCCGGTGGCTCGACTTGGTGTCGTTCTGATTGACCAAAGAGCCGCCGGTAACTCCTCTATCCAGTTTCTTCCGCACTTGCGCAACCTGTCGAAGGTCCTTGTCTTGAGCCCACGCAGCACTTCGGCATTAGCCCTCTCCGCTTGACCATTGCTCCTCGGGTGAGCAACAGAAGCGAAGCAGACCTTGGCGCCAAGGTCTTGGACGTATTGTATGAAGGTGCGACTAGTGAACTGCGTACCGTTGTCGGTGATGATCCTGTTAGGGATTCCGAAACGGCAAACAATTGCTCTGAAGAACCTGACCGCTGACTGTGCTGTCACCTTTCTCACCGGCTCCACTTTTGGCCACTTTGTGAACTTGTCGATCGCTACGTACAAGTACTCAAAGCCCCCGACAGCACGGGGGAAAGGGCCGAGGATATCGAGCCCCCAGACCGAGAAGGGCCAGGACAAAGGGATCGTCTGGAGAGCTTGAGCTGGCTGATGAATTTGCTTGGCATGGAACTGGCACGCTTCACACTTGGTTACTTGTGCAGTTGCATCTTGGAGGGCTTCTTGCCAAAAGAACCCTTGCCGGAATGCCTTTCCGGCAAGTGCCCTTGCGCCAATGTGGTGGCCACATATGCCTCCATGTATTTCTGCCAACAGCTTCTGTCCATCTTCTCTGGAAATGCACTTCAACCTGACACCATTGAGCCTTCTTCTGTACAGTTCATTATCCACGAACTGGTACAGACTTGACTGCCTGGTTATTTTCTCTATCTCTGCTGGGTCGTCGGGAAGTTCTCCAGTTTGCAGAAAACGGACGATCTGCTGTGCCCATGCCGGAGCCCGAGGCTCAACGGTAAGGACTAAAGGCATGAGGGCCGTTGCGGGAACCCCAGCTTCTACGGCAAGAACCTCTGGTTCTGCTGGAGCTGATGGTCCCCCGGCAAGCCTGCTGTGGCAAGGCTTGTCGGGAACGCTTGCTTCAACTGTACAGACCCTTGGGTCTGCAGGAGCAAACTGTTCCTCAGCGTTCTGGTTGTTGATCTTGGGGACCTTGGCGGCGGCTTCAGGGAGGTCCGCCGGCAAGTAGTCGCCGGAGACCAACTTTCTCTTCTTGGGCTGCCCAATTGATGGTGTAACGGATGGCTGAGTCAGCTTGAGCAGGAAGGTCCCTGGTTCCACAGGTAACTTCATTGCAGCACACTTTGAAAGGCCATCTGCTATATCGTTCTGAGCTCTCGGGACGTGCTCCATTTGCAGACCTTCAAAGTGCTCTTCAAGCTTCCTCACTTCATCTACATAAGCTTCCATCAAAGGGCTCTGGTAATTCTTGTTGACTTGTCGGACCACCAACTGAGAATCTCCCCGCACAATCAGCTTCTTGATCCCGAGTTCAGCTGCAATTCTGAGGCCGGCAAGCAGACCTTCATACTCAGCAGTATTGTTTGTCGCTTGTTCTCTGGGAAAGTGCATCTGGATAACATACTTGAGGTGTTCTCCGGAGGGTGCTATGAGTACCACACCGGCTCCAGCGCCTTGCAGCGAGAAGGCACCATCAAAGTACATCACCCATTCGCTTGTCGCTTCTTGTACGGGTACGCTCGTCTCTGTGACTTCTTCATCGGGCGTTGGGGTCCACTCAGCTATAAATTCTGCCAAAGCTCTGCTCTGTATAGTTGAAGTACTTTCAAACTTGAGACCAAAGCTCGATAGTTCCAGTGCCCACTCGACGATCCTGCCTGTTGCTTCTGGATTCTGCAATATCCTCTTCAACGGAAAGCGAGTGACCACCGTTATCTCATGTGCTTGGAAGTAATGGCGCAGCTTTCTCGAGGCCATGAGGAGGCCGAAAAGCAACTTCTGCACCCCGGAGTATCTTGATCTAGCTCCCTGCAAGAGGGAACTCACAAAATACACCGGGCGCTGCACCATCTTCTTCCGCACTTCTCCTTGCTCCTGCGCAGAGTTGTCCTTGTCGGGGCCAGAGCTTGTCGGAGCAGCCCCCTGCTTGTCGCTGGATTCGCTTGCCGGTGACGTAGACTCCTCGTCGGCCTCCCTCTCCACTACTAACGTAGCACTAACCACTTGATTGGTTGCTGCTAGGTATAGCAGCAACTTCTCTTGTGGCCTAGGTGCGACAAGTATTGGAGTGGAGGATAGGTATCCTTTCAAGTCTTGCAGCGCTGCCTCCGCTTCCGGAGTCCATTTCATAGGACCTGCCTTCTTCAAAATCTTGAAGAAAGGTAGGGCGCGTTCTGCAGACTTTGAAATGAACCTACTGAGGGCAGCCACACAACCTGCAAGTATCCTTACGTCCTTGACGCGCTTCGGAGCTTCGATCTGCTCGATGGCTTTAATCTTGTCGGGATTAGCTTCAATCCCCCTCTGAGACACAAAGAACCCGAGAAGCTTGCCGGAGGGGACTCCAAAGACGCACTTCTCGGGGTTCAAATTAAGATGGATCTTGCGCAGATTTGCAAAAGTTTCTTCCAAATCTTGGATAAGGGTATCCTTGCTCTTGCTCTTCACCACTATGTCATCCATGTAAGCTTCTACATTTCTGTGGATCTGTGGCTCAAAAGCAGTGTGCACCACCCTTGCAAATGTTGAGCCAGCATTCTTCAATCCGAAAGGCATGCGAATGAAACAATATGTGCCACATGGAGTAATGAATGCAGTCTTCTCTTCATCTTCCTTGGCCATAAAAATCTGGTGGTAGCCTGAATATGCATCAAGAAAGGAGAGCAGCTCACATCCAGCAGTGGAGTCAACAATCTGGTCAATTTGCGGCAAGGGAAATGGATCCTTGGGACATGCTTTATTCACATCGGTGAAGTCTATACACAGTCTCCACTTCCCGTTAGCCTTACGCACGACAACTGGGTTTGCTAACCACGTCGGATGTATCACGCCTCTAACCAGGCCCGCTGCTTCTAACTTCTTGATTTCTTCGGCAATGAATTCTTGGCGCTCCACGGCTTGCTTCCTGACCTTCTGCTTGATGGGCCGCGCATGAGGGCAAACAACAAGCTTGTGCTCAATTACCTTCCTGGGAACGCCGGGGATGTCAGATGGTTGCCATGCAAACACATCGACATTCGCCCGCAGGAAGGCAACGAGCGCGCTTTCCTATTTGCTATTAAGTGCAGCACTGATGGTGAAGGTACCACCAGTGCCGTCCTCCCTGGCGGACACCTTCTTGGTTGCCGGTGGAGCGGCCATCCCTTTCTTGCACTTGCCGGTGGAGCTCGATGGAACGTCCTCGATGGCAGCGTAGCACTCTGAAGAGGTGCGTTTGCCGGAGTGGGCCCCAGAGCACTTGCCGGACTTGGTCTTGGTCTTCTTCCCCCCGGGAGCTTCAGCGGCAAGTGTGTTGCTCTCCGCTGCGGCTGTTGCATCCCGGTAGATCTTGTCGGCGCAGATAAGCGCGTCCTTCTTGTCGCCATGGACAGAGATGACGCTTATCGGCCCCGGCATCTTGAGTATATTGTAGGCGTAGTGGGAAGCTGCCATGAACTTGGCGAGGGCAGGACGTCCAAGTATCCCATTGTATGGCAATGGGATATCGGCAACATCAAAGGTTATCCTCTCCGTCCTGAAGTTGAGCTCCCCGCCAAAGGTCACTGGCAGAGTGATCTTCCCCTTGGGCTTGCTCCTTCCCGGGTTTATTCCTTGGAACGAACCGGTCTCTTCGAGCTCGCCATCTGGGATCTGGAGTTTCTTGATCACAGCTGAGGAGATCAAGTTCAGCCCGGCCCCGCCGTCAACCAACATTTTGGGGACCTTGAGGTTGCGGATGGTTGGTTAGACCAACATCGGCAAACACCCGACCGCAGTGGTGCGGTCAGGGTGATCCTCAAGATCAAAAATGATGGGCGTGCTGGACCATTTCAGCAGCCTGCGCGACTCAACGGGCGGCTCTGCTGCGTTTACTTCCCGTACCCACTGCTTGAGTTGGCGGTGGGAAGTGTGCAGAGAGGCGCCCCCGTCGACGCACAGTACTTCCGTGGCCTTCTGGAACTCCTGCTCGCTGTTATCGCCTTCCTCCATGTCGTCGTCGTCTTCCTCTTCGTCATCCTTGTCGCGGCCCCGGGGAGGTCGATCGCCTTGCCGCTGCTTGGCCTTGCCGCGGCGTCCTCCCCGACCATTGAAAGGCCGCTTCTTGCTTGGCTCTCCTCCGCCACCTTGGGCCTTCTCCTTGTCGCGCCGCTCGTATTCAGCCTTCTGCTGTTCTACGAGGTACTCGACGCGTTTGCAGTTGGAGAGGTCGTGGCCCTTGGTGCGGTGGATCTTGCAATATTGCTTGTCGGAGCCGTCTGGCTTGTCGGCTGCCGCTACAGGGGCAGGCTCCTTGCCGGAGCCGCCAGCCTGTGCTGTCTTGGCGGGAGCTTCCTTGCCGGACTTCTCGACGACAAGTACCTCCTTGTTCTTCTTCTTTCTATTGTTCCGCCGCCGGCTCTTCTTTGCCGGGGCGGCATCCTCGCTGTCGCTTCCCCCTGCGCCAGCATCCTCCCCGGGGAGTCTCCTCCCCTCTTTGGCGCGCGCGCCCTTGTCAGCCAGAGCGTAGAGCTCGCTGACGTCCCGGATCTTCGTCATGGCCATCTCCTCCCGCATGCGACGGTTACGCACGTTCTGGTGGAACGCGCTGATAACCGCGGCGGGGTGGACGTCGGGAATGTTGTGCTGCACGCGGCTGAAGCGTTGGATGTACTTGCGCAGAGGTTCTCCTTCCTTCTGGGCCAGAATGTGGAGATCACTCTCCTGGCCGTGGGGTTTGTGGCCGCCCGTGAAGGCGCCGACAAATTGGTGGCACAAATCCGCCCACGAAGAAATAGAGCCTTCCGGCAAGTGCATAAGCCAAGAACAAACGTTCGGCTTAAGCACCAGCGGGAAGTAGTTCGCCAGTATCTTCTCGTCGCGCCCCCCGGTGGCCTGCACCGCGATGGTGTAAATACTGAGGAACTCCGAGGGGTGCGTCTTGCCGTCGTACTTCTCGGGTACGTCGGGCTTGAAGTTTTTCATACTGGGCCACTGGACACGCCGCAGCTCGCGGGTGAACGCAGGGCAACCTGCCGCGTACGGCAAGTCGCCTGGTTCCCCGGGCGCGTGCGCGTCGACAGCGGTCCCAACACGCTGATCAGATTGTCGCCGGGCTTCTCGCTGGCGCTCGATCGTTGTTCGAGCATCTTCTTGCCGCCGATCGTCAAGGACTTGGCGCTGGTCCCGACGAGCCCGCGGATCTGACGACGCCGTGGAGTCGTCGTCAACGTTAATCCGGCGGAGATGCGTCTTCTGCTTCCGCGGCGGGGAGTGCACCGTGGTTGCACCCCCGGCGGTCTTGTCGCCGTCGGCCTTCGTTTTCTCGACTTGCCGTGGCCGCGAGGTCGCCGGCTGCTGCGGCGTGTCGTTATTGGCGAAGGCGATCAGGCTCTGGATGGTTGCCCTCCAGTCTTCGGCCTTGTCTGCCGCTGGAGGGAAGTCGAGGAGCAGCTGCGCTCTTGCGAGTGCTTCTGCTGGAGAGGAGGGGAGCGGTGGCGAGCGGTGCGAGGAGCGAGATACGCTCGGACTTCTAACAGGGTTAGAAGGAGCAGGGTCTCGCCCCGGCGACCGCGCCTTGCTTGTGCCAGGACGATGGCCTGGAGCATCCCGCGATCCTCCGGTTTGCCCTTGCCCCAGCAAGCGGATGGTACCTCCTGTACCACGGCGCTGCTGGGTGGTCGTCTGCTGAGATGGACGTGGCGCGTCTACGGACACCGAGGCTCGGTCGTCCGTTTTGTCCTTGGATTTGGCGGTGCCGTGAGTTTCCTCGCTGGCGACCGCCCATCCGCCGGCATCTCCTCCACCCACCGTTGGTTCTGGTGGCGGTGGAACAGACGCAGACGGGCCTGCGACCTCTGAAGCCTTCTTCTTCGGGTCCATGTTGATGTTGCTGATGAAGTTGGAGAGGTTGATGAAGAATGCGCCCGCGTGAACGCCGGATCAGGTTCGCACAACATCGACACCCCCTACCAGGCGCGCCAAAGATGTCGGGGGAAACTGTCCACCACGAACACCTATGGGACCAGAGCCCCTTGTCGTTGCGGTGAGGGAGCGGAGGGAGCACGAAGAGCGGATCGAGGGGGCACGCGGGCAGTTTACCCAGGTTCGGGCCGCGCGGACGCGTAAAACCCTACTCCTGCCTTGGTTTGTATTGAGTTTGTGAGCTCGGGAGCTTGAAGAACTAGCTACACCGAGCGAGTAAGCTATCTAGGTTTCGAACCCTTTCTACGTTGTGCATGGGCCTCCTTTTATAGCTCAAGGGGTCACCGACAGGTGTCAACGTAGAAGAAGGGCAAAAATGTAACTTTGGTGGTAGTTGTAACAGTGCGGGAACAGTACATGGGTAGTGGATGAACAGTGGTCATCACCTAACTTGACAGTGGGGGGCAAGAGCATTAAATGCCCGTCGCCGTCGACCCCGAAAGCGCCCGCCCTTGCGTCTCCGTTCGCCACGGCGGTAGCCTCGTCACCGTGGAGTGCCACCGTGTCCCCTAGGCTGCACAGCCATCCGCCACGCGTCCCTGGAAGGGCCCCAGGGCGACGCGTGGGCCGATGAGCTGGAGCGCGGGCACACAGTGCAAACTTCCCCCGGCAAGCACCTTGCCGGGGTCTTGATCTTGTCGGGCCGGGAAGCTTGTCGCTCCCCGGGTCTTGCCGGGGCGCAGAGTGCGCCGAGGCTTGTCTTCTAGATACAGTCTTCTGGTCTTCCTGGCAAGCTCCTCTTGCCAGGGCCTTGTGTTAATGGCATAGTCTTGAGCCTGGGACGGCCTTCCCGGCAAGCTCCACTTGCCGGGGCCTTGATCTTCTGTCTTGTATACTTTGTTTTTGAATGGCTTAATAAGGACCAGAGAGGTTTCCGGCAAGCACGTGGTAGACCCTGCCGCGGGAAGCTGCTACTGCCCGTGCACAAGTTGGGGTACTAAGGTACCCCTATCTTAGTACACCGACAGTGTAGGCACAACCCAAGGCACAGTTCAAGATAAATTGGTGAAATGGAAAACATTCAACTACAGCTAGCAAAAGCATGAAAATGTATCATCTCTGAAGTTCAAGTAGAAAAATTGTTGTTGTCCAAGTAAACAATGAAAGGAAAAAAATACTGAAACAACATACACAAGCAAAATAAAAAGATAAAATGAAGTTCATGTAGAATAAAAGATGCAGTCCCAGTAAGCTGTCCAAGTTTCAAGACTTACATGTATAGTAGCTAAACAGACCATGGAAGTCTGTGTCAAACAAGTTATAAGATGCAATTGACTACAACCATGTCTTCCTGATATCCGTGATATTTTCAGGGGAATCGTTTGCAAGAACCCCTTCATGAAACGAATTAATGTTCGTAAGCATGAAGAATCCGCTGTCTATACTGTCATAAAAAAATAGTGTTAAAACAAAAAGAAAGCCAAAAAATAAAAGATGTTGCAGCTTACGTACAACTACAATTAAAGACAAGTGATAAAGTGGAACTCATACTTGTTAGTCTGCTAGGGGACATCAATCCAATCCAAAGGGAAATGGTCAATAGAAAGAGGACTGAAGGGTGTCTCCCTATCATTACTCGCTTGTTCCAAAGCTTCTTGATGTTATCAGTCATCGGCCGAAATAGGCCTACCGCATAGTCATCATTTGGTCCATAGTAGGAGTCGAGAAGCTGGATCCTTGAATTCTTCAGGTCAAGAAATATCAAAACCCAATGACAAACACCCTCCAAGTGAGCTGGAATTTCAGGTGGGTCAAAAGTGGGGAAAACAACCTGAAGCAATATAAACACACAAATCATTAAACCTGAAAATTAATATCAACGGTACAAAGAAAATAAAACAATATGAACAGAGTGGATCACAGTGGAAACTAATACAGAGACAAAGAACAAGATATTTCTTACAGAATCATGCGCATCCATGCTATCTGGACCAGTCGCCAAGAAGTACTTCCTCACACGGGAATCAAACTGCCCTCTGAAAATCTTGTCCTAAAATAATGCAAACAACAGCAACATATGAAATATAATGATACCAACAAGTTTTAACTAATATGGTAAAGAACAAAACAGAAAAGAAATTACTATAGGGTTGACTTTCACAAACCCAATACAGCAGGATGAGTTTATCTGATCCCTGATATTTGGCACGTAGACAATACAGTGAAACCTCAGCTACATTAGATCGAAGCATTCCGCGAGGAGAAAAAGATATCGCGACATCTTCAATAGTAGCTTCACACTCATTATTTTGGAACAAAATCTTTGATCTAAAACAAGCAATAAAAAGTAAAAGAAGTTCAGCATCAAGAACTCAAGAAGTTCATCACACATAGAAGCATAGAAATTGTCGGGACCCCGATCCTAAGTCACGCAGGTCTAGCCTGTAACACATCATATCACTTTGCGGCCTCACGCACGGCAACCCCATGGGTGCCACCTTACCTGGCCCGGGACCGTTTGCGCATTTTGGCACACGTATATGATAGTGTCGCTAGCATCCATATGACAGAGAACCCGGGCCGACATGACTAGTTATAAACCAAAAGTGGCACTAAATTACAGGGACAGGCATACATGACCCAGCAACGAACGTGTCGGTCATCAACGTATGAACCCAAGTCGTAGCAAGCTACAAGGACTTAAAGGAACAACGCGTGACATTTCCCCTAAGGGACAAACACAGGAACGAAGAAGGACACATGCCGGCCAGCCTAAGTGTTCCGGAGCAGTAGCAAGCTACCAAGGCTCAATGGAAGCACTAGGAGACATTTCCCTGTAAGGTAGGCTACCAAAGGTAAACAACTAGGTGTCGGATCCCACACATAGCAATACACATTACACGTACGCATAACATGCAAGTATGTGCTGTACAACAAGGCATCACAACATAACTCAACAACTCATATAGATGAAGGCCCAGAAGAGCCATCATAGCATTTATTACAATCAGAGGTCACATGACCCAACATACAGAGCATACAGGCAACAGAAGCATAACATGTCTGAGTACAGACAACTACAAATGAAAAAGGCTGAGAAGCCTGACTATCTACAAGATCCTACAAGGGTACAAGACCGTAGCTGAGGTAACAAGCTAAACGTCGAAGTCCACGCGGAACCACTAGCGAGACTGAGGTCTCTCTGCAAAACATAAATTAAGCAAACGTGAGTACAAAGGTACTCAGCAAGACTTACATCAGAACTAGCTACATATGCATCAGTATCAACAAAGGGGTGGTGAACTTTGACTGCAGCAAGCCAACTTTGACTCAGTGGCTATCCTAAACTACGACTGCAAGTAACTCTTTTGAGGTGGCGCACACGAGTCCACATATTCACCAATCAATACACCACTATGGATCCGCTCCCGTCTCCCTACGAGAAGGCCATCCATAGCACTCACGCTTATCTTGCGCGTTTTAGAGTATCCACTTTCACTTGTCTATGAACTGTAATAGGCAACCCAGAAGTCCATTTCCGCGGACACGGCTATTCGAATAGATTATATTTAACCCTGCAGGGGTGTACTTCTTCACACACGCTCTCACCACTTATCGCCGTCTACACGACATGTACTCGGCAACCTTCAAGCGGAGGCCCAGCGAGGGTGTCGGCCACGACCTGACTAACCACACAAGTCTCTCATCCAGGTTTATCGCCTATTTGGGTTCCATCCGTGGGGAGATCCGGCCGGGGTGTCGCTCACGGCCCCAAACGATGTGTACAGGGTTCCCGCATCACCAAACGGGCGATCGGTACACCGTGCCACGTACCTGCCGCGTCACAGCCCACCCCGAGGATCAGCGCTGCGCACGACCTCCAGTAAACTACAAACACCAGAAACTAGTTGCAACTCCTGGACAGGGATCATGTTGATTAATAAGTCGAGAGGGTCCATTGGTTTCGGGATCAATGCATGGTAGTAACTGGTCATGGAGTAACCAACACAGAACTCAGTTCCCGAGGACGGCTGCAATGAGACAACCCACCATGTACTCCTACATGGCCTCTCATCGCTACCTTTACCAAATCGTGTTCACACACTTAGCTCACACACATTAGGACATGTTCATCACCATTCCAATTCATCCCCGATGAATCAGACCTGACACAACTCTAAGCAATAGCAGGCATAACCAGAAAGCATGAATGAGTAGGCACAACATGGCTCAAACAACTCCTACTCATACTGGTGGGTTTCAACTATTTACTGTGGCAATGACAGGTCATGCAGTGGAAAGGGGTTCAACTACCGCAGCAGGTAACAGTTGAAGCGTTGTTGTCCTAATGCATTAAGAGAGAGCAAGAGCGAGAGAGTGGGATTGTATCGGAATGCTCAATTGGTTTTGCTTGCCTGGCACTTCTGAAGATAACATTGGGTCTTCATCGGTGTCATCGATCACATCGTCGGAACGTCGTCTACTGAGAGGGGACAAACACCGGCAACAGAGAAAGAAACACAATCAATGCAATGCGACAATATGATGCATGATCATGACATGGCAATATGCTGTTGATTGAGCTAATGCAACTAGCAACCATGTTAAATGAAGTTGGTTTGAACCAAAGATTCAAATTCAAACTCCATATGTGATTATTTAATTGTCATTTAATTGATTTGACCTGATCAGCAGGTTTAACTTGTTCAAACATGCATGAAAGTGCCGTAAACAGATTCCTTGGATTTTTCTGATCATTTTTCATATATAAATTATTTTCATGTGAGCTACGGTTGATTTTATATTATTTTTACAAGTTTTGGCTATTTTCTGAAATAAATAAATCATTTAAGATTTATTTTAAAATCCAGAAACACTTTACTGCGTCAGCATGACCACATGCTGACGTCAGCAGGTCAACAGGGGCTGTTCCGGTCAAACCTGACGTGTGGGGCCCACACGTCAGTGACACAGCAGTTAAACAGGCTTAACTAAACTTAACAGAAAATTAAACTAAACTAAATAGGCACAGGGGCCCACATGTCAGTGTCTCGGTGGTTAACTAATACTGGTTTAGTAACTAAGCTAACTTTGTAGGGCCCTGGGTCCACCTGTCATCGACCCAGGGGGGTCATTAGCACTAATTTAAAAGTACCCGCCGGAGTAACTCGCCGGCGACCACAATCCGTGGCGGTGTCTCGCCGGAGTGGCTCAGATTTCGCGTACAAGGGATGGTTTCGGACGCGGTTAGTCCCGTTGGAAAGCTGGCACTCAGCCGCATCCAACGGTGCAAGCGGTACGACCTGGGGTGGTCGGAAACAGCGCCGGCGACGAGCGAGGCGGCGATCGGAGTACGGGCTCGGTCGGGTTAGGCGCTACGGAGCACGGGGAGATGAGCTGATGGGTGCGGCGTGGTCCTAGGGGTGCGCTGAGCTCGCTCATGGCCTCGAAGGAGCGTGACAGCAGCTCTGGCCACGGCGGCGCTATGGAAGGCGGCGGCGAGCTCACGGCCGGGGTTGGGATCGGGGCTAGCGAGTGCAACGAGAGAGGGAGAAGTAGGGGTTGGACACGGAAGCTCACGGTGGACACGCAGAGCAGACAAGCAGGCTCAGGGAGGCGCTAACGACGGCGAATTCGACGGCGAGGATCGCCGGCAGCCGAAGAGGGGAACGGCGGCGACGACTGCGTCCAGGGGCGTCTGGTGCCTCGTAGCTCGGCGGAGAGGTCTGGGGCGTCGAGGCGGAGCTTTTGAGCCAGTCCGGGGGGAAAGGGAGAGGCGGTGGTCATGGCTACGGCGAGCGGCGCTCTCAGGCGCGTTCAGTGGCGAGAGGGAGAGATCCAGGGGACGGGCTGAGAGCGAGGGAGAGTGAGAGGGTGAGGCAGAGAGGTGCTTGGCGTCGTCTAGGGTCGTCTGGCGT
>LR738714.1:337682606-337706482 GCA_902687465.1 Secale cereale
GAGAGCGGCAAGCAGGAGGTGGCCGGGGCGTGCCGCGGGCACACGCCGTGCGTCCGACTGGCGGGAGGAAGAAGACCCCCCCCTACCCCTCATGGGCTGGGCCGGCCAGATGGGCCACACAGGTAAGGCCAGGTGAGTTAAGCCCAGGTACTTCCACTCTCTCTCTCTCTCTTTTCTCTTTTAGTTTCTGTTTTCTATTCTTTTGACTTTCTTTTGATTTAATAAAAATACCAGAACATATTCATAAATCATGAAACCAGGCATGGCTACTGTTTAGAATAAATCGAACAGTAAACATTTTAGTTTATGATTATTTGAGCATTTTAAATAATATATAAAATTTAAATGCCCAAATGCAAATAAGATATAATTTAATTCAAAAATCCAAAATGGACCTAGAAATATGTGCAACATTTTTGGCAGAGGTTTTTAATCAATCCAAAAATGATGAACTTTGCCAAGGGCATTTTGGGTTCATCGAAAAAGATTTTAATTTGACCCTAGTTAAATTCATTTAGTGCTAGGGTTTGAGCATCCCCATTTCAATTTTCTGTGAAAGTAAACATGATGCACCTGAGGACCAAGCAAGGCAGGCAAGGGTTGGTCTAGGGCTGTGACAACTCACCCCCACTAAACAAGAATCTCGTCCCGAGATTCAAGCGTAGGGTAAGAAATCAAAGGGGACACAAGCTAGCACAATCTTCAGGATCCAAATTTCCTTCTCGGAGATAATGATTTATTGCATCATGTTGATCTTGTCATCCTTGCTTTGATATCTTCATCCAACCAGATGATAACGGAGATAATCTCTGAAGAAATCGATCTTCCCTAAGATCGAGGAACTCAAGACCAACTTATGGAGTGAGACATTGAAGCATCTCTTGAGCTGAGACACGGAACACACATCCAGGGGGATGGAGTGAAACAAACGATGAAGATTCACTTGACGGCAATAATTCCACACCTAAGGTGATGGTAACGATACCACCAGACGGGGCACCTTTAGGGAAGGTGACTCGTAGATTTATTTCTTTAAGTGGCAAAAAGAATTACTTTTGATATAGAGATCATTGAGATTCCCTATACCAGCCTAAGGCAAACACAATCGATCGTTTGACGGAGTCCGAAAGAATGACATACTCGTCCAGAATGGATGATGTGGACTATCTTGTTAAAGACAACACAAGGGATGATTTGGTTATCATCGGAGATGGATGGGACCCATGGCAATTCCACTCCTGAGGATAATCCTGAACAGCAGTGATTGAGAATGGTAAACCATGGAGAATTGGCACATTGGCGGTGCAAGCTGGGAACAAAATGCAAATGCTGGGAATGATTCTGGTAACTGGGAAGAATCCCAACAGTAGAGAGTAAATCTACTCTTGAGGGTGTATAATATAATCAAGAACACTAGAAGCAATCCCGGTTAGTGTCGAGGTTAACACCTAGTTCTTGTGCGTGCTCTCAAGAACTTGAGCATTCCCATATTCATCAAGGTTTTACCAATATCCGTGTCAAGGATCCTGGCAACATCACATATTACCATGATGAATAATGATGGATGATGCAGATGCAAAGGAAGATAAAACCTTCTCGGATTTCACCTTGGCGAGGCCAAGGGGACGAAATCTGGATGATCAACCGAGAAACATTTAGCACTCCGCTTCTAATGTTCTCCTTGATGTGTTAGTGTAAGCCATTCATAGATATGTTTGGTATCTTGAACATCAAGTAAAGGTCGGACTTCGGGAGGACAGGAATCCATAAGGAACAACTAGGAAGTAAATCCTACGAAGTTCTTATGGGGAGGTGGCCAACCTCTTCAATCAAGATTCTACAACAATAGGTCTTTCGGCTGGGTGTGTTGGCCACGACATCCACTTTACCGGTTATCGAGAGACCAAATTATAGTTCTTGGGAAATGCTCCAACCATCATATCTGCCTGAGATTTAGTTCTGGTTGGTGTCAGGATATTCCAGACTCATCGAGTCTAGGAAAAACGAATGTCTGCAACAAAAATTGACAAGACGGCGTTCCGAGATTCTCGGGGAGTGAACTATGATAGCAAGCTCCAAAACATGAGCTAGTTCTGCTACATACCTGTGAACACGTTGTCCAAGACAAGCATGACCACATAGCAGTCTTATGATAAAACACTACCGAGTTCTGGTTGGGAACAATCGTCTAGGATATCGAAGTCCTTACATAAGTCATATGATTAGCTCTTATGATGGAACTTTTCTTCTTGAACAAATCAATCAGTGGCTTGGTGTGCTAGGGATACATATAGAGTGAAGGTTGAAAATCTCCAAACCACAGAATACTTCGCAGGTATGCATGACTGACTTGGGATGATTCCACAGGAAGCAAAACAAACTTTCTCGAACTCACGGCAGCAAATTGCACCAAATGCACATGAATTAGGGAAAGTCTCTCCTCTCATCCAACATATACCTCATGAACGGAACACGAAGGCCATGCTTGAGAAGTTTCCAATACTAACTTAAATGTTCAGCATGAATCGTGGTCAATATAAACGATGTTGATGGGCTCAACAACGGGTCATCGAGATATCCATGAAGATGGAATTCCACAATTTATATGAACAAGGTGGTAGCATTGGTCAGACCAAGCGATATAATGAGGTATGCTCGAGGGACACCCACGAGTAAGACAACATTATGAATATCATTGGTTCTGATTTGATTTGATGATAGCCCATACTCAAATCAAAGTTTTGATATGACAATAGGTCCAACAACTGATCATAGGGACCAACTGATGAAGATGTCATCTATCTTCAACACCCGCAAACATACCCCTTGAGATGAACTAAGCTGGCAAACTTTTATCTTCCAACTCTCCAAGTTATTGTTTTAGCTGAACCAACCAGTTCAAGGTATCCAACCAGATTCTTGGAGAAGTGGTGATTTATAAGGAACCAACTTGATCACGAACTCAACATAGCGGTCAGGGAACAACCTGGTAATACTTCCGATAAGATGTTCGGAAATCACGAACCACCGATATGTTACTAAGCTCGAGATCAATCTTTCTTTTCAGGGCAAGACGATATGATCAAATGAGCAAGGACTTAACAAAATCCTAACTCATCAATCAAGGAGTGCACCAGGAAAGTGGACTAGGTAGCACAATCAATCTTAGAATGGTGATTCAGTAGTCAACACGCTAAGAATGAGATTGTCGTCCATTTACTACCAAGCAACGAAATTGCTAGGAGTATTGATTTCACACATCATGATTCACTTGTCAGTATTCCGGTTACAACAACACGGAGACCGGGGAATGAACGATGATGGTGAGAAGTATCACCCTATCAAAAGTTCATAGGAGGTTGTGCAATTCCCATGACATTCTTGACATAAAAATGGTAATACTCCAGGACAGAACAGTTTAGAAGCTGCATTAGCATTCTTCATCTGCAAAGTACAACTTCTTTGACCCAATCCTGGATATGGATAAGGTACTGGAGTTTGTTTCTCCTAGTCATTCCGGAATAGAATGGCTTGACGGACCACAAGAGTAAAAGGCATCGATGAACACGAGTGCACAACTACTCCTGACTATCAACTGATAGACGAGGGTCATAATACAACTAAAAGGGGACAACTCAAAGGAACATATATCTTTCTGATTTGTGGATGCATAGATTAACATGTCGAACAAGTTCAACATATTTCTTCCGGATAACCCATGCAGAAAGTAGAATTGGCAGAGTCACATATGAATGGAGTACTACTCAGGAGCACTCTGGTTGTGATCTTTTGGTTCAGAAGAACTTCTGCCATGATGGTTCATGGTATTTGGAAGAACGATAACCACAGACCTCGAGGACTATCACAAGGTTACTAATATCCGAAAGGGACGAGCAAATACTACCAACATGAAGTAGGTAGAAAGAATCTTGGGTTCAAGAACCCAGGAATAGAATGCCTACCAACTAAATGGCATGACGGGATGCTTTCGAGAATAATGGCCAGAATCATCACACTGAGAATATAAAGCATTGCTAGATTACTGGGTGATCCTCTAAGACACCTAGGGTCATAATAATAACTCCAACACATGTGTCGAGGTAACGGAGTACCTCCACACACCGTCTAGTGTGATTAACCTGGCTTAAAAGGACATCGGAAACAGGGAGGAAAGGTTTGCAAATGCATCAGACTTATTTAGAAACCTAGGATGACTCGGACAGCATAACGGCTGTAAATGCTCGAAAATACATTTGAGATCCGTGCACAAGATAGTATAACCACTCAACATCATAATGTCAAGGTTCTGAGATCAACAATTGAACACACAGAAGTAGAATAAACTGAACTGAGAGTTGAATCCACAATAACGTGATCCTGATAAATAGAATGAGAATCCTAGTTCTTAATCCCCGTAGAAAGAAGAAGGTGACTTAGATCAGAAGGTCATAGGGCAAAGGAATAAAAAGAGCCTTACGTTCCATTCCACAAACAATTCCCTTACATAACCAAAGAGTTTCTAGACACGACTTCGACCAGTTTGGCTTGCTAATCCTACAGGCAGTCAGGCTCTGATACCAAAGCTATCGGGACCCCGATCCTAAGTCACACAGGTCTAGCCTGTAACACATCATATCACTTTGCGGCCTCATGCACGGTATCCCCACGGGTGCCACCTTACCTGGCCCGGGACCGTTTGCGCATTTTGGCACACGTATATGATAGTGTCGCTAGCATCCATATGACAGAGAACCCGGGCCGACATGACTAGTTATAAACCAATAGTGGCACTAAATTACAGGGACAGGCATACATGACCCAGCAACGAACGTGTCGTTCATCAACGTATGAACCCAAGTCGTAGCAAGCTACAAGGACTTAAAGGAACAACGCGTGACATTTCCCCTAAGGGACAGACACAGGAACGAGGAAGGACACATGCCGGCCAGCCTAAGTGTTCCGGAGCAGTAGCAAGCTACCAAGGCTCAGTGGAAGCACTAGGAGACATTTCCCTGTAAGGTAGGCTACCAAAGGTAAACAACTAGGTGTCGGATCCCACACATAGCAATACACATTACACGTACGCATAACATGCAAGTATGTGCTGTACAACAAGGCATCACAACATAACTCAACAACTCATATAGATGAAGGCCCAGAAGAGCCATCATAGCATTTATTACAATCAGAGGTCACATGACCCAACATACAGAGCATACAGGCAACGGAAGCGTAACATGTCTGAGTACAGACAACTACAAATGAAAAAGGCTGAGAAGCCTGACTATCTACAAGATCCTACAAGGGTACAAGACCATAGCTGAGGAAACAAGCTAAACGTCGAACTCCACGCGGAACCACTAGCGAGACTGAGGTCTCTCTGCAAAACATAAATTAAGCAAACGTGAGTACAAAGGTACTCAGCAAGACTTACATCAGAACTAGCTACATATGCATCAGTATCAACAAAGGGGTGGTGAAGTTTGACTGTAGCAAGCCAGCTTTGACTCAGTGGCTATCCTAAACTACGACTGCAAGTAACTCTTTTGAGGTGGCGCACACGAGTCCACATATTCACCAATCAATACACCACTATGGATCCGCTCCCATCTCCCTACGAGAAGGCCATCCATAGCACTCACGCTTATCTTGCGCGTTTTAGAGTATCCACTTTCACTTGCCTATGAACTGTAATAGGCAACCCAGAAGTCCATTTCCGCGGACACGGCTATTCGAATAGATTATATTTAACCCTGCAGGGGTGTACTTCTTCACACACGCTCTCACCACTTACCGCCGTCTACACGACATGTACTCGGCAACCTTCAAGCGGAGGCCCGGCGAGGGTGTCGGCCACGACCTGACTAACCACACAAGTCTCTCATCCAGGTTTATCGCCTATTTGGGTTCCATCAGTGGGGATATCCGGCCGGGGTGTCGCTCACGGCCCCAAACGATGTGTATAGGGTTCCCGCATCACCAAACGGGCGATCGGTACACCGTGCCACGTACCTGCCGCGTCACAGCCCACCCCGAGGGTCAGCGCTGCGCATGACCTCCAGTAAACTACAAACACATGAAACTAGTTGCAACTCCTGGATAGAGATCATGTTGATTAATAAGTCGAGAGGGTCCATTGGTTTTGGGCCCAATGCATGGTAGTAACTGGTCATGGATCAACCAACACATAACTCAATTCCTGAGGACGGCTGCAATGAGACAACCCACCATGTACTCCTACATGGCCTCTCATCGCTACCTTTACCAAATCGTGTTCACACACTTAGCTCACACACATTAGGACATGTTCATCACCATTCCAATTCATCCCCGATGAATCAGACCTGACACAACTCTAAGCAATAGCAAGCATAACCAGAAAACATTAATGAGTAGGCACAACATGGCTCAAACAACTCCTACTCATACTAGTGGGTTTCAACTATTTATTGTGGCAATGACAGGTCATGCAGTGGAAAGGGGTTCAACTACCGCAGCAGGTAACAGTTGAAGCGTTGTTGTCCTAATGCATTAAGAGAGAGCAAGAGCGAGAGAGTGGGATTGTATCAGAATGCTCAATGGGTTTTGCTTGCCTGGCACTTCTGAAGATAACATTGGGTCTTCATCGGTGTCATCGATCACATCGTCGGAACGTCGTCTACTGAGAGGGGACAAACACCGGCAACAGAGAAAGAAACACAATCAATGCAATGCGACAATATGATGCATGATCATGACATGTCAATATGCTGTTGATTGAGCTAATGCAACTAGCAACCATGTTAAATGAAGTTGGTTTGAACCAAAGATTCAAATTCAAACTCCATATGTGATTATTTAATTGTCATTTAATTGATTTGACCTGATCAGCAGGTTTAACTTGTTCAAACATGCATGAAAGTGCCGTAAACAGATTCCTTGGATTTTTCTGATCATTTTTCATATATAAATTATTTTCATGTGAGCTACGGTTGATTTTATATTATTTTTACAAGTTTTGGCTATTTTCTGAAATAAATAAATCATTTAAGATTTATTTTAAAATCCAGAAACACTTTACTGCGTCAGCATGACCACATGCTGACGTCAGCAGGTCAACAGGGGCTGTTCCGGTCAAACCTGACGTGTGGGGCCCACACGTCAGTGACACAGCAGTTAAACAGGCTTAACTAAACTTAACAGAAAATTAAACTAAACTAAATAGGCATAGGGGCCCACATGTCAGTGTCTCGGTGGTTAACTAATACTGGTTTAGTAACTAAACTAACTTTGTAGGGCCCTGGGTCCACCTGTCATCGACCCAGGGGGGGTCATTAGCACTAATTTAAAAGTACCCGCCGGAGTAACTCGCCGGCGACCACAATCCGCGGCGGTGTCTCGCCGGAGTGGCTCGGATTTCGCGTACAAGGGATGGTTTCGGACGCGGTTAGTCCCGTTGGAAAGCTGGCACTCGGCCGCATCCAACGGTGCAAGCAGTACGACCTGGGGTGGTCGGAAACAGCGCCGGCGACGAGCGAGGCGGCGGCCGGAGTACGGGCTCGGTCGGGTTAGGCGCTATGGAGCACGGGGAGATGAGCTGATGGGTGCGGCGTGCTCCTAGGGGTGCGCTGAGCTCGCTCATGGCCTCGAAGGAGCGTGACAGCAGCTCTGGCCACGGCGGCGCCATGGACGGCGGCGGCGAGCTCACGGCCGGGGTTGGGATCGGGGCTAGCGAGTGCAACGAGAGAGGGAGAAGTAGGGGTTGGACGCGGAAGCTCACGGTGGACACGCAGAGCAGACAAGTAGGCTCGGGGAGGCGCTAACGACGGCGAATTCGACGGCGAGGATCGCCGGCAGCCGAAGACGGGAACGGCGGCGACGACTGCGTCCAGGGGCGTCTGGTGCCTCGTAGCTCGGCGGAGAGGTCTGGGGCGTCGAGGCGGAGCTTTTGAGCCAGTCCGGGGGGAAAGGGGGAGGCGGTGGTCATGGCTACGGCGAGCGGCGCTCTCAGGCGCGTTCGGTGGCGAGAGGGAGAGATCCAGGGGACGGGCTGAGAGCGAGGGAGAGTGAGAGGGTGAGGCAGAGAGGTGCGTGGCGTCGTCTAGGGTCGTCCAGGCGTCGGGGGGGGGGAGAGCGGCAAGTAGGAGGTGGCCGGGGCGTGCCGGCGTGCCGCGGGCACACGCCGTGCATCCGACTGGCGGGAGGAAGAAGACCCCCCTGCCCCTCATGGGCTGGGCCGGCCAGATGGGCCACACAGGTAAGGCCAGGTGAGGTAAGCCCAGGTACTTCCACTCTCTCTCTCTCTCTCTCTCTCTTTTCTCTTTAAGTTTCTGTTTTCTATTCTTTTGACTTTGTTTTGATTTAATAAAAATACCAGAACATATTCATAAATCATGAAACCAGGCATGGCTACTGTTTAGAATAAATCCAACAGTAAACATTTTAGTTTATGATTATTTGAGCATTTTAAATAATATATAAAATTTAAATGCCCAAATGCAAATAAGATATAATTTAATTCAAAAATCCAAAATGGACCTAGAAATATGTGCAACATTTTTGGCAGAGGTTTTTAATCAATCCAAAAATGATGAACTTTTCCACGGGCATTTTGGGTTCATCGAAAAAGATTTTAATTTGACCCTAGTTAAATTCATTTAGTGCTAGGGTTTGAGCATCCCCATTTCAATTTTCTGTGAAAGTAAACATGATGCACCTGAGGACCAAGCAAGGCAGGGAAGGGCTGGTCTAGGGCTGTGACAGAAATGCAGCTACATCACAACAAGAAGTACAAAACGACAGATGATCATCACCAGAAAAGTAGAAGAAGTTCAGCAACAGAGAGTAAAGAAGTTCTGGTATAAAACCACATGCAGTTCATAAGGTAGATGGATATAAATTCTGACCAGCTGCACTCACCTCTTAGAACGATCATTTTTAATCCTAGTTACATTGAAATAAAAGTCATCAACATTCTTTCAGATGATAGCAAGTTCACTATCTTCTCAGCAAAATGAATAGAAATTAAGAGCAACATACAAATACATAGATCACGGCAGGAGCATCAAACAAACACGAGAACATCTCAGCTGCTACACCAAAAGATTAAACCATAGGATTATAAACATCACAACTCATGCATTACAAACCTTCCCCAACATAAAAATAGCTTCACTTCACTTTATTTACAAACCACACGACAAAGCACAAACTAGAAGTTCAACTTCCACCACACAGATAGTACATAGGGATACCAAAGACTCAAACCACCAAACAAAAGGATGGGGATGGGGAAGAATAGAGAAGCATGCTTCTCTCTTTATGGATTCTTGCCTAGACCAGTTGCAGCACTGGAATGACCATTCTCCTTTCCCAAGCTATCGCTTTTAGTGTCTTCATCGCCATCTCCAGTAGACATTGCAGTGGCGTCGGCAAGGACACCATTAGCAGCTGAAGCAGCTGGAGAATCTGAAACAACAAAAATTGTAGGTTGTGCTGCAGTAGGAAGAGCTGGAGAACTAGCATCAACAACAATTGATGGCTCTGCTGCAGGAGACGTCTCCGGGCCTGCAGCAGCACTACCACCAGTCTCAACAGCAACCTCGATGGGCTCTTTCTGTGAAATGATATCTCCAGCTGTCTTGCCCTGCTCAGCAAAAGAAACACCAGCGTCAATGGACGACTGAGGTTCAGTTGGGTCCATCGGAGCAACCAGTGCCTAACATAGCATTGTCTGCAACCTTCTCTAAAGGAACACAAGCATCATCATTCCGCAGCAAGAACAAAAAGTCATTAAAAATGGGCACATAGTGATTAAATGTACAAGAAGTAAAATAAAAATGAAACAAATGGACAAGAAAAGTGGTACTTTATGATCACTTCCATGAACATCATCAACAAGTAAATCACTTGCAGGAGCAGATTCATGCACAGGGATAGTTACACTTTCAGGTAAAACATCCTCCTCAATACTAGCACCATCATCAACAGCCTACAAAAAAATCATATAAAACACAAATGTCTAATCAGTAGAAGTTTAGATTACAAAATTAAAGAAGGCCAGCTATGACCACACCACATAGAGGAAGTCCAGAGACGGTAAACATAGAAGGTCAGATATCAAACTACTATCATACAAAAGGGAACAAAAGGGCCAATTATGGAAAGCTCAGAAATTCAGATACTGTAGCCCTTGAAGTTCAGACACTGAAAACAGAGAAGGTCACCTACGAAACACTAATACTAAAAACAAGAAGTTTAGAACACATGAAATCATTAAGGGTCACCTATGATAAAAAAAAGTAATAAATAAAAGCTAACAATGAACATTAATGCAAGGAACTATCAAAAGCCAACATAAACAAACCTCTTCGGTATGCTCCACGTGGGCTCCTTCACGACCCAAATGAACAGAATCTTGCCTCTGAATCTGTCTGACAACAACACTAGCCTCATCTTCAAAAGCCTTGCAACGAGCATCCTACAATTCCTTGAACAGTCCAAAGCTAGTCCGGAGGTGGGAAGTGCTCTGACGAAGCTCGACAAGAAATCTAGCTTCAATCGACAAAACATCCTTCGAAGACTCAACATCAAAATCGTGGCCGGGAGGAAGAATCCCATTAACGCGACTAAGATGCTCAACAGTTGTCGGAACATGGGCCATCTCCCCACAAACAGATTCCACAAGACCATCAATCCTAACAAGCGAATCGCAGCATCAAACAAGCCCTCAGAAGACACGCCACCTGCAACACTCACACGGGCAGAAGAACCTCCTGGATCTATAGGGGGTGCACCAGTATTAACGTCCCGGGAGAATTCAAATATTGGGGAAGTTCCACTCCCTAGGCCGGTGGCACGAGGCGTACTAAGAACAGGACGTTCGATACGCCTAAGGAACACAACCTCAAGTTGTGTCTTCCACTACATACAAAACAAAAGTCAACGCGTCAAAAAACAAATGATGGAACATGGAACAAAATATTGAAGACATTATCAGAAGTTCAAGTTAAACTACACATTAAAGAATGATGCATAGAAACACTCACATGCAGTTTCCCAAACATCTATTTGGCTGGGTCATCATCACCCTTCTTAACCAAGTTAGCCGCAACAAGCTCAAGAAGCTTGGCCAGGTCAATGAAATTGATGCGAGGGGTCCTCAAGTCAGGATTAGACGTCTTGCCAATGATAAGGCAGTCCAGATACATAAGAAGCGGCGCAATTCCACAACCTGTGATAGCTTTTCCTATGCTAGTCCCTTGCTAATACCTAATAACAGCCCTTCAAATATCATCAACAACCAACTAGCAATAGTCCATATTTGCCATATCTTCAAACATAAGATTCTCGGCCATTGATGCCTCCCGGGACACTCGTGTAGACGTACCAGGAAAAATAACCTTCATGAAAAGAATCAGGTAAAACACCTGAAGAGCCAGATCATCCTTCCTCTCATCCTTCACAAGTTCCCCGAGGATATTCCGCAGATCCTTTGTCTTGATGTCATCACTCCTCCTGTAGCCAAGTTTGGCCTTCAACCTCATAACAGTATTATCAAACCCATCCTCCGAGGGCCTAGGAAGGGTATGATCACCTTGAGGGAATCCAAAAAGGTGGTGAACATCATCACTTGTAATACGCAAAACCTTGGTCGCCTCACCCATGTCCAGAATCATACTTGAATGGTCAATCCTGATGTAGATGTGGCCCATCAAAAGGACGAGATATGTTGGAATCAACCTTCAAGCCAAACACACAATCAAAACTAGCCTTGATAACTCTCTCCTTGTGCCTAAGTTGTAGCAATTTTGTGCACGTCTTCACCTCTTTCAATGAGCATCGAACGGTCTAGTTAAAACATTTCACATCATCTCCTCCTTCATCACCCTCTTCCACTGCTTTGCCTCCTCTCTTCCTTAGCTCATGCTGCTTCACAAGCTGATACTACAAAAAATGCAATGACAGGGAAAAAAGGCAGAACAATGAGATACACAAACTAAACCAAAAGTTCACTTATGCTGAATTGGAAAAACTACACAAGCAAATGGAGCATGGACCAAAAATGTATATAGGATAAGTTCAACCATTAAAAAAACAAGAAGTACATCTGCTTTCTAAATGTTAGCACTGTACATTTCAGAAGTTCAACTATGTCTATACATGCAGTACAACCATGTATGACCAGAAGTTAAGCTGCTTTCTAAATATTAGAAATTTACAAATCAGAAGTTCAACTATGTACACCAAGTCATTAAAACCATGTATACCAAGAAGTTCAGCTAATTTCTTCATGTATATATCTAGAAATTCAGCTATGTACATAAAGGCAGTAATACCATATAAACCAAGCAGCTCAGCTAATTTCTTCCTGTATGTAAGCAGAAGGTCAGCTATGTACACCAAGGCAGTTTTACATACACAAATATAACAATAAATCTACAAATGTTCTCAAAACAGTAAAGTTGAGAGATTCACATCTGATCAGTAGCGGCAGCACCATCGTCGTCACCCTCCTCATCAGCGTAGAAATTAGCATCACCCTCGTTGTCTGGATTAACACGAGAATGCTTCCTGCAAACCTTGTTAACCTTTGCCGGTGCAACCTTCTGCTTAATGCCGCATTTCTTGCCCTTACCAGATGCACCAGCACTAGGCGGAGAAGGTGTAGGCGCCGTAGCGGCAAGCACACGAGGACTACGATGTGTCGTGCCACCGTGGACTTGGCTTTCCACTAAAGGAAATTCACCCACACTTGGTCCTACAACATATGAAACACGTGGGCTGCTCCGAGATGTAACTTCACCAACTAAATGCTTCCTCACCACGGTTTTCTTGAATTTCTTCTTCACATGGTGTCGGTGTACAAAAGTAGGGGCCCTTTTGCACCCATTTACTTCTGCATGGCAAGTTGTAGCCACACCTACGACCATGCCTGGCGGAGCAGAAGATGAATAAGCACGAGACTGCCAAGGCAACACTCAAGCTAGATGCATGAAGAACGGAGGGGCAAGGTGGACTCCCCCCGGCAATGCCCTTGCCAGGGCGGCCTACGTGACCCCGGAAAGAATCTTGCCGGGGCAACTTGCCCAACACCAGCAAGGCCACCACCCTTGGGTCTGAGAGCTCTGACACCATCGGCAATGTCAAGACCAAGATTCAGGGGTGCCTGCGTGGTGGCATGCAAATCTTTGTGGGACCAAGGGCCTGCAGACCTAGCAAAAGACCCTCGGAAAGAGCCTTGCCGGGGATGACCAAATTCCCTTGGAAAGATCCTTTCTGGGGAAAGCCACAAGACCCCGACAAGACTCCTTGCCGAGGGCATCTACGGGGCCATAGCTAGGCCCGTGCCCGCAAAGGTTTTGCTGCCCCATGGCTGCTCCTACGCGGCAACCAACTCGCCAACTGGACAAGTGCCTGCATGGTAGCATGCAGTCTCTAAACCAATTAGCCAAGCATCTGCGTGGTGGCATGCAGATCTTCCTGAAGACCCTGCCATCACACTAGCTAGCAGCCAGCGTGGCGCTGCATGCCTCGTCAGCCTGGATGCGTGTTGGAGCGAGATGAGGCGGCAACGGGCGGGACAAGCTCCATAGTCATCCCCGACAAAGCTAGAGGACACATAGGCGGCGCATTAAATGCGTTTGTCCAATGATGTCATGAGATAACCTTGTACACTTTAGATACTTTCCACCTCATGTGTGCCACTGTGGCGACCCCTTTGTCATATGAAAGGAGGCCTGAGGCATACTTGTGATGGATTCAGACTTTTTGGATAGGCACGCATAGTATCTAGTTCAAGAGGTCAAGAACACCAAATATCCACAAAACAAGCAGGACTAGGGTTTGAAGCATCACTTGCGGCCTGAACCTGGGTAAAAATTCCAACACGTTGATCGACTAGACCCGCTCTTTGCGCAGCACTACGCCCCGCCAACCGTAGTAGGGGTCCCCGGGATCCCATAGGTGTCGTTTCCCCGACACATTTGGCGCGCCAGGTAGGGGGCACTAGGTTGTGAAAATCTGGTCTAGGAGTTACCGCATTGACTACTTCATCGCCATTGCTCCCAAGAAGAAGGGGATTGCGGCGATCGGTCCGTCTGGGGCCGAACCGCCCATGCATGCGCGAGCGGGCGATGGGGCGGCTACGGATGGTGCCGAGGCATCGCCTGCGAGATTGCACGACACTCTAGCCATTGGAGCTACGCGAGCGGCGTTGTTCGTGCCCAAGACGACGAGCCACGCGCCGCTGGGTCCAAGGGCGTTGTCGTGCTGCGCACGGGCGGCGCGGTGACCTCCAGGGTACATCCGCCGGCGCCCGCTCCACGGTCTTCCCAGCTCGTACATGACGAGCAATGCCGCGACGTCGATTCCCCCGGGCACTGCCGCGGGAAGAGCCCTTTGTGTCACTATCAAGATGCACCAGGCCAGAATGCATGCCCGGACGTGGGCGGAAGCGGCGTGCGATAGTGGGACCGTGATAGAGCTCCTTCTAATGTGGTTAGATGTCAGAGTGCGTCATGGTCCATGCAGCTTTTGCCACCACCCACGCCAGTAGAAGCATTGGTGCGCGTACAACTACTCCTCGACTTTCCTCCCGCCATAGAGAAGCTCAACGAGTGGAGAGCCACCATCCGGAGCCTCATCAGCTTCGCCAATAGAGATGAACCGCGACCAGCGGGACCCTCGCGATGACGATCTGGTGAGATGATGCACGCTGGTGGTGGGAGGATCGGAATTGCTGCGACCATGGTGCACTCTCCTCCCCCACGCCAGGAACAGCAGCCGCCGGCTCGTCGGGCCGACGCTCGTGACAACTATTCCATGGCGTCGTCCGGCCCGTGAGCTCGCCGCGACCAACGTCAAGTCCTTCAGGAGCAAGCCCAGGACGATGCTCGGACCACTATTGAGCGACGACGGGAAGCACGCCATCCATCAGACAGGCGTGCGGGGCCTACTATGGACAACCGGGCGCTGGGTGTCTCTGGTGACTTGTGTCGGTGTTCTGGGAACCAGGGTACCCAGACTTGCGTGCATGCGGCCCGCAACGCGCTCCTACTACGGCCTAGTACGGCCCAGCTTATTGACCAGCTGCTCAAGAGCCTCGCGAGGGGGGCTAAGCCTCGCGAGGAGAACCACACTAAGACGCTCTCAGGAGCGACCTCGGCTAGGCTGCTCCGGAGGGGCGGAAAACTCAAGGCCAAGCCTGCCTTAGGAGGAGGCAGTGACCTGAGCAGTGACGCACCGCACTAGCGGGTGCCAGCGCGTGCCAGCTGCTTAGTTGCCGTTTTGGTGCAAAGAAGACAATGCATGCGCGGGTTCCTGAGGGGCGAGACAAAGGTTTCCCCTTCGGTGCAACAAAACCGAAGACCGCAAGGACGGCAGGGAGGATGTCACCACCGAGCCCACCACCGCGTCATCGTGTGATCTCTTTGCAGGCAAAGACCGCTTTTGTCAGGATAGGAACGTCCTTGTGTTCCCGCTCAAAATGGCCGTTGTGGGATCCCTTCCCGCCTAAACATTTCAGGGGAAGAGGACTCTGGCCGCCTACATAAGTAGCTAGAGTTTCCACTGTGGAGGGATCTGGATGGACCTTATCTCGAACACCCCACCTTCGCTTCAAGGAGCAAGAACACTTGCCTCCTAACCCTCTTGAGCTCTCCTCCTGAGCTCAAGAACCACTGTACCTTTTCATACTCAAGCCCTCCTGAGGCTAATCCACTCAAGCATGACGTAGGGTTTTACACCGCAAGGTGGCCTGAACCTGGGTAAACTCGTGTGTGCTTTTACTTGTCGCTTGCTCGAATCTCACCACCGGGCGAGGGCGTGGCGCTAGGTAGACGTGAGCGGGAGAGATCTTTGTTCACGCCCCTGTGTTCGAAGTTCTTTGGGTTTGCGGAGCCCGTAATCCAACATTTGGTTCGCCAGGTAGGGGGCGTGTCGAAATATCGCCTCTCCGACGACCTCGTCCCGCTCTCGTCCGTCAACCTCGCTTCACCCCGCCTCGACGGATCGCGACTCTGATGGCGGTGGCGCATTAGACGCATGCGGAAGCCCATGGCGCTCACACCGCTCGAGCGTCGCCCTTCGGCCACGGGACACGCCGTCACCCGGCCTTGGTCGGGGCCGACGGCACGATGAGCATCACCGACCCGCCTCCTGGGGACCGGCAGCACCCACCGCCCACGCGGCGCCAAAGCCACGCAACAGCGTGGGCCGCCGAGCATGCGGCGGCAAGTTCGCAGGACCGGCGCGAAATGACAAACATGAGGGTCGCGCTGCTGGTGGCAAGGGAGCTACTAAGGTGCTGGTTGCTCGACGCCGGCCACGACGCGCTGATCCTCAGGGTGGCCGAGCTCATCGATGCTGCCAGCACCGGGGCCAAGCCATTCTGCTTCCGCAGGACGACGCCAGGAACCGGAGGCTTTGCTAGCCGCGCCCGGTCACCTGTGTGGGCAAGACCGACGGCGACCTACGACGGTGTCATGGGGTATGACCCCCTGAACCCTGTGTATGCTGCCGCCCCTCTGCCACGAAGCCCTTTGTACCCAAGTACCACTCCTGCCGGGGAACCGTCAGGATGCGACCGCAGGACTACGCCCGACGCTGGGTGCGATCAGGCACCGGCACAAGGGGGCTCAGGGGAAGAAGGTCGGGAGGCTGACCCCATGCTCTTAGCCCTTGACCCTCCACCATCACCACCGATGGCCATGGAGCATGAATGTAACGCGTGCGGGTGCCTGCGGAGGCCGATACTCGCGGCACTACCCGTAGGTCTCAGGCCAACGGTGTCTCTAGCCCCGAGCCTCAACAGGCCAAGGAAGCACCCCAGGTGCTGCATCAAGACAGAAAGGGAGGGAAGGCCCGGGTTAGGCCCTCGTCCCCTCACGTGTGACCCGTCGCGCATGAGCCCGCCCTGGATTTCACCAGGGGCTCGCCGGCGGCGGGTATGATGCGCGTGGGGAGGGGCCTCCTCTCCCTCCCCTCAAGCTCAAGACGCCGCGCCTCCCGACGTTCCAACCCCCAGGCTGCGGAGGGTACGTCTGGAAGCGGTACTGCAGCCCGTCCTACGCACACCAGGAGGGCCCAAGACCGCGACTCCGTCCCCCCGCTCGCGTAATCTCGTACCCTCTGGGCCCGGCCCTGATCATGAGGGCTTAGGGGTCATTAGGAGCGTGAGTGTGGCGGGGTCTCCCTCGCACCTCAGGACGCCGTGCGTCCGGACGACGATAGCCCCCGGGGCGAAGCGCGCCCAAAGGTCGCGTAAGCGGTGCGCCTAGTGTTCAGCAGAGGGGCATATAGCCAAGGTCCCATCCCCCCACTATGCGCAGTGTCCCACCTCATGAACGTCGCCTTCTGATGAGCTCATGGCACGAGCGGACTAGCGCGGGGCGGGGCCCTCAAAGTGAAGGGGCGGTCACATCAGAAGATCTCCGCTCGTGACACTCTCACGTAATAATGAGTGGGGTTGTACACGCCCCAGAGTGTCCTGAGCGCGGCACTAGGGCCTCACGGGGGCTCCCTCCCACGTCCTAGTGGTAGCACCATGCTCCGCGCTGGCCGTCGACACTGCCCTCCAATGGCTATGCCCACATCCACCGGTGGTAGCCCTACGCTCCGCGCTAGGGAGAAGACTGAAGACCTGCTCAGGGGCCGGATGCGGCCCCTCCTTTTGCCATTCGCGTTTGCCTCTTTTGTATCTGCCTTCTCGAGTCGAGCTCGCAGCTGCGCGACTTATCTTTGAAACAAAGGGGGAGTTTTTTATCCGCGTCTTGCGTTTTTGACTGAGTTTTCTTTCGCCCAATCCGTTCTTCATCTTCCTCGGCTAAGCCTGACTACAACTGCGACCCCACCCGAGCGCCCCTCATGAGCAGGGGCCGGGGCATGGGCGTACGTTCTGTCTGGCCCGCGGCCGGACTGCCAATCACTCTTGCACCAGCTACAGGTACTCACGAGACGCGCGCAAAAAGGGTCAGTAGACGCCCCTCTCGGAAACACAACAAGGGCCCGAGGTCCCAGCCTCAGGAGCGAACATCATATTGGAGTGCTTAAACCCATCCTTACATCATCAAAAGCTTAAGTTTCATGATATTCATCTTACCCGGCTCTGGAGCCACAACCAAAACATCAAATCTACAGCAGGAGCTGGACTAAGCATCGACCTTGTCGTCAGGACCATCGGCGTCGCCCCCCTAAGCATCGGCGCATCGTCGATGGCCGGAACAAGCTCCGTCACCAACACGTCCACGTGATCGCTCACCTACCCCTCCACGGGGTCGGCGACCATCACGGGCATCTGCTCCAGCAAGGCCCCAAAGTCCATACGCTGGTCAAGACAGAGCAAGTTGCCGAAGATGCGTGAGACTACACGCCTGAGGATGTCGCGGCTCTGCTCCTCGATGAGCTGCCGTGCCCTCATGACCTCGCCTTCAAGATGCTCCACCACTCTGGTGAAGAGCCCGAGATATCTGGCGTCATCATCAACCAGAGGGCCATCGACCCTCGAGTCAAGGAGCTCGTTCAAGGCTTGGCCGACCCTGTGCCCTAAAGCTTGGAACATCTTTGAGCGGATGTGTTGCATTCCACGAGCTCGTGCAGCCTCCTCGGAGTTCCGGGCCGCGGCAGTGGAACTGTCCTCCACCTGCTTGTGGAAGTAGGACAGCTCTGCCCTCGCGGCGGCGCGAGCCTTCTCCGACGCCCGCTCTCGGTGCTCTGCCGCGACACATGCCTCCTTCGACACCTGCTCATGACGCTTGGCCACGACGTGAGCCTTCTCTGACACCTACAGACGGCGCTCGACATCCGCTAGCTTGCCCTCGAGAGCTGTGACCTCCTTCTGGAGTTCCTTGTGCTTATCAGCGAAGTGAGTCTCGTGAAGCCCCAACTTCCCGTGGCAGTCCTTCCGTAGGCGCTCTGTCTCCATGGCAGCCTTCCTCGCGACATCCTCTCGATCATTGAGGTTGCCCTCGGCTTCGGCCACCTGGCGTTCCATTGTCTCCAGGCGCTCACGCTCCATGTTCAGCTCCATCATCTCGAGTGCTAGCGCCTCCTCCCGCGCTGAGAGGCCCACTGGGCTGTCATCATCGACCGCGGGCGCGGCGAGGGCAGCCCTTCGAGTACGAACCTGACACTCGAGCACGGCGTTTGAGGCTTCGAGTTTGCGCTCACGCTCCTCGGCTGCTGCGCGGTGGCGGTCGGCGTCTCAAGCCTCTTCCAGGGCGCGGTCGCGGTCCTCCTGAGCTACGGCCACAGACGCTTCCGCTTTCTTCAGGGCGGTTTTATGCTGCAACTGGCTCAAGTTAACGGCAGCCCACAACTGACGCCAACCCTCCGCCAGAAGCAGGCCCTCGGCATCGATGCGCACATCCACTTCAACGACCTCGACCTCAAGGCGCTTCAGGGCATCTGACGCCCCCCGCACAAGATCAGGACGAACCACACTCCTACGCAGTGCGAGTTCCAGGAGGCAGCCGAGCTCGTCCACGATGTCCGGGCCGCCCAAGGGGGGCTCTTCTTCTCCCTCAGCATGTGCCCCGGGGCTAACCCCAGGAGCGCGCGAGGGGCAGGCGTGGTCCTGATGGGCGGCCGGCCTCCCGGGCCGCCTCAAGAGATTGCTGATCTGCGACGAAGACAAGCCCTGGGGCACGAGACGAGCCCCCAACGCACCAAGAGCTGCCTTGCCCCAGAAGCACTCGGTGGCTGGGAGCGCGGTCCATGCTGCAGGGTACAGGCGCGGCCCCGCGGACCCACGCGAGGTCTACCGAAGACCCAACATGGTCTGAAGGAGGGGCGCGGTCAGAAGTGTGTGCGAACCTCGCTGGACGGCTTAGGAATGAGTCAGGAGGAGCCCTGCAAAGCAAGAGGTTAGGAGAACCGTATCAGAAAGAACAGGAAAAGCTGAGGAACACGCACCCGCCCAATACAGTCAGGTTCGTCCTCTCCAGAGCCCTCTGGGCAGGGCCATAACTGCCCCTCAGCCTCCGCCTTTAGCCCAGCGCCGCGAAGGACGGCAGGAGGCCGCTTGAGGCGGGCGCGCCTCGGGCTGGGGCAAGGCCACGGCAGAAGCCCGCGATCGGCGCCCCATCACCCGCCACGGCTTCCTCTGGGCTCACCCCAAGAGGGGGCTGCCGTGCTCCATCTTCGGCCACCTCAGGAGCCGGCAACACCTCAGCCTCTTCGGCCACCTCCAGAGCCACAGGCGCTCGCGCTTCGTCTGCTCGCTCCGGGGGCGGAGCGGACCCTAGGTCAGGAGCTCCACTTGACGTCTCTGCCACGGAAGGAAAAGGAGGGCTCGTGAGTCCTGGCGCCACCATCAGGGGATTGTCACGAGGACCAGAGACGCCCTCCGGCAATAGGCCCCATGAATCGAAGTGGGGCATCTTCTCGGCAAAGGCTTTTCCGACCACGGGAGCCACGTACAAGGGAGTCGTGAAGACGGGGCGTACTTCAGGCACTCGGCCGACGAGCAGCCGCAGCATCCCCTGCAGCGTCTCAGGAGGAAGCAGCTCCCACTGAAGACGCGCAGGATCATCAAGACTGGACAGGGCCCACATCGGGCAAGAATGGCACTGAAGTAGGGCGACACGCAGAACAAGGAAGTCCCTCACCACCATCGCTAAAGTCAGGCCATTCTTCCTCATGCTGACCAAACAACGCATGACTTGCTCGGCCCGCGGATCTGAGAGGACCTCATGCTCCCAACTCGAGCTCGGCACCGCCAGCACGTCGGGGACGGGGAGTAGGGGGCTGTACGTAGCAGCATCAACATACACCCACTGCCGACGGAACCCCGCCATGGTTGGGCGGAGCATGAAGTCGATCCCGGAGGCGGTAGTTGCCTCCACCACACGTAGCGACACGCATGCCAAGTGTTGCCCCCATCGACCAGGTGGAGGGCGAAGAAGTGGCCAAGCAGGACCATGGACGGGGGATCACCGACAAAAGGTTCGCACAGAAACGCGAAGCCGGAGAGGAGGATGATGGACCCCGGATCCAAGTGCAGCGCCAGAATCTGGTAATGCGTGAGCACCGCATTGAAGAAGGCAAAAAAATGGGGGAGGAGACCTGCGAAGATGGCGTGGAGGTGGAGCTTGATGTCGGTGGCGTTCAACTCCGCCGTTGGCCGAGAAGCAGGCCAGGCCCGGATCGGCCCCCACTCGTTGGATGCATCGGTGAGGGCATGGCACACCTTGTCCATGCCCTCCTGCTTCACCACGAAGGAGCGACACAGTACCGGCTCGAGCCCCGGCGGCGGCATGGCAGCCTCGCCGGTTCCCCTCTTCTTTGTCCTACGCGGCATGGCGGCAAAGAAGGGGGTTAGAGAAGGCAAGGAAAGGAAGGAGGCCATGGAGAGGCAGGAAAGCAGGGGCGGCAGCAAGGAGTCCACCTATCAGCTGTGCAATTATCAAATCGCACTGTTGACAAGGCTGCGTGGGAAGCGGAGTCGCCCACGTCCCATCCAACCATCACGTGCCAACCTAGCCCGTAGTCTTTTGGGGCCCACGGCGCTTCGTCCTCGACTAAGTCTTTGCCCCGAAGCCAACTCCGCGCACGCCTTGGGCCAGGGGGCTCCTGTCAGCGTCCTAGGAACCAGGGTACCCGGACTTGCCTGCCTGTGGCCCACGACGCGCTCCTACTACGGCTTGGTACGGCCCAGCTAATCGACCAGCTGCTCAAGACCCTCGCGAGGGGGGCTAAGCCTCGCGAGGAGAACGATACCAAGACCCTCTCAGGAGCGGCCTCGGCTAGGCTGCTCTGGAGGGGCGGAGAACTCAAGGCCAAGCCTGCCTCAGGAGGAGGCAGTGACACAAGAAGTGACGCATGATGGGCCTCTAACCCCTCGTTGGTTACCCCAAGTGGAAGGTGTGAGATGCAGTGTTGTGGAAGTTTTTTCCTTAGCAAAGATGCCAAGGATCGAATCCCTAGAGACTCCTAGGTTCAACAAGTAGGTGTCAACTACTAACGGCGCCAGATATTAGCAATCAACGTGGACCTGCACACATATACAAATAACTTTGCTCCCAACGAGTACAGAGAGGTTGTCAATCCCTCCGGCCTTGTAGTTCACAAAGGATTAAACACAAATGATAGTAGTGATAGATAATGTTTGCAATAGTAAATAATAGTGAAAAGTAAATAGCGGATGTGATCAATGATGGTAATATGGACCGGAGTCTCATGATGTTCACTAGTGATGTCTCTCTCCCAAAAGACGATAAAACAGCTATGTGAGGTAAACGAATTACAGCTGGGCAATTGACAGGACCACGAACGCAAACCAATGCTGACTACATTGCAAGAAAGGTTGAGGTTCAAAGCATGGGCGGTACGCCAAAGTAAGTAGACCGAAATCCATCAATATCTACTACTAATCATCCACCTTGAGATATCTATCCAGAACATCTCGCTGGTATTAAGTTGCGAGCCCCACCCATAGTGTAAACTCAAAGCAATAGACAACTGCATTAAAAGAACTTTGCGTAAAGTAAACAATCCTTGCACCCGCGGGCACAAGCACCGTTGTTTTCCCCCTTGTGGCAACATCACATAACCTAGACTCATGTTTCTGTCACTCAAGCTAGTCATCGAGGGGCATGAACCCACAATCAAGCATAACGTTCCCTCTTGGAGTCACTATGTATTACTTGGACAAAGCAATAAATAACAACGGAGAACATGCAAGAATTTCTTACGAACATAAATATAAAAGAGGTAGATCAAATATATTACTCAATCACAATCTAAACATAATCTCATAATCCATCGGATCCCAGCAAACTCATCATAGCAACAGCATAAGGATTACATATGTGCCTCGATCATGTTGGGCAGCTCACGAGGACTAATTAGTGAAGCACAAGAACGGGAGGAGAACATCACATAGCTACTGGTCATGGACTCATGGTCCAAGGGAGACTACTCACAACTCATCCGGGAGGCGTCCATGGTGGTGGAGAGGCTCCCGATGGTGATCCTCCCCTCCGGCAGGGTGCCGGGAAGAGTTCTCCTGGTGCTCCCGATCTTGGAAGCGGCGGCGGCGGCGGAACAGAGATGAGATCGCGAAAAAGAGTTTCCGTCCCGAGGGTTTCGAAGGACGCTCTAAATATATGCCAAAGGGGGGCACCAGACGGGGCTCGGGGGGCCCAGGCGCCCCCCCCGGCGCGGCCCAGGGGGGGTGTAACGCCCCGGGCACACCCGCCGGTGGTCGTTACTCCTGGCGGGATCTAGACTGGCCTCACATATCAATACTAGTCTTTTCTGCGCACTTTGTCCTCACTCGTGCGCACCCGGGAGCAACTTCCCGGTCGGTCACCCATCCTGAAACTACTCCAAGCTGAGCATGCTTAACTTTGGAGTTCTATCCGAATGGGCTCCCGGAAAAGAAGGAATTCCTTATTGATATGAGTAGTCTATCATCCCTAATAAGCCAGGCCATCACATACACCCTCACTCAGAGGAACCGACGTCCTCGTCTGGCCACAGGAACGTTCCCTCTTGGCACAACCGTCTGTGCTTCCAGGACAGCACATGTGCCATGCCGTGTGCCACGACGGGTCACAAACGTCATGCACAACATGACTGCAAACTGTCCGCAAACATCCGTGTAACCGCGAGGGTCGGCTCTGATACCAACTTGTAACGCCCCGGGCACACCCGCCGGTGGTCGTTACTCCTGGCGGGATCTAGACTGGCCTCACATATCAATACTAGTCTTTTTTGCGCACTTTGTCCTCACTCGTGCGCACCCGGGAGCAACTTCCCGGTCGGTCACCCATCCTGAAACTACTCCAAGCTGAGCACGCTTAACTTTGGAGTTCTATCCGAATGGGCTCCCGGAAAAGAAGGAATTCCTTATTGATATGAGTAGTCTATCATCCCTAATAAGCCAGGCCATCACA
>LR738714.1:337711762-337725305 GCA_902687465.1 Secale cereale
CCCCCCCCCCCCCCCCGGCTGTACTTCGGGCGCAAGGTAGGTTCTGGAACGCTGATTTTTTATATAATTTTTCTGGATTTTTCCTGACAGTTCTCGTAATGTGAAAACCTGAAATACAAAAACAGCCGAAAACAGAAACTGGCACTGGGGTGCACTGGATTAGTAGGTTAGTCCAAATATGATCGAAAGTGTATGGAAGTGTATCAATATCATAGCAATATCACCCAAAAGTGGCATGGAGCAAGCAGAAATTATAGATACGTTTTGGACGTATCAACGCACCGCGCCAGCGGGTGCCAGCGCGTGCCAGCGGCGTAGTTGCCGTTTTGGTTCAAAGGAGACAACTCATGCGCAGGTTCCCGAGGGGCGACACAAAGGTTTCCCCTTCGATGCAACAGGACCTAAGACCGCAAGGACGACAGGGAGGATGTCACCACCGTGCCCAGCACCGCGTCATCGTCTGATCTCTTTGCAGGCGAACACCGCTTTTGTCAGGATATGAACGTCCTTATGTTCACGCTCAAAATGGCCGTTTTGGGATCCCTTCCCGCCTAAACATTTCGGGGGAAGAGGACCCTGGCCGCCTATATAAGTAGCTAGGGTTTCCACTGTGGAGGGATCTGGATGGACCTCATCTCGAACACCCCACCTTCGGTTCAAGGAGCAAGAACACTTGCCTCCTGACCCTCTTGAGCTCTCCTCCTGAGCTCGAGAACCAATGTACCTGTTCATACTCAAGGCTAATCCACTCAAGCAGGACGTAGGGTTTTACACCGCAAGGTGTCCTGAACCTGGGTAAACTCATGTGTGCTTTTACTTGTTGCTTCCTCGAATCTCACCACCGGGCGAGGGCGTGGCTCTAGGTAGACGTGAGCGGGAAAGATCTTTGTTCACGCCCCTATGTTCGAACTTCTTTGGGTTTGCGGAGCCCGTAATCTGATAACTTGCCTTACGAAGTGGGTTGTCCATCTTTTACCCGTGAGCTGCCGCAGTTCCCTTGGCCCTCACACCGCATGTTCAAGCCTAAGGTTGGAGAAAAGTACAACGGCAAGACACACCCGTTGGAGTTCCTCAACATCTACACCATCGCGATGCAGGCCACTGGGCTCGCGACGACAAGGTCCTCGCCAACTACTTCCTGTTGGTTCTTAAGCCCAACATTATGTCGTGGTTGATGCACCTGTCCGTGGGTTCCCTTTCTTCTTGGTCGGATCTGTGCCATGAGTTTGTTAGCGCCTTTACCGAGGGTCACCAAGCTCATGGCCAAGAAAGCGATTTGCATGTCATACCCCAGAAGGACGGCGAAACCCTGCGCAAGTACATATAAAGGTTCACCCGTGTGCAGTACAACATCCCGGACATTCACCCCCCCGCCGTCATCAGTGCATTCCATCAGAATGTGCGCAACCGCAAGATGCGTGAGGAGCTGGAGACGAACAAGGTTAAAGATGTAGCCGAGCTTTATGTTTTGATTGGTAGATGCGCTATGGCTGAAGAAGGAAGGAAGTACCCCGGCGAAGATGCCGGCGCGGAAAGCGACTCCACACACAGAGACATCGTCCCCACGATGAAGAAGGGTCGGCACCGCAACAGGAAGCGAAAGGGCAAGGCCGTGCTTGCCGTAGAGGGATCCGACGACCTCGGCGCTGCCAAAAAGGCCAAGGCTGATGACCCCAACAAGGAAGTTGCTGGGTGCACTGCCTACTGGGCCTTGGCGGCTACCAACAAGCCAGGAGGCTCCGACAAGCAGTACTGCAAGATCCATCGCACCAAGGGCCATGACCTCCAGAATTGCCGGCAGGTCGAGCTGCTCACAGAAAAAGCAAAAAGCTGAGTATGAGAGGCGTGATAAGGAGAAGGGCCCGGATGGTGCCGAGGCGCCCGGCAAGAAGCGTGGCGGCTGAGGTGGTCTCCGCGGCCAAGATAATAAACCAGAGAGGCCCGCTCGGGGCCGTGACAAGAAAGAGGGAGACGATGATCATGATGAAGACGCTGAGTCCAGCGAGCACGAGTTACAGAAAGCTACAGAGGCTGTGTGCATCGACGGTGGCGCCTCGCTGCATAATTGGCATCGCCAACTAAAACAGTGGGCGCGTGACGTCACTGCGGCAGAGCCATCGTTCGACGCCCAGAGGCCACTGAAGTGGTCCAGCACGCCTATCATTTTTGACACCGAGGATCACCCTGACCGTACAACTGCGGTCGTGTGTTTGCCATTGTTGGTTTCACCAACAATACGCAACCTCAATGTGACGAAAGTGCTAGTTGACAGTGGGGCTGGTCTGAACCTGATCTCGCACGCTGTGATCGAGAGGCTACAAATCCCGGATAGAGATCTCGAGGAGACATGCACGTTTCAAGGGGTCAACATGGGGAGGAGTCAGCTGAAAGGAAATATTGCTCTATCCGTTATGTTCGGGTGCGAGCTGAATTATAGGATGAAGAAGATTGTCTTTGACGTTTCCAAGATCCCCTTGCCCTATAATGGGATCCTCGGCCGCCCAGCGTTGGCCAAGTTTATGGTGGCATCACACTACGCCTGAAACACGTTGAAGATGCCCGGCCCAATGAGTATCATCACGGTCCCCTCCGACAAGAAAGACACGCTCATCTGCGCCGACCAGCTCTACCGAGAGGTAGTTGCAGCAGACACTGCTAAGGCACTTGCTCCTACCACTGAGACCCCGAGGGAGAAGAAAACCGGCAAGACCTTTGCCTCTGCCGGCAAGGCCCCTTCCTGTAAGGCTTTTGACCCTCACAAGAGCTCTTGTACCCACTCCGGCAAACACGCCTCTTTGGAGCGCCGCGTTCCCATTGGGGATGTCCCAGAGACCTTTACCTCTACAGGCAAGGCTTCTGACCTCGGCAAGACCTCCTGCACCCCCTCCGGCAAACGCGCCTCTTCGGAGCGCCGCGTTCCCGTTGGGGACGTCCCAGAGAGCTCCGCCAGTGGGAGCAAGAGGTCCAAGCCGGCACCACCAGACACCAAGAAGGTCCCCATCAGGGAGGACGACACGGGTGGGGCTTTTATCATAAGCTCCACCCTTGACAACAAATAGGAAGGCGCACTCGTCACCTTCCGGCGGGAGAATGTCGACGTGTTTGCATGGCAAGCATCTGACATACTTGGCGTTCCCAGGGAGGTGATTGAGCACCACCTTGCTGTCTGTCCCCATGCGCGGCCCGTCAAGCAGAAGGACAGGAAGCAAGCTTTGGAGCGCGAAGAGTTCATCGTCGAGGAGATGAGGAAGTTGGAGGTGACAGGGTTAGTTAGATGAGTACTCCACCCCACGTGGTTGTCCAATCCGGTGGTAGTGTGTAAGGCAAATGGGAAATGGAGGTTGTGTATCGACTATACGGATATCAATAAAGCCTGTCCGAAGGACCCTTTACCTTTGCCACACATTGACCAGATAGTGGACTCCACTGTTGTGGGTGACCTGCTATCATTCCTCGACGCCTACTCAGGAAACCTCTAGATTTTCATGAGGAAGGAAGCTGAAGAGAAAACTGCGTTCATGACCCCGTGTGGCACGTACTGCTTTGTACAGATGCCTTTCGGGTTGAAAAGCGCTGGTTCGACATTTGCCCGAGCAGTCCAAATCGGTTTTGAGCCCCAGCTACATAGAAATATGGAAGCCTATATGGATGATATAGTGGTCAAAACCAAGGACAAGGCCACACTCATGCAGGATATGGAAGAAACATTTGCGAACTTGCGCAAGATTAACCTGAACCCAGAGAAGTGTGTGTTCGACGTCCCATCCGGCAAACTCCTTGGTTTCTTTGTGTCTCAACGCGGAATCGAAGCAAATACCGACAAGGTCAAAGCAATTGAGCAGATTGAGGCACCAAGATGTGTCAAAGACATCCGTAAGCTCGCCGGCTGCGTTGCTGCACTAAGTAGGTTCATCTCCAAATCTGCTGAGCGCGCTGCAATATTTGAAGAGACACCTATCCTCCACGCCAACACTAGACGCGCCTAAACTGCAAGAGTCATTGCTGCTATATCTAGCGGCAATGAATCAAGTGGTCAGTGTTGCGCTAGTAGCACAGAGGGAGTTTGAGGAAGAAGCAGCGGTAGCGGCAGATTCATCGGATGATGGGCCAGAGCTCTCCCCGGCAGGGCCTGATGCCGGCAAGGCAGAGTCCCCAGCAAGGCTTGGTCTCGGCAAAACAGAGTCTGCGCAAGGAGGCTAAGTCCAACATAAGAAGAAGATGGTACAGCACCCGGTCTATTTTGTCAGTTCCCTCTTGCAGGGGGCTAGATCAAGATATTCCGGTATGTAGAAGCTACTTTTCAGCTTCCTTATGCCTTGAGGAAGCTGTGCCACTATTTCCAAGCGCACGAGATCACCATCGTCACTCTCCTCCCTTTGCAACGGATCTTGCACAACCCATATGCAACTGGGAGGATTGTGGAGTGGGCGTTGGAACTATCAAGGTTTGGCCTCAAGTTTGAAAGTACCTCAACAATCAAGAGACGAGCCTTGGCAGAGTTCATACCAGAATGGACCTCAACACCCGACGAAGAGATTCAGGAGATCACCCTTCCCGGGAAGGAGACTAGCCGCGATTGGATAATGTACTTTGATGGAGCATTCTCGCTGCAAGGTGCTGGTGCCGGCGTGCTACTCGTCACACCCACCGGAGAGCGCCTCAAGTATGTAGTCCAGACGCGCTTTCCCCGGGAAAAATAAACAAACAAAACTATAGAGTACGAGGGACTGCTTGCTGGTCTTAGGATCGCGGCAAACCTCGAAATCAGGAAGCTTATCATTAGGGGTGATTCGTAGCTTGTCATGAGGAAAGTCAACAAGGATTACTAGAGCCCGTTGATGGAGTCCTATGTGGATGAAGTGAGGAAGTTGGAGGAGCAATTTGACGGTTTGCAGGCAGAACATGTTCCTCGAGCAGAGAGAAGCATTGCTGACGACTTGTCCAAACGCGCTACCCTCAAGCTACATGTGGAACGAGGTACCTTTGTGCTTCAATTAACCCAGCCATCCATTGAGCCATCTGCGGGACAAAACAAACAAAGGAAGGTAGGCCCCGGCAAGTACTTTCCTGCTGAGCTCCCAGGAGCCGCCGACAAGGACGTTGCCGGGTACCCCGAGCTTGCCGGGGAGCAGCAACCTCTGGCAGGGCCCCAAGCCCCGACCGTAGAGGCAGCTTCCCCAACGGCTGAACAAGAGCCTTTAGTCCTTGCCGTGGAGCCCTAGGCTCCGGCATGGGCGCAACACCGTCCGTTTTCTCCAAACAGGGGAACTCCTCGAGGAACAAGAAGAGGCAGAGAAAGTAGCCCGTCGGTCCAGCATGTACCGGTTTGTGGATAATGCCCTATACAGAAGGAGACCGAACGACGTGATATTGAAGTGCATTCCTCAGGAGGATGGACTGGAGCTGTTGGCAGAGATACCTGGAGGCATCTGTGGCTCCCACATAGGGTCAACCGCCCTCCAGGATGCAACTGCGCTAGTAACCGAGTGTGAAGCATGCCCATTCCATTCAAAGAAGCTTCATCAACCGACTCAAGCTCTTCAAACGATCCAGGATGCAACTGCGCTAGTAAGCAGTGAGAAAGGTGACAGCACAATTAGCCGTCAAGTTCAAGGGACTAGTCTGCCGTTTTGGTGTGCCAAACAAAGTCATCACCGACAACGGCACGCAGTTCAGGAGCCGCACTTTCATGCAGACGTCCCAGACCTTGGTAGCAAGGTTTGTTTTGCTTCTGTTGCTCATCCTAGAAGTAACGTCCAAGCTAAGAGGGCGAACGCAGAAGTATTGCGAGGCCTCAGGACCAGAACTTTCGACAGGCTACACAAATGCGGAATACGCTGGTTTGATGAGTTGCCAATGGTTCTTTGGACAATTAGGACGACACCGAATCAAGCCACTGGCCAGACACCCTTTGCCCTGGTATACGGGGCAAAAGTAGTTCTCCCCACGGAACTCATATACGGGTCACCCCGAGTGCTCGCTTATGATGAGCTTGAGCAAGAGCAGTTTCACCAAGATGACGTGATGCTCTTTGAGGAAGATCGTCTTTAGGCTGCGCTACGAGCCACTCGCTACCAGCAACCCTTGCGCCGTTACCATAGCCGCAAGGTTCACGCCCGAAGCCTTGAGGAAGGCGACCTTGTTCTTCGGCGGAACCAATCCGCCAAGAATTCAAACAAGTTGACGCCAAAGCGGGAAGGCCCTTATCAGGTAATACGAGTCACCAGGCGGGGCGCTGTCCTCCTGGAGACCGAAGAAGGCATTCCGGTGAGCAGTTCCTGGAATACCAAACATCTTCGCAAGTTTTACCCCTAAGGCATGGTAGCTGGGTGATGATACCAAAGACCTAGGGTAGGGTCACATGCCTGACTTAAGTACCCTACCCAAGTTCACTGCCCTAGAAGCTCAATGACATTCCAAAGATGACATAAGCTGCCGATTGATATGGCCCAAGAGAGCAATTCACTCGATAGCTTACCTCACTCAGATAACTCAACTCCACTCGGAAGGATGAAGCCACTCGACCGTAGAAGGAACTACTTGACTCCTGTATGTCAAAGGTCTCATAAGGCCAGCAACGGTCGAGCATTCACTCCGCAGTAATGATAGCCTTTATTATCCTTTATTACAGGCGTTATCAGTAACGTCCTGCCTTTATGTACATTGAACCCTCTGTAACGTGGGGCGATTGGGGTCTTGGCACACTCTATATAAGCCACCCCCTCCTCCGGTACAAGGGTTTGCACCCCCTGTAACACTTATACACATACATATTCTAGTCAACCGCCTCCGGGAACCGAGACGTAGGGCTGTTACTTCCTCCGAGAAGGGCCTGAACTCGTAAACACCTTGTCTACAGCCTCACCGTAGCTAGGATCTTGCCTCCTCCTACGTACCCCCCATTCTCACTGTCAGACTTAGTACCACGACAGTTGGCGCCCACCTTGGGGCAGGTGTTTTAGCGACTTCCTGTGAGGTTGCAAGTTTTTCCCCGATGTCCATCATCATGGTTTCCGGCGGCGGTCTGGCGTTGGGCCGTGAGATCCGACTCGGTGGGCTCGTCTTCATCACCGACGACTCCGCTTGGCTCCAGGAGGACCCCTCAACGCCGAGGCACTGCCCGTCCGTGGAACAGCACACTTCCGCGCTAGTGCTTGCAGCGTCGTTCTCCGGCAGATGTCGACTCAGTATCGGTCGGCTCCTTCGTTGTCTGTTGATCCCGCTGGTTGCCGCCGCAAGCGATCCGGTCGGTCGCGGCTTCAGCGGTGAGAGAAGCACGCGGTGGCCCGTCAATCGGCCGCCCCCAAGTCGCGGCCATCAAGCCCGACATGTACCACTACGGGCTGGTTGACCTGTCGATTAGTTCCGTAGACACGCCTTCTGAGTGCGGGAGTAGTTACCCCGTAGTAGAGGTCCTCATGGTCGACTCATGGTGCAATCCACCGGATACACTTGCGGCGGAAACGGATGCAACAACGATGGTCAGTCATACGACCACAATGGGTACATACCCGAGCCCCTCACTACCGAGCAAAGGGGAGAGCTCTGCCGCCGCAACAAGATGCACTCTATACCCCCATCTTGGGAGAAACTCCAGAAGCCCGAGCTCTAGAAGACACGCGCCTTGCCACTGTGCCCGAGCGCGTGAGGCTGGAGAACCTCCAGTGTTCGCTCGGCGATCGAGCCCGTCGATTGATTCGTGAATCCAGTCAATGGCCGCAGCTGTTGTTTCCGCGCGAACCTCAGGTATTCCCCGATACAGAACCTTGCGGCTGCTGACCGCATCACATAATCGATCTAGCCGTCCTAGTCAGAGGCTGGAAGAGGCCTGCAGCAGATTCGGGCACTACTTCAAATGGCTAGAGAGCAGAATGCAACCATTTCCCAGTCGCGCAACTGGATTCACAGCAGATCGGTGGCGGCGAACACCGTTTGGTCGGCCCATAGCCCAAGATCACCTCCGCGGCGTGAGGGTCATGGACCCCGTCAAGAGGAACACCTGGGTTGGAACTATGATCAGTATGACCATCGACCCGGTGTCATTGATCGCCGTCGAGTGCCTACGCCTCCTTCGGGAAGTGGATCGTACTCACCCCGATGACATGACGGCAAGCGTCTGCATGGTGACGAGCGAAGGGTCCCCGTGGATCCCCGAAGACCTGGCTTTGATGCGAGATCGATTCTTGTGCAAGGCATGGTCGAAAGGAACCGGTCGTACCGACAAGGACAAGACAGAGATTGTCCAAGTGGCAGCAGAGCGTCTGTTTCTGGGCCCGAGTGTTTCAGCAATGCCATCAGGGCCACCGAGATTCCGCCCAACTTCAGACTGGCAGCGGGAGTGAGCAAGTTCACCGGCGATTCAAAGCCAGATACTTGGCTAGAAGTTTACCGAGTGGTTGTGCAGATTGGTGGTGGCAATGATGATGTGGCTATGAAGCACCTCCCCTGATGTTGGGGGGCTCGGCCAGAGCTTTGCTAAATCAGCTGGACCCTGGGAACATTTTCAGCTGGGAGGAGTTGGCCCGAGTGTTCGTCAGGACTTTCGAGGGCACCTGCAAGGGGCCCGCCGGACTGGCAGAGTTACAACATTGTGTCCAGAAACCGAATGAGACTTTGAGGGATTACAGCTAGAGATGGACCACTCTACATCATACGGTGGAGAACGTGTCCGAGCATCAGGCAGTCTGCACCTTCAAAGAGGGCGTACGGTACAGAGAGCTCAACGTGAAGTTCGGTTGGACATGAGATATGTCTTTGACTCCGAAGATGGAGATAGCCGGTCGATACACCAACGGAGAAGAAGTAGATCGACTCCGTAGTGGCAAGAAACTAGTCAGCCAAGATGATCAGAATTCCAATCAGAAGTAGAAGCGTAAAGCAGAGCCTGCAGTTCCAGGAGAGGCTGCGGTTGTTACCCAGGAGAAAGTTAAAGGGAGACCTAAAGGTCCTTGTATCCCCAAGAAAGTGAAAGACCAAGCGGGGAATGACGTGCTTGATTTACCGATTCACATGAAGAATGATGAAGAGGGGAATTTGGTTTACCCCAAACATACCATTCGACAATGTCGGCTACTGATTCAGAACTTCTAGAAGGACCAGCCCGCTGAGAAAGAGAAAGAATCTCAGGAGACCGAGGACAAAGAAGGGGATGGAGGTTACCCCCAGATCAACTCCACCTTGATGATTTTCGCTGATGTTGAAACCAAGAGTCGACTGAAAGTTATCAACAGAGAAGTCAACATGGTTGCTCCGGCAACAGTGACGTACTTAAAGTGGTCTAAGTCTCCCATTACATTTGACTAGTCTGACCACCCAGCGCAGATTGCTACCCCCGGGCGGCAAGCGTTGGTGGTCGACCCAGTTATTGACTGCACACGGTTGACTAAAGTTCAGATGGATGGCTGCAGTGGTCTGAATATCCTGTACGCTGAAACCATCCGGGTAATGGGCATTCCGATGTCCAAGCTGAGTGAGAGCAACATGAGATTTCACGGAGTCATCCCTGGGAAGAAGGCCGACTCACTTGGTCAGATCACCCTTGATGTGGTTTTTGGTGACTCGACTCACTACCGCAAAGAAAAGTTGACATTCAAGGTGGTGGACTTCCACAATGCTTACCATGCAATTCTAGGCAGGCCCGCCTATGCCCGTTTCATGGCTCGAACGCATTATTTATACCTCAAATTGAAGATCCCAGGACCTAATGGCGTGATCACTATCACTGGAGATCGGCAGAAAGCAAAAGAATGCTTCCAGAAAGGCTCAAAAATTGCTAATGAGCAGATGGCAGCAATAGAGATGGAAGAATACCAGAAGAATGTGGATCCGAGTGATTTGTTGCGTGCTAAGAAGCCTGCTTCCGAGTCAGCATTCCAGTCGGCAGGAGAGACGACTCCTGTGCATATTCTTCCTATCGACCCCAATGCCGCTCCGACTCACATCTCAATCACACTCGACAGCAAATAGGAAGAAGCGCTCATCCAGTTCCTCCGTGAGAACTGGGACATCTTCGCATGGAAACCATCCAACATGCCAGGTGTACCCAGGGGACTGGCTGAGCACCGTTTATGGGTCAACCCGAAAGTGAAACCTGTGAAGGAACATCTCCGGCGGTCTGCCGCGGCGAAGAGGAAAGCAATTGGCGAGGAGGTGGCTCGGCTTCTGGCAGTTGAGTTCATCCACGAAATTTACCATTCCGAGTGGCTCGCCAATGTAGTAATGGTACCCGAGAAGGACAAGTTGCTCCACATGTGCATCGATTTCAAACATATCAATCGGGCCCGCCCGAAAGATCATTGCCCTCTCCCTCGGATTGATCAAATCATCGACTCGACTGTGGGTGTGAGCATTTGTCTTTTCTGGATGCATATTCTGGGTACCATCAGATCCGACTGTTTGGGCCCGATTAAAAAAAGACAACCTTCATCACCCCATTCGGGTGTTTTTGTTATGTTACCATGCCTTTTGGTCTCAAGAATGCCGGCACGACTTTCATGCACATGATCCAAAAGTGTCTGCTAAAGCAAATCACTCGGAATGTGGAAGCGTACATGGATAACATCATGGTCAAGTCATGTAAAGGTTCCGACCTACTGACTGACCTCGCTGAAACATTCGCAAACCTGAAAAGTTATGATATCAAGCTCAACCCGTCAAAGTGCACATTCGGAGTCCCGGGCGGCAAGTTACTCGGTTTCCTCATTTCCGAACGAGGGATCGACACTAACCGAGAAAAGGTCAGCGCTATCCTCCGAATGAAACGCCCCGTGCGTATACACGACGTTCAAAAGCTTACTGGTAGTTTGGCCGCATTGAGTTGATTCATCTCTCGTCTCGGTGAGAAGGCATTGCCTATCTACTGACTGATGAAGAAGTCTGAAAAGTTCGAGTGGAATTTTGAAGCTGAAGCAGCATTCGAGGAACTCAAAGCCCTACTTTCCAACCAGCCGGTGATTGCTGCCCCAGTCAGCAAAGAGCCTCTATTATTGTACATCGCAGCCACTGGACAAGTTGTCGGCATAGTACGCACGGTCGAGCGGGAAGAAGAAGGCAAAGCCTACAAGGTCCAACGTCCAATCTATTAAATTTCTGAAGTCTTGACACCCTCCAAGCAGAGATATCCACATTATTAGAAACCTGTGTATGGGATCTACTTGACCGCCAAGAAAGTTGCACACTACTTCTCAGATCATTCAATTTCAGTCATTAGCAACGCTCCATTATCTGAAATTATGAACAATCGAGATGCAACTGGTCAAGTGGCTAAATGGGCGATTAAACTCTTCTCGTTGGATATCAAGTTTGAAGCAAAGAAAGCTATCAAGTCTCAGGCAATAGTAGATTTCGTTGCCGACTGGATCGAACAGGAGCAGCCGACTCAGATCCAGTCGGACCATTGGACCATGTTCTTCGATGGATCCAAGATGCTGAACGGATCCGGTGCAGGTGTAGTCTTGGTGTCCCCCGGAGGTGACAAGCTCAGTTATGTCCTGCAAATTCACTTTGATTCTTCGAACAACGAAGTTGAATATGAGGTGCTTTTCTATGGGTTGCATATGGCCATTTCACTCGACGTCCGTCGCCTAATGGTATACGGCAACTCGAACTTGGTGGTCAATCAAGTAATGAAGGAATGGGACGTCAGGAGCCCAGCGATGACCAGTTATTGCAGTGCAGTACGGAAGCTAGAAAAGAAGTTCGAAGGTTTCGAGCTCCACCACGTGCCCGGAATCAAGAATCAGCTTGATCACGATCTCGCTAAGATAGGCTCCACTTGGAAACCTATCCCCAAAAATGTGTTTTTGGAGCATCTGCACACCCCTTTAGTTAAGGAAGACCCCCGCAACCAATAAGTGCATCCAATCCAACTGAAATTGATGTCCCAGCCGTGGTCGACCTAATCATGGAGGTCTTGGTGATCACACCCGACTGGACAGTGCCATACATAACATAGTTGCTCAGACAGGAACTCCGAGAGGATGAAGATGAAGCTCGTCAGATTGTCCGTCGATCCAAAGCCTTCACATTGATTCAGGGTCAGCTCTACAGAGAAAGTGTCACGGGAGTTGCTCAGCATTGCATCACCCCCGAGGAAGGTCGAATGAGATTCACTCGGGAACCTGCGGCCACCAAGCTTCCTCCCGAACCATCGTGGCCAAGGCATACCAAACCGGGTTTTACTGGCCCCGTCCGAACGAGATGGCGAAAGATATCGTCGACAAATGCGAGGGTTGTTAGTTCTACTCAAACATGTGCCACAAACCTGCGTCTGCATTGAAGACTATTCCGTTGATTTGGTCGTTCGCCATTTGGGGGCTAGACATGGTTGGACCCTTCAAGACAGGTAGGAGTGGCTTCACCCATCTGCTCGTGGTAGTCGACAAGTTTACCAAATGGATCGAGGCCAAGCCCGTAAAGAACCTCGGTTCAAGCACCGCCGTCAGCTTCATCAAGGAACTGATATTCAGATATGGAGTCCCCCACCGTATCATCAAAGATAATGGCTTCAATTTTGATTCAGACGAGTTCAGAGCATTCTGTTCTTCCCAAGGTACTCGGGTCGACTACGCCTCTGTAGCGCATCCATAGTCGAACAGACAGGCAGAAAGGGTGAATGGCTTGATCCTTCAAGGGTTGAAACCGCTGCTGATGCGCGACCTCAAACACGTTGTTGGTGCTTGGGTGACTGAGTTGCCATCTGTTTTGTGGGTGCTGAGGACAACCCCGAACCAGTCGACCGATCAGACCCCCTTCTTCATGGTGTATGGCGCCGAGGCCGTACTTCCGAGTGATTTGCTGCACAACGCCCCTCGGGTAGAACTCTTCTCAGAAGCTAAAGCAGAACAAGCTCACCAAGATGCAGTCGACCTCCTGGAAGAAGAGCGCGAGATGGCCCTGATCCTCTCAACCATATACCAGCAGGACCTGCGTCTCCACGCCCGCAATGTTCGAGGTCGCGTATTCCAGGAAGGAGATCTTCTACTCCGAGTACGTCAGAAACGACTTCACAAGCTTGCTCCAGCCTGGGAGGGCCCCATCATCATCACCAAAGTACTCCACAATGGGGCATACCACCTCTAGAACGTAGCCAAGAAAATAGATGAGCCACGCTCATGGAATGCGGATCTGCTCTGCCAATTTTACACTTAAGGCACTTGACCAGACGAGTTGTAATAAGAATCCTCTAGTTTGTTTTTCAAAGACAAGTTTGCGACAACTCCATCATGATTGTTGTCCCAAAGGCACGTGTTCTCAAATCCCCCAGTGGGTGGCTTAGCTGCGAATCCGATTCGCCTAAGTTTCAAAAACAATCTGAATGAAGAGCAACCCCCTCACTCGGGGACTTAGCTGCGACCCAGTAATCACCTAAGTTACAAAAACACTCCGAGTGAAGAGCAACCCACTCACTCGGGGCTTAGCTGCGACCCGGTAATCGCCTAAGTTACAAAAACTCTTCGAGTGAAGACCAACCCTCTCACTCGTGGGCTTAGCTGCGACCCCGTAATCGCCTAAGTTACAAAAAAACTCCGAGTGAAGAGCAACC
>LR738714.1:337743175-337843511 GCA_902687465.1 Secale cereale
CCCCCCGAGCCTCCGCTGATGCCCCCCTTTGGCATATATTTATATCGTGTCCCGAAACCCTCGAAACGGGAACCCTTTTTCGCGATCTCATCTCTGTTCCGCCGCCGCCGCGCTTCCAAGATCGGGAGCACCAGGAGAACTCTTCCCGGCACCCTGCCGGAGGGGAGGATCACCACCGGGAGCCTCTCCACCACCATGGACGCCTCCCGAATGAGTTGTGAGTAGTCTCCCTTGGACCATGGGTCCATGACCAGTAGCTATGTGATGTTCTCCTCCCGTTCTTGTGCTTCACTAATTAGTCCTCGTTAGCTGCCCTACATGATCGAGGCACATATGTAATCCTTATGCTGTTGCTATGTTGAGTTTGCTGGGATCCGATGGATTGTGAGATTATGTTCAGATTGTGTTTGAGTAATATATTTGATCTACCTCTTTTATATTTATGTTCGTAAGTAATTCTTGCATGTTCTCCGTTGTTATTTATTGCTTTGGCCAAGTAGTAGGTAGTGACTCCAAGAGGGAACGTTATGCTTGATTGTGGGTTCATGCCCCTCGATGACTAGCTTGAGTGACAGAAACATGAGTCTAGGGAATGTGCTGTTGTCACAAGGGGGAAAACAACGGTGCTTGTGCCCGCGGGTGCAAGGATTGTTTACTTTACGCAAAGTTCTTTTAATGCAGTTGTATGTTGCTTTGAGTTAACACTATGGGTAGGACTCGCAACTTAATACCAGCGAGATGTTCTGGATAGATATCTCAAGGTGGATGATTAGTAGTAGATGCAGATGGATTTCGGTCTACTTGCCTTGGCGTACCGCCCATGCTTTGAACCTCTACCTTTCTTGTAACATAGTTAGCATTGGTTTGCGCAAATAATTCTGTCAATTGCCCAGCTGTAATTCGTTTACCTCACATAGCTGATTTATCGTCTTTTGGGAGAGAGACATCACTAGTGAACATCATGGGACCCCGGTCCATATTACCATCATTGATCACATCCGCTATTTACTTTCCGCTTTTACTTACTATTTGCAGCATTACCTATCACTATTATCACTTGCGTTTGATCCTTTGTAAACGACAAGGCCGGAGGGATTGACAACCTCTCTATACTCGTTGGGAGCAAAGTTATTTGTATCTGTGTGCAGGTCCACGTTGATTGCTAATATCTGGCGCCGTTAGCAGTTGACACCTTCTTGTTGAAACTGGGAGTCTCAGGGAAATCGATCCTTGGTATCTTTGCCAAGGGAAAACTTCCGCTACACTGCATCTCAAACCTTCCACTTGGGGTAACCAACGAGGGGCGAGAAGCCATCAGTGACCTTCCGGGAAGTTTGACCATGGAGTGTGATTTGACATGAGATTAAGCATATTGACTCAAGATTAAGCCATAGTGACCCGAGAATAAGAAAAAAATGAATTTTTTTTGAAACATTACTAAAAAATACTAATGGCGTTCTAGTAATGGCGCACCTATAGTGCGCCATTAATAGCCAAAACAGGTGCGCCACTAACAACCTTTTTTCTAGTAGTGATATGTTGTGTTCCTTTGCTTGCTTCCTGAATTTTTGCTCTTCAACCGTGCTAGTTGAAGTGGTATGTGATGTACATAGCGAGGGTTCCAGGAATTTACAGTTCATGGCAAACATGACATGAACAAGTCACCCACTACATTGATAGTTGCTTCAAAGGGTTTAAGACTAGGCGGGAAGTAGAGGATGCTTACTCCAAGTTTTTGCTCAACCAGAATAGCAATATTTAAGTAGGCAGCATGTGTGTTCTCCAGCCCGCGACAAGCATGGGAGCACGAGGCCGTGGCCGGAGTGAGAGAAAGTGTGGCGGTGCAGCCATCACGCTCCATGTAGGGCCAAAGAGAAGAACTCTGCTGCTCATGCGCAGCAGGGTCAGAGGCGGCGTTGGCCACGCCAAAAGCAGAGCGCTGCAACCTCCGGGAACCTTCTGGGCGACGCGGGCAGCCCAGCGCTTGGCATGAAGACGTCGAGCATCAGCCATGGCGACGGTTGGAGCAAGGAGGATTAAAACAGAGGAACTTCAGCATGGCCCTACCTGGCACGCCAAATGTCGGGATCAAGGATCCGTGATCCCTTGAAAGGTTCGAACACTTGGCCGTGTGCAAGGAACTTGCCTGCTCTCAACCAATCACACACCACACCAAGGCCATGGTTCGTCGAGCTCAATCTAGAGCGCCAGGGAAGGAAGGGACACGATGATTTACCCAGTGATGGAGTCATGGAATAAGGGGTCCTCGGGGCGACGGCCCATTGTATACGGGCCGTACTAATGGAGCCGTACTATGGCAGGAATTCTATGAAGCCATGGAGTATCCTCCAAGTCAAGAAGGCGCATGATCTCCTTTCCTTATTGTAATCTATCTTCGGTAACCCTAACCCTTTTGATGTCTATATAAACTGAAGGGTGTAGTCATTAGAGAGGGAGCAATCTTCATCCCCCGTAGCCTAGGGTTTGCTCATATTGGTCTCAAGGTAGATCAATCATGTAAACACATACATCGAATATAATCAAGAAGGAGTATGGTTTTACCTCTTAGAGAGGGCCCGAACCTTGGTAAATACCATATCCCCTATCTCATGTTACCATCAATCCTAGATCCACACTTCGGGACCCCCTACCCCAAGGTCTGCCGGTTTTGACACCGACATTGGTGCTTTCATTGAGATTTTCGTTGTTAGATCATCAAAAGGATCGATGGCTCAACCGATCAATAGATATCAAGGCCACACCGGAGGATCTCCCTCCCCTGGTCATCTCCTCGTGTTCGGCAGTGTTCTTTTTCACTCCCCACAGATCGCAGGTTCCGCCCCCGTAAAGGAATTCACTGGCTCTGGAGCCAGGCTCTGGCGGATCACTTACGAGACCCCCTTCCGAATTATCGGAGTGTTCGACACTTCCCCATGCTCAGCCAATAGACCACTTGGTAAACCTATTTTGTGTGATGGGGATCTCCGTTACCAGGTCAACGGCAAATGATCAGATCGGGCTTAAAACTGATAACCGCGAAATCAACACCCCTCCAGCTACGCACCTCATCGCCACCGTCGAGGGGGCCCAAGATGGATCACGACCTCACAAGGTGAGGGCGGTATACACTCGAATATCTAGCTCGGAATCAGACTCCGATCCAGAGGTGCATCCAGACTTAGACCCCAACGCATAATCTGGCCTTGTGTCGATCCGACCGCACATGAGCCCGGGTACGCGCTCTACAAGGTTTGAGCCAGACGAGATTCCATAAATCCCCGAGGATAGTCTGGGTCCGCGGCAGGAAGGGATCCTCAAAATTTTCCCACCCACACACCACACGGAATACTCTTCGGATCCCAAAAACCCAGACATATGGCACCTTATGCACGTCAAACAGCTGCCGAACAAGACAGTCCATCACTATTGGGCTAGATTTCTCCTGGTAAAGAATAGGATGGCACCTTGCTGTGACAAAGAAATAGTTAACGCTTTTTAGTTTAACTACAGGGACGAGGGCCTTTTAAATGCCCTCACACGTCGCTGGACTCAGAACTTCACTGAACTATCTGACCTTGTACGCAAATATTGCGCCATGGAGGACACATGGAGAGTGCAACAGATGAACTTAGAGCCACATCCGACCGCACACCATGCAAGGCCTCTCTTTAAGCGGGCCTACACAAATCGGTTGCGGGAGCATGAGCCTAATGAAAAGAAAACAAGACCCATATTAGTATTAGACGAATTGTTGGATAAGCCGTGCCCAATCCACTCGATCTCACTAGATTCAAACCCAACTCACAGACTTCAAGCCTGTTGGGTGGTAAGGCAAGTGGCCAAATATGGCTAGCCAATCCTGGTCCTTACATGTCCAAACAAATAGCCCTCGCCTTCACCACAAGACCATAGCGTCCTTACGGTATATGAGCCATTCTCTTCAAACAATAGAAGGAAAAAGGCTCTTCGAGATCTCAATCAAATATACCAGGTGCCGACTGCTCAGCAATGAGTAGCCACGCCTATTACCTTCAACGAGAAGGATGAGCCGAGCCACCGTAACAACCACGCACCACCTGCACTATCCTCGACCCAATCGTTGATAGTTTTCGGCTAACTAAAGTGTTGATGGACGGAGACAGTTGCCTCAACCTCATTTATGAGGAGACCCTAGACAAGATGCAGTTCAACAGGTCTCGAATCGAACGCAGTCACACCACGTTCCGGGGCATAATACCTGGAAGGGAGGCACACTGCTCGGGACACGTGGCACTGGATGTTGTGTTCGGCACATCTGATAACTACAGATCCAAACCTTGCTATTTCACATTATGCCTTTCCATACGGGATGCCACGCCCTTCTAGGACGTGAGTCGTTCTCTAGATTTCAGGCAATACCACATTACGGGTACATGAAGCTTAAGATGCCAGGGCCCAAGGGGGTGATCACGCTTCACAGCGATCCAAGTAAAGCCTTGCGAGCCGAAAATAAAACGACATCACTCGCCCTGGAAGCACTATCTAAAGCCCTCACGGCCGAAGAACTGACATCGGTGCGCACTAAAGTTGATAGGGATGATGTGGTCCTCAGTAAAAGGGAGAAGCCCACATCATTTAAACCAACAGATGAAATAGTCAAATTTCAAGTGCACCCAACAAACCCCAACAAAACGGCGTCCATTGGAGCATAGCTGGACCCCACAGTTGATGAGGCGCTATGGACATTTTTGCGTGAAAACTGGGACATATTCGCCTAGCACCCATCAGATATGCCAGGGGTACCAAGAAGACTAGCAGATCATAGCCTCAACATCCTGAAGGGATTTAAGACGGTGAAACAAACCATGTGCTGATTTTCCGAACCCAAATGAAAAGCCATGGGAGAAGAACTCACAAAACTGTCAGAGGCCGGATGCATCCGCGAGATCAAACTCCCCGAGTGGTTAGCAAATCTGGTTATGGTACCCAAGAAGGACAAATCCTGGCGGCTCTACGTCGACTTCAAGGACCTCAACAAAGCTTGCCCCAAAGACCCATTTCCTCTTCCGAGGATAGATCAAATTATCGACGCCACCACCGGACATGACTCGTTATGCTTTCTCGACGCATATTCCGGATACCATCAGATTAAGATGAAGGAGTCCGACCAGGCAGCAACCACATTCATCACCCCATGTGGCCCCTTCTGCTTTAACACCGTGAAGTTCGGATTATAAAATGCAGGAGCCACATACCAACGCATGATTCAAACACGCCTCGAACAACAAATCGGCAAAACAGTCAAAGCGTTTGTAGACGATGTGGTTGTAAAAACCAAAAACATCTACCAGCTAATCATTGACTTGAGCCTAACCTTCGACAACTTGAGGGCCTACGACATACGGCTCAACCGGAGAAATGTGTCTTCAGAATACCCGCCAGAAATCTACTCAGATTCATAGTTTCCCATAGATGAATCGAAGCCAATCCGACAAACATTAGAGCACTATCTCATCTCGCAATACCAACGGAGCTTAAGCATGTTCAGAAATTGGGAGGATGCGTGGCCTCCTTGAGCCGCTTCATTTCCCGACTCGGAGAGAAAGCATTACCACTCTACAAACTGCTCAAGAAGACAAAGAAGTTCCAATGGTCAGACGAAACAACCACGTCACTTGAAGAGATTATGACACTCCTCGCTGGCAATCCAATCTTAGCCGCGCCCGGCATCGGCAAACCTATGCTACTATATATTTCGGCCACCAATCAGGTGGTCAGTACACTGCTCTTAGTAGAACGGGAATCCGAGGGTCAGAAGTTAAAAGTACAAAAGCCGGTCTATTACATGTCCGAGGTACTAACGCCATGGAAATCGCGGTATCCGCACTATAAAAAGATAGTCTATACAGTTTTCATGGCGTCCCGAAAGCTACGAAACTACTTCCAAGAATGTTCGGTTACAGTGGCATCCGAGGTCCCTTGAATGACATAATAAACAATAGGCACGCTACTGGCCGCATCACCAAATGGTCCATCAAGATCCTTCCTTTCGAAATAACATACAAGTCCCGCCGGGCCATTAAATCCCAGGTGCTGGCCAACTTTTTGGCCGAGGGAACCGCAACCGGACTACCCAGGGCATACTCCACATACTCGCACTGGACAATGTACTTCGATGGCTCAAAGATGTTGGCCCGACTGGGGGCTGGGGTTATCCTCGTCTCCCCCACAGGCGACACAGTTTGGTACGTCCTTCAAATAATGTACGTGGACTCAAACAACGCAGATGAGTATGAGGCATTAATGCATGGCCTTCGCATGGCCACATCCCTGGGCGTTCAACGCCTCCAGGTAAGGGGAGACTCAAATATGGCAATGTCCCAAGTAAACGGAGAATTCAACGCCATAGACCCCAAGATGGCGGCATGCAGGAACGCGGTCCTCCGAATATCCCTAGAATTCCACCATGTCGCGAGAGAGAACAATCAAGCAGCCGACGTCCTTGCTCGCATGGGCGCCAAGCGTGACCCGGTTCCTAAAAACACCTTCCTCAAGTGGCTCTTTAAGCCCTGCGTGGTATGGCAGGGTGATGTCCTCGGCGCACTACCTGATGAGCCCACGCGCATTGCCTTGCTCGAAAATGAACATAACGATCCGGTCATCGATGGCTCCGGACTCGAGGATACACCCTCCGCACACGAGGTAATGCTGCAATCCCATCCTGGATAGAACCTTTGCTCGCCTACCTCACACAACACCAACTTCTGGAGGACCAAACCGAAGCTCTGCGCGTAGTCCGCCACTCCAAAGGATACAAGGTCCACGAAGGTGAACTCTATAACAAGAGTACCACAGGAATATTACAATGGTGCATCTCCGAAGAAGAGGGGCAACGGCTTCTGGCAGAGATACACAGAGGCATGGGCGGACACCACACAATAGCTCGGTCTTTGGTAAGCAAGGCTTTCTGAGCAGGTTTCCTTTGGCCTTCCACCTGCGAGGATGTCTGGACATTAGTCCAACAATGCGTCAGATGCCAGCCATTCGCAAATCCAAGTCACATGCCTCCAACAGCACTTCGGACGATACCAATAACTCCGGATTTTGTGGTCTAGTGGCTTGACATGGTCGGTCCACTCAAAGGGGGGGGGGCGAAGAAAAACAAATACATGGTGGTCATGCTTGATAAATTCACCAAGTGGGTCGAGGCAATGCATGTCACTTCGGCGGAATCCGGACCACTGGTTAACTTCATATCCGATGTCATACACTGTTATGGTGTCCCCCATGGCATAATTATCGATAACGGTACCAACTTCACAGCCCAGGAAGTTAAAGACTGGTGTGGTAAAATGGGCATTAAACTCGACTATGCCTCGGTATACAATCCGCGGACCAATGGACAGGTCGAACGAGCCAATGGACTCATCATGAGCGGCACTAAAACCTCGCTTAGTTTGATCCCTTGAACAATCATACTTCCATTGGGTTGAGGAACTCGATTCCATACACCACTCTTAACCGGTCAACTGGATACACACCATTTTTTATGGTATACGGTGTGGAGGCAATCCTCCCATGCGACCTTATCCACGACGCGCCTCGAGTGCGGATGTACGAAGAAAAGGATGCCGAGTTAGATTGGTAGGATGACTTGGATGCTCTGGAAGGAGAACGGGATATAGCTCGGGCTCGATCCACACTTTATCAGCAACAAGCACGGCGCTACTAGAGCCGCGAAGTCCGGACGAAGACATACAATGTGGGCGACCTCGTCCTCCGGCTCCTTGATAAGAAGAAGCACAAAATCTCGCCCAAATGGGAGGGCCCATACATCATTGATGATGTACTGGTAGGAGGAGCATATCGCCTTCACCGCCCGTCCAATGATGGTCTTGAATCGAACCCATGGAACGCAGCTAGGCTGCGGCGTTTTTATGCTTGAACTCTCCGCAATAATCCACACTCATCCTCACCCGTTTTTGTTTTTCTTCTTTTTCCCTTCTTTTTCCAATTTCGTCATAGGCGAATGTCCGGTTAAACTAAACTATAAAAGAAACTCGTATTGCGTACATCATTAAATGTATCACCCTGCTTTGCATGGGAGCTCCTTTAAAGGAGACGAATAATATAATATAAATCACAATCACTTTGATTGTAGCCTTCTCATATATTTCAATCTAACATATGCACTTATTTGACTTACGATATTTGTGAATCTGGGTTGCCTGGCTCCTGTGCTTACCCCTACGTTCCTGATTGTTCGGCTAGGGAGTAAAGGGAGCACCTCTGCGATTGTTACGACCGGGTTATCCGGCACCATACCTCAGACGGGTGAAGCTGAAAGCTAGCGTTCTTACAGAAAACAATAAGTCAGCCAAAGGGAAGTGATTAAGGCCTCGCGCTTACCACCACGGATTTTTTGCAGCCATTGGTCTCCATTGATCTCATGTATCCGGACTATATTTTACCCGAAGAAAGGAACCCTTGGAGGAACTATTTTCATCGGAAGATGTTTCTTATGTTAAATAGTAATATAACATAACTCTCCACACATGTTTCGTCTGTTCGAACCAGATGACCGGATTGCTTGGCTTCCGAAGAATTGCCTTGTTCCTCAATGCATACAATACGAAGCACTTCTCGATCACCGACGGGGAGGTAGAAGCCGATGGTTGGTTAAGACAGCATTCTTTTAAAACAAAAATAAGAATTCGGATCTAGCCCGGTCAATGTAAAGTACATACATACATAGAGTTTCCAAACTACTCATTCTCGACATTTTCTATCAATTGTTCTAAAGAACAATCTTTCTGCGAAGAGCGAATGGCTTGCATTACTTCCTCATACACCAAGCTTAATTGTATCTCTTGACCATCAGGGCCTACAGGACCAACCCGGGTCATATGCACCAGGTCCAGCTTGGTGAAGCGGGTATTTACTATCGCCCACGCCTCGTGCGCTCCTTCCCGGCTGTAACATCCCAAATTTTCAATTTGGAATGTTATACATAGATCATATTGCATTTTCATGTTTTTGCATTTTGTTCGTGGAGTTCCTCGAAATTCTAAACAACTCAAGGACCTACGGAGAGAGTTGGGAATTTTACCGTTTTCGTATTTGAGTTCGCTCGAATACCGGTACGAGGACAGTGTGATTCTAATTATTTTCTCTCCTAAAAATATTTCTAAATACCAAATATGAGCGGAGATAATATGACTTCTCCAAAAAAACAGAAATATTGGAGGAAAAATGTTAAAATCACTTTTGATATTTTTCTGGATTTATTTGCGAATTTATTTGCATAGGAAAAATACTCGTTTTTCAAAATTGCATTTAGGTCCGGGAAAAATGTTCACTTTGTCCTAAATATTATTAGAGGACGGTGAAAATTTATTTCGGGAATTTTGGAGTCCGTTTGGTATTTCTTTCGTTAGTTTTTCTGCGCCGGGACTCTTTTAGAAAAAATGGAACCGACTAGGAGTCTTACTAGCCCAGGACTCCTGGTTTTTATAAGCGCCCGAATCCGGCCCGACGCCCCAGCCCGCAGCCGGCCCTGCCCCCAAACCGTAGCGCGCCGCCCGCCGCCGCCGCTGCCGCTGCCGCCGCCCCGCGCTGCAGCCACCGCCGCCCCGCGCCGGAGCCGCCGCCGCCCCGCCGCCCCGCCGCCGGATCCCGCCGTCGTCGCCAAGGTATACGCCGCCGCAACCATCATTTTTTTAAAGAATCGATCGGTTTTTTATAGGAAAAACCCTAGATCTGTTTTTTTAGAATAGATCGGTTCGGTTTTCGTCGGTTTAGTTATTTAGCGGATGTTCGTCCGTACGTTCGTTTTAACCAACGGTTTTCGTTAGTTAACCGCAGACAGCGAACGTTTGTTCGTTAGCCTGTTCGTCGTTTTGCTTTTTCAGGGTTTTATCCGCGGTTATTCCGATCACGATTTCTGCCCTGATCTTATTTTTCGTTTTTCTTTTCGCTCGAGAGTCGGAATCAGGTGATTCAGAATCCCAGATCTTCGTCTCGAAGCCCTCTTTACGTTTAATCAACCTGAACAAAGTTTTGGCTACTGTAAAGTTTGACTTTAGGCCAACTAGTAAACCGAAGCTTGTTTCTTTCGCAGTCTGAGTTTCGTTGCTTCTTTCGAGTTGATTCTTTTTGCAAACCGGAGTTCTTAAGTTGAACTTTCTGGTTAGATCTCTTATTTGAGTTTTACTCGTGCATTAGTTAAGTACTTATTGTGTGTTTGTTTGATTGCGATAGAGTACCCAGAGTGCGCCGCTTGCTACTTTGAGTCTCTAGGTTTTGCGGATCATCAGCAAGGCAAGTAACACTTTGATCATACTTTCCAACTACCCAGTTTTCATTGCATTAGTCCAACCCTCACACATTGCTTGAGTAGGATCAATTAACTTGTGGGATTGGGAAGTAGTTTGAGGTAGTACCTATTACCTGCAATACATTCAAACCTTTGGGAGTTACTTCTACGTTGCCGTTAGGACATGCTATGCTCGTAGACGTGGATTGGGTGAGTGAAATCCATGACAGATGTCACATCCCTAGCTTCTGGTAATGCACTAGGCTAGCTTCTTGTGTGCATCATGTTTAATCTTGAAAGAAACTTGAAATGGGGATGGCCTAAACCCTAGCAGTAAAGCAATTCAACTAGGGTCAATTAAAATATTTTCAATGAACCCACAATGCCCCTTGGAAAAGTTCATCATTTTTGGATTGATTAAAAACCCCTGCCAATGTTGCACTTATTTCTAGGACCATTCTGGATTTTTGAATTAAATCATATCTTATTTGCATTTGGGCATTTAAATATTATATATTAATTTAAATGCTCAAATAATCCTAAACTGAAATGTTCCATGTTGGTTATATGCTAAACAGTGGGCATGAGCAGTTTGGTGATTTTTGAAAATGCCTAAGCATTTTTAGAAAAGCCACAAAGTTACAAAAGAATTAGAAAACAGAAGATAAAATAAATAACAGAAACAGAAAGAAAAGACAGAGAGAAAGGAAGCCCACCTGAGCCACTTACCTGGTCTCCCTGTAGCCTGGTGGCCCAGCAGCTCGGCCCAGCCCACCTGGCCCTCCCCCTGTCGTCTTCCTCATGACAGAAGGACGAGCGCGCGTGCCGGCGCGTGGTCGCCGCACTCCAGCCACCTCCTGCCTGCTTGCTTCCTCCCCGACCCCCTGGAGACGCCACGCACGCCCCCAGGCCCCTCTCACTCCCCCTCGATCTCTCTCCCTCCCCTCTGTTCTCTCACACGCAGCCACCGAGCGGAGCTCGTCGCCGCCGCTCGTCACCACCGCAGCCAACGTCCCCCTCTCGCCTCGCCGGAGCACCCAGTAGCTCCGCCTCGTCCATCTCTTCCTCCTCGCCGAGCCGCCCGACGCCGGAAGCCCCGAAACGTCGCCGTCTTCGTCTTCTTCAACCTTCGGCCGCCGACGACCTCACCGTCAAATTCGTGATGGTTGGCGCCTCCCCGAGCTTCCTGAGACCCCCGTCGTCCTCGCTGTGAGCTCCACTGCGTTTCCCCTCTCTCCTTTTCGCTTGCCCCTTGCCGTAGCATCGTTCCCGCCGTGGCCGTAAGCTTCTCGCCGCCGGCGATGTTGCAGCCGTGGCCACCGTCGCCCAGGGCGGCAACCGAGCACACAGACGTGCTCAGCGCAACACCAGAGGCCCAAAACCCCCTCCCGTTGCTCCTCCCGTGCCCCGTATCACCGAAACCACCGAGGCCCGATTCCGGCCGCCGCCCCTGAGCTCGCCGCCGACAATTCCGGCCACCCCAGCCTCCGCCAACGCCACCGTTGGATGTGCCACTCCGTCCTCTTCCCGTAGCTGCTCCCTGCGCGCCAAAAGAACCCCCGTAGGTGAAACCCGACGCGCTCCGCCGCGTCCAGCCTCGCCGGCGGCTAAACGCCGGCGGGATGACCGCTTTGACCGGCGAGGTTAACCTCCCCCGAGTCGCTGACAAGTGGGCCCTGGGCCCTGTTAGTTTAATTTAAGTTTTGTTAAGCTTAATTAACCCTACTGACACTCACATGTGGGCCCTCGCGCCTAATTAGGTTAGTCTAAACTTTCCTGTTTAGCTTAGTACTAATCCGGTGGACCCCACATGGCAGTTTGACTTTGGCTAAGTCAACACCGACTGGACCCACCTGTCATGCACACAAACCAGCCCTTAGACACTGACCAGTGGGCCCCACTGGTCAGGATTGACCCGAACATCCCTGTTGACTTGCTGATGTCAGCATGACCTAGTGCTGACGCAGTAACTATTTTCTGGGATTTTAAATAAATCTTAAATGATTTATTTATTTCAGAAAATAGCCAAAACTTCTAAAAATCATAGAAATTAGTCCATAACTCAGATGAAAATAATTTATATATGAAAATTGATCAAAAAAATTCAAGGAATCTGTTTATGGCATTTTCATGCATGTTTGAACAAGTTAAACCTGCTGATCAGGTCAAATCAATTAAATGGCATTTAAATAATCACATATGAAGTTTGAATTTGAACCTTTGGTTCAAACCAACTTCATTGAATTATGTTGCTAGTTGCATTAGCTCAATAAACAGCATATTGCCATGTCATGATCATGCATCATATTGTCGCATTGCATTGATTGTGTTCTTTCTCTGTTTGTCGGTTTTGTTCCCTTTCAGTAGACGTGTTCCGACGATGAGTTCGATGACACCTATGAAGACTCATTGTTATCTTCAGAAGTGCCAGGCAAGCAAAACCCCATTGAGCATTCCGATACAATCCCACTCTCTCGCTCTTGCTCTCTTTTACTGCATTAGGACAACAACGCTTCAATTGTTACCTACTGCGGTAGTTGAACCCCTTTCCACTGCATGACCCGTCATTGCCACAGTAAATAGTTGAAACCCACTAGTATGAGTAGGAGTTGTTTGAGCCATGTTGTGCCTACTCATTCATGCTTTCTGGTTATGCCTGCTATTGCTTAGGGTTGTGTCAGGTCTGATTCATCGGGGATGAATTGGAATGTGGTGAACATGTCCTACTGTTGAGAGCTAAGTGTGTGAACATGATTTGGTAAAGGTAGCGATGAGAGGCCATGTAGGAGTACATGGTGGGTTGTCTCATTGCAGCAGTTCTCAGGAACTGAGTTCTGTGTAGGTTGGTCCATGAAACAGTTACTACCACACATTGGGATCCTTAATTGACTCTCTCGACTTATTAATCAACATGATCTCTGTCCAGGAGTTGCAACTAGTTTCTGGTGTTTGTAGTTTACTGGAGGTCGTGCGCAGCGCTGACCCTCGGGGTGGGATGTGACGCGGCAGGTACGTGGCACGGTGTACCGATTGCCCGTTTGGTGATGCGGGAACCCTGTACACATCGTTTGGGGCCGTGAGCGACACCCCGGCCGGATCTCCCCACGGATGGAACCCTAATAGGCGATAAACCTGGACGAGAGACTTGTGTGGTTAGTCAGGTCGTGGACGACACCCTCGCTGGGCGTCTGCTTGAAGGTTGCCGAGTACATGTCGTGTAAACGGCGGTAAGTGGTGAGAGCGTGTGTTAAAATGTACACCCCTGCAGGGTTAAATATAATCTATTCGAATAGCCGTGTCCGCGGTAATGGACTTCTGGGTTGCCTATTACAGTTCATAGACAAGTGAAAGTGGATACTCTAAAACGCGCGAGATAAGCGTGAGTCCTATGGATGGCCTTCTCGTAGGGAGACGGGAGCGGATCCATAGTGGTGTATTGATTGGTGAATATGTGGACTCGTGTGCGCCACCTCAAAAGAGTTACTTGTAGTTGTAGTCTAGGATAGCCACCGAGTCAAAGCTGGCTTGCTGCAGTCAAACTCCACCACCCCTTTGTTGATACTGACGCATATGTAGATAGATATGATGTAAGTCTTGCTGAGTACCTTTGTACTCACGTTTGCTTAATTTATCTTTTGCAGAGAGACTTCAGTCTCGCTAGTGGTTCCGCGTGGACTTCGATGTTTAGCTTGTTACCTCAGCTACGATCTTGTACCCTTGGGAGGGTCTTGTAGATAGTCAGGCTTTTCAGCCTTCTTCATTTGTAGTTGTCTGTACTCAGACATGTTATGCTTCCGTTGCCTGTATGCTCTCTATGTTGGGTCATGTGACCTCTGTTTGTAATAAATGCTATGATGGCTCTTCTGGGCCTTATCTATATGAGTTGTTGAGTTATGTTGTGATGCCATGTTGTGCAGCACATACTTGCATGTTATGTGTACGTGTAATGTGTATTGTTATGTGTGGGATCCGACACCTAGTTGTTTACCTTTGGAAGCCTATCTTACAGGGAAATGTCTCCTAGTGCTTCCACTGAGCCTTGGTAGCTTGCTACTGCTCCGGAACACTTAGGCTGGCCGGCATGTGTCCTTCTTCGTTCCTGTGTCTGTCCCTTAGGGGAAATGTCACGTGTTGTTCCTTTAAGTCCTTGTAGCTTGCTACGACTTGGGTTCATACGTTGATGACCGACACGTTCGTTGCTGGGTCATGAATGCCTGTCTCTGTAATTTAGTGCCACTTTTGGTTTATAACTGGTCATGTCGGCCCGGGTTCTCTATCATATGGATGCTAGCGACACTATCATATACGTGAGCCAAAATGCACAAACGGTCCCGGGCCAGGTAAGGTGACACCCGTGGGGAGACCGTGCGTGAGGCCGCAAAGTGATATGATGTGTTACAGGCTAGACCTGTGTGACTTAGGATCGGGGTCCTGACAGCTTTGGTATCAGAGCCTGACTGCCTGTAGGATTAGCAAGCCAAACTGGTCGAAGTCGTGTCTAGAAACTCTTTAGTTATGTAAGGGAATTGTTTGTGGAAGGGAACGTAAGGCTCTTTTTACTCCTTTACCTTATGACCTTCTGATCTGAGTCACCTTCTTCTTTCTATGGGGATTAAGAACTAGGATTCTCATTCTATTTATCAGGATCACGTTATTGTGGATTCAACCCTCAGTTCAGTTTCTACTACTTCTGTTTGCTTAACTATTGGTCTCAGAACCTTGACATGATGATGTTAAGTGGATATGCTACCCTATTGATTGGATCTCAAAAGTACTTTCGAGCATTTACAGCCGTTATGCTGTCCGAGTCATCCCAGGTTTCTAAATAGTCTGATGCATTTGCAAACCTTTCCTCCCTGTTTCCGATGTCCTTTTAGGCCAGATTAATCACACTAGTCAGTGTGTTGAGGTACTCTGTTACCTGGATATATATGTTGGAATTATTATTATGACCCTAGCTGTCTTAGAAGACCACCCAGTAAGCTAGCAATGCTTTATATTCACAGTGTGATGAATCTGGCCATTGTTCTCGAAAGCATCCCGTGATGCCATTTAGTTAGTAGGCATTATATTTCTGGGTTCTTGAATCCAAGATTCATTCTACCTACTTCATGTTGGTAGTATTTGCTCGTTCCTTTAGGATATTAGTAACCTTGTGATAGTCCTCGAGGTCCGTGGTATAACCTTCTTCCAAATACCATGAACCATCATGGCAGAAATTCTTCTGAACCAAAAGATCACAACCCGAGTGCTCTTGAGTAGTACTCCATTCATATTGTGACTCTGCCAATTCTACTTTCTGCATGGATTATCCGGAAGGAATATGTTGAACTCGTTCGACCTGTTAATCTATGCATCCACAACTCAGAAGTTATATGTTCCTTGAGTTGTCTCCTTTTTAGTTGTATTATGACCCTCGTTTATCAGTTGATAGTCAGGAGTAGTTGTGCACTCGTGTTCATCGATGCCTTTTACTCTTGTGGTCTGTCAAGCCATTCTATTTTGGATTGACTAGGGGAAAACAAACTCCAGTACCTTATCCATCCAGGATTGGGTCAAAGAAATTGTACTCCATAGATGAAGAATGTTAATCCAGCTTCTAAACTGTTCTATCCTGGAGTATTACCATCTTTATGTCAAGAATGTCATGGGCATTGCACATCATCCTATGAACTCTTGATACAGTAATATTTCTCACCATCATTGTTCATCCCTCGGTTTCCGTGTTATTGTAACCGGAATGCTGACAATTGAATTGTGATGTGTGAAATCAATTCTACTAGCAACTTCGTTGCTTGGTAGTTAAATGGACAATAACCTCATCCTTAGCGCACCCTAAGGTTGATCATGCTATCTAGTCCATTTTCTTGGTGCACCTCTTGATTGATGAGTTAGGACTTTGTTAACTCCTCGCTCATTTGATCATATCATCTCGCCCTGAAAAGCAAGATTGTTTGCGAGCTTAGTAACATATCGGTGGTTCGTGATTTTCCGGCTATCTTCCCGAAGTATCACCGGGTTGTCCCCTGACCAATGCGTCGAGCTCGTGATCAAGTTGGTTTCATATAAACCACCCCTTCTCCAAGAATCTATGTTGGATACCCTGAACTAGTTGGTTATGCTAAACAACAACTTGGAGAGTTGGAGGATAAAAGCTTGCCAGCTTAGTTCATCTCAAGGGGTATATATGCGCATGTTGAAGATAGATGATATCTTCTTCAATTGATCCCCGTGATCACTTGTGGATCTATTGTCTTGTCCAAAACTTTGATTTGAGTATGGGCTATCATCAAATCAAATCAGAACCAACGATGTTCATAATGTTGTCTTACTCGGGGATGATTCCTCGAGCCTACACCATTATATCCCCTTGGTCTGACCAATGCTACCACCTTGTTCAAATAAATTGTGGAATTCCATCTTCATGGATATCTCGATGACCCGTTGTTGAGCCCATCAACATCGTTTATCTTGACCACGATTCATGCTGAACATTTAAGCTAGTGTTGGAAACTTTGTAAGCATTGCCTTCGTGTTCCGTTCATGAGGTATATGTTGGATGAGAGGAGATACTTTCCCTAATTCATGTGTAATTGATGTAAGTTGCCACCGTGAGTTTGAGAAAGTTGTTTTGCTTCCTGTGGAATCATCCCAAGTCAGTCATGCATACATGCGAAGTATTCTGTGGTTTGGAGACTTGCAACCTTCACTCTATATGTATCCCTAGCACCCCAAGCCACTGATTGATTAGCTCAAGGAGAAGAGGTTCCTTCTTAAGAATCATGACTTATGTTAGGACTTCGCTATCCTTGTTGATGGTTCCCCACCTGAACTCGATAGTGTTTTATCATAAGACTGCTATGTGGTCATGCTTGTCTTGGACAACGTGTTCACAGGTTTGTAGCAGAACCAGCTCATGTTTTGGAGCTTGCTATCGTAGTTCATTCCCGAGAATCTCGCAACGTCGTCTCGACAAATTGTGTTGCAAACTTCCATTTTTCCTTCTAGACTAGATGAGTCTGGAATATTCTGACACCAACCAGAACTGAATCTCAGGCAGATATGATGTTTGGAGCCTTTCCCAAGAACAATAATATTGGTCTCTCGATAACCGGTAAAGTGGATGCCGCGACCAACACACCCAGCCGGAAGACCTGTTGTTGTAGAATCTTGATTAAAGAAGTTGGCCACCTCCCCATAAGGACTTCGTAGGATTACTCCCTAGTTGCTCCCTATGGATTGTTGTGCTCCTGAAGTCCGACCTTTTACTTGATGTTCTAGGTGCCAAACCATTCTGATAAATAGGTTGAGCTAGCACATCATGGGGAACATTAGAAGCGGAGTGCTAAATGTCTCTCGATCGATCATCCAGATTTTGCCCCTTGACAACGCTAAGGTGAAATCTGAGACAATGTTATCTTTCTTTGCATCTACATCATCCATCGCTATACATCATGGTCGTATGTTGTGTCGCCAGGATCCTTGACACGGATATTGGTAAAACCTTGATGAATATGGGAATACTCAAGTTCTTGAGAGCACGCACAAGCACTAGGTGTTATCTTCGACACCAACCGGGATTGCTCCCAGTGCTCTTGGTTATACTATAACCCCTCAAGAGTAGATTTACTCTCTACTGTTGGGATTCTTCCCAGTTACCAGAATCATTCCCAACATTTGCATTTTGTTCCCAGCTTGCACCGCCAATGTGCCAATTCTCCATGGGTTACCGTTCTCAATCACTGATGTTCAGGATTATCTTCAGCAATGGACTTGCCATGGGTCCCATCCATCTCCGGTGATAACCAAATCATCCCTTGTGTTGTCTTTAACAAGATAGTCCACATCATCCATTCTGGACGAGTATGTCATTCTTTCGGACTCCGTCAAATGATCGATTGTGTTTGCCTTAGGCTGGTATAGGGAATCTCAATGATCTCTATATCAAAAGTAATTCTTTTTGCCACTTAAAGAAATAATTCTACGAGTCACCTTCCCTAAAGGTGCCCCGTCTGGTGGTATCGTTACCATCACCTTAGGTGTGGAATTATTGCCGTCAAGTGAATCTTCATCATTTGTTTCACTCCATCCCTTTGGATGTGTGTCCCGTGTCTCAGCTCAAGAGATGTTTCGACGTCTCAATCCATGAGTTGATCTTGAATTGCTCGATCTTCGAGAAGATCAAATCCTGTAGAACTCACGTTCTTTTGTTATCGTGTTGGATGAAGCTTTGAAATCAAAGTTGCCAAGATCTACATGATGCTTTGAATCAAACATTTTTTTCGAGGACGGAACCGGGATCGAGAAGATTGTGTTAGATAGTGTCCCCTCCGATTTCTTATCTCACGTCCTGAATCTAGGGACGAGATTCTTGTTTAGTAGGGGTGAGTTGTCACATCCCTAGCTTCTGGTAATGCACTAGGCTAGCTTCTTGTGTGCATCATGTTTAATCTTGAAAGAAACTTGAAATGGGGATGGCCTAAACCCTAGCAGTAAAGCAATTCAACTAGTGTCAATTAAAATCTTTTCAATGAACCCACAATGCCCCTTGGAAAAGTTCATCATTTTTGGATTGATTAAAAACCCCTGCCAAAAATGTTGCACTTATTTCTAGGACCATTCTGGATTTTTGAATTAAATCATATCTTATTTGCATTTGGGCATTTAAATATTATATATTAATTTAAATGCTCAAATAATCCTAAACTGAAATGTTCCATGTTGGTTATATGCTAAACAGTGGGCATGAGCAGTTTGGTGATTTTTGAAAATGCCTAAGCATTTTTAGAAAAGCCACAAAGTTACAAAAGAATTAGAAAACAGAAGATAAAATAAATAACAGAAACAGAAAGAAAAGACAGAGAGAAAGGAAGCCCACCTGAGCCACTTACCTGGCCTCCCTGTAGCCTGGTGGCCCAGCAGCTCAGCCCAGCCCACCTGGCCCTCCCCCTGTCGTCTTCCTCATGACAGAAGGACGAGCGCGCGTGCCGGCGCGTGGTCGCCGCACTCCGGCCACCTCCTGCCTGCTTGCTTCCTCCCCGACCCCCTGGAGACGCCACGCACGCCCCCAGGCCCCTCTCACTCCCCCTCGATCTCTCTCCCTCCCCTCTGTTCTCTCACACGCAGCCACCGAGCGGAGCTCGTCGCCGCCGCTCGTCACCACCGCAGCCAACGTCCCCCTCTCGCCTCGCCGGAGCACCCAGTAGCTCCGCCTCGTCCCTCTCTTCCTCCTCGCCGAGCCACCCGACGTCGGAAGCCCTGAAACGTCGCCGTCTTCGTCTTCTTCAACCTTCGGCCGCCGACGACCTCACCGTCGAATTCGCGATGGTTGGCGCCTCCCCGAGCTTCCTGAGACCCCCGTCGTCCTCGCTGTGAGCTCCACTGCGTTTCCCCTCTCTCCTTTTCGCTTGCCCCTTGCCGTAGCGTCGTTCCCGCCGTGGCCGTATGCTTCTCGCCGCCGGCGATGTTGCAGCCGTGGCCACCGTCGCCCAGGGCGGCAACCGAGCACACAGACGTGCTCAGCGCAACACCAGAGGCCCAAAACCCCCTCCCGTTGCTCCTCCCGTGCCCCGTATCACCGAAACCACCGAGGCCCGATTCCGACCGCCGCCCCTGAGCTCGCCGCCGACGATTCCGGCCACCCCAGCCTCCGCCAACGCCACCGTTGGATGCGCCACTCCGTCCTCTTCCCGTAGCTGCTCCCTGCGCGCCAAAAGAACCCCCGTAGGTGAAACCTGACGCGCTCCGCCGCGTCCAGCCTCGCCGGCGGCTAAACGCCGGCGGGATGACCGCTTTGACCGGCGAGGTTAACCTCCCCCGAGTCATTGACAAGTGGGCCCTGGGCCCTGTTAGTTTAATTTAAGTTTTGTTAAGCTTAATTAACCCTACTGACACTGACATGTGGGCCCTCGCGCCTAATTAGGTTAGTCTAAACTTTCCTGTTTAGCTTAGTACTAATCCGGTGGACCCCACATGGCAGTTTGACTTTGGCCAAGTCAACACCGACTGGACCCACCTGTCATGCACACAAACCAGCCCTTAGACACTGACCAGTGGGCCCCACTGGTCAGGATTGACCCGAACAGCCCTGTTGACTTGCTGATGTCAGCATGACCTAGTGCTGACGCAGTAACTATTTTCTGGGATTTTAAATAAATCTTAAATGATTTATTTATTTCAGAAAATAGCCAAAACTTCTAAAAATCATAGAAATTAGTCCATAACTCAGATGGAAATAATTTATATATGAAAATTGATCAGAAAAATTCAAGGAATCTGTTTATGGCATTTTCATGCATGTTTGAACAAGTTAAACCTGCTGATCAGGTCAAATCAATTAAATGGCATTTAAATAATCACATATGAAGTTTGAATTTGAACCTTTGGTTCAAACCAACTTCATTGAATTATGTTGCTAGTGGCATTAGCTCAATAAACAGCATATTGCCATGTCATGATCATGCATCATATTATCACATTGCATTTATTGTGTTCTTTCTCTGTTTGTCGGTTTTGTTCCCTTTCAGTAGACGTGTTCCGATGATGAGTTCGATGACACCGATGAAGACTCATTGTTATCTTCAGAAGTGCCAGGCAAGCAAAACCCCATTGAGCATTCCGATACAATCCCACTCTCTCGCTCCTGCTCTCTTTTACTGCATTAGGACAACAACGCTTCAACTGTTACCTGCTGTGATAGTTGAACCCCTTTCGACTGCATGACCCGTCATTGCCACAGTAAATAGTTGAAACCCACTAGTATGAGTAGGAGTTGTTTGAGCTATGTTGTTCCTACTCATTCATGCTTTCTGGTTATGCCTGCTATTGCTTAGGGTTGTGTCAGGTATGATTCATCGGGGATGAATTGGAATGTGGTGAACATGTACTACTGTTGAGAGCTAAGTGTGTGAACACGATTTGGTAAAGGTAGCGATGAGAGGCCATGTAGGAGTACATGGTGGGTTGTCTCATTGCAGCCGTTCTCAGGAACTGAGTTCTGTGTTGGTTGGTCCATGAAACAGCTACTACCACACATTGGGATCCTTAATTGACTCTCTCGACTTATTAATCAACATGATCTCTGTCCAGGAGTTGCAACTAGTTTCTGGTGTTTGTAGTTTACTGGAGGTCGTGCGCAGCGCTGACCCTCGGGGTGGGCTGTGACGCGGCAGGTACATGGCACGGTGTACCGATTGCCCGTTTGGTGATGCGGGAACCCTGTACACATCGTTTGGGGCCGTGAGCGACACCCCGGCCGAATCTCCCCACGGATGGAACCCAAATAGGCGATAAACCTGGACGAGAGACTTGTGTGGTTAGTCAGGTCGTGGCCGACACCCTCGCTGGGCCTCCGCTTGAAGGTTGCCGAGTACATGTCGTGTAAACGGCGGTAAGTGGTGAGAGCGTGTGTGAAGAAGTACACCCCTGCAGGGTTAAATATAATATATTCGAATAGCCGTGTCCGCGGTAATGGACTTCTGGGTTACCTATTATAGTTCATAGACAAGTGAAAGTGGATACTCTAAAACGCGCAAGATAAGCGTGAGTTCTATGGACGGCCTTCTCGTAGGGAGACGGGAGCGGATCCATAGTGGTGTATTGATTGGTGAATATGTGGACTCGTGTGCGCCACCTCAAAAGAGTTACTTGTAGTCGTAGTCTAGGATAGCCACCGAGTCAAAGCTGGCTTGCTGCAGTCAAACTCCACCACCCCTTTGTTGATACTGACGCATATGTAGATAGATCTGATGTAAGTCTTGCTGAGTACCTTTGTACTCACGTTTGCTTAATTTATGTTTTGCAGAGAGACTTCAGTCTCGCTAGTGGTTCCGCGTGGACTTCGACGTTTAGCTTGTTACCTCAGCTACGATCTTGTACCCTTGGGAGGGTCTTGTAGATAGTCAGGCTTTTCAGCCTTCTTCATTTGTAGTTGTCTGTACTCAGACATGTTATGCTTCCGTTGCCTGTATGCTCTCTATGTTGGGTCATGTGACCTCTGTTTGTAATAAATGCTATGATGGCTCTTCTGGGCCTTATCTATATGAGTTGTTGAGTTATGTTGTGATGCCATGTTGTGCAGCACATACTTGCATGTTATGCGTACGTGTAATGTGTATGGTTATGTGTGGCATCCGACACCTAGTTGTTTACCTTTGGTAGCCTATCTTACAGGGAAATGTCTCCTAGTGCTTCCAGTGAGCCTTGGTAGCTTGCTACTGCTCCGGAACACTTAGGCTGGCCGGCATGTGTCCTTCTTCGTTCCTGTGTCTGTCCCTTAGGGGAAATGTCACGCGTTGTTCCTTTAAGTCCTTGTAGCTTGCTACGACTTGGGTTCATACGTTGATGACCGACACGTTCGTTGCTGGGTCATGAATGCCTGTCTCTGTAATTTAGTGCCACTTTTGGTTTATAACTGGTCATGTCGGCCCGGGTTCTCAGTCATATGGATGCTAGCGACACTATCATATACGTGAGCCAAAATGCGCAAACGGTCCCGGGCCAGGTAAGGTGGCACCCGTGGGGATACCGTGCGTGAGGCCGCAAAGTGATATGATGTGTTACAGGCTAGACCTATGTGACTTAGGATCGGGGTCCTGACAACAGATGTGAGTTGTTAATTAATGGTTGGACTTAAGGTGGCAACATTAATACACATCTGGGTGGATTGAGGCATCTGGGTATTCCAGTGATTGCCTGTTTTTCTTTTGGACCGCCACCCAGGCTCAAAGGGATCATGAGATTTTTCATACTAGAAACTTCCGTGTGCAGCCACATGCCAATATGGGCTCTAGCATAGTTGAGTAAGTTGTGGGAAACCTTTCCATGATGGGATAGCAGATGTAGTTGGGTTTTGTAGGTGTATCGGCCTATCTATCTGGTTAAGGGGACCTCTTCGGAAAGACTGTGTCTCGGTCATCCGTTTCTCAAACACCATGCAGTGCGAGAAACCAAACGGAGGCGATCGAGTCTTGTGGGGAAAAGTGCACAAACCTCTGCAGAGTGTACAAACTGATCATGATTAGCCGTGTCCCCGGTTATGGACGTCTTGGGTATCTAGTACTTGGATTATCATGTGAATCTCATCATGTTACTTTAATTAATTTTGTTGGGTTTAATAATTATTTTTAATTGGGGTTGAGAGGATGTCTATCTTCTCAACGATGTTTCAACTACCATGATAGTTAATTAAAATCTAATCCTTTGAAGTAGGGAAAAATTGGCTTTACGCAAAAACTTAACCATAGGGCTTTCCACCAGCCAAATTTGCATATAGTATAGCCTTATTACCATTGCATTCTCTTGTGTTACCTTGCCAGCATATTCCATGTGCTGACCCGTTTTCGGGCTGCAACGTTTCATGTTGCAGACTTTTCAGATGACAAGTAAGATGCCCCTTGTAGGTCGTGGTTCTATACTCAGTGATGCCGCTGGACTTGATGGACTCACTTATCTTCCAAGCCTTCCGCTGTTATCGTATTAGATGGCCTTCAGCCATGTTATTTGTAATAAGTTCATCGTTGGACTATTGATGTAATAAGTGTGTGATTGCTACTCTGTTATAAATCCTTCAAGTACTGTGCGTGTCAGCATTACTGATCCAGGGATGACACTGATGCACAGAGATCAGACTGTTTGAGGTCAGGTCGCTACAAGATGGTATTAGAGCACACGCTGACTGTAGGACACGAACACTAAGACAAGCCCTAGAGCACCATTCACTCTTCTCTTTTCTGACTCCTCATCTTTTCTACTCTTTAGGATGGTGGAAGCAAAGCACAAGTTCATGCAACCGGATGATGATACACCTATTGGACGACACCTGAAGGAAGTCACCAGATATCTAAACATTGGATTACCAAGTTTCACCGGAACTTACAATGCCACTCTACCTGAGGAGGAGCATTGGTTGATTCAAGCCCAAGTTCCAGGAAGGACGTTCGCACCTGTCACCCCACTCATAGCATTTTCCTTTAATACACCCACATGGAGCCTAGGAAGGAGCATGTCAGCCCACATTGCTATGGGAAGGATTGGAGAAGTCTACAAGCAGGAGCTAAAGGACACCATCTACCATATTTGTGGACATCGAGATGAGAATTGGGATATGATCAGCACCCGGAAGGGTATATCCATTGCAGCATTCATCCAGGAGTTGAACCATCACATTCGTCGCCAGGAGCACCAGATGTGTGCAGGGATGATAGATTTGAAGAAGGACCTAAATAGGAATTTGGAGCTAGAATAAGAACTCAAGTCTACACGCGACGGATATGAGGAGGAGATGAAGATACTTGTGGAGAAGAATGATGATTTGACCCGGAAGTTAGGGATACTCATGGGAGAAGAAGACGAGGAAGAAGAACCCAAGGAGATTCCACCGGAAGACTACATCATCATAGATGACACAGATTCGGAAGCTGAGGATAGCAAGGACGAAGACTATGAAGATGAAGCTAGAGCAGATATTATGGAATCCTCTGCCGATCAATATTTTTATATGACCACCCTGTGACTAGTAGTTACTACCATATATTAGCTTTAGAGCACTTTTGTAACGATCGTTAGATTTGTAAGACCTTGTTTGAAATTGATTGGTGTGATATGATTGTATGTTTTTCTCATGTGCATATGGGTAGTGATTTTCCCTTAGACCTCTTTTCTATTCTAATATCTTCCCTCTACACCCATCAGATGCCTCCAAGACATGAATTTGAGTTTCCCCCTGAGCTCACTCAGTTGATCCAGCAGCAGAACACCCTGATGCAACTTCTTGTCCAGAACACTCAGAACAACCAGGACAACAACAACAACCCTCCACCACCACCACCCGTGGACAACCTGGCCCGTTTCTTAAGGTTGCAACCACCCGTGTTTGCTAGCAGCATCGAACCAATTGTGGCTGATGACTGGCTACGCAAGAGTGGAAGGGATTTGACCACCGCCAATTGCTCGGATGCTGAGAAGGTGCGATTTGCCGCACACCAGTTGTCTGGACCAGCCGCAGCATGGTGGGAGAATTACACAACCACTTACCCCATAGCCAATGTGACTTGGGATCGGTTTCAGCAAGCTTTTCGTACCGCCCATGTCTCGACTGGAGCCATGAGTATGAAGAAGCAGGAGTTTCGCAATTTGCGCCAAGGGAACCGTACTGTGGCCCAGTACGTGGATGAGTTTAGTACCTTATCTCGTTATGCCCCAGATGATGTGGCCACTGATGCCAAGAAGCAGGAGAGATTCATGGAAGGGCTGAATGATGAGATGAGTGTACAGTTGATGGTGGCAACTTTCAACAATTACCAGGAGTTGGTTGATCGCGCCCTAATGATTGAAAGGAAGCATCAACAGATTGAAAGTCGCAAGAGGAAGTATGGGCAAGGAAAGTATAATTCTGGAGCTCAGCAGAAGCCCCGTTTTACCCCTAAAACGGTAGGACAGTTTCGGCATACCCATGGAGGAGGTAGCTCGCACAACCACAATGGCACCAAGAATGGCAATGGAAATGGGAATGGAGCCAATGGAACCCAGAACCGCCCTACACCGTCCACACCCACCAAGAGGGATTTTAGCCATGTCACTTGTTACAAGTGCGGGAAGACTGAACATTATGCCAATGAATGCCCAGAAGCTAAGAATGGGAACGGCAATGGAAGCGCCGGGAAGCAGCCCAACCCGTTCAACAGAGGACAAGTGAACCACGTGACCGTGGAGGAGGTAGAAGAGCAACCAGATGATGTTGTCGGTAAGGTTTTGGTTAAGACATTTACCGCAATAGTTCTTTTCGATACTGGTGCATCGCATTCATATACTTCAAGGGGATTCGTAAATAGACATAGGATGTCCACCCGAGTTCTTAAGGCCCCCATGTTAGTAAGTTCACCTGGAGCAGATTATATGGCACACCAAGGATGTTTTCAGACGCCATTGATCATAGGACGCCATACTTTCCCCTCTGACCTAATAGTCCTGGAGTCACAAGGATTGGATGTGATATTAGGTATGGATTGGCTATCGAAGTATGGAGGTAACATTGACTGTGCCAGTAAGTCTATTTTGCTCACCACCCCGGAGGGAAAAAGGATTAAGTATGTATCTAGGCATTCGCCTATAAGGACTCAAGTGCATTCTCTCACGGGAGTTGTTCAGGAGGAAGTGCCAGTAGTAAAGGATTATCCGGATGTGTTTCCAGAGGAGTTACCTGGCATGCCACCGGATAGAGATATAGAGTTTTTGATTGAACTTTTGCCAGGCACCGGGCCAATTTCTAAGAGACCATATAGGATGCCCGCAAAGGATTTGGAGGAGATAAAGAAACATATTAAGGAGTTACTGGATAAAGGATTCATACGCCCAAGTTCTTTGCCTTGGGGTTTGCCAGTACTTCTAGTGGAGAAGAAGGATGGATCGTTAAGAATGGTTGTTGATTACCGAGGATTGAACGAAGTAACGATCAAGAACAAGTACCCACTGCCAATGATCAATGATCTGTTCGATAGATTGCAAGGAGCTAAGATATTTTCCAAGATCGATCTGCGATCAGGGTACCATCAATTGAAGATCCGAGAGCTGGATATACCTAAGACGGCCTTTACCACAAGGTATGGGTTGTACGAGTATACCGTAATGTCGTTTGGTCTAACGAACACACCGGCATACTTTATGAACCTGATGAACAAAGTGTTTATGGAGTATTTGGATAAGTTTGTCGTAGTGTTCATAGATGATATATTGATCTTCTCGAAGGACGAAGAGGAGCATGAAGAGCATTTGCATTTGGTATTGGAGAAGCTCAGAGAGCACCAGTTATATGCCAAGTTTAGCAAATGCGAGTTTTGATTGAAGGAAGTCGGATTTCTCGAACACGTTATATCTAGAGAAGGAATAGCAGTAGATCCCGCTAAGGTGGACACTGTGACCCATTGGGAAGCACCAACAACAGTTGGAGAGATCCGGAGTTTTCTTGGACTCGCGGGATATTACCGAAGATTTATCGAGAATTTCTCGAAGATTGCAAAACCAATGACGGAGTTGTTGAAGAAGGACACCAAGTTCTATTGGACAGAAGAATGTGAGGCCAGTTTCCAGGAATTAAAGAAACATTTGGTCTCATCCCCTGTGTTGATGCTGCCAGATCAACATAAGGATTATGAGGTGTACTACGACGCTTCACGTCGAGGACTTGGAGCAGTTCTTATCCAGGAAGGAAGAGTTGTTTCGTACGCTTCACGACAACTAAAACCTCATGAGATGAACTATGCCACCCACGATTTGGAGTTATCAGCTGTAGTGCATGCATTGAAGATGTGGAGACATTTTCTTATTGGGAACCATTGTGAAGTATATACGGATCACAAGAGTTTGAAGTATATATTCACTCAGAAGGAACTGAATCTTAGGCAAAGGAAATGGCTGGAACTCATTAAGGATTATGACATGAGATTACATTATCATCCCTGAAAGGCTAACGTAGTAGCTGATGCGCTAAGTCGTAAGAGCCATGTCAATACCCTAATGATGGAAGGATTTCCAAAGGAGTTAGCCGAGGACCTACGAGAACTACGTATGGAGATAGTTCCTAGAGGCTATGTAGCAACACTAGAAATCCAGTCTACCCTGATGGATAAAATCAGAGAAGCTCAGAAAGGTGACAAGGAGGTTGTCGCTATAAAGGAGAGGATGAGCGAAGGAAGAGCTAAAGGTTTTCGTGAGGATGAACACGACACCTTATGGTTTGAGGATCGAATCTATGTGCCCAATGACCCGGAGATCAGGAAGTTGATTCTACAGGAGGCCCATGATTCACCATATTCGATTCACCCAGGAAATACTAAGATGTACTTGGATTTGAAGGATATTTTCTGGTGGACCGGTATGAAGAAGGATATTGTGGAGTATGTAGCAGTTTGTGATGTATGCCAGAGAGTGAAGGAAGAACATCAGAAGCCAGCAGGATTTTTACAACCTATGCCAATACCCGAATGGAAGTGGGAGAAGCTTGGCATGGATTTTATCACCGGATTGCCCAGGACCAAAGCAGGATATGATTCAATCTGGGTAGTAGTAGACCGATTGATGAAGGTAGCCCACTTTATCCCTGTGAAAACCACTTATACCAGTGCAAAGTTGGCAAAGATATACATGACCAGAATTGTATGTCTGCATGGAGTTCTGAGGAGCATCGTATCAGATAGAGGAACCCAATTTACCTCAAAGTTCTAGAATCAGTTACATGAAACTTTGGGTACCAGTCTAGAGTTTAGCACCGTGTTTCACCCGCAGACAGATGGACAGACTGAAAGAGTCAATCAGATTTTGGAGGATATGCTAAGAGCATGTGCATTAGATTATGGATCTAGTTGGGATGACAACTTGCCTTACGCGGAGTTCTCATACAACAACAGCTACCAGGCCAGTTTGAAGATGGCCCCTTTCGAGGCATTGTATGGAAGGAGATGCGGAACACCGTTGATTGGGGATGAAGTTGGAGACCGACAATTGTTTGGACCAGACTTAATCAAAGAGTCTGAGGAGAAGGTGAAGTTGATTCGAGATAGACTGAAGGTAGCTCAATCCAGGCAGAAGAGTTATGCAGACTCGAAGCGCAAGGAGATAACCTATGAGATCAGAGATAGAGCATACTTGAGAGTATCGCCTCTGCGAGGAGTTAAACATTTCGGAGTTAAAGGGAAGTTAGCCCCGAGATTTGTGGGACCTTACCGTGTTTGGAACGCATGGGAAATGTTGCCTATAAGCTGGAATTGCCCGAAGGATTGTCAGGAGTGCACGACGTGTTTCACGTTTCGCAGCTTATGAAGTGCCATGCGGAGATGGCCGATATGCCGCTTAGAGACACAGTACCCCTGGAAGCAATACAGTTGGACAATGATCTGACCTACGAGGAGAAACCGGTTAAGATTCTCGAATTTTCGAGCAGAGTTACTCGCATCAAGGTTATCAAGTTTTGCAAAGTTCAGTGGAGTCACCACACCAAGGAAGAAGCCACCTAGGAATGAGAAGATGATCTACGGAAGGACCACCCACACCTATTCTCTAGCCAAGTCGAATCTTGAGGGCGAGATTCATTCTAAGGGGGGTAGGTTTGTAACATCCCGAATTTTCAATTTGGAATGTTATACATAGATCATATTGCATTTTCATGGTTTTGCATGTTGTTCGTGGAGTTCCTCGAAATTCTAAGCAACTCAAGGACCTACGGAGAGAGTTGGGAATTATATCGTTTTTGTATTTGAGTTCGCTCGAATACCGGTACGAGGACAGTGTGATTCTAATTATTTTTGTCTCCTAAAAATATTTCTAAATACCAAATATGAGCGGAGATAATATGACTTCTCCAAAAAAACAGAAATATTGGAGGAAAAATGTTAAAATCACTTTTCGTATTTTTCTGGATTTATTTGCGAATTTATTTGCATAGGAAAAATATGCATTTTTCAAAATTGCATTTAGGTCCAGGAAAAATGTTCACTTTGTCCTAAATATTATTAGAGCATGGTGAAAATTTATTTCAGGAATTTTGGAGTCGGTTTGGTATTTCTTTCGTTAGTTTTTCTGCGCCGGGACTCTTTTAGAAAAAAAAGGAACCGACTAGGAGTCTTACTAGCCCAGGACTCCTGGGCTTTATAAGCGCCCGAATCCGGCCCGACGCCCCAGCCCGCAGCCGCCCCTGCCCCCAAACCCTAGCGCGCCGCCCGCCGCTGCCGCCGTCGCCGTCGCTGCCGCCGCCGCCCCACGCCGTTGCTACAGCCGCCCCGCGCCGCAGCCACCGCCGCCCCGCACCGGAGCCGCCGCCACCCCGCCGCCGGATCCCGCCGCCGTCGCCGAGGAATACGCCGCCGCCGCCATTGGTTTTTTTTAGGAAAAACCCTAGATCTGTTTTTTTAGAATAGATCAGTTCGGTTTTCGTCGGTTTAGTTATTTAGCGTACGTTCGTCCGTACGTTCGTTTTAACGAACGGTTTTCGTTAGTTAACCGCAGACAGCGAACGTTCGTTCGTCACCCTGTTCGTCGTTTTGCTTTTTCGGGGTATTTATCCACGGTTATTCTGATCGCGATTTCTGCCCTCATCTTGTTTTTCGTTTTTCTTTTCGCTCGAGAGTCGGAATCAGGTGATTCAAAATCCCAGATCTTCTTCTCGAAGCCCTCTTTACGTTTAATCAACTTGAACAAAGTTTTGGCTACTGTAAAATTTGACTTTAGGCCAACTAGTAAACCGAAGCTCGTTTCTTTCGTAGTTTGAGTTTCGTTGCTTCTTTCGAGTTTATTCTTTTTGCAAACCGGAGTTCTTAAGTTGAACTTTCTGTTTGGATCTCTTATTTGAGTTTTACGGGTGCATTAGTTAAGTACTTATTGTGTGCTTGTTTGATTGCGATAGAGTACCCGGAGTGCGCCGCTTGCTACTTTGAGTCTCTAGGTTTTGCGGATCATTAGCAAGGCAAGTAACACTTTGATCATACTTTCCAACTACCCAGTTTTCATTGCATTAGTCCAACCCTCACACATTGCATGAGTAGGATCAATTAACTTGTGGGATTGGGAAGTAGTTTGAGGTAGTACCTATTACCTGCAATACATTCAATCCTTTGGGAGTTACTTCTACGTTGCTGTTAGGACATGCTATGCTCGTAGACGTGGATTGGGTGAGAGAAATCCATGACAGATGTGAGTTGTTAATTAATGGTTCAACTTAAGGTGGCAAAATTAATACACATCTAGGTGGATTGAGGCATCTGGGTATTCCAGTGATTGCCTATTTTTCTTTTGGACCGCCACCCAGGCTCAAAGAGATCATGAGATTTTTCATACTAGAAACTTCCGTGTGCAGCCACATGCCAATATGGGCTCTGGAATAGTTGATTAAGTTGTGGGAAACCTTTCCATGATGGGCTAGAAGATGTAGTTGGGCTTTGTAGGTGTACCGGCCTATCTATCTGGTTAAGGGGACCTCTTCAGAACGACTGTGTCTCGGTCATCCGTTTCTCAAACACCATGAAGTGCGAGAAACCAAACTGAGGCGATCGAGTCTTGTGGGGAAAAGTGCACAAACCTCTGCAGAGTGTACAAACTGATCATGATTATCCGTGTCCTCGGTTATGGACGTCTTGAGTATCTAGTACTTGGATTATCATGTGAATATCATCATGTTACTTTAATTAATTTTGTTGGGTTTAATAATTATTTTTAATTGGGGTTGAGAGGATGTCTATCTTCTCAACGATGTTTCAACTACCATGATAGTTCGTTAAAATATAATCCTTTGAAGTAGGGAAAAATTGGCTTTACGCAAAAACTTAACCATAGAGCTATCCACCAGCCAAATTTGCATATAGTATAGCCTTATTACCATTGCATTCTCTTGTGTTACCTTGCCAGCATATTCCAAGTGCTGACCCGTTTTCGGGCTGCAATGTTTCATCTTGCAGAATTTTCAGACGACAAGTAAGATGCCCCTTTTAGGTCGTGGTTCTATACTCAGTGATGCCGCTGGAGTTGATGGACTCACTTATCTTCCAAGCCTTCCGCTGTTATCGTATTAGATGGCCTTCAGCCAAATTATTTGTAATAAGTTCATCGTTGGACTATCGATGTAATAAGTGTGTGATTGCTACTCTGTTATAAATCCTTCAAGTACTGTGCCTGTCAGCATTACTGATCCAGGGATGACACTGATGCACAGAGATCAGACTATTTGAGGTCTGGTCCCTACACCGGCACGCCGAAATCTTCCACAACTCAAACCTTCACCGAGCCCCTTTAAAGAGGATGGCTAGTTCAGGCACGCCGAAATCTTCCACACCTCAAACTGATGGCCATAATGCCCTGACCATACCCTTCATTGCTTTCCGGGCTCTTTCATAGGTTGACGAAAATTCCTTTAGAACGTCCCATCATAAGTGATCACCTCTTCCTTAGGCCGCCTAGTCAGGAGATCTAATAATCAAGTGTCGCTCGTCATCAGCACAAACATCAATGACATATGTCCAATAGCACGGTATGGTTAAATTCTTACCGTATATGCCACCTTCCAGCTTTTGGTTTTCATCTGCAGTTTGGGCCAGTTGAGCCCGTAAGCTTTTAATCTCCTTGGATTGCTGCTGGTTTTCGGTCTTAAGCTTATTTTTCTCCTCATGACTTTGCGTCAACACTCGTTTGCCAGCTTTTAGCTCCTTCTTCAACCCACATATGGTATGTATGGCTACACATAGAACACAGTGTTAATACATACATTTAACATACATTCTTTTCGAGAAACAGTTTCCTTACATAGCAGAAGAGTCACTGGTGGCTTTTCATGCCGCATCTAGTTCAGCCTTGGCTTCAACCAATTGCGCCCGGCTTGCCTCAAGGTCCTCAGTCAACTTTTTGTTCTGCTCTCTCGCGGCCTATATATATAGGACAAGAGTATTTTGTTACTAGTAACAAAATATTATTCTATTACTGTCAGATCTATATAGGAGCGATCCGACTAATATCAAACTAAAAGAAAAAAGCCCTTCTAAATCTCTTGTCCCAAGAAAAAAGCCACACCCCTTGTCCCGGATGATTCCCCCAACCCGATCCCACCTCCCCGTGCGCACCGCCGTCGTGCCCCTGCACCAACGCAGCGCTGTTGTGCCCCTCCCCGAGTGCGCCGCTGCCGGCCCCCTACCCTAGCCTCGCCGCCGTTCCTCCCCAGCGCGACTCAGCCGTCCGCGGCCTTAGCACGTCGCCGTTTGCCCCATTGCCCAACGCGCCACCTCCACAACCTCCCTCCCCAGTGCGCCATCGCTTACCTCTGCCTCCGTGCGCCACCACCTAGCTCAAAGCGCCGCTAGTCTTCATGCACAACTGGCCACCACTACCTCCCGCGCCAACTATGTCCTGAGGCAAGCCACGGTGGTGGATCCAGGATCTACCGAGGGAAAAGGGGATCTACCGGCCGCCGCACTATCGATGTGTCCCGAGCGCCAACGCCCCTAAAGGCTCGCTCCCCTGCACCCCTGAACCAGTACCATCCACCACTCTAGTAGGATGGCAATGGTGACAACATCCAGCGGTCCTCCTCTGCCTTGCTCACCCTGCGTTCATCACGGGCTAGCTGTGCAAATCCATGTAAAATGAGTTCAAGTAAGTTTAGATCCCTATACAAAGTTCAGCTAAGATTCAAGCACATTTCCTGCTGGCCACACAATGCTTGAACTGACGGCCTTGATTTATGCGTGTTGATGGCCACTTTGTTTACTTGAACGGCTTTTGTTCTTATTGTTGAATGATCGGTTTGATGTTTATACTCTTAATCACATTTGTCAAATCATTCTCAAGGGAAAAGCATGCTTGTGTCAGTGGATCCACATAGTCTGCCTCGCCTCTCAATCGCAACTGAGCATCAGTTTGGGTGTGTTTGTTCTAGTCAGTCTGCGCGCGCACGTGTGTGTGTGTTTGTGTTCTCATTAGTCACTCACCTCTCAGTCTGTCTCTCGACGGATACCTAGTGTCGCCTTGTGTATTTTCATCAGTTCATGTGTGTTTTTTCTTGGCACACGTTGGCCTGGTACGTGGATTAGAAAAAATCTCCACATCATGTCTACGTGAATTATTCGAGTGTGGTCTCCCAATCCAAGTATACTTCAGTTCAAGGAAAATTCCAGACAAGTTCAGAGTAGTTCGCACTAAATGTATCCTTTTTTATTCTTTTGCTTTTGTTCAGAAAAGCTCCATGGCGTTTCTTGGGCTACAACATGCCCGTAAAAAACTATAAGTTTGAATTAGTAAAGATAAATTCAGCCAAAATTAAAACTGTTAAAAAAATAATGATTGTTTTTTTTTCATATCGAACCGGAGACATCACACCAGATCAATGCCTTCATCTATGATTGTATCATTTTTTTAGTTCACTTTCTTAGGTTTTTTCAGCTCACACTGTAGCTTTTTTTGGTTCAATGGATTCCAAAAAAGAACAAACTACGGCTAGCTGATGATTCATTAATTTACATTTCTTCTCACAGTTAGCTACATGGAGCAAAAAGGGGTAAAGTGATGATTCAACTTGGGCTGTTGTACGTCTCCAACGTATCTATAATTTTTGGTTGTTCCATGCTATTATATATTATGTTTTGGATGTTTATTGGGCTTTATCATACACTTTTATATTATTTTTGGGACTAACCTATTAACCCAAAGGCCCAGTGCAGATTGTTATTTTTTTTGCCTATTTCAGGGTTTTGCAGAAAAAAATCAAACGGAGTCCAAACGTAATGAAACCTTCGCGAGATTTATTTTTGGAACAATATCAACAAAGAAGACTTGGAGTACACACGAGGGAACGAAGGAGGCGGCCACGTGGGTCCAGGGCACGCCCCCTCCTATAGGGCACGCCCCCCACCCTCGTGGGTCCCCTCTGGCTCCCCCAATGCCCTCCTTCCTCCTATATATATCCATATACCCTGAAAACATCGAGGCAATAGAGAAAACCCTAATTCCACCGCCGCAACCTTCTGTTCCTGTGAGATCCCATTTTGGGGCCTGTTCTGTCGCTCTGCCGGAGGGGGGATCTTCCACGGAGTGCTTCTACATCAACACGTTTGCCTAACCATGAGTTGTGAGTAGTTTACCACAGACCTTCGGGTCCATAGTTATTAGCTAGATGGCTTCTTCTCTCTTTTTGGGTCTCAATACCAAGTTCTCCTCGGTCTTCGAGGAGATCTATTCGATATAATCTTTTTGCGGCGTGTTTGTCGAGATCCGATGAATTGTGGGTTTCTGATCAAGATTATCTACAAGAAATATTTGGGTTTTTTCTGAATTCTTTTATGTATGATTATAATACCCTTACAAGTCTCTTTAAATTATCGGTTTGGTTTGGCCTACTAGATCTCTAGTTCTTGCTATGGGAGAAGTGCTTGGCTTTGGGTTCAATCTGGCGGTGTCTTTTCCCAGTGACAGCAGGGACAGCAAGGCACGTATTGTATTGTTGCCATCGAGGATAAAAATATGGGGTTTATATCATATTTCTTGAGTTTATCCATCTACATCATGTCATCTTGCTTAAAGCATTACTCTGTTCTTATGAACTTAATACTCTAGATGCATGCTAGATAGCGGTCGATGTGTGGAGTAATAGTAGTAGATGCAGAATCATTTCGGTCTACTTGTCACGGACGTGATGCCTATATAAAATGATCATGGCTAGATATTCTCATAACTATTCACTTTTTCATTAATTGCTCGACAGTAATTTGTTCACCCACCGTAGAATTCTGCTATCATGAGAGAAGTGTAACGCCCGGGTAATCAAGCTACAGTAATCTCCTGCTAATGATGCTTGGAAATCACTTTTACTGTTGCTAATCCTTGCTTGATCCAAAACATAATTCAGTTCAAATTCAAATTCATTTTTAAAAGTCCAAATATCCGTGTTTCTCGAACATGCAAAATGAAATGTTCAAAGTGAGGCAAATATTCCATAGCCAGTTATGGTGCTGACCCAACTTTTTATAAAAGTATTTAAATGCCCTTAAATGAATAAAACAGGGGTCAAAGCAATAATTTAAATCACTTTCAAAGTTATAAAAATTCTAAGGCCTTTCAACTGCTTCTCAAGTTTCTGGAGGCAGTGCTAAACATTTCATTATAAATATTGAGGCGGGTTACTCTTTTTTTTTTACAAAAGTCCTTTTGGAGCAAATAGAAATGCAAAATATAGGCTAGAAACAAATAAAGCAGAAAATAAAAGAAACAGAAGAAAAGGCCTAAAGCTACGGTGCCACTAGGCCTTAGATGCCCAGCGGCCCGGCCCAGCCGCACTTCCCCTCTCTTCCACCTTGCTACAGGGAGGCACGGGATCGTGGCGGCCATCCGATGGCGCCTCAATCTCATGGCGGCCATCCCCGGCCCCCCTTGTTGGCTAAGAGCATCGTCGCGACCCCATCGACGCCCTGCGAACCCTAGCCCCCAGATCCCTTTTCCCCCTCTCACTCTGCTACATGCTTGAACCCGACGCCGTCGCCGCCATGCCGTCCTCGTCGTCACCGCGGCCTCCGGCTGCCCCATGTTGCACCACCATATCTAGTAGCTCCGTGTGGAGTTCTTCATCATCGTAGCCATTGGATCGAGGACGAGGAGCCACATCGGTGTCGCCCGCGTCATCTTCCCCAACCTCGGGACAACGGACGCCTTTGTTGAACCCATAGCCGTCAAGCCCTTCCCGGCCTCCCCGAGTGCGCCATCTGCCCCGTGGTGAGCATCCCTCCCGGTCCCCTCGTTTTATCCCTTTGAATAGGCGCCGTAGAACAGCCCCCCACTGGAGCCGCCATGGATGGACCTCGACGTGGCCGCACCTGCGCTCCTGCATGCACTTGCAGCCGCTCGCGGTTGCCTGCTGCTGAACACCGCTGCCTCACCGTCCCTCGCGGTCGCCTGCTGCACTTCAACCCGCGCCGCTGCACGCATGCGCAGGACCCACGCTCCGCCTCCGCCGCCGCTCGGCTGCCGCGTGCGGCACAACCGCCTGGCCGCCCCTGTACGCATCGTCGCCCGCGCCCCGCTCGTCCACAACCACTCACCGCCGCGCTCAGCTGCTGCTGCCGTGTAGCCCGCCACCTCCGCCTTCCCCGTTTGGCCGCCCCGCGGCTCTCCCGCCCCGGCGCCCTGCCGCGGCTGCTGCCCGGCGGGCCGCGCGCGGTACTCGCACGCCGCGCCCGTTCGGGGCGACGCCCGCCCCTCCCCCGCTGCTCGCTTCGCCGGCAGCCACCGCGCTCCGCTGGCCCCAGCGCGCCCTGGCGCCACTCAGCCCCGCCACCGGCCTCCTCGCGCCGCCGTCTACCGCCGAGGCTGGCGCCAGCCAGCGCGGCCGCGCCCTCCCTGGGGCGGGTTCGCCCGCCCCCGCCCCGTTATCACGCCCGCCCCGCTGACTTGGGCCACTACCAGCGGGCCCCAGCGCCCAGCCCCCTTAAAAAAAGAGAGATTTTAGAATTTTTTTAAAATATATAAAATTAATATTAATTAATTAATTAATTAATTAATTAGGTAACTAATTAACTTAATTAACCCAACTTAATTAGTCTGATGAACTAAGTTAGCCTATTTAAAAATGTTAGTTAATCTGTACCTATGACAGACGGGTCCCACCTGTCAGTTTTTCCAGTCAACTGTCAGTTGACATGATGACGTCATGGTGATGTCATGCTGACGTCACCGTTTACTGTTCTGGATAATGACCGTTTTAAATAATTAAATAAATCCAGAAAATGCCTAAAACTTTGAAAATTCATATAAAATAAACCGTAACTCGGATGAAAATGTTTTATATATGAAAATCGCTCAGAACGACGAGACGAATTCCAATACGCGGTCCGTTCATCCGCCACACGTCCCTAGCATAGTGAACCTGCAACTTTTCCCCTCCGATTCATCTGTCCGAAAACACGAAACACTGGGGATACTTGCCTGAGTGTTATCCCCCTTCGCCGGTACCGTGTACCACTGCGTTAGAGCACCCTAGCACTGCGTGTTGACTTGTTGAGCTTCTTTATTGCATCTGTATGCCTTGTATTTATTGTTTCTCCCCCCTCTTCTCTCCGGTAGACCCCGAGACCAAAGATGCCCCGGTGATCGACTACGGTGTTGACGACCCCTCCTTCTTGCCAGAGCAACCAGGCAAGCCAACCCCCCTTTGATCATACTGATATCGCCCATTCTCTTCTCTCTTATCCTTGCATTAGAACTGCTACTGCTTTTTGTATGATCCTATTCTGATGCATAGCCTGTTGTTGATATCTGCTTTCATACCTTACATATTTATACTAAACTGCTTAGTATAGGCTGGTTAGAGATCCATCAGTGACCCCCACATTGTCCCGCCTGCCCCACTGGATTATCAGAAGACCCGATCAATGGGATCGAAGACCAGGACCTGGCACCGCACATCACTTTCCCCTTAGTTGCTCGACACTACTGGGTTACTATCGAATGCCGAGGGTGAGACCTCATCAGCACTTCTAATGTTAACCTTGTAGGTTAGTTTATCGGTAGTGGTCATCGAGGGTGATTCCTCTTTCTCCACTCCCGATAACGACACTGTCATGCAACTCCTCAAGAGTGGACCTCGAGGGTGACTCCTCTTTCGTCACATTGACGATAAACATCAGGTGGAATTCCATCGAGGGTGATTTCCTCAGGTTTTCCTTTGGTTTCAGACACACAGTTACTATGGTTACTATGACTTTACACTGAACCTGGTTACTAAAGACGGGTCGACCCTGAGGGGTACCCGCGCGAGCTTAATTGCGAGTGATGTGTAGTCGGGTTGACCTGGAAGGTGCCCGCGAGATAATACGAGGCGTGGCCGGGCACTCGCCCTTGCCGCAAGTTCTCGAGACGGGGCGATGGGGTCACATTTTCGTGAGTCTCTGCTCGTTACCGCGCATTCCCAAGACACTAAACGGTTTGGATATTTGATCCGAGGGGCCTCTGGCCTGATAGCACTAACCATCACGTGGGCATAGTATGGGCATTCTGCGTCGTATGCATCAGCCGAAGCTTAACTGACATCATTGCGACTGAGCGGCGCGCGCCGGGTTGGACTGGTCAGGCTCCTACCTTTTTAAAGGAGGTTGCTAGGTCTGTTCACCGGCCGCGTACGCAACGTGCAGGAGTTCCCGGGGCGATTGGCCCATGACCCCTGGGGGCATAGGGTTTAGTCCGGTGTGCATGACCTCTCTATTAAGCCTAGGTCGGGTTGCGGCGCCTTGTTTGGCCGAGGGCTGGCATGACCTGATGGTGTGTCCGGCCGGAGTTAAGCAAGCGTGTTGGGTAAGTTGGTGCACCCCTGCAGGGAAGAAAACATCTATAGATATCCTGTCCTACGGTAATGGACACTTGGAGTTGTATCCCGATCGCTACAACTAGAACTGGATGCTGAGGCATTGTTTGGATATGTTGCTTCGGGAGTCGAGAAAGGATCCCGGAGCGTTGGAACAACAACATAAATATGACTTATGTTACACTACTCTACTTCCCCTTCTTGCTGCAAGACGATGGTTAACAGAAGATGCTAGTCTTCGATAGGACTAGCTTCTCCCCCTCTTATTCTGGCATTCTGCAGCTTAGTCCACATATACTACCCTTTTCATTGATACCGATGCATATGTAATGTGGATCCTTGCTTGCGAGTACTTTGGATGAGTACTCACGGTTGCTTTGCTCCCCCTTTTTTCCCATTCTTTCTTCTTGCTGGTTGATGCAACCAGATGGTGGAGTCCAGGAGCCAGACGCCATACTTGACGACTGCTACTACCCCGACGGAGCCTACTACTACGTGGAGACAGCTGACGACCAGGAGTAGTTAGGAGGTCCCAGGCAGGAGGCCTTGCCTTTTTGATCATTGATGCCTTCTTAAGGCAAACTTGTTTAACTTATGTCTGTACTCAGACATTGTTGCTTCCGCTGACTCTTGTGTATTCGAGCTTATGTATTCGAGCCCTTGAGGCCCCTGGCTTGTAATATAAAGCTTGTATGATTTCATTTGTGTCTAGAGTTGTGTTGTGATATCTTCCAGTGAGTCCCTGATCTTGGTCGTACACATTTGCGTGCATGTTTAGTGTACGGTCAAATCGGGGGCATCACAAGAAGCCACTAGTGAAACCTATGGCCCCCGGGTCTATTCTCAACATATTAATCTACCATCTACTTTACTTTGCTATTTTTACTTTCTGTCCTTATATTGAAAAATACCAAAAAATATCAAACTATCCTATCTATCATATCTCACTTTCGTAAGTGATTGTAAAGGGATTGACAACCCCTTATCACGTTGGCTGCGAAAAAAGTTCTTATTTGTTTGTGCAGGTGCGAGGGACTCGCGCGTGGTCTCCTACTGGATTGATACCTTGGTTCTCAAAAACAGAGGGAAATACTTACGCTACTATGTTGCATCACCCTTTCCTCTTCGAGGGAATACAACACAAGCTCGAGAAGTAGCAAGAACAATTTCTGGCGCCATTGCCGGGGAGGCTTACGCAAAAGTCATATACCAAGTACCTATCACAAACCCTTATCCTTCGCATTACATTTTTTGCCTCTCATTTTCCTCTCCCCGACTTCACCCTTGCCATTTTATTTGCCCTTCTTTTTGCCGTGTGTTTAGCGTTCGCTTGCTTCTTGTTTGCTTCTGTGTTGGATTGCTTGCCTGTCACTATGGCTCAGAACAATACCAAATTGTGTGACTTCTCCAATACCAACAATAATGATTTTATTAGCACTCCGATTGCTCCTATTACCGATGTTGAATCTTGTGAGATCAATGCTGCTATGTTGAATCTTGTCATGAAAGATCAATTTTCCGGCCTTCCTAGTGAAGATGCCGCTACCCATCTAAACAACTTTGTTGATTTGTGTGATATGCAAAAGAAGAGGGATATGGCTAATGATATTGTTAAATTGAAGCTATTTCCATTTTCACTTAGAGATCGTGCTAAAACTTGGTTTTCCTCTTTGCCTAGAAATAGTATTGATTCGTGGAATAAGTGCAAAGATGCTTTTATCTCTAAGTATTTTCCTCCTGCTATGATTATCTCCCTTAGAAACGATATTATGAATTTTAAGCAACTAGATCATGAGCATGTTGCACAAGCTTGGGAGAGAATGAAATTAATGATGCGAAATTGTCCTACACATGGTTTGAACTTATGGATGATTATACAAAACTTTTATGCTGGCTTGAATTTTGCTTCTAGAAATCTTTTAGATTGGGCCGCAGGAGGCACTTTCATAGAAACTACCTTAGGAGAAGCTACCAAACACCTAGATAATATTATGGTTAACTACTCTCAATGGCACACCGAAAGAACTACTAGTAAAAAAGTGCATGCTATTGAAGAGATTAGTGTTTTGAGTGGAAAGATGGATGAACTTATGAAATTCTTTGATGCTAAGAGTGCTTCTTCTAATCCTAATGATATGCCTTTATCCACGTTAATTGGAAATAATAATGAATCTCTGGATGTGAATTTTATTGGTAGGAATAATTTTGGTAACAATTCTTATAGAGAAAACTTTAATCTTAAGCCTTTTCCTAGTAATTCCTCTAATAATTATGGTAATTCCTACAATAACTCTTATGAAAATTTTGGTAAGATACCCTCTGAATTTGAAACTAGTGTTAATGAGTTTATGATTTCGCAAAAGAATTTCAATGCTTTGCTTGAAGAAAAATTTCTTAAGATTAATGAATTGGCTAGAAGCGTGGAGAGAATTACTCTTGATGTTGATTCTTTAAAACTTAGATCTATTCCACCTAAGCATGATATCAATGCGTCTCTCAAATCCATGAGAATTTCCATTGATGAATGCAAAGAAAGAACCGCTAGGATGCATGCTAAAAAAGAAAGCTTTATAAAAGCGTGTTCTTCTAGTTATCATGAAAATAAAGATGAAGATCTGAAAGTTATTGATGTGTCTCCTATTAGATCCTTGTTTAATAGTATGAATCTTGATAAATATGGGACTGGAGATGAGTCTACTTTGGTTGAAAGGCGTCCCAATGATTCAGAGTTTTTAGGTCTTGATGCTAAAATTGTTAAAAGTGGGATTGAACAGATTAAAACTTTGCATAGTGATGAACCCACTATTTTGGATTTCAAGGGATTCAATTATTATAATTTCTATTTGATTGATTGTATTTTCATGTTGCAATCCGTACTACATTCTCCGCATGCTTATAGTCAAAATAAGGCTTTTACCAAACACATAGTTGATGCTTTGATGCAATCTTAGGAAGAAAAACTTGAATTAGAAGTTTCTATCCCTAGAAAGCTTTATGATGAGTGGGAACCTACTATTAAAATTAAAAATAAATATCATGAATGCTTTGCTTTGTGTGATTTGGGTGCAACTGTTTCCACTATCCCAAAAACTTTGTGTGATTTGTTAGGTTTCCATGAGCTTGATGATTGTTCTTTAAATTTGCATCTTGCTGATTCTACTATTAAGAAACCTATGGGAAGGATTAATGATTGTCGGGGGAAACTGTCCGCCACGAACACCTATGGGACCGGAGCCCCTTTGTCTGTGCGGTACGAGGGCGGAGGGAGCACAAAGAGCAGATCGAAGCAGACGCGCGGGCAGTTTTACCCAGGTTCGGGCCGCACGGATGCGTAAAACCCTACTCCTGCTTGGTTGTGTATTGAGTTGAGCGCTCGGGAGCTTGAAGAAGCAGCTACACCGTGCGTGAGAGTAATCTAGGTTTCGAACCCCCTCCACGTTGTGCATGGGCCTCCTTTTATAGTGCAAGGGGTCACCGACAGGTGTCAACGTAGGAGAAAGGGGTAAAAATGTAAAAGAGGTGGTAGTTGTAACAGTGCGGGAACAGTGGAGCTACAGTACAGAACAGTGGTCTATACCTACTTTAACAGTGGGGGACAAGGGCATTTAATGCCCGTCGCCGTCGACCCCAAAAGCTCCCGCCTTAGCGTCTCCGTCCGCCACGGCGACGGATTGACCGCCGTGGTGCGCCACCGTGTACCCCAGGCTGCACAGCCATCCGCCACGCGTCCCTGGTTAGGCCCCAGGGCGACGCGTGGGCCGATGAGCTGGAGCGCGGGCACACAGCGTAGCCTTCCCGGCAAGCGCCTTGCCGGGGCCTTGATCTTGCCGGGCCCGGGAACTTGCCGCTCCCCGGGCCCCTTGCCGGGGCGTGCATAGCGCCGAGGCAATATCTTCTAATCTTCCTGGCAAGCTCCTCTTGCCAGGGTCTTGTGTTAGTGGAACAACCTTGAGCCTGGTACGGCCTTCCCGGCAAGCTCCTCTTGCCGGGGTCTCGTTCTTCTGTCTTGTATACTTTGTTTTTGAATGGTTTAATAGGAGGCAGGAAGGTCCCCGGCGAGCACGCAGTAACCCTTGCCGCGGGAAGCTGCAACTGCCCGTGCACAAGTTGGGGTACTGGGGTACCCCTACCTTAGTACACCGACAGGAGCCCCCGGGCCTGGGCCACACACGGTGCCGAGCGCTGTTGGGCCAGGCCCAAAACAGTGCACGGGCACCCGCGGCCCGCGGCGCGCCGAATCCACTTCCATATCCGCCGCACCCCACGGTAACGGCACGCGTCGATTGCGGCGCCGTGGGATGGGACGTGCCCACGATCTCTTAATGGAAAGGGGGAAACGCCCCCCACTCCCCCATAAAAGCAGAGGCAGCGGGCGCGGTTCCCCTCCCTGTGCTCTCATTACGTCGTCTTCTACCTGCAAAAAGATTCCTTCTTGCGCTCCGCCTCCACAGCTCCGCCGCCGCCGAGCTCTTCGTCCCCTTCCTTCCGCCGCGTCCGCCATGGCCCCAAAGACCGACAAGGCGAAAGCGGAGAAGTCCAAGAAGGAGAAATCCGAGCAAGCAGCCAAGCTCATCGCTTACCGGAAGCGGCACGTCGCCTTCTCACCGAAGCTCGGCGTGCAAGAACTCTGGAACAAGTATTACTTGTTCTGGTCCAAGGGCACCGATGCGCATCCCCGCACCCGAGCATACCCGGCCGCCGCCAAGGACAACTATCCCGGCGGGTATTACTTCTTTGCTGCCTTTTTCCACTGTGGTCTCTGTCCTCCTTTTTCGAACTTCTTCTGTGATATCATGAATACGTATGGCTTCCATCTGCTTGATTTCACCCCCAACGCCATCCTCACCATGGCCGTTTTCGCACATATGTGCGAAAACTTCATAGGAGTCCACCCCAACGTAGCCCTCTTTAGACACTTTTTCACCCCTAGAGCCGAGGCCGATGCCCCTCTCTCCGGATGTATTTCTTGGGTCTTCCGTCTTGGGAAGAAGGGGTCGTACTTGCCGGGGGAGCTCCGCGGCAAGTGGGAGGAATGGCGAGCGGAGTGGTGTTGGATTGTAGAGGACCAGCCGCAAGCCTTCACTGCGCCGCGCACAACGCCTATCGCGCGCGGCAGAGATTGGAGCGATCTAGACTCCGACGACGTCAAGCTCGACATCGCCCTCGTCCGGATCCTCCGTCTTCGGCTGGCCCGGCTGTCAGTTGCCGAGGTGGGCGCAGATTTCCTCCGCCGGCGCATCGCCCCTCTCCAAGACCGGAAGAGGCCGGCCTGGGAGTACGGCGGCCCGGCAGACATCATGCGGCTGCGCCCCGGGCTTAATTTCAACTTCACCACTCTGGAGCTGCGCGGGATGGTACGAGAGCTCTTCAAGTACGACCCGACGCACCCCGAGTGGTTCAGGACTCCCCGGGAAGTGGTGCCGCTCTGCAACAACGCCGCGAGGGACCGGATCCTTGCCATGATGCCGATGTGCGACTCGCATGGCTTGGACCGCTCGTGGATCGCCCCGAAGCCCATCGACGTCCTCAACTTCTACGACAACCTCGTCGAGGTGGCGAGTAACAAGGAGGACCTCAAGCTGCATACGCGGGACACCACCGAGCAGGAAATCGCCTACATAGCTTCTCGGGCTGAGGAGGCCGCCGCAGCCGCGGCGGCAGGAGTCTTCGGGTTCTCGCCGGAGGAGGCGGAGGCCGAAGAGGCGTCCACCCAGGCGGAAGAGGCGGAGATCCGCCGATTGCTGAACCTCCCACCCGACGCGCTCGCCGGGGTCCCCTCGTTGAGGCACTCCGGGATCCATGGGATCGCGACGGAGGCCGCGGCAAGGGAGGGCACCGCCGGAGGAAGCAGAGGCGCCGCGAGGGGCGGAGGCGCCAAGGGGAAGAGGGCCGCAGCGCTGGATGCTGGGCCCAGCGAGCCGGCCGGGGCAGAGGAGGAGGAGGAGGAGGAGGCCGAAGACTCCGGCGGATCTACAGAGTTGTACGCCGACGACCTCTCCTCGTCGGAGAGCTCCCCGCCCCCGGCAAGCCCGAAGGAGTCCCCGGCAAAGCATCTCCGCAAGGCGGCGACGGGGGAAAGGGCACAGGCGCCCCGGCAACAGCCACCTCGGCGGGCGGCTCCCCGGGGGAGTCAAGCCGCGCCAAGGCCGTCCGGCGCACCAGCCGCAGCAGAGGCGGCCCGTGCGCGGACCACGACGGAGGCGCCCCGCAGGCCGGCAGCGAGCCGGCAGGGGTCTTCTCGGAGCGGAGCAGCGGCTCCGCCCGCCCCCCGGGCGCCGGCAGCCACAGGGGCTGGGTCTTCGCAGCCCCCAGCCCCGGTGAGTACCAAGCGCACGAGGGAGTCTTCGCCTCCCGCTCCTCGCGTCGACGCGCCCACGGTGGAGTATGACTTCTCCGCCCTGAGCGAGGACGACGAGGAGGACCAGGAGTAAGGATCCGAAGTTCCTCATCTTCTTGATTTTTTGTCTTGAGCTTCTGTTGATGCTAACTCTGTCTTCTGTTCTGGTTTCAGGACCCTGGCCCATCGCGCCGCGAAGAAGGCCAAGGCGCCCGAGGCCGAAGTCGCGGAGGACTCGGCAGCGGCGGCAACAGAGGGCGCGCCGGAGCCGAGCCTGCCGGACTCTGGCACTGCTCCGATGAGCAGCCCCCAGCGCAGCCCGCAGCGCAGCCCCCAGCGTAAGTCTGGGGTTCTTTCTTTTTGTTTGTCGGGGTACGTCTGAGGCTTTTGATTTTATCTTCATATCTTGACAACTCTTGTCTTGTTCCGTGCAGAGGAGGAGCCGCAGCGGGAAGAGCGCCCGGAGACCACCGCCGAGGAGCTGCAGGCACCGCCATCCCCGCCAAGGCAGGACTCTCCGACAAGGGAGAGTGCTCCGTCAAGGGCGGGTACTCCGCCAAGGCAGAGTACCCCGCCAAGGACGAGCAGCCCGGCAAGGGCGGCCACCCCGCCAAGGCCAAGTTCCCCGGCGAGGGCGACTACTCCGACGAGGCCGAGCTCCCCGACGAGGGAGCCCGCCGCTGAGGACGCCCGCCAAGGTAACCTTTGTAACCTGTCTTCTTGGCTTGCCTCTTTTTTGGATATTTGCTTGAGTCTTGAATTTCTTTGTCTTCTTCTTCTTCCTAGATCTTCCTCCTCCTGTGCCTATGGAGACGGAGGTGATTATCCTCGAGGAGGAGGATGCGCAGGGCGGCGGCGGCGACGCTCCAGTCGTCGAGGAGGTGGGCGAGGCCGCCGAGCCGGCCGCGCAAGAGACTGCTCCGGCGGCGGACGCAGCGGCCGGGGAGGGGGACGGTGGCCGCACCGCCGACCCGGAGGTGGCGGGAGCATCAGATGCTGCACCGGCCACCGGTCCCTCCGCCGGCGAAGAGCAAAGGTTCTATCTCGAGGCCCCCAATGGCGTCTTCATCCAGATGCCGTGGGGGTCTTCGTCGCGAGCTCCTACGGAGGGCGAGGCGTTCGACGGAGAGGTCCTCGCCTCCGCAGGCCTGAAGATCGTCCAGGCGCCCGGTGGAGGTGAGGGGCCCGAGGAGGAGCGATTGCTTCATCAGCTCCTGGCCCTTTATCGGGCCAGGCAAGCAAAGCTCGCTTCCCGGGAGGCTCTTGCCGCCAAGGCTGCGGCAGAGATGGAGAAGCGTGCGGCGGAGCTCAGCGCCGCCAACCAGGCTGCTCTCCGCCAGGTGGCGGAGGAGCGAGAGCGTCTCGCCGGCGAGTACCAAGAGTGGGTACTTGAGAGGGCCGAAGCCGATGAACAGTAGCGCCTCGCCGGGGTGGAGATGTCCCGGCGAGAGGGAGAGCTCGCGCAGCGGAAGGTGGAGCTGGATTCTCATGAAGAAGACCTTGCCGCTCGCGAGGCTGCCCTTGGCGGGGAGCTGAAGGAGGCGAAGGCCGCCGCGGTTGCCGCGGAGGACGCCAAGAAAGAGCTCGCCGCCAAGGTTGAACAACTGGAGAAGGCGATGAAGGTGAGCGCCGAGAAGGTTGCCGCGCTCATCCTGGAGCGCGAGAAGGATGCTCACACAAACTCAGAGCTCCAGGTGAGTTTATCCAAGAGGGGTGACGAGCTGAAGGCCGCCAAGGATTCCATTGCAGACTTGGAGCTGAAAGTCACCACCCTGAAGGAATCGCTTGATGCTGCCCGGGCCCAGGAGACCAAGTTGAAGGATGAGCTCCGCAAGGAGCGAACCTTGATGGAGAGCGTCAACAAGGCCTCCGAGCTCTTCCGGCAGACTATCGAGGTGTGGACCGAAGAGCTGGTTTCTTCTGCGTCCAACATTGACCAGGAGTTGCTTGCTTTGAAGGTCGAACATCTTATCTACTCGCCGGATCCAGACCTCCCGCACAGCGCCAAGCTCAGCCTCTTCTTCAGAGGCGTCGCTCCGGCTCTTGCAGGTCTCCGGAACCGCATCCCCGCGCAGCTGGCCGAGGAGTCGCGCCGTCTCTGCGCGGGAACTCTGGAGCGGGTGTTGACGAAGATCGTATACCGCAACCCGGGGATCAACCTCACGAACGTTCTTCGCACCCTGCCGGCTGATGCAGACACGGAGGCCCTGAAGGAGCAGGTCGGCCACATCATCGCCAAGGTGGCAAAGCTTGGCAGGAAGGAAGGCGACCGCGTAGACTAGGGCTCCATTTATCTTTATCTTTTTGTTGCTGCATATTATGTTATGAACTCATTAGTCCATTGCGACAAGTTATCCTTGTAAGATATTCGCTTTACTTCAATCAATCAGTGCAATGTTATCTTCCTTGTTCCAATCTTTGACTTTGTATGTTTTTCACCCTACGCACCCGGGGAGCTTGCCGGCAAGGGGCCCTTGTCGCGAGCGCTGAGTGCGGGACTCTGAGCAGCCTGCTGGCCAAGGTCCTCGCCGGCAAGCAACCTTGCCGTAGCTGGTCGCAACGCACTTAGCTTGCTGAGTGTACTCGGAAACGAGGCAAGGGCGCGACACTTGTCGCAGCTCACTTAAATCGTTGAGTGGACTCGAAAACAAGATAAGGGTGCGGCAAGCTACGGGTAGGTTCCTCCGCGCACAGGTTTTCCATACAAAGTGTGATCGTTCAAGGAAGACAACCAAAATTTAAAATTTGAACTGGTCAAATTCTAACAACTTATCTTTCATATGCTGCTTGCTTATGTTGCTTGCTTTTCGGTAAGGCTCTTCTTACTTGAACAACACTTAGTTCCTCCTCCATGTCCTTCCCCCCCGGCAAACTTGTGCGCGAGGAACGTTCCTTCTGGTTAAGAGAAAAGGAAAAAGGAGAGGGAAACAAGCATATTGCCTTTCGACGTAATAGTGCTTACCGTATGTCTGAGTGTTGCATCAAATGCCAAACAAAACATGCAAATAGCAAAGAGAAGCATGCAAAAGGCAATCGATGCGAAAACACGAAAACTTTACTGATGCACGGGGTCTGCGCCCGGCTTTGTACAAAGGGTTACATGCAACAGCGGCAATGCTTGTACAAAAGGTGGTTGCCGGAGCGGATCACGGCAACCGCGCCTTAGGGGTGAAACTTGCGAAGATGCTCTATGTTCCAGGAGTTGCTCACCGGTAAGCCTTCTTCGGTCTCGAGGCGGACAGCGCCGGGCCTCGTAACTTGTCTCACCCGATAAGGGCCTTCCCACTTCGGCGTCAACTTGTTAGAATTCTTGGCGGACTGAACACGCCGAAGAACAAGGTCGCCTTCCTCGAGACTCCTGGCCTTGACTTTGCGGCTATGGTAGCGGCGCAAAGCTTGCTGGTATCGAGCAGCTCGTACAGCAGCCTGGAGACGTCCCTCCTCAAGGAGCAATGCGTCATCTTGCCGCAGTTGCTCTTGCTCGAGCTCATCATAAGCGAGTACTCGAGGAGATCCGTATACGAGTTCCGTGGGGAGAACTGCCTCTGCTCCATAGACTAGAGCAAAAGGTGTCTGCCCGGTGGCTCGACTTGGTGTCGTTCTGATTGACCAAAGAGCCGCCGGGAGCTCCTCTATCCAATTCCTTCCGCACTTGCGCAGCCTGTCAAAGGTCCTTGTCTTGAGTCCGCGCAGCACTTCAGCATTTGCCCTCTCCGCTTGGCCGTTGCTCCTCGGGTGAGCAACAGAAGCGAAACAGACCTTGGCGCGAAGGTCTTGGACGTATTGCATGAAGGTGCGACTAGTGAATTGCGTACCGTTGTCGGTGATGATCCTGTTAGGGATCCCGAAACGGCAAACAATCGACCTGAAGAACCTGACTGCTGACTGTGCTGTCACCTTTCTCACTGGCTCCACTTCTGGCCACTTTGTGAACTTGTCGATTGCAACGTACAAGTACTCAAAGCCCCCGACAGCACGAGGGAAAGGGCCGAGGATATCGAGCCCCCAGACCGAGAAGGGCCATGATAAAGGGATTGTTTGGAGAGCTTGAGCTGGCTGATGGATTTGCTTTGCATGGAACTGGCACGCTTCACACTTGGTTACTAGTGCAGTTGCATCTTGGAGGGCTTCTTGCCAAAAGAACCCTTGCCGGAAAGCTTTCCCGGCAAGTGCCCTTGCGCCAATGTGGTGGCCGCATATGCCTCCATGTATTTCTGCCAACAGCTTCTGTCCATCTTCTCTGGAGATGCATTTCAACCTGACACCGTTGAGTCTTCTTCTGTATAGCTCGTTATCCACAAACTGATACATACTTGACTGCCTGGTTATCTTCTCTATCTCTTGAGGGTCGTCGGGAAGTTCTCCAGTTTGCAGAAAACGGACGATCTGCTGCGCCCATGCTGGAGCTCGAGGCTCGACGGCAAGGACTAAAGGCTCGAGGGCCGCTGCGGGAACCCCAGCTTCTACGGCAAAGACCTCTGGTCCTGTCGGAGCTGACGGTCCCCCGGCAAACTCGCCGGAGCGAGGCTTGTCGGGAACGCTTGCTTCAACTGCACAAGCCCGAGGGCTTGCAGGAGCAAACTGTTCCTCAGCGTTGTTGTTGATCTTGGGAACTTTGGCGGCGGGTTCAGGAAGATCCGCCGGCAAGTAGTCGCCGGAGACCAACTTTCTCTTCTTGTGCTGCCCAATTGACGGTGTTACTGATGGCTGAGTCAGCTTGAGCAAAAAGGTCCCTGGTTCCACAGGTAACTTCATCGCGGCGCACTTTGAAAGGCCATCTGCAATCTCATTTTGAGCTCTTGGGACGTGCTCCATCTGCAGACCTTCAAAGTGCTCTTCAAGCTTCCTCACTTCATCGACGTATGCTTCCATCAAAGGGCTCTGGTAGCTCTTGTTAACTTGCCGGACCACCAACTGAGAATCGCCCCGCACAATCAGCTTTCTGATCCCAAGTTCGGCCGCAATCCTGAGGCCGGCAAGCAAGCCTTCATATTCTGCAGTGTTGTTTGTCGCTTGCTCCCTGGGAAAGTGCATCTGGATAACATATTTGAGGTGCTCTCCGGTGGGCGCGATGAGTACCACGCCGGCACCGGCGCCTTGCAGCGAGAAGGCACCGTCAAAATACATTACCCATTCACTTGTCGCTTCTTGCACGGGTACACTCGTTTCTTGAACTTCTTCTTCTGGCGTTGGGGTCCACTCAGCAATGAACTCTGCCAAAGCTCGGCTCTGAATGGTTGAAGTACTTTCAAACTTGAGTCCAAAGCTTGACAGCTCCAGTGCCCACTCGACGATCCTGCCTGTTGCCTCTGGATTGTGCAATATCCTCTTCAACGGAAAACGAGTGACCACCGTTATCTCATGGGCTTGGAAGTAGTGGCGCAGCTTCCTCGAGGCCATGAGGAGGCCAAAAAGCAATTTTTGCACACCAGAGTACCTTGATCTAGCTCCCTGGAGAAGGGAACTTACAAAATACACTGGGCGCTGCACCATCTTCTTCCGCACCTCTCCTTGTTCCTGCGCAGAGCCTTCCTTGTCGGGGCCAGAGCTTGTCGGGACAGCCCCCTGCTTGTCGCTAGATTCGCTTGCCGGTGATGCTGACTCCTCGTCGGACTCCCTCTCCGCTACTAACGCAGCACTAACCACCTGGTTGGTTGCCGCTAAGTATAGCAACAACTTTTCCTGTGGTCTAGGTGCGACAAGTGTAGGAGTGGAGGACAGGTACCGTTTCAAATCCTGCAACGCCGCCTCCGCTTCCGGAGTCCACTTCATGGGACCTGCCTTCTTCAAGATTTTGAAGAAAGGTAGGGCGCGCTCTGCGGACTTTGAAATGAACCTACTGAGGGCAGCAACGCAACCTGCAAGCCTTCTGACATCCTTGACGCGCTTCGGGGCTTCTATCTGCTCGATGGCTTTGATCTTGTCGGGGTTGGCCTCAATCCCCCTCTGTGATACAAAGAACCCGAGAAGCTTGCCGGAGGGAACTCCAAAGACGCACTTCTCGGGGTTCAGCTTGAGCTGTATCCTGCGCAGGTTCTGAAACGTTTCTTCCAAGTCTTGAATCAGTGTTTCTTTGCTCTTGCTCTTCACCACGATGTCATCCATGTAGGCTTCTACATTTCTGTGGATCTGTGGCTCAAAAGCAGTGTACACTACCCTTGCAAAAGTTGAGCCTGCATTCTTCAATCCAAATGGCATGCGGATAAAGCAATAGGTGCCACATGGAGTGATAAATGCAGTCTTCTCTTCATCTTCCTTGGCCATGAAAACCTGGTGATAGCCTGAGTATGCATCAAGAAAACAGAGTAGCTCACATCCGGCAGTGGAGTCAACGATCTGGTCAATGCGCGGCAAAGGGAAGGGATCCTTGGGACATGCTTTATTGACATCAGTGAAGTCTATACACAGTCTCCACTTCCCGTTGGCCTTGCGCACGACGACTGGGTTTGCCAACCACGTCGGATGGATCACACCTCTAACTAGGCCGGCTGCCTCTAGTTTCTTGATCTCCTCATTGATGAACTCTTGGCGCTCCACGGCTTGCTTCCTCACTTTCTGCTTGATGGGCCGCGCATGAGGACAGACAGCAAGCTTGTGCTCAATCACCTTCCTGGGAACGCCGGGGATGTCAGATGGTTGCCAAGCAAACACATCGACATTCGCCCGCAGGAAGGCGACGAGCGCGCTTTCCTATTTGCTGTCAAGGGTGGCACTGATGGTGAAGGTACCACCAGTGCCATCCTCCTTTGCGGACACCTTCTTGGTTGCCGGAGGAGCAGCCATCCCTTTCTTGCTCTTGCCGGTGGAGCTCGATGGAACGTCCTCGACGGCGGCGCAGCACTCCGAAGAGGTGCGGTTGCCGGAGTGGGTCCCAGAGCACTTGCCGGACTTGGTCTTCGTCTTCTTCCCCCCGGGAGCTTCAGCGGCAAGAGTATCCTTCTCGGCCGCAGCTGCCGCATCCCGGTAAATCTTGTCGGCGCAAATAAGCGCATCTTTCTTGTCGCTATGGACAGTGATGACGCTTATCGGCCCCGGCATCTTCAGCACGTTGTAGGCATAGTGGGAAGCTGCCATGAACTTGGCGAGGGCGGGACGGCCGAGTATTCCATTGTAGGGCAATGGAATATCGGCAACGTCAAAAGTGATGCGCTCAGTCCTGAAGTTGAGCTCCCCGCCAAAGGTCACCGGCAGAGTGATCTTTCCCTTGGGCTTGCTCCTTCCCGGGTTGATTCCTTGGAATGAACCGGTCTCTTCGAGCACGCCGTCTTGAATCTGGAGCTTCTTGATCACAGCAGAGGAGATCAAGTTCAGCCCGGCCCCGCCGTCAACCAACATTTTGGTGACCTTGAGGTTGCGGATGGTGGGGGAAACCAGCATCGGCAAGCACCCGACCGCCGTGGTGCGGTCAGGGTGATCCTCAAGGTCAAAAACGATGGGCGTGCTGGACCATTTGAGGAGCCTGCGTGACTCCACGGACGGCTCCGCTGCATTCACCTCACGCACCCACTGTTTCAGCTGGCGGTGGGAGGTGTGCAGGGAGGCGCCACCGTCGACGCACAGGACCTCCGTGGCCTTCTGGAACTCCTGCTCGCTGTTCTCGTCGTCCTCCATGTCTTCATCGTCGTCTTCGTCGTTGTCGCGGCCCCGGGGAGGTCGATCTCCTTGCCGCTGCTTGGCCTTGCCGCGGCGTCCTCCCCGGCCATTAAACGGCCGCTTCTTGCTGGGCTCTTCCCCGCCACCTTGGGCCTTCTCCTTGTCGCGCCTCTCGTACTCAGCTTTTTGCTGCTCGACGAGGTACTCGACGCGCTTGCAGTTGGAAAGATCGTGACCCTTGGTGCGGTGAATCTTACAGTATTGCTTGTCGGAGCTGCCCGGCTTGTCGGCCGCCGCTGCAGGGGCAGGCTCCTTGCCGGAGCCGCCGGCCTGCGCTTGCTTGGCGGGGGCCTCCTTGCCGGACTTCTCGACGGCAAGCACTTCCTTCTTGCCCTTCTTCCTGTTGTTCCGCCGCCGGCTCTTCTTTGCCGGGGCGGCGTCGTCGCTGTCGCTTCCCCCTGCGCCAGCATCCTCCCCGGGGAGTTTCCTCCCCTCTTCCGCGCGGGCGCACTTGTCAGCAAGAGCGTAAAGCTCGCTGACGTCCCTGATCTTGGTCATCGCCATCTCCTCACGCATGCGGCGGTTACGCACGTTCTGATGGAACGCGCTGATAACCGCGGCAGGGTGAACGTCTGGGATGTTGTGTTGCACCCGGCTGAAGCGTTGGATATACTTGCGCAGGGGTTCGCCTTCCTTCTGGGCCAAAATGTGGAGATCGCTCTCCTGGCCATGGGGTTTGTGGCCGCCGGTGAAGGCGCCAACAAACTGATGGCAGAGGTCGGCCCAAGAAGAGATAGAGCCTTCCGGCAAGTGCATGAGCCACGAACGGACGTTCGGTTTCAGCACGAGCGGGAAGTAGTTGGCTAGGATCTTCTCGTCGCGCCCCCCGGCAGCTTGCACCGCGATAGTGTAGACGCTGAGAAACTCCGAGGGGTGCGTCTTGCCGTCGTACTTCTCCGGTACGTCGGGCTTAAAGTTCTTCATGCTGGGCCACTGGACGCGCCGCAGCTCGCGGGTGAACGCAGGGCAGCCTGCCGCGTACGGCAAGTCGCCTGGTTCACCGGGCGCGGGTGCGTCGACGGTGTTCCCAGCTCTCTTGTCGGATTGTCGCCGAGCTTCTCGGCGGCGCTCGATCGTGGTCCGAGCGTCTTCATCTCGCCGGTCGTCGAGGACCTGGCGCTGGTCCCGACGGGCCCGCGGGTCCGACGAGGCCGTGGAGCCATCGTCGGGGTTGTTCCGGCGGGGCGGCGTCTTCTGCTTCTGCGGCGGGGAGTGCACGCTTGTCGCACCCCCGGCAGTCTTGTCGCCGATAGCCTTCGTCTTCTCAGCCTGCCGCGGCCGTGAGGCCGACGGCTGCTGCGGAGAGTCGTTGTTGGCGAAGTCTATCAGGCTCCGGATAGTGGCCCTCCATTCTTCGGCCTTGTCGGCCGCCGGAGGAAAATCGAGGAGCAGCTGCGCCCTTGCGAGCGCTTCTGCCGGAGTAGTGGGGAACGCGGGCGAGCGGTGCGAGGAGCGGGATACGCTCGGACTTCTAACGACGTTAGAAGGAGCGGGGTCCCGCGCCGGCGTCTTCGCTTTGCTTGTGCCCGGACGGGGGTCCGGGGCGTCCCGCGAGCCTCCAGTTTGGCCTTGTCCCAGCAAGCGGATACCACCTCCCGTGGTATGGCGCTGCGGGGTCGTCGTGTGCTGTGATGGACGCGGCGCGTCCACGGAGACCGAGGTCCGGTCGTCCGTCTTATTCTTGGATCTGGTGGCACCGTGAGTGTCCTCGCCGGCGACCACCCTTCCGACGGCGTCTCCCCCGCCCACCGTTGGCTCTGGTGGCGGCGGGTGAGACGCAGACGGGCCTCCGACTTCCGAAGGCTTCTTCTTCGGGGCCATGGAGTTGTCGCTGATGAAGTTGCTGATGAAACTGGAGAGGTTGATGAAGAATGCGTCCGCGCGAACGCCGGATCAGGTTCGCACAACCTCGACGCCCCTACCTGGCGCGCCAAAGATGTCGGGGGAAACTGTCCGCCACGAACACCTATGGGACCGGAGCCCCTTTGTCTGTGCGGTACGAGGGCGGAGGGAGCACAAAGAGCAGATCGAAGCAGACGCGCGGGCAGTTTTACCCAGGTTCGGGCCGCACGGATGCGTAAAACCCTACTCCTGCTTGGTTGTGTATTGAGTTGAGCGCTCGGGAGCTTGAAGAAGCAGCTACACCGTGCGTGAGAGTAATCTAGGTTTCGAACCCCCTCCACGTTGTGCATGGGCCTCCTTTTATAGTGCAAGGGGTCACCGACAGGTGTCAACGTGGGAGAAAGGGGTAAAAATGTAAAAGAGGTGGTAGTTGTAACAGTGCGGGAACAGTGGAGCTACAGTACAGAACAGTGGTCTATACCTACTTTAACAGTGGGGGACAAGGGCATTTAATGCCCGTCGCCGTCGACCCCAAAAGCTCCCGCCTTAGCGTCTCCGTCCGCCACGGCGACGGATTGACCGCCGTGGTGCGCCACCGTGTACCCCAGGCTGCACAGCCATCCGCCACGCGTCCCTGGTTAGGCCCCAGGGCGACGCGTGGGCCGATGAGCTGGAGCGCGGGCACACAGCGTAGCCTTCCCGGCAAGCGCCTTGCCGGGGCCTTGATCTTGCCGGGCCCGGGAACTTGCCGCTCCCCGGGCCCCTTGCCGGGGCGTGCATAGCGCCGAGGCAATATCTTCTAATCTTCCTGGCAAGCTCCTCTTGCCAGGGTCTTGTGTTAGTGGAACAACCTTGAGCCTGGTACGGCCTTCCCGGCAAGCTCCTCTTGCCGGGGTCTCGTTCTTCTGTCTTGTATACTTTGTTTTTGAATGGTTTAATAGGAGGCAGGAAGGTCCCCGGCGAGCACGCAGTAACCCTTGCCGCGGGAAGCTGCAACTGCCCGTGCACAAGTTGGGGTACTGGGGTACCCCTACCTTAGTACACCGACAATGATGTTCTTATTGTTGCCTATAGGAATTATGTTCCCATAGATTTCATTGTTCTTGATATAGATTGCAATCCTTCATGTCCTATTATTCTTGGTAGACCTCTCCTTAGAACGATTGGTGCAATTATTGATATGAAGGAAGGAAATATTAGATTCCAATTTCTGTTAAGGAAAGGCATGGAACACTTTCCTAGAAAAAAATCAAATTACCTTATGAATCTATTATGAGATCCACTTATGGATTGCCTTCCAAAGATTGCAATACCTAGATCTATCCTTGTATCATGCATAGCTAGGGGCGTTAAACGATAGCGCTTGTTGGGAGGCAACCCAATTTTATTTTCTTTGTTTTTGCTTCTGTTTAGGAATAAACTTTGCATCTAGATATTGTTTAGATGTGGTTTTCTATTTTAATTAGTGTTTGTGCCAAGTAGAACCTTTGGGAAGACTTGTGTGAAGTTTATATGATCTTGCTGTAAAAAAAAGAAACGTTAGCGCTCACGAGAATAGTTACCAGATTTTACTGGAGAGTGCTATTTAGTTGATTCTTTTGGCAAATGATTAATAGACAAATTCCTCACATTTAACAATTTATTTCAAATTTTTTGGAGTTACAGAAGTATTCAAAAGTTACAGATTACTACAGACTGTTCTGTTTTTGACAGATTTTGTTTTTCGTGTGTTGTTTGCTTATTTTGCTGAATCTATGAGTAGTATTGGGGATTATGAATCATAGATAAGTTGGAATACAGTAGTTTTAACACCAATATAAACAAAGAATGATTTCATTATAGTACCTTTGAGTGGTGGTTTGTTTTCTTATACTAACGGAGCTCACAAGATTTTTGGCGAAGTTTTGTGTTGTGAAGTTTTCAAGTTCTGAGTATGGCTTTGATGGACTATGGAACTAAGAGTGGAAAGAGCCTAAGCTTGGGGATGCCCAAGGCACCCCAAGGTAAAATTCAAGGACAACCAAATGCCTAATCTTGGGGATTCCCCGAGAAGGCATCCCCTCTTTCGTCTTCATCTATTGGTAACTATACTCGGGACTATATTTTTATTCACCACATGATATGTGTTTTGCTTGGAGCGTCATGTATGATTTGAGTCTTTGCTTGTTAGTTTGCCACAATCATCCTTGCTGGACACACCTTTTTGAGAAAGAGAAATATGATCTAGAATTTGTTAGAATACTCTATGTGCTTCACTTATATCCTTTGAGTTAGATAGTTTTGCTCTAGTGCTTCACTTACATCTTTTAGAGCACGGTGGTGATTTTATTTTGTAGAAATTTTTGATCTCTCATGCTTCACTTATATCCTTTTGAGAGTCTTTTAGAACAACATGGTAATGTTCTTTGGTTATAAAACTAGTCCTAATATGATAGGCATCAAAGATGAATATAGTAAAACTCTCATACAAAGTGCATTGAATATGATGAGAAGTTTGATACTTGATGATTGTTTTGAGATATGAGGATGGTGATATTAGAGTCATGCTAGTGGAGTAATTATGAATTTGAGAAATACTTGTGTTAAAGTTTATAATTCCCGTAGCATGCACGTATGGCGAACCGCTATGTGACGAAGTTAGAGCATGAGGTATTTATTGAGTGCCAACCTTTGTGTGGAGGTCGGGGGCGCGCGATGGTTAACTCCTACCAACGTCCCCCCTAGGAGCATGCGTTGATTACTTTGTTTTGATGACTCGTAAATTTTTGCAATAAGTATATGAGTTCTTTATGACTAATGTTGAGTCCACAGATTATACGCACTCTCACCCTTCCACCATTGCTAGCCTCTCTTGTACCACGCAACATTCGCCGGTACCATACACCCACCATATACGTTCCTCAAAAGAGCCACCATACCTACCTATCATGGCATTTCCATAGCCATTCCGAGACATATTGCCATGCAACTTTCCACCGTTCCGTTTGTTATGACACACTTCATCATTGTCATATTGCCATGCATGATCATGTAGTTGACATCGTATTTGTGGCAAAGCCACCATGCATAATTTTTCATACATGTCACTCTTGATTCATTGCACATCCCGGTACACCACCAGAGGCATTCATATAGAGTCATACTTTGTTCTACTATTGAGTTGTAATATCGAGTTGTAAATCGATATAAGTGTGGTGATCATCATTATTATAGCATTGTCCCAAAGAACAAGAAAAAAAGAAGGAAAGGCCAAAGAAAAAAAGAAAGGCCCAAAAAAAAGAAAATAAAAAGAAAATAAAAAAATAAAAGGGGCAATGCTGCTATCTTTTTCCACACTTGTGCTTCAAAGTAGGACCATGTTCTTCATGATAGAGAGTCTCATGTTTAGTCACTTTCATATACTAGTGGTAATTTTTATTATAGAACTTGGCTTGTATATTCCAACAATGGGCTTCCTCAAATGCCCTAGGTCTTCATGAGCAAGCAAGTTGGATGCACACCCACTTAGTTTTCTTTGTTGAGCTTTCATACATTTATAACTCTAGTGCAACCGTTGCATGGCAATCCCTACTCACTCACATTGATATCTATCAATGGGCATCTCCATAGCCCGTTGATACGCCTAGTTGATATGAGACTATCTTCCTCCTTTTTGTCTTGTACACAACCACCACTCTATTCCACCTATAGTGATATATCCATGGCTCACGCTCATGTATTGCGTGAAAGTTGAAAGGTTTTAAAAAAATTGAGTATGAAAACAATTCCTTGGCAGAAACCGGGGTTGTGCATGATATGAATATTTTTTGTGATGAAGAGGGAGCATAGACAGACTATATGATTTGTTGGATAACTATCTTTGGCCATGTTATTTTGAGAAGACATGATTGCTTTGTTAATATGCTTGAAGTATTATTATTTATTATGTCAACATAGACTTTTGTCTTGAATCTTTCGGATATGAACGTTCATGCCACAATAAAGAGAATTACATTGAAAATTATGTTGGTTAGCATTCCACATCAAAAATTCTGTTTTTATCATTTACCTACTCGGGGACGAGCATGAATTAAGCGTGGGGATGCTTGACACGTCTCCAATGTATCTATAATTTTTGATTGTTCCATGCAATTATATTTTATGTTTTGGATGTTTATTGGGCTTTATCATACACTTTTATATTATTGTTGGGACTAACCTATTAACCCAAAGGCCCAGTGCAGATTGCTGTTTTTTTGCCTATTTCAGGGTTTTGCAGAAAAGGAATATCAAACGGAGTCCAAACGGAATGAAACCTTCGCGAGAGTTATTTTTGGAAAACTATCAACACAGAAGACTTGGAGTACACGCGAGGGAACGAAGGAGGCGGCCACGCGGGTCCAGGGCGCGCCCCTCACCCTCGTGGGCCCCCTCTGGCTCCCCCGATGCCCTCCTTCCTCCTATATATATCCATATACCCTGAAAAGATTGAGGCAATAGATAAAACCCTAATTCCACCGCCGCAACCTTCTGTTCCCGTGAGATCCCATCTTGGGGCCTGTTTCGGAGCTCCGCCGGAGGGGGGATCTTCCACGGAGTGCTTCTACATCAACACCTTTGCCTCACCATGAGTTGTGAGTAGTTTACCACAAACCTTCGGGTCCATAGTTATTTGCTCGATGGCTTCTTCTCTATTTTTGGATCTCAATACCAAGTTCTCCTCGGTATTCGAGGAGATCTATTTGATGTAATCTTTTTGCGGTGTGTTTGTCGAGATCCTATGAATTGTGGGTTTATGATCAAGATTATCTACGAGAAATATTTGGTTCTTTTCTGAATTCTTTTATGTATGATTATAATATCCTTGCAAGTCTCTTCGAATTATCGGTTTGGTTTGGCCTACTAGATCTATAGTTCTTACAATGGGAGAAGTGCTTGGCTTTGGGTTCAATCTTGCGGTGTCCTTTCCCAGTGACAACAGGGGCAGCAAGGCACGTATGGTATTGTTGCCATCGAGGATAAAAAGATGGGGCTTATATGATATTGCTTGAGTTTATGCCTCTACATCATGTCATCTTGCTTAAAGCATTACTCTGTTCTTATGAACTTAATACTCTAGGTGCATGCTGGATAGTGGCCGATGTGTGGAGTAATAGTAGTAGATGCAGAATTGTTTCGGTCAACTTGTCACGGACATGATGCCTATATATAATGATAATGCCTAGATATTCTCATAACTATTCGCTTTTCTATTAATTGCTCGACAGTAATTTGTTCACCCACCGTAGAATTCTGCTATCATGAGAGAAGCCACTAGTGAAACCTATGGCCCCCGGATCTATTCTCAACATATTAATCTACCATCTACTTTACTTTGTTGTTTTTACTTTCTGTTCTTATATCCAAAAATACCAAAAATATCAAACTATCCTATCTATCAGATCTCACTTTGGTAAGTGACCGTAAAGGGATTGACAACCCCTTATCGCATTGGATGCGAAGTTCTTATTTGTTTGTGCAGGTGCGAGGGACTCGCGCGTGGTCTCCTGTTGGATTGATACCTTGGTTCTCAAAAACTGAGGGAAATACTTATGTTACTGTGCTGCATCACCCTTTCCTCTTCGAGGGAATACAACGCAAGATCGAGAAGTAGCAGGCTGGCTCTCAAACTCATGGACAAAATAACTAACAAAAATGTAGTTGCACTATACTTTCTCTCTAGTTTCAGACATTTTGGTAACTCTTGTTAACTACATATGTTAAAAACATGTGCCAAAAGAGGCTCAGCTGCATGTCCCAACTGAGTACAATTCGACAACAAGAGTTGCAGTAGTTCATTAGTACATATCCACCAACAGTTCCTAGTGGTCACCTCGGCCGCCCTGGTCCACGAGCTCATCTACCATGGCTACTGGCAGCTGTCCAAGTGGAGCGCAGACAAATAGTGCAAGTAGAATCACGGCCACCATCTTCACGAAGTAGGATTTTTTAGTTCATTGTAGGTTGTTTTATTTCTCTCTTTGCTTAGCACAAAATTTTGCAAATGCCTAGCAGAAATAAAACTTGTTCGTATACATCGGTAGGTTCACGAAAATTTGTAGTAGTAATTCGGTGAAAGGATTCACATCAGTTCAAACATTTTTGGATGCTCAGTAAAATTTGAAATAGACCACAAGCTTTCACCTCATCCGTAAAAGCCTAAAGCAACAATACAATGATAGAAAAAAACCAGTTCACAAAAATATATTGGAGGTTTGTCGGAATGAGAGAAAAACATTAGTTAAATTTTTCCATACCATCGCTTTTATTGCTAAATTATTTAGACACTTGTTTTCTTGATGCCATCAGGTATTAGCTTAAGTACTTCAGCTCAACAAAAAGCTCCAGAAAAGTTCAGAGTTTGTTTTCAAAAAAGCTCCATGGCGTTTCTTCAGCTACAGCATCCATGCATCCAAGTCAAGCTCCGACCGCCATCCAAGTGGAACTGCGGCCACCATCTTCACCCAGCGCTGCACCCATTGAGCACCCACACTGTGAGAACGCCATCACATTTTTCTTTCAACCTTTTCTCAACTTCAAGTAATAGTTCAGAGTTTGATTTTTCACTATGTCTGCGCTTCATATTGGTCCATTTCTCAGCTGCAAGTAAAGAATGATCTTACACTTCATTTTAATGCCCTCCTCCTCTATTTCTCTTCCTCTCTAAATCGCCTTTCTGTTACTAATTTATTTTCTCTTTGAATGCAGCACGAGGGAGGCTGGAGCGACTGCAGACCGGTGACGAGAACCACTTCAGTTCTGTTATTCGTGTATTGGAAGTATGTATCCTCTATCCAGGCAGGAGGTAGAAGTAATTCCTCCCCTAATGCAACCTATTTTGAAAGTATACTGAGACTCATCATGTCCTATATACAGATTCGGATTATAACACATCAATGGAAGTTTGTTCTGAAAATTGAAATTGTTCAGGATGAAATAATAGGTTAGTTAAGTATTGGAGTGTTTCATTCTTGTTTTGGACAAATGGAAATCTATAAGGCAAATGTAATGTTAGATTCAGAGCGAACTAGTACACCAAACAGAAAAAAGCAAAAGAAGAAAACTCACTCTAGGCCATCTCCACCAAATTCGAAGCGGGTCAACCCCCAACGCAATGCCCGCCACCACCCTTGGGCCAACCTTCCACCACCTCCACCGTCGCCCCACTCCACCTCCCGGCCAAACTCCATCTAATATAACCCAATGCTTCGATTCTAATGTAGTTGTTTATTTTGTAGCTCACTTTTTCTAATATAATGTTAATAGTCCACTAGATGAAAAATTATCTCTGTTAGCGATCAGTACTAGTGCTTATCAGTACGGCAAGCGGCAGTATTGATCAGTATGACTTACACAAATACTGGTACTGATTAGTACTTTCTTAATGTTAAAGATGAGCAGTAAAACATACAAGTTACAGTTCCAGGGCAACCTGTCTCAGATCCTTTTCAGGTTCAGGTAATAAATGTTTAGTATTCTTATATACTTGCATCAGTTCAGACTCGCGGATACAATAAGTTCAGGGAAAACCCGTACAAAAGATCAAAGTTGAAAAACATGGGTTCTCTGTTTCGATGTTCACTAGTGTATGCAGCTAGGGTTTGCATGCATTTCATAGTTGGATGGCTACTAATCTCTATAAAACCTTGGAAGCAATGCTTGCATTACTAGTCCAACCATACTAGGTAAAACTGAATGTACCTAGCCAGTTCAATAACGTCATCTCCTTCTGCATAAAGTAGTTTAAAAGGTCGAGGAGACATCTGCTTCAGAATGTCGCACAAAAAACTATTTATCTGTATTTGTATTTTTCATGTTGAACAATTTTAAGTAAAACAAAAATAGCTCACTTTTGTGACTTTCATCAATTGAAAATCTAGATCCCTCATGTTCGAACTTTCAATTTGTTTACAACTAAACTGATGGTGCTCTTGTTTTAGGGTTGGGGGAGAAGACAGAACCTCTGGGTGCATGATGGAAAAAATGCAAGTTCTTTCTTAGATGTTCAGGATACCCTTCTCTCATTTCATTTATGTTCAGGATAGCTGGTGCATGATGGAAAATTGTGTATCATGTAGTTCTTGTTTAGATGTTGTGCAAGTTCAAAAATTGTTGATTTTGCCATTGGAGGGAACTCATTGGTTGCATTGGTTTTCCAATGTGACGTCCCTTGGTATGTTTGGAGTATTGTTATTGTTGCTCTGCGTGCTAATGAATGAGCTTGTTCTGCTAAGATGAGGATGTTTGTGCCCGAGTCTTGAATTTTAAGAGGTCGGGGGAGATGAATAACTTCTGTCATATGAAAGGACAAAAAGGTTTGAATTAAAAATATTGATCAGTACAAGTTAGAACGGCGATCAATTCAGAATAAAATGAAATGGTCAGTTTGAATTTAAATCGAAACACACATAGAAATTCAAATTTTAAAATTTCGAACAAAAAAGAAACCCCACAGAAATTCAAATGGTAAATGTAGAAGTCATAAAATGAGAGAAGTCTAGAACATCATTGCAAGAAATGTTGAGTTAAAAGAAAACATGCAAAATATTTTCATTTTGAAAAGAAATAGCATTCAGTTCAACGATATAAACCATGGAAGTTCGGGGACGATAATATAGTAAACTGTTGAAAAGTTATGAGCAAAACTCTAACGGAAAAGCATAGTAAAGTCGAGTCTGTGAAAGCACACGTTCAACACAAACCCATACGGAGATCAGTTCGAGTTGTATGTTTCCAAAACAGAAAAAATAGCACAATCGCTATCACCGTATTCAAAACTACTCTGTGAAAAATACCTCAGTACAAATATAGACAAAGAGCAGTACGAGTACTCCGTTTTGAAGACATGAAAAAACAACACGATGGGTTTCACCTTATTCAAAATTACTATTAAAAGGTTGTGAAGTAGACAAAATTTTCAACATGACTAAGTTTCGCATTTTCGATAGCTATCCAATGGTATATTATTTGCTCCATTTCGAAATCAGATTTGATCGTATTTGAATTCGAGTTTAAACCGTAATGATTTGGAAAAACGTTTCTATACGAAAAAGTTATGCATTTTCCATAGCTTTCCAACACCATATCATTTGCGTCAATCCGACAAACCCTTTGCAAAAAAATGTGAAAATAAGTTTCGCCTAGAATTTCACCATTTTCAAAATTACTTTTAAAACGTATAGAATTTGAAAAGGCATGAGATATATGGAAGAAGTGGATTTCGATAAGCTTTCCAACGCCAACTTATTTGCTCAATTCCCACAAACCGTTCGAAAATTAAGTCCAAAATACAATTCTCGTTTTCGGTTGTGAAAAAAAATCATTTTTTTCAAAACTGCTCTTAAGCCATTACTTTGTTGCAAAAACAAATTATATGGTTATAATTTAGATGTCAAGAGCTTTCCAACAATATAATACACGCCTAGTTTCGACAAAAAAATTGAACTGAACAAGACAATTTTAATGGAAAATGAAAGCATCAGTTCAACCGCTCGAATTCGTCGGTTCAAGTAGGGTAACAGAATAATATTGTGTTAGGCCAAACATAATAGCCCAGATGTATATATATAGGGTGGGTCTATTATGATAAAACCCTCTAGAGTCTTATTCTGATGACACCTACCTCTTATTCTGATAACACCTCTCTGCTCCGACGACTAGCCGCCTACCCCCATGACCCACCACTCCCTCCGAGCCCCGAGGGCCGCAACCTCCCTCACCTTCCACATCGGTGCCCCGCACCACCACCACCCACCACAAGCCTGGCCGCCCATCACCACTCTCACAGCCGCCAGCCACCACATCGCCCTAGCCTACCACCACCAGAACCCCGCCCTTGTCCCACCCCACCCAGCGCACCACCAGCCTCCCTTGCCCCGCCTTCAAATCCCACCATGCCCCACCCCTACCACACACGCAGCCTACCTCCAACGACCCGACCCCCGCCTCCAACTTCATCGTCCCCAACTTTCTCCTTGCACCACTCCCCCGCCGGCCGCGCACCCTGCTGCATCCCGTCGGGCGCCCAGAAACGATGCGTCGCCGGCTGCCCCTGCCTACACAAGCGCGAGCCCGCCCTCTGCTATATTCCTCCACCTGCCGCCCGACTAACTATGCCCGAATCTGGCCGCCGTGAGGCCCCTTCGCTGCCAACAACAGGCTACCGCGCCAGATCCGTTCTCCCCCGGCAACCACCTTCTGCTTCCCCATCTAAATCAAGCGTCCCGGTGATGCTCACTGTCGGTCAACCCGCGCTGGCCTGCCACCGGATCTGTGACTTGCTGACCCCATGCGTCGTCGGGCTCAAGGTCGCTGGCAATGCAGCTTGGGCGCGCCGGCAGTGTAGTCCCCTCAATGGGCATTGCAGTCCACATTCTGTGGCTGATGCCGGCGAGTTCGAGGAGATCCGGCTGAGAGGAGGAGGAACTTTACCACATGCAGACCACATAGAGGAGATCCGTCCGAGTGGAGAAGTTCATGTGGTCGTTGGGTTCGGGCACCTCATCTTCCCCAGGTCACCTGCATTGCCCGAGCTCTTCCTCGTCCTGATCGTGATCATAGCTGCCTCCCCTGAGCTCTTCCTTCCTCTTGCCAGCGATGAGAGCACGGGTGTCTCGCTTAGCAAATTTTTGGGCCAGAGCCACTGACTGCCAGGTTGCAGTCCACATGTGTATTTTGTTGGATTTTGTTTGCGACTTGTGTAGTTTACTCAACGAAGAGGTTCACTTTGTGCTTAGATGGTGTTCTCTTTTGCGTCTTGTGCAGTTTACTCAAGAAGTGCCGCCTCCTCCCATGGTTGTCACCCTAGCGTCAACGACCAAGATCCATCCATCTACTTGCGCACCATCCACAACCCCTAGATCCAGCCATGAGCCATTCTCCCTCCTCACAACATCCTCCACCAGCTTGATGGGCCTAACCACACTGACTCACCGCGTGCAGCTTGCATGCGCGGGCATGTGCAGCTCGCGGGTGAATTGCGTGCAACTCGTGTACGCGGAGGACAACGAGTGTCGCGAAGTCCAGCTTCGAAATTTCGCGGGGACAGACACCATCGTCAGGCCATGCTTGGTTATCCCGTCAAGGGCCTCCATCAACATTGCGCCAGACGGATGCCAGTCCGTCTCCTCTGGCCTAGACGAGCCGCCATTCTCCCCTTGCAATCCAGGCGCCCCAGACTCGTAGTGTGCCGGGTGTGCGATGCGGTTTGGCATTATACCGACAACGACATCTCATAGTCGGCGCCAACCTCACCCCCGCATCCCCTCGCTTCCTTCCCAGGTCACCTGCTCCTCTTCATAGTTCTCCCCAGGTCACCACACGATCGCCATGGTCATCTTCGGTGTCCGTTGACCATGTTAAAGTTCCATGCCACACAACTTGCTACTCGTGCAGTGTGGGCATGCAGCTCGGCCATCGCTGATGCAGTTCACTGTTTCCCCCTTTTTTTAGAAATTTCCAGAGCGACCCAGTTTCCATGTTACCTGTTTTTGCAGTTCATTTTAATGTTTAGTGTACGAGTCTACTTCGAAAAACATGCGGCAGTTTACTGTACTTGATTTTGTTTGTAAAATCGTGTGATTTTTGTTTGCTTGTGGAAGATGAACAGAAGTTTAATATGTACCTTAGTTTGTAAAAAAATGTTGGGAAAAAGTATGAAGTTCACTACCTTCGTCAGTGGGGTTTGCTACTGTCGAATCCTGTAGTGTAGAACATGCGAGGAAAAAATAAATCAAAAAACTACGATTCACTTTGATTGGCTCTGAGGGTCACTTTCGCTCATGTTCTTGTCCGCTCATGTTCTCATCTCCTGCAATTCAGATCGCACAGAGAGAAAATGGTGTAAAGAAAGTTAGAAAAAAGGAAAAATATATCTTGTTGTTCATTTCAAATATAATTTTAAATGTAGTCCACTTGCCCCATTCATGCAACTCACTAACATTGACCATGTAGTCCAGATGAGACTAAAAAATATTCAACAAAAACCAAAACATCTCAAAAAAGTTCGCTTCTTATCAGATGTAGTTCACTCGCTTAGTCTATGCGGTCCACTTGTTAGAAAAAAAGTCAAAAGAAAACTATTTTTTTACAAAATGATAAAAGAAACCATGAAGTACAATTGAATGTCTGATGCAGTGCGGTTTGTGGTTTGAAGCAGTGCGTTCATGTGTCTCATGCAGAAAACACGACAATTTTGGTCTCGTGAAAAACAAAGTGTCTGTGTTTCGTTATTTTTAAAATTACTCTTAAACCATAAGGAATTAGAGAGAGTGTTGTACATGAAAAAGTTGCGCCTTGACAATATCTTTCCGACGACTTATCGTTTGGATCATTCTGACGAGCGGTTTGAAAAAAATTACGAAAAAAGGCCGCTGCCACTCGTAGTCTGCCGCACGATTTTCAAAATTAACTTAAAACTGTAAGAAATGTCAAAAACATTTCAACATATGAAAATTGCGCCTCGTCCATAGCTTTTCAACGGTATATTACACGCCTCGTTCGACAAATGGTAAAAAAACTAGAGTGAAAACAGTACCAAAAAAAAGATTTTTTTTTTGCAAAACAGAATTCTGCGATTTAGTAAATTTGAAACTGCTCTTTAATTGTAACGAATTAGAGAAAGTAATACATATGAAAAATATGTGCATCGATGATATCTTTCCAACGGTGTATCATTTGCTTCATTTCGATAAGTGGTTTGCAAAAAAAAAACATTACGTTCGCTGCCACTGAAAGTGCAGTGCCTTAAGTTGAGCGTGCAGTGCTGAACTGTCATCAGAATAGCTATTCTGCTAATATCAACAGAATGGTTTTTCTGATAACACTTCTGCACTGCACGCTCAACAAAAGCGCATTGCATCATTTTGACGACGAGCACTACAATAGAGACTAGTGAACTTCATGTCGAAAAAACCGCATGCAGTGTTTTTCCGGTACTGTTTTTGCTCCAGTTTTTAAAATGTTTATCAAAATGAGGCGTGTAATATACCGTTGAAAAGCAATGGATTAGGCGCTACTTCGCCATGTTGAACACTTTTCGAGATTCTTCACGGTTTTAGAGGAGTTTCAAATATGGTGCGGCCATGACGAGTGGCAGCGAGCGTATTTTCGCGATTTTTCTAAACCGCTCATCGAAATAAAGAAAATGATACGCCATTGGAAAGATATCGTCGAGATGTATCTTTTTAATATCTATTATTTTCGCTAATTCGTTAAGGTTCAAGAGCAGTTTGAAATTTACTAAATCGCGGGATTACGTTTTTTTTTTTAATTTTTTTCAATTTTTTGTACTGTTTTCGCTCTAGTTTGTTAATCATTTGTCAAAACAAGGCGTGTAATACGTCATTTGAAAGCTATGGACAAGGCGCAACTTTCATATGTAGAAATGGTTTTGAGATTCCTTATAGTTTTAACTTAAATTTGAAAATCGTGCGGCGGACGACGAGTGGGAGCGGCCGTTTTTCATGAAATTTTTACAAACCACTGGTCAGAATGATTCAAGCCATACGCCGTTGGAAAGATATCAACGAAACACAACTTTTTCATGTAGAACACTCTCTCTAATTCATTACGGTTTAAGAGCTGTTTTGATTTTACCGAAAAGCGGACACTCTGTTTTTCGCGACACCCAAATCGTCGACTGAACCGCATCACACAGATGAACGCACTGCATTAGACTGAAAAGCGCACTGCATGATTTCCTTTATTCAGAAGTATTTTTCTCGGGCGAGGAAATTGACCACGCGTCACATCGGGCGAGCGGAATTGAACCGCGACACCATTGAGAAGTAAACCACATTACATTTTTCTTGTTTTCGTAACAATTTTTCGCACTTCACGATTGGGAGCAAGTGAGCCGCGACATTATGGGAAGTGAACCACAGGGACGAGGCGAGTTGACTGCATGTCTATTTACCTTGGCTTTTTTAAAAGTTTATTGAATATTTCTTTTTGTCACTCGCTCCGACAGGAGACTAATGAAGTGTATTTTTGTACAATTTTTTCGCGTTCCGAACTGAATCACACAAAAAAATTAGCGAAGTAAATGAGTGCCTTACAAATCGCTCTTTACAATGGGAATAGGTGGCATTGTGCTTGCACCCACACTTTGTACTACACGGCGCCGGTGGGGCGTGCTACATGCACCCATGTACTGGACTGTATGGCATCGGCGGGGAAAGGGGTGCAGCTGATCTTGGATGGGTCAACACATCTACCCGGTGAACAGTAGTGCGGAAGGGCGATTAGCACTGCACTACACATTAGAACAAGCTGCACAAAGATGGGGCCATGACCGCGCTGCATGAGGGCCACGACCGAGCTGCACAAGCCCTCGTCGCCGTGCGGTTCACCCCCTATTTTGTTGCTGCAGAGGAGGGTTTGTGGGGTGGTGAACTCACCTTTCCAACACACATAGACGCTCAGCGGACTTCTTCCCCTGCTGGCAGGAGTCAAGGACCTCCAGGGCAACCTTGCTGGGCTGCTAGTCAGGGGGGAACGAACTGCACTAGCCGGCCAGCCGGACCATGACGTCCAATATGCAGTGGCGCACATGCCCCTTCTCCTGCTCATCCGTGCGACAAAGCCACACATTGAAGCCAGAGAGCCTTGGATCCAGCCGGGCTTGGGCGGATCTAGGCCATGGGCGGTGAGGGGAGGCGATGGGTGTGCCGTGGGGCACGATGACGGGGGCGCGGGTACTTGGAGGCGGCGGAGTTGCGGTACCGGCAAGGAAGGGCCATGGAGCGGCCGGGGAGGAGCTAGGAGGAGGAGCACCTTGGTGGCCGTGACTCTGGTTCTTTGCCGACGGAGTAGAAGTAAGGAGGAGAAGGTAGAGTGCTCGATGGAGCGGAAGGGGAGGTGTTCGTGGCGGATCCGACGACGGTGCATTGAGAGGGCGTCATCGTGGCCTGGATCCGGTGGTGGGAGGACACCACGGCCTGAATCCGGTGGCGGCTGGTGCTGGGAGGTGTCCTGGGGGCACGAGAACCAGCGCGGCTCGTCGGCAGCGGGAGGAAGGTCGCGGCGGGGCTGTGGTAGTTCGACGTGGGAAGGGCAGGATGGGTGGAAGGTGGAGGGAGGTGGGGCGGATCGGGGATGGGTGGTGGGGGTTATTCGGGGTGGTTGGGTGGACACAGGAGGAAGAAGGTGGGGTGGGGGATTTTCAATGGCTTTTTTATGCGTGCAGTTTGCTCCGGAGTTTTTACGCGGAAGGCAAGTTTTAGCAGAATAAGACTCTTAAGGGGTGTTATCATAATAGACCCACCCTATAGTGTTATCATAATAGACCAACCCTATATATATATCTACATATATATATATATATATATATATATATATATATATATATATATATATATATATATATATATATTTATTTATTTATTTATATATATGGTGTTATCAGCACGCCTTATCCCGGCCGTCCCGCCCAAATTAAGGCTTGGGGGCTGGTAGGTGAGGGAACATGATCAACTTTTAAGCTATTTCTCGTTACATACCTGTGTTCTAGTGACAAACAGTCTGGGGATCCCTTCAAGACCCGTTCGCGCCGCCCCAAGGTACGCATCCACCGAATTAAAAGCATTAAAATCTTAATGGGTAAAGGGGTCGTGGCGTAGGGCCTCCTTCTGATGGTGAAGATTCATTACGCTCTGGACTTCTGAGTTGGTATCACCAGAATCCTTTGGAGGGATCCCATTTGTTTGTTCAGGAGGACCTTCAGCCAGTCCCGAAGAGTCTTCAGATCGGTTCGAGGGCATCCTTCTTCTGGAAGAAAGTTAAAAGTTTTACGAAAAAGGGGTGTTAAAAGTGGCCATCGTCGTAACTCCACTATACGTCACCTCTGGGTCGAGGAGATAGGCACTTCTGCCTTGGCAGAAGCCTTCCTCTTCGATCTCCTATTGGGAGCTGGAGACGATGCAAATCAAACTCCTCCATGGCTGGATTGACGCGTAGAACATCGACACTTGGGAGTAGAAGTCAGCACGCTGGGAATAGCACGTGATGTACGTCCTGTTTGGGAGGGGATCATCTTATCACTTGCTCTAGAAGAGGGAAGAATCCCGGGAAGGTTAGCTATCACAGCAACCTTGGCGCGATCAACGCCCTCTTGATAAAATACCCCGTCTTCAAAAACAATTAACGTATCTGGGTCATCGTGATACCCCGGACCATCATCACACGAACGGTCCTCTGGTTGAGGAGGAGGGGATTTAATGAATTCCACTTGATGTCTCCAACCATGTTCCAACATAAATGGTTAGAACTGGGACATAGTTTGGATACTTGAGCCAATAGACTATGGCTTACCCAGTCTGCCGGATTGTATTCGGAGAACCCTTCTCGGATACTCATTTGTGCGAAGTCCACTTCCTCTCCCTTGAAAAGGTTGGCCAATATTTTGGCTACAGCGGCCTTGTTATCCGACCCTTGGCGCTGGTATCGAGTCATGTTGTTAGTACAATTATAGCACCATAAGGGGTGGCCCCTTTGTTGGAGAGGTTGCACGCCGGTGATGGAAATGGCCATTACCTCAACCATGGTGAGCTTACTGTTGGTCAACAGCCTTACCTTGGCTGCCAGGGCGCACACTTCTTCGCTATCCTCATGGGAAGGGCCTCTGGGCCGCTAGTGTACCGCCTTATAGGTGGATCATTTGAGTATTCGGGTAATCCTTGTCGGACTGGATCGATGAGGGGCACGCCTTCGATACAAAACCATTCTGAGGTCCACTCCTCGGGATCCTCCCGAGGGGTGCCGATGGGTACCCGGTACCAGCTATTCGCCATACTTCTGTACCGCCTACTTTGAATATAGATCCCCCTCGGAGGCGCAGGACTAGGGATAAGTACTTCCTCCACAATTCTAAGTGGGCCTCGCAACTCAGAAATATCTCCTATAAGGCCACAGAGCCAGAAATATGCAGTATGGACCTTGGAGTGAGGCTATGGAGCTGGATCCTGTTGAACTCTAGTAAGCTGCGTAAAAAGGGATGGATGGGAAAGCCCAAACCTCTTAGAAGAAAGGGCACAAGGCATGCTCTCTCCTCCTTGCTTGGAGCAGGGGAGCTCTCAGGGAGAGCGCGCCCATCGATGGAGACGAGGTCGGCGTGGAAGGTAACTAGATCTGCTAGGGGAGGATGCGCTGCGTTTGCAAGCGATGTAATTGGAGATAAGAAACCGAGCAGCTCGACCAATCGCTTGGGAGAGGGCCGTGCAGACGCGAGGATGAACGTGGAAGGTCGGCCATGGTGCTAGGGATTGTTTTGATGCAACCCTCCGCGTCCGTAGATTTATAAATAGGCGCTCGGCTTTGAAGACAGAGAGATGGGCTCCCGAAGAGATGGCATTGGGCCACCCGCCTTCTAGAAAAGGTATGTGAAGCCCTCGCCCCGAGGGACGGCATTAAGATTCTGAGGGTCCCACCATGATCTTGTGATGCCTTCGAGGCCTGACGATTCAAAATTGTGCGGACTCAAGTACATAGTTCGGGTGTCGGATAGTGACCGGCGGTGTTGGACTGACTCCGGGCTAAATCAAAAGAACTCACCTTGCAAGCCTAATACAATTATTAGAGCAGATGCTGGACACAAGTTCTGGCTTTAATGGCAAGTTCGTGGGCTACTGATGGAGTCATGGACTAAGGGGTCCTCGGGGCGACGGCCCATTGTATACGGGCTGTACTGGTGGAGCCGTACTATGGCAGGAATTCTATGAAGCAGTGGAGTATCCTCCAAGTCAAGAAGGCGCATGATCTCCTTTCCTTATTGTAATCTATTTTCAGTAACCCTAATCCTATCGGTGTCTATATAAACCGAAGGGTGTAGTCATTAGAGAGGGAGCAAGATTCATCCCCCACAGCCTTGGGTTAGCTCATATTGTTCTCGAGGTAGACCAACCATGTAAACACATACATCAAATATAATCAAGCAGAATGTCAGTTTAACCAACCTTGGGTCCGTTGCCCTAGACTGTGCACAGGCCCAAGGACAACATTGCAACACCAGGATCAAAGCAAGGCTTGAAAGGATCAGCTCTTTGAGGAATTAGAGAGTTGGTCGAGGAGATCAAGTCAACCAAGACTAGCCAAAGGGACAAGATGTCACCAGATGAAGGGCTTTCCTTGCCGGGCACATGAGCCTGGCGAGGTTGGATTGCCCCGGAAGCGAGCCTCCAAGATCGCCCCAGCAGGCCTGCCGGGGCTCGCGGAGGCAAACCACCCCATTACACCACCTCACAACGGCGCCCATCATCGATCAATGAAGTGTCAAGCTCCTAAGTGGCTCAGTGGTAGCCCCCTGCCACATGGCAGCCACTTCCTACAGCAAAAACCGCCAAGTGACACCCGTCCTGAGCCATGTCAAGCATGCAGGCGCGAAGTTGGCAAAACAGTCCGACAAGGCCTGCCGGGCGAGCCATGATGTGACACTAAGAGGCGCATTTAATGCGCTCTATCAGCCTGCAGAGTTAGGTATGATAGCACTGTTCGCTATCTAATCATGTGATAGCATGGCTTATTAGGGATGATAGACTACTCATATCAAAAAGGAATTCCTTTTTTTCCGGGAGCCCATTAAGAAAGAACTCCAAAGTTAAGCGTGCTCAGCTTCGAATCGTTTCAGGATGGGTGACCAACCGGGAAGTTGCTCCCGGGTGCGCACGAGTGAGGACAAAGTGCGTAGAAAAGACTAGTATTGATATGTGAAGCTAGTCTAGATCTCGCCAGGAGTAGCGACCACCGGCGGGTGTGTTCGGGGTGTTACAAGTTGGTATCAGAGCCAACCCTCAAGGTTACATGGATGTTTGCGGACAGGTGCGCGGTCATATTGTTCATGACATTTGTGACCCGTCGTGGCACACGACATGGCACATGTACCGGACTGGATGCACACGCGTTTGTGCCAAGAGGGAACGTTCCTGTGGCCCGACGAGGACGTCGGTTCCTCTGAGTGGGGGTGCATGTGGTAGCCTGGCTTATTAGGGATGATAGACTACTCATATCAATAAGGAATTCCTTCTTTTCCGGGAGCCCATTAAGAAAGAACTCCAAAGTTAAGCGTGCTCAGCTTGGAGTAGTTTCAGGATGGGTGATCGACCGGGTAGTTGCTCCCGGGTGCGCACGAGTGAGGACAAAGTGCGCAGAAAAGACTAGTATTGATATGTGAGGCCAGTCTAGATCCCGCCAGGACTAACGACCACCGGCGGGTGTGCCCAGGGCGTTACAAATCAACATAGAAAGACTGGTTTGCCACTGTGGTGACCCCTTGCTATATAAAATGAGGCCCATGGCAACCGTAGAAAGGATTCGGTCAATTCGGACCCTCACACATCCATACGCGCGTAGCCACTCTCGCCTCGAGGCAACCCTGTCGGGCAAGAGAGCCGCGCTTTTTCCATGTTTCACCATCAATCCACCAAAGCAGGAGTAGGGTTTTACGCCTCAAGGCGGCCCAAACCTGGGTAAAAACTGTTGTGTGATCTTTGTCGTGCTACGTTACGCTCCGCTCTTTGTGCAACGTGCCCATCCCCCCGCTGAACCAAAAGGGGCTCATGGCCCCATAGGTGGCCTTGGTTTCCCATGACATATTTGATGCGCCAAGTAGGGGGATGACTTGCGCGAACCCGAGAGCATGAGCAGCGCGTCATCTTCATCACCAGCTTCATCATCAGCGGCTCCATCAACCATGGCGCCCAAGAAGAAGGCCGGTGCCACAGCTCACCAGTACACCTCGAAGGCCTCGCTGCGCGCGGCCACCGACGCCGTAGAGAATGCGGGGGCGCATGGGAATGTGGGCGCTGTGGGGGATGTGGTCGGGGTAGGCGTCGCTGTTACCACATCCCCCACGGCCGAAGCAGGAGCAGAGGGCACTTGAGAACGACGTCATCAGCAACACCCCAGCAGCGATGCTCCGCGAGGTACGAGTAGAGAGATTGTTCCTTCTGCACCTCCTCGTCCAGCCGAAGAGCACAGCTTAGGCGGTTTCGCTTGTTCTGGGGCAAACCGCAACTCTCCGGCTGCTCCCGTTGCGGGCGCGATCGTAGGGCATGCGCCACCCCAAGGACGAGCTAACCTAGCCACTGTATCCAATGGAGCCGCTGGTCCTCAAGCACCTCCCCCTCGTCACCACGCCATCCAAACGGTTGGCTCGCAGCGACGAGAGCACGGTGCGGTCGCCACCGGCACAATCACGAACCGGGCGACGCTGTGATCCACACCATCATCACATATGCCAAGCACCACCTTGGAGGCTATGGCGCGGGCCCAACTGCTTCTAAGATTTCCGCCGGTAGTTGATTAGATGGATGAGTGGCGAGCCACCATCCAAAGTCTGATTGGTTTCGCCGAGGCGGGAGGATCACAACGAGTTGGCCCGTCACGGCCTCCCTAGTCGACGATGACGGCCCACTCTGCTGGCCATACTGAAGGGGCCACCCCCACGGTGCAGTCCCCGCCATGGCAGCCAGCACGTGAGCCACGCAACCAGGAACCTGACAACGTCTCGATGGCCTCGTTGGACCCTCAAGCACATGAAGGCCAACAGTGAGCCCCGGAGGGCAGGCAGAGGGAACATGGGCGCGTCACAATCGAGCGACGCCGCGATGACCACTGCCAGCCCGACGGGCGTGATGGCCCCAATGTCGACGAGCTTGCGATCGACGGAGGGTGCCCTACCTTCACCTGCAAGCTGCGGCAAGTTCGTTGGCCATCCGCTCGCACATTCAAGCCAGAGATTCCATAGAAGTAAGATGGGAGACTGAACCCGGTAGAGTTCTTGAGCATCTACACCATCGTTGTTCAAGCTGTCGGGGGAAGAGATGAGAATGTATTGGCCAACTACTTCCCCTTGACACTTAAACCAAATGTGAGGTCTTGGCTGATGCACCTACCGGAGAACTCCATTTCGACCTGGGCTGACATGTGTCATGAGTTCGTCAGCGCCTTCATGGGCGGCTACCAAGAACCAGGGCGGCCCAGCGATTTGCAGCTTCTCCCGTAAAAGGAAGGAGAGACTCTGCGGAAGTACTTGCAAAGGTTTTGCGGAGTCCACAGAAATATTCCAGACATCCACCCGATAGTAGTGATAGCAGCATTCCAATCCAATGTGCACAATCGTCAAATACGTTCCAAGATGAAAGTTCAGTTGCCCAAGACTGTGAAGGAGATCTACACCTTGGTGGACAAGTGTGCTCAGGTGGAGCAGGGGAGAAAACTCCATGGAGAAGAGAATGACGTCAATGTCGACTCAGAAGATGATGACGATGCCACCAGTCAAAAGAAGGAGAATAAGAAGCACAACAAAAAGCAATAGGATAAGGCACTGATTTCCGTTGAGGGATCGAGCACACCTAGTATCGGTAAGAAGGCTAAGGCAAAAGCTCCCGGCAAGGAGGTTGCCGTGTGCAATGATTGCCGCGAGGCTGCGGCTATCGAGAAGGTTGGGAAAAGTGATGGTCCGTACTGCAAGATCCATCGGACCAAGGGCCACGATCTCCAGGAATTTCATCAGGTTGAGAAGCTTGTCAAGAAGCAGAGGGCTGAATATGAGAAGCGAGATAAGGAAAAGGTTAGCATGGCACTGGCGGAAAGGGCTGGGGAGGTGGAGCAAATCGCCCCGGCAAGGCTCCTAGGAACCAAGGAAAACCTGCCGGGGGCCGTGAGAAGGAGGATTGCAATGAAGAAAGTGATGGAGGGTGAGGGAGTCCTGTATTCAGGGGTCCTCAGGCGTCCGGGTCGATGAAGCTGGGCCGTATTGATGGGCCACGAAATAATAAGCAGAAGACTCTCCCCCGTATTCGGTCAGGACTCCTATGTACATAGAAAGGCAGGCGTACAGTCCCGATGTATCAATTCTAGGCCCTCTCCAAGTGACCCTTGTAACCCTAGGCCCTCTCTGACGTGTATATAAGCCAGGAGGTTTAGTCTGTAGAGGGGATCATCAACATCATAATAACCTTATAGGCTAGGCGTTAGGGTTTAGCCACTACAATCTCGAGGTAGATCAACTCTTGTAATCATATTCATCCATATTAATATAGCAGGAAGTAAGGTATTACCCCGATCGAGAGGGCCTGAACCTGGGTAAACATCGTGTCCCCAGCCTCCTGTTACCATCGATCCTCTAAACGCATAGCTTGGCCCCCTACCCGAGATCTGCCGATTTTGACACCGACAATGGTGCTTTCATTGAGAGATCCGTTGTGTGCTTGTGATGAGCGATCGATGGCTCGTCTCGTCATCGGTGACGGGGTCACCCTCGGAAACAACTTGGCCATCGGCCAGGCTCTCCAACTCGGCGGCTTCGCTGTATGCGCCTGCGTGGCCTCAGGGCCGGCCGCACTCCCTGCGATCATCGAGCACCACCCTTATGTTGACTCCAGCCACTCCGATGACGCGACCTCGGCAGATCTCCCGCCATTAAACAGGCTGATGGATTACATCGCCGCCCTGGGGCTTTCATCGCCAGGAGATCAGATGAGATCTAAATTCGGTCGTGATGAGATCGATCCCATCCCGATCACTCATCTAGTGGTAGCAGTTGAGGACGGAGCCGAAGAGACTCCCCCTCTTGAGATGGAGACGGTCACAGTTTGGATCTACGAACCCATCGAGCCGAACACGCCCCTGTCGGGTGGCACTTTGTGTTTTTTGAGCTCTGGGATTGACGCCGGGCCCACGGAATGATTAGATCCTATCGATCCTGGATCGTCCACATCGGAGGTTGTCAAAACCCCGAATGCCACTTTGGGTCGGGACTCAAAATTACCAACACCCACCCACCCTGGGAAAAACTCTTCAAGTAAATCCGGACACCCGTACATAGATGATCTTGCGAACATACAACAGCAGCTTGAGGAAACGGTCAACCACTTCTGGGCTAGATTCCTGCTTGTTAAAAACAAGATCAGGGACTACTACGACGATGAGGCGGTCTCCCTATTTTACCGCAACTGTACGGACGAGGGAGTCTTGAACCCCCTCAACCGACGTCGTGTTCTGAGTTTCACAGAATTGTCGCATTATTTACGAAAGTACTGCGCAATGGAAAATACTTGGAAAGCCCAGAATACACCGCTCGAATAGTCCATATCCGGACAACATACTATTAAGGCTAAAAGGACATACCCTAGCAGGTCATACGATAATATGCCTATTGGCAAGAAGAACAAACCTTTTTTAAGGCACATGTCTGTACTGGACGAGCTGCTCGATAAACCTTGCCAAATACACGCAGCCCCGGACAATATCCCAAACCATTTCCTTAGGGCATGTTGGTACTCCGGCATGTAGCCAATATCGGTGCGGCAATCCTTGCCACCGCCGTATCAGGGGAGAAAGAGGTCAGTGTGTTTACTGTCTTCGAGAAGTTCTCCTCAAATAACCGCCACAAGAGAGCGAATCGCGAACTTACCGTGGTCTACCAAATTAGCTATGCAAGCCCATGGAGCGACACGGCAATTAGTTTTTCTGCCGAAGACGCACCCTGAGTTCGACCGATCCGAGCAACAACAGCTCTTGTACTAGACCCAATAGTGGATGGTTTTCGCCTCACTAAAGTACTTATGGACGCAGGAAGCGGACTGAACCTCATATATGAGTAAATGCTTGCAAAAATGCAGGTCGACAAATCCCGCATTGAGCACACGAACACAACCTTTAGAGGAATTATACCTAGCCGAGAAGCCCGGTGTTCGGGAAGCATTAAGTTCAATGTAGTATTCGGCACATCCGATAACTACAGGTTGAAGGAACTGCTATTCCACATTGTTCGCTTCAATAGTGGATACCACACCCTTTTAGAACAGGATGCTTTTTCACACTTTCAAGCTATACCCCATTTCGGGCACATGAAACTTAAAATGCCAGGGCCCAATGGAGTGATCACATTAACAATTGATCCGGATAGAACACTCCGCGCAGAGAACAAAGCGACATCCTTAGACTTAGAGGCATTATCCGAAGCCCTCGAGGCCGAAGAATTAACTACCTTACGATCAACGGTGGATAAGGATGACGTAATCCTCGCCAAAAGATCGAAATCTACCTCCTTCAAACCAGCAAATGAAATCATAAAATTCCAAGTGCACCCAACGGACCCTAACAAGACAGCGTCTATCTGGGCACAGCTGGATCCGACGGTAGACAGCGCGTTATGCGCCTTCCTTCGGGAAAATTGGGATATATTCGCCTGGCACCCTTCAAATATGTCGGGAATCCCATGTAGGCTGGCCGAACACAGCCTCAATGTTTTCAAAGGGTTCAAACTAGTCAAGCAGCCACTGCGACGGTTTTCAAAACCCAAAAGACAAGCAATGGGAGAAGAGCTAGCCAAGCTATTGGAAGCCGGATTCATGAGAGAAATTAAACACCCGGATTGGCTAGCCAACCTAGTCTTGGTGCTGAAGAAGGATAAATCCTGGTGCCTCTACATCGACTTTACAAACCTAAATAAGGCCTACCCCAGGGATCCCTTTCCTTTGCCCCTCATTGATCAAATTATCGATGCAACGGCCGGACACGACTCGTTGTGCTTCCTTGATTCTTACTCTGGATACCATCAGATAAAGATGGAGGAATCCGATTAGGCCGCAACCGCATTTATCATCCGGTACGGTCCTTTTTGTTTCAACACTATGCCCTTTGGACTTAAAAACGCTGGCGCCACATATCAACGCATGATTCAAACATGCTTAGAAAAACAAATTGGCAAGACAGTGGAGGCATATGTTTACGACGTAGTGGTTAAGACCAAACACGTCGAGACATTGGTGGAAGATCTCCGCCTTAAGTTTGACAACCTCCAAGAATACGACGACATAAGGCTCAATCCAGAAAAATGTGTTTTTCGTCGTTCCAGCCAGAAATCTACTAGGGTTCATCGTATCCCAAAGAGGAATCAAAGCTAACCCAGCTAAAATCCGTGCCTTGGCAGAGCTCAAAACACCGACCGACCTCAAACAAGTGCAAAAACTAGCAGGCTGCGTAGCAGCCCTAAGCCGCTTCATCTCCAGGTTAGGAGAAAAAGCAATTCCACTTTATAGATTGCTACGACGCACTGACAATTTCGAATGGATGGACGCGGCCACAGCTCAATCCTAGCGGGTCCCGGTGTTGGCGAACCAATGTTGCTGTATATATCAGCCACTCACCAGGTAGTGAGTGCCGTACTCGTCGTCGAGCGAGCTGAAGAGGGTCATAAATTCCCCGTTCAAAAAGCCGTATACTATGTATCCGAGGTTTTAACACCGTGCAAATCACGGTACCCCCACTATCAGAAAATTGCCTATGCGGTCTTCATGTCATCTCGAAAACTTCGACACTACTTTCAAGAGTGTTTGATCACAATGGCATGCGAGGTACCACTCAACAATATTATTAACAAGAAAGACGCCACTGAACGCATAGCCAAATGGGCCATCGAGCTCTCACCGTTCAAAATATCTTATAAGCCACGCTGGACTATTAAATCCCAGGTGTTGGCTGACTTTATCGCAGAATGGACCGAAGGCGAACTCCCTAAAGAATACGGCTCATAATCCCACTGGACAATGTACGTTGATGGTTCTAAAATGCTAGCCGGATTGGGGGTTGGCGTAATATTGATACCTCCAACTGGGGATACAGTCCGGTACGTTCTACAAATTATGTAGAGAGTCGACCAATGCAGCCGAATATGAGGCCCTATTGCACGGTCTCCGGCTAGCTGTATCCATGGGCATAGAATGCCTTGAGGTATATGGAGACTCAAACCTCGCTATCTCCCAAATAAATGGAGATTTTGATGCAATGGATTCAAAAATGGCAGCTTATCGCAATGCTATATTGAAAATATCGGCTAGATTTGAGGGGTTGGAATTCCATCACGTAGCCCGGGATAATAACCAGGCCGCTGACATACTTGCTCGTATGGGCGCTAAACATGACCCGTCCCACCTAACACCTTCGTGGAAAGGCTACTTAAGCCATTAGTAACATGGCAGGACGCGGGCGGTGATACAAATTCGGATCCGAACACACCCCCGGCCGAACTTAACCCAGACATCATCGGAGACCCGGACATGGAGATAACTTCTTCGGCTCACGAGATCATGGTTGTCATAGCATCCTGTACAGAGCCCTTCCTAGCTTACCTTAAAAGACAAGAGCTCCCCGATGACCAAAATGAGGCCCACCGCATAGTCCGGCGTTCTAAATCCTACAAAGTTCACGAAGGTGAACTATATAAGAAAAGCATAACTGGTGTTCTACAAAGGTGCATCTCCGAAGAGGAGGGAAGGCAAATTCTCACTGAAATACACGCTGGAATGGGCAGCCACCATGCCGCAGCTTGGGCGCTCGTAGGCAAAGCTTTTTGAGCTGGCTTTTTCTGGCCCACTACCTGAGCAGATGCCTAGACCTTAGTCCAACACTGCGTTGGCTGCGAGCTCTTTGCAAATCAAAGTCACATGCCTCCCACTGCTTTGAGAACAATCCCCATTACTTGTCCGTTTCCGATCTGGGGGCTCGATATGGTCGGACCTCTTAAAGTGGGAAGCCATAAAAAGAAATACTTGCTGGTGATGGTAGATAAATGAACTAAGTGGATAGAAGCCAAGCCAGCAAAAACAGCCGAGGCAGGGCCAGTGATAGATTCTATATCCAGTGTAGTACACTGTTATGGTGTCCCGCACAGTATTATCACAGATAATGGCACCAACTTTACAGCTCACGAGGTAAAAAATTGGTGCACAAAGTTAGGTATTAAACTTGATTATGCTTCTGTGTACCATCCTCAATCAATCGGTCATGTCAAAAGAGCCAATGGTCTGATAAGGCGCGGCATTAAACCCCGACTGGTGCGCTCCCAACGGGAGTCTGATAAACACTGGGTCAAAGATGTTCACTCCGTACTCTGGGGGCTACGGACCACACCTAATCGGACGACTGGATACACACCTTTCTTCATGGTGTACGGCGCAGAGGCTGTTCTGCCTTGTGACATTATTCATGACTCACCTCGAGTGTACATGTACGAGGAGAGAGAAGCCAAGCTAGATCGGCAGGATGACCTAGATGGACTTGAAGAAGAGCGAGATACAGCACAAGCCCGTTCCATATTTTATCAACAACAGGCCAGGCGATACCAGAGCAGAGAAGTATGGGCCAAGACATACAATGTCGGCGAACTCGTTTTACGCCTCCTAGAGAAGAAGAAGGACAAGCTCAAACTAAACTGGGAGGGCCCCTTCATTTTCAATGAAGTACTCACCGGTGGAGCCTATCGCCTTCGGAATGCATAGGACAACCGCCTTGAGCCGAACCCATGGAACGCTGCCAGTCTCCGAAGATTCTATGGATAGTTCGCTAGCAATTTTTTCCTCCTTTCAAGTTAGGTCTTATCTCTTATCTTTAATTTTTCTCCTTCTCCTCTATTTTTACCTTTTCTCTTATTGGTAAGTATTCGGCCCACCCGAACTACCACAAGATAAGTACATCTTTGAATTTATCTACCTCAAATGTACTTGGGGGCTTCTTTGACGAAGCCCATTACCAAAAAAGCTTCTTGCTAAAACGTCATATGTTTTTTACAGTCCTTCCTTGCCATTATATGCACCAATATGACTTAAGTTCTGCCTAAGCTGGGTTGCCTGGATCCTATGCTTACCCCTACATTTCCGATTGTTTGTCTAGGGCATAAAGGGAGAACCTCTGCGATTGTTATTGCTGGGTAATCCGTACATGTACCTCATATTGGGTGAAGCCGAAAGCTAGCGCTCTTAAGAGAATAATCGGCCGGCGGATACACGACATATCGCTTTTAACGCATATATTTTAAATTATCATAGGATATGGCATCCTACAATCCTTTTTTACAGGATCAAAAACCTAGGGAAAGGAACCCGTAACCGAACTATTCTCTGTGGAAGATGTTTCTTATGTTAAATAGTAATATAACATATCTCCTCGAATACAATTTGTCTGTTCAAGCAATTATGACCGGATTGCCTAGTTTCCGAACATATCACGTGTTCACCACAGATATAGTATTCAGAAACACTCCAGCCTTTGGGTTTATGGAGGTTAAAGCAGAAGGTCGGCCCTGACAACTTTTTTATGATTTCGGTAAAAGTACATTCATACATAGAATCAAACGACTACTCTTTCTCCATTCCCTCTATAAAGCTGTCTAGTCTACAGTCATGTTGGGAAAACTCGGCAGCTTTCTCTACTTGGTCATATACCAAGTTCAAGGGGATCTCTTGCCCATTGGATCCTCGAGGTCCCACGCGGGCTATATGATTCAGATCAAGACGGGTGTAGCGTATCTTTAGCATGGCCCATGCTTCTCGAGCACCCATGCGGCATGCTGACGCTTTCTACAGTTCGAAGCGGCATCGAGCCCCTTTGAACAAGTCCGCCAAGTCCTCCATAGTTTCTAGAGGGGAATCGCCCGGCCATAAAGCCTTGACCATATTCTTCATGGCCTTCCGAGCTCGCTCATGGACCCTGGAAAGCTCTTGCACCCTCGAAACCAGACACCACCCTTTTGGGGCTGCCAGTTAACAAACCTGCAGGAAAAGTTTTATGAAAAACTTTCAAAATAAGGGACTATAAGGAGACCTAGGTATAAGGGACATACTGAACATGCCGCCTTTTAGCCTCCGGTTCTCTTCCAATGCACTTGAGAGTTGGGCTCTTACGTCCGTTAGCTCCTGTTCCAGCCTAACATTTTTATCCTACGCTTGGTTTCTTGTATATATGGCTTCCATCAATACACGCTTACCAGCAGCTGTTTCCCCTTTGGAATTTTTTTCTCTGCCAAAGCAACCCTTAGCTCCCTCTCCATTTGGTCGGTCGGCCCTGTTGCTGTATTACAATTAGTATGTACTTAACGACTCAGTGATCAGCACAAATATCATATTGCCCAGACACCGTTGTTCTTACCACCAGCATCCTTTCTGAATTTCTTCGAATATTCTAATTCGGTGGTGACAGTCGTTAGCTGGGTACGACACTCTTCCAGCTCTTTGGATAAGGCATTATTCTTTTTTTGAAGCACCTGCAAAAAAAATGATCCTCAAATTAGTTGTACCAACTGCTTTAAGTCTCGTTGGCTACTGGCATGGGAACATCAAAATGTACACTTACCCGCATATCCTTCGAAAGTCGGTGAGTGGCTCTAGCGAGTCCGTCTTGATTGGCTTGGATATAAGCATCTGCAGAGCCGAGGGCATTACACGCCTCCTCAGAAAAAGCTGGGTCGCTGATGTCTACTACGCAACCTTCTTCTTGTAGACGTTGTTGGGCCTCCAAGTGCAGAGGTTTGTAGGACAGTAGCAAATTTCCCTCAAGTGGATGAGCTAAGGTTTATCAATCCGTGGGAGGCGTAGGATGAAGATGGTCTCTCTCAAACATCCCTACAACCAAATAACAAAGAGTCTCTTGTGTCCCCAACACACCCAATACAATGATAAATTGTATAGGTGCACTAGTTCGGCGAAGAGATGGTGATACAAGTGCAATATGGATGATAGATATATGTTTTTGTATTCTGAAAATATAAAAACAGCAAGGATGACACTCAATGAAATACTTCATTCTTCAAATTTGTCACACAACGGTTACCATACGTGCATGCTACGGGACTTGCAAACCTTAATACAAGTATTTCTCAAATTCACAGCTACTCTACCAGCATGACTCTAATATCACCATCCTCAAATCTCAAAACAGTCATCAAGTATCAAACTTCTCATAGTATTCAATGCACTTTATATGAAAGGTTTTACTATACCCATCTTGGATGCCTATCATATTAGGACTAATTTCATAACCAAAGCAAATTACCATGCTGTTCTAAAAGACTCTCAAAATAATATAAGTGAAGCATGAGAGTTCATCTATTTCTACATAATAAAGCCACCGTCATGCTCTAAAAAGATATAAGTGAACCACTAGAGCAACCAACAAACTACTCCCAAAGATATAAGTGAAGATCAATGAGTAGTTTAATAATTATGTAACTATGTGAAGACTCTCTAACATTTGAGAATTTCAGATCTTGGGATATTATTCAAACAGCAAGCAAAACAAAATAAAATAGATTGACGCTCCAAGCAAAGCACGTATGATGTCGTGAATAAAAATATAGCATCAATTAAAGTTATCGAATAACAAAGACGAAAGAGGGGATGCCTTCCCGGGGCATCCCCAAGCTTAGGATTTTGGTTGTCCTTGAATATTACCTTGGGGTGCCTTGGGCATCCCCAAGCTTAGGCTCTTGCCACTCCTTATTCCATAGTCCATCGAATCTTTACCCAAAACTTGAAAACTTCACAACACAAAACTCATAAGCTCCGTTAGTATAAGAAAATAAAACCACCACTTAGGTACTGTTGTGAACTCATTATATATTCATATTGGTGTAATATCTACTGTATTCCAACTTCTCTATGGTTCATACCCTCCGATACTACTCATAGATTCATCAAAGTAAGCAAATAACACATAGAAAACAGAATATGTCAAAAACAGAACAGTCTGTAGAAATCTGTAACTTTCGAATACTTCTGTAACTCTAACAATTCTGAAATAAATTGGTAGACCTGAGGAATTTGTCTATTAATCATCTACAAAAAGAATCAACTAAAAATCACTCTCCAGTAAAAAATGACCGCCAATCTCGTGAGCGCTAAAGTTTCAGTTTTTTGCAGCATGATCACATAAACATCACACAAGTCTTCCCAAAGGTTCTAGTTGGCACAAACACTAATTAAAACACAAAACCATATCTAAACAGAAGCTAGATGCAATATTTATTTCTTAACAGAATCAAAAAGCAAAGAACAAAAATAAAGTTGTGTTTCCTCCCAACAAGCGCTATTGTTTAACGCCCCTAGCTGGGCACGATGATTTCAATGATGCTCGCATAAAATATAAGCATTGAAACATAAAAGGAGCATCTTGAAGAATATGACTAGCACATTTAAGTCTAACTCACTTCCTATGCATAGAGATTTTGTGAGCAAACAACTTATGGGAACAAGAATCAACTAGCATAGGAAGGCAAAACAAGGATAACTTCATTACTTTAAGCACATAGAGAGGAAACTTGATATTATTGCAATTCCTACAAGCATATGATCCTCTCTCATAATAATTTTCAGTAGCATGATGAATGAATTCAACCATATAACCAGCACATAAAGCATTCTTTTCATTATCTACTTGCATAGAAATTTTAGTAATCTCAACATAAGCAAATTTATTCTCATGAACAGTAGTGGGAGCAAACTCAACAAAATAACTATCATGTGAAGCATAATTCAATTGAAAATGAAAATCATGATGACAAGTTTCATGGTTATCTTTATTCCTTATAGAATACATGTCATCATAATAATCATCATAAATAGGAGGCATGCTTTCATCATAATAAATTTGCTCATCAAAACTTGGGGGACTAAAAATATCATCTTTATCAAACATAGCATCCCCAAGCTTGTGGCTTTGCATATCATTAGCATCATGGGTATTCAAAGAATTCATACTAACAACATTGCAATCATGCTCATCATGCACATATTTTATGCCAAGCATTCTATGTAATTCTTCTTCTATTACTTGAGCGCAACTTTCCTTCCCATCATTTTTACGAAAGATATTAAAAAGATGAAGCATATAAGGTAACCTCAATTCCATTTTTTGTCGTTTTCTTTTATAGACCAAACTAGTGATAAAACAAGACACTAAAAGATTGGATTGAAAGATCTAAAGATATACCTTCAAGCACTCACCTCCCAGGTAACGGCGCCGAAAAAGAGCTTGATGTCTACTACGCAACCTTCTTCTTGTAGACGTTGTTGGGCCTCCAAGTGTAGAGGAGGCAAGACAGTAGAAAATCTCCCTCAACTGGATGACCTAAGGTTTATCAATCTGTGGGAGGTGTAGGATGAAGATGGTCTCTCTCAAAAAAACCTGCAACCAAATAACAAAGAGTCTCTTTTGTCCCCAATACACCCAATACAATGGTAAATTGTATAGGTGCACTAGTTCGGCGAAGAGATGGTGATACAATTGCAATATGTATAGTAGATATAGGTTTTTGTAATCTGAAAATAAAAAAACATGTCCTAGGGTTCATACTTTCACTAGTGCAAGTTCTCTCAACAATAATAACATAACTGGATCATATAACTATCCCTCAGCATGCAACAAATAGTCACTCCAAAGTCACTAATAGCGGAGAACAAATGAAGAGATTATTGTAGGGTACGAAACCACCTCAAAGTTATTATTTCTGATCAATCTATTCAAGAGTCTGTAGTAAAATAACACGAAGCTATTCTTTCCGTTTGATCTATCCTAGAGTTCGTACTAGAATAACACCTTAAGACACAAATCAACCAAAACCCTAATGTCACCTAGATATGCCATTGTCACCTCAAGTATCCGTGGGCATGATTATACGATATGCATCACACAATCTCAGATTCATCTATTCAACCAACACAAAGTACTTCAAAGAGTGACCCAAAGTTTCTACCGGGGAGTCAAGACGAAAACGTGTGCCAACCCCTATGCATAGATTCCCAAGGTCACGGAACCCGCAAGTTGATCACGAAAACATACATCAAGTGAATCAATAGAATACCCATTGTCACCACGGGTATCCCACACATGACATACATCAATGTTCTCAAATCCTTAACGACTCAATCCGATAAGATAACTTCAAAGGGAAAACTCAATCCATTACAGGAGAGTAGAGGGGGAGAAACATCATAAGATCCAACTATAATAGCAAAGCTCGCGAGACATCAAGATTGTGCCATCTCAAGAACACGAGAGAGAAAGAGATCAAACACATAGCTACTGGTACATACCCTCAGCCCCGAGGGTGAACTACTCCCTCCTCGTCATGGAGAGCGCCGGGATGATGAAGAGGACCACCGGAGAGGGATTCTCCCTCCGGCAGGGTGCCGGAACGGGGTCTAGATTGGTTTTCGGTGGCAACAGAGGCTTTCGGCGGCGGAACTCTCGATCTAGGTTATTTTCATGAGGTTTCTGTATATATAGGAAGTGTTGGAGTCAGGGACAAGTAAAGGGGGCCTCTTGGCTGTCCACGAGGCAGGGGGCGTGCCCAGGGGGGCGCCCCCTACCCTCGTGGGCAGCCCGGGAACCTTCTGGTCCCCCTGCTGCACTTCATGGGCTTCATCTGGTCCAAAAATAACCTCCGTTGAGTTTCAGGTCAATTCGGCTCCTTTTGATATTCCTTTTCTGCGATACTCTAAAATAAGGGAAAAACAGAAACTGGCACTGGGCTCTGGGTTAATAGGTTAGTCCCAAAAATCATATAGAAGTGTATATAAAAGCCAATAAAACATCTTAGAAGGATAATATAGTAGCATGGAATAATAAAAAATAATAGATACGTTGGAGATGTAGCAGTCACACATGGCTGCTTTCCGCCGCCGGTGAACCATCGCAACCTCCACTTCGGAATTAGTAACTGACATTCCATCCGAATCCTCTTGGAGGGGACAATCCGGCACTAAATCCGCATTAACCCTTGATGGGCCGGATGCCGGATTTGCTGGAGCTTGATCTGCATGATTTCCGTGAACATTCTGGTGTGCATTCCTCCTAAAAGGAAAAAGAAAGCGGAAAGTTGAAATACCGACTTCACCACCCAGCGTGTGTCAAGACAAACATACCTCTTTGATGGTTCGCTGGTGTTCACGGTCCTCTTTCACTTCAAGGCCTCACCCGATGCAGGCATCGCCCTTTGGGTAATCGGCTAAATAGCCACCACGGCGCCCTCACGACAGGCTTGATAGAAGACTCCATCTTCTAGCTCTATGCCTATATCCGGATCTTCATCATATCCGCGGCCCGCATTTTGGAATCGGTCCTCTGGCTGTGGGGCGGGCCTACTAATCCCATCGATCACCTTCCTCCACTCATGTAGGGAAAAACGAAATTCAGTCCGGTCAATACATCATAACAAAGAAAAATGGGCGAATATAGCGGTCACGAGAGAGACTTACCCAGTCAGGAGGATTGTACATAGAAAAACCCTCCCGGCACTTCAAATGAAGGGAGTCTTGCTTCTCTCCCTTATAAAGACCTTCCAGGATGATGGCTAGAGCGGCAGGGTCGTCCGGACCCGGGCGTAAGCAGCGTGAGGCATCATTCAGGCTATTATATTGCCACATTGGAAATCCTCTAGCTTGGAGCGGCTACATGCATCGCTTTATTGAAATACCCATCACTTCAATTATAGACAGCCCTGAACTGGCGAGCAATCTGATCTTGCCGGCCAGTCTGCTAACCTTCACTCTCTCTTCTTCCGAGGAACTGCGAGGACACCAGTTGAAAAGCTTCTTTGGCGGAGCACTGGAATATTTGGGCAGGCCTTGCCGAACTGGATCCGGCAGGGCAACGTCCTCAATATAAAACCACTCCGAAGGCCACTCTTCGGTTGCCTTCTTTGGAGTACCTGGCAGATAGCATGTCCCTGCTATGCGCCATACTTCGGCACCCCCGACCTCAAATATAGATCCATTTTCTGAGCGAGGGACAAGGCAGAAGATCTTCCGCCACAGCTCAAAATGAGGCTTGCAGCCCAGGAATAGTTCACGTAAAGTGACGAATCCCGCGATATGCAGGATAGACCCCGACGTAAGATCGTGCAGTTGAAAACCATAGAACTCCAGGAGTCCCCTAACAAAGGGATGGACGGGGAAACCTACACCTCTTTAAAGGAAAGGGACAAAACGTACCCGCCCTCCATCGGAGGGGTTGGGAAAGCTCTCAGCCAGGGCCTGATTGTCGATGGAAGTTAGTCTGGCCCGGACGAGGACTAGATCCTCGGGAGGGAGATATCCCTGCGCTTGAAGTGTTCTCAGGTGCGCATGGGATACGGAGCAACTTTTCCAATCACCTGCTCGAGGGCCATGAGGGCGCAAGGAAGAGCTTGGGGCGCTGGCCATGTTCGAGGATTTTTTGCAGGCACTAGGGTTTCTTCCGCGTATAATGGAATGGAAAGGCAAATGAGATCTAATCTGTTATATAGGCGCCTTCCCTACATAGTCAAGGGGGTAATTACAAAAATACCCAGATGGTTCGCAGTCACTGGACACGTGGAAGCCAAGGCGAGGGTGGCGAGGAATCAATGGAACACAATATTAAAAGAAGTCGAACTATCATCCAAAAGGACTCACCTTGCAAGACCAAAGACATGAAGCCGAACACAATCTCGTCCTTGAAGGCAAGTCTGGGGGCTAATGAGGGAGTCCTTTATTCAGGGGTCCTCGGGCGTCCGAGTCGATGAAGCTGGGCCGTATTGATGGGCCACGAAAGAAGAATGAGAAGACTCTCCCTTGTATTTGGTCAGGACTCCTATGTACGTTGAAAGGCAAGCGTAGAGTCCGGATGTATCAATTACTTCCTCCCCAAGTTACCCTTGTAACTCTAGGCCCTCTCTAGCATGTATATAAGCCAGGAGGTTTAGTCTGTAGAGGGGATCATCAACATCATAATATCCTTATAAGCTATGCATTAGGGTTTAGCCACAATGAGCTCAAGGTAGATCAACTCTTGTAATCATATTCATCCATATTAATATAGCAGGAAGTAGGGTATTACCTCAATCAAGAGGGCCTGAACCTGGGTAAACATCGTGTCCCCAGCCTCCTGTTAACATCGATCCTCTAAACGCATAGCTTGGGCCCCCCTACCTGAGATCTACCGGTTTTGACACCGACAAAGGGGATGAAGAGGAAACCAGTGAGCAGGAATTCCAGAAGGCTATTGACGCCCTGTGCATTGACAGAGGTGCATCTCTCCATTCCTATCACCTCCAACTTAAACAGTGGGCGCGTGATGTCAATGTCGTGAAGCGAGTAGCAGAATTTCAAAAGCTACTCAAGTGGTCTCGCACGCCCATCATCTTTGACGAAGAGGACCACCTTGACCGCATCACCGCGGTAGGGTTGTCGGATTACGGGCTCCGCAAACCCAAGAAGTTCGAACAGAGGGGCATGAACGAAGATCTCTCCCACTCACGTCTACCCAGCCTCTCGCCCTCGTCTGATGAAGAGATTCACGCGAACAACAAGTAAAGCACACGTGAATTTACCCAGGTTCAGGCCACCTTGCGGTGTAAAACCCTACGTCCTGCTTTGGTGGATTAGCCTCGAGAGGGCTTGAGTATGAATGAGTACAGTGGTTCCTGAGATCAGGATGAGAGCTCAGGAGGGTCAGGAGGCAAGGGTTCTTGCTCCTTTGTGCGAGGGCGTAGTCTCTGTATCTGATCAGAATGCCTCCATAGTGGAGATCCTAGCTACTTATATAGGCGGCCAGGGTCCTCTTCCCCCGAAATATTTAGGCGTGAAGGGATCCCACAACGGCCATTTTGAGCGGGAACACAAGGACATTCCTATCCTGACAAAAGCGGTCTTCACCTATAAAGGGATCAGGCGGTGACGCGGTGGTTGGTTCGGTGGTGACACCCCGCCTGTCGTCCTTGCGGTCTTCGGTCTTGTTGCACCAATGGGGAAACCTTTGTCCCGCTCCTCGTGAACCTGCGCCTGCGCTGTCTCCTTTGCACCAAAATGGCAACTGCGCTGCTGGCACCTGCTGGCGCGGTGCGTCACTGCTCGCATCACTACCTCCTCCTGATGCAGGTTTGGCCTTCGATTCTCCGCCCCTCCGGAGCAACCTAGCCGAGGCCGCCCGTCCGTCCCGCCGCCATCCCCTACCTGGCGCGCCAAATGTTGGATTACGGGCACTGCAAACCCAAGAAGTTCAAACACAGGGGCGTGAACAAAGATCTCTCCCACTCACGTCTACCTAGTGTCTCGCCCTCGTCTGATGAAGAGATTCAAGTGAATAACTAGTAAAGCACACGCGAACTTACCCAGGTTCAGGCCACCTTGCGGTGTAAAACCATACTTCCTGCTTTGGTGGATTAGCCTCGGGTGGGCTTGAGTATGAATGAGTACAGTGGTTCCTGAGCTCGGGAGGAGATCTCAGGAGGGTCAGGAGGAAAGGGTTCTTGCTCCTTTGTACGAGGGCGGAGTCTCTGGATCTGATCAGAATGCCTCCATAGTGGAGATCCTAGCTACTTATATAGGCGGCCATGGTCCTCTTCCCCCGAAATGTTTAGGCGGGAAGGGATCCCACAATGGCCATTTTGAGCGGGAACACAAGGACGTTCCTATGTTGACAAAAGTGGTGTTCGCCTGCAAAGGGATCAGGAGGTAACGTGGTGGTGGGCTCGGTGGTGACATCCTCCCTGTCGTCCTTGTGGTCTTCGGTCCCCAAAGGGGAAACCTTTGTCCCACTCCTCGAGAACCTGCGCCTACGCTGTCTCCTTTGCACCAAAATGGCAATTGTGCCGCTAGCATGCGCTGGCACCTGCTGGCACGGTGCGTCACTGCTTGCGTCACTGCCCCCTCCTGAGGTAGGCTTGGCCTTGGATTCTCCACCCCTCCGGAGCAACCTAGCCGAGGCCGCTCCTGAGGGGGTCTTGGCGTCGTTCTCCATGCGAGGTCTAGCCCCCTCGCGAGGGTATTGAGCAGCTGGTCGATCAGCTATGCCATACCAGGCCATCGTAGGAGCGCGTCGCGGCCCGCAGACAGTCAAGTCTGGGTACCCTGGTTCCCAGGACGCCGACAGTAGCCCCCGGGCCCAAGGATCGCGCGGAGTTGGCTTTGGGGCGAAGCCTTAGTCGAGGACGAAGCGTTGCGGGCCCCAAAAAGGCTGCGGGCCAGGCTGGCGCGTGACGGTTGGATGGGACGTGGGCGACTCCGCTTCCCAGGCAGTCTCGACAACCATGCGACTTGACAACTCCTTGGCGCTGGTGGCAGGGTCATTATGGCCGCGCGCGAGTGGCTGACGATTGATCTTCTTGGCCTATAAACAGGGGGTGAACCGCCACGCTCTTCACTTGACTGTTGCAGATCAACCCCCGCCCTTCTCACTTCTCCGAGGGCTTTTCATGGCACCGATACGTAGGTTCTCAGCTGTGCAGAAGGGGAAGACCACGATGGTGCAGCCCGAGCAGCTCCCACCGAAGAAGAGGTGCCGTGACTCTCCAAGGGTGCCCCTGAGGCTGGCGGACTCCCGTACATGGTGCACGCGGGCGCCACCAAGATTATCGCTTCATTTGGGTGCTCCGGCGACAGGCGGACGAAGAGGGGGCGGCGACGGGGCGAGTGATTTCATGCGTCCAGCCGCCGTCTCATACTGAAGACAATGTCGTCTCATACTGAAGACAACGCCGCCGTCTAATGAGTACCCCCTTCTACGCTCGGGTCGTCTTCGTGAGGGGGGTGGCAGCAGCTGCTCCTAGGCCGCCGAGCATAGGGGGCGCGACTGCCTAGGCCCCGGAGGAGAAGGTCAAAGGGCTGGTGAAGGCACGCTTGGCGATGCCTGACCTATTCCTGTCCAGATGAGAGAAATGCTAATGCCTTGGGGAGGCGTAAGGGCTCGCTTGAATTTGGAGAACTTGATATTATTGTCATAACTAGACTTGAACTTGATGATTTCCGTGCTTGCTTCCTTTCATGTTTGCTTAGGTGCTATGCGTTGGCAGGGCCCAACCCCACGCATACCTCGATCACCATTGAGCCCTCCGGGTGACCGGGGTTATCGTTATAACTGGACTCAAGGGATGAGGGGCTACGTGGCTAGTGAGGCCCCTGGGTCGCGATGCCCAGGGGTCCCCCTTGACGTTGGCAGGGCCCAGCCCCGCGCATACCTCGACCGCCGTTGAGCTCCGGGCTCAAGGAGTGAGGGGCTACGTGACTAGTGAGGCCCCTGGGTCGCGATGCCCAGGGGTCCCCCTCGATGTACGAACGGATCTCATGAGGGAGAACGAGCACCATACCTTGCTCACGAGCCTTTGCCTAGGATGGGGGCACGAGAAAGCCAGGTGTCTAGGCACCTGGTAGGGTGGCATCTGCCAGGCATGACCTGAGCATAGCCCCCGTGCCTAGCCCCCCTCGCGACACCAATCCAAGGATAAAATGTGAGCGTCGTGAGCTTAAAAGCTCCCTGAGGTTGGTGCGACCGCTGGGGGTTGCCCTCAGTTATTTATAACTAGCGCAGAGCATAGAGCTACCACACTTGCGCGGAGTGTGGGCATAACCGTGCCTCGGTCATAGCGGCGAGCGCGGAGCTTGGTGCTTCCACTGGTTCGTGGGAAAAATCGCTCCTCGGTTGGTTCTGCTAGCGCGGAGCATGGCACTTCCACTGGACCGTGGGAGGGAGCCTCCCACCGGGAGAGACTCATGGGCGTGTACAACCCCATCCTGACACGTGGCTTGCACGGCAGGACATCCAAGGTGTATATGGGCCATCCTCAGGACGAGCTGAAAGACTCTGAGGAAGTTCTCGTGAGCTTACGCATCACTCACGAGACCCTACCATGAGGCGGGTTGAGCCTGAGTCTTCTTCTGCAAAATGTGAAAAGAGAGGCCTTGTGTCGACCTGCGCCGAGTGCATCTCTAGAGGGCATCGCATGAGAAGGCCGCAGTACCAACGACCCCAAGAGGTGACGTTAGCGGGACTGGCCCATAAGACAAAGCTCAGCCGCTGGATTTATCGACGCTGCAGGGACGGACCCGAGCACAGACGCCGTGCCCAGTCTTCTCATGCAAACAGTCCAAAAGAAAAAGAACCGGCGCGCGGTTCCCGCACGAGCGAGGCACCTGCCACGGGCCCCTACTTACCCATCCACGATTAGCCCATGCGAGAACAAGGCACCAAGGACCACGGGAGGTGACGTCACGAGAATGGCTCGCGAGACAGAGCTTAGCCCTTGGATTTAGCGATGCTGCAAGGACGGACCCGAGCACAGACGCTGTGCCAGTCCTTAATCATGGGGCGGTCGCGAGTGGGCTTGCAAGGGCTCATGACCCTAGTGGCGGTGAGAACGCCGACCATATAGATAATGCAAATAGGAAGAAGCAACTAGCCTTGATTTATGCGCAAAAGAGACAGCTGCGGGGGGTGAACCCCCAACAGCTCGAGGATGATGCATCCCCGGGGGCGCCCTCGATTGAATACCTGAGACATTACCTGACACTTCTGGAAGAAGAGTTGGGGTAGCTGAAGACACGAGCCATGCGGGTCGCCCCTGAGGATCGTCGATCTCCTGAGGCCCAGGGGCTCCGGAGGCCCTCAGTGGTTACGGGGGTCCGGCTCTCGCTCCATTTGGACAGCCTGCCACTGAGCCTCCCGAGTCCCCAAAGCCTGCCGCGCGAGGTGTTGGAACGTGGTGGCTGCGTTGCGGAAGCCAAAGAGCGTGCGAATGTAACTGCAGGAGAGAGCCCTCCTCTAGCTGACAGCCGTCGACCAAAAGGGCTCCAAAGAAGCGGCTCGGTTGAGACCCGCGACATCGATGCAGATGCGGAAGTAGTCACTTGGGTTGCGAGTAGGTGAGCTTGGTATGGTGCGGTTGCGCCCACCGCGTATGAGCTTTGCGTACTGAAGTTCCTCAGTTACCTGGTCGATGAAGTCCTGATCCCCCAGCGCTGTACGGCCCACGCAGGGCTCACAAAAAACACGCGTCAAGACATGCCTGAAGGTGGTGCCCGAACACCTCCCTCGAGACGCTGGTCAGACCAGAGACACTCCAGAGAAGAGCCCCCGAGCCTGTCCTGAGAGGGGCGTCGGGCTCGCCTCCTTATGCGAGGGTGGAGGGTGCCTCGTAGGCAGGCGCAGGTCCTGAGGCGGGGCCGTTAGGAGCCTCCATGTCCTGAGGTCCATCGGCGGGCAGGTTCTTCTTCTTCTTGGGGGCGGTCTACAGGGCGAGGACGGCTCCATCCTTGTCGGAGCTCTCGACCGCCGCGGTCTGGTAGGCGCACTCTAGGGAACGCACTACTTCCTTCTCGTGGGAGGCGATTGTGATGACTCCGCCACTCCCGGGCATCTTTAGGACATTGTAGCCGTCATGGGTCGCCCCCCATGAACTTGGCGAGGTCAGGATACCCAAGGATGGCATTGTACAGGAGGTGGATGTTGGCGACGTCGAAGTCGATGAGCTCGGTGTGATAGTTGTCGCGGTCACCGAAGGTGACGGGGAGGCGGACCTGCCCCATCGGGAGTGTGGATCGATCTGTGACACTGTAGAATGGCTTGGTCGGGTGGAGCTGGTCGTAGGGGACCTGGAGCGTCTTGAAGGTCTGGATAGAGAGGACGTTGAGCCCTACTCCGTCGTCGATGAGGGTCTTGGTCATGAGGACGTTGCTGATGGCCGGAGTGCAGAGCATCGGGAGAGCGCCTAGGGCTATGATGCACTTGAGCTGGTCCTTGGGGTCGAAGACGATGACCTTCTTGGTCCACCTGAGGTTACGCGCGGCGTCAGGCCTGGGAAGCGCCGCGTTCACCTCGCGAGCGAACTGCTTGAAGATGCGGTGGGAAGGCGGAGCATGGGCTCCTCCCAAGATGCATGCAACCGCGCGTGGCTCCTGGAAGCCCCCTGCTCCATCTCCTGGGCAGTCGTCGTCGTTCCTTCTTGGCGGTGGTGGTAGCGGAGGCAGGCCTGCGTTGCCCTGAGGGCGACCGTCATGAGGCTGGTCGCTCCAGGGGGCGTCACGAGGATGCTCCTGTCAATGGTCTTCATGAGTTTGGTCGCGCCATCCTTGGCGCGAGTTCCTGCCGTCCCAGCGTCCTCCACCGCGGCCCCCTCCACGGCCGTAGCCACGGTTGTCACGCTCAGGGTGCTGCCCGACGCGCATCGCCCTAAGCTCTTGACACTCGTTGGTGTTGTGGCTGTGGACATCGTGGAAGACGCAGTATGGACGATTGTCTCTGGGGGGTCGTTGTTGCCGCATCCATGCTTTACTTCTGGCTCCGTAGCCAGCACGGTGTGTCACTTGCGCTTTGCTTCCTTGGCCTTGGACTTTTTGTCGTCAGCCTTTGCTTCAGGTAGCTCCAATAGGGAGAGTCGTCCTTCCTCCGCCTTGGCGCACGTTGCCGCGAGCTTGAACATCTCGAGGGCTGTGCATAGATCCTCGTGGATGGCGAGCTCCTCCCTCATCCTGACGTCGCGGAGACCGTCGGAGAACACCGAGATGATGGCCTCGTCCGAGACCCTGGGGATCCTGAGGTGCATGGTGTTGAAATGCTGGATGTACTTCTGTAGGGTCTCCCCAGGCTGCTGCTTTACGCGGCGCAGATCCGCGGCTGCCGGGGCTCGGTCGTGGGTACCCTGGAAGTTGGCGACGAAACGCTCACGAAGCTCCCCCCAGGAGGAGATGGATCCCACAGGGAGGTTTAGGAGCCAGGAGTGGGCGCCATCCTTGAGGGCCATGGGGAACCAGTTCGCCATGACCTGCTTGGTGTCATTGGACGGCTCGATTGTCAGCTCGTAGAGCTGGAGGAACTCTATGGGGTCGGTGGTGCCATCATAGCGCGGAGGCAGATCCGGCTTGAACTTGCCGGGCCAGACGAGGCGCCGTAGCTCGGGAGCTAAGGCGCGACCTCCAGCCATGCTCATGATTGCAGGCGCCCCTTGCGCCTGCGGTGCTAGTTCTTGGTGCGCTGGCGCCACCGGCTCCTGTGGTGCGCGGTTCTGGTGCTGCGGGATGGGGGCCCGCGAGCTTCTGCGTGGGGATGCGGAATCACCTGGAAGCTCTCCTTGTCGCGCACGGGGGCCCTACGGGGCGGCTCACGCCACGGAGTCTCGTGCCTGACCCCTTGGTCGGCGCCGTAGAGCGGAGGTGGAGCCGGGACACCGAGGCCCTCGTTTCCCGCCATGAGTGACGGAGGACGGGAGGAGTGAGTTGGCGCAGGTACCTCCCCGGCGGCGTTGACGAGCTCGGTAATGCGGTGGAGCCACTCGTCGTAGAGATCGTCCGTCGGGCGGTAGCGCAGGAGCTCCCGCGGCGAAGGCCGCCCGGAACCAGCATTAAGCTGCCCTCGATTCCCAGGAGGAGGACCTCTCCGCGCGTGAGGCGAGGCTTGCCCCGATTTTCTCCGTGGCAAGGATGAGGATCTTGAGGCTCTTGTCGAGCGGCGGACTCACGAGCTGGGGCAGAGGCACAAGGAGGCACTCGATGCCCAAGCTCTGGCTCACGCCGGCAAGATACAAGAGCCAGAAGTGGAACGGGACATGCTGAAGGAGCAGGCCCTCAAGCTGTCTGACGAGAAGACCAAACTCAATTGTGCCTTGACAGAGGCGCAGGGAGCGGTCATCAGTAAGACTGGGGAGCTCTCCGATGCGCGAGGCTCCATCAGAGATCTCAGGCTGAGGCTAGAGAATCTCGAGAAGACGTTGGCAGAGAGCTCTGCTCGGGAGGGGGCCTTGGCGAAGAGTCTGGAGGAGGAGAAGCAGCTGCGGGCAGACGAGGGCGCCTCCCACCAGGAATACGTGGTGGAGGAGAACAGGTGGATCAACCGGCTGGAGGACATTGCCGGCAGGGTTACCTCATAGTTGGCCCTCATGGGGGTGCCGAACATGAGGTATGCCACTGAATGGAGCGGGTCTGTCAACGCCAAGCTGACCCTGTTCTTCGAGGGCGTCCTCAGCGCCTTGACTGATCTTCACTCCAACAGAACGGCCACGCTTGCCGGGGAGGCCCGGCGGCTCTGCAGGGGATTCATGACCAAGGTCCTCACCAAGGTGGCGTTCTGGAACCCCGCCATCAACTTCGAAGCCGCGATGGACAGCTTGCCGGAGGATGCCAACCTCACGGCGCTCAAGGAGCGCATCAAGCCTGTCATCAGCTGCATCGACGAAATCAAGAGGGTGGAGGGCTAGCGCCGCGATTAGATATCCCGTTCTTCTTTGCCGCTGCGAGTTCATGCCCAAGACAAATTTTATCTTTAGTTAGAACCGCAGCGATGGCATGATGTAATATAACTTTGAAATATTTTCAGAACCATGCATGTTATTTTCCTGTTTGCTGTCTCCCTGTGTTTCCACCCTACGTTAACTGGGTAGGTTTGCCGGCGCGAAATACCCAAGCGGCGTCTTGGGGACGGGTCCCCATTGGCCTGCCGGGTGAGTGTGCTACCGGGTTTGTCACCTTGCCGCTCTTAACGCAGCCGCTCGAACTGTCGAGTTTGACTCGAGTCAGAGTCGAGAACTTTGCCAATTGCGGAAGGGTCTGCCACCTTGCCGCTCCCAACGCACCCGCTCGAACCGTCGAGTTTGACTCGAGTCAGAGTCGAGAGCTTTTTCAGTCGCGGAAGCTCACCCTACCATTTCAACGCAGCCGTCGGAACTATTGAGTTGACTCGAAACAGAACAAGGCGTTGCCGATCAGGAAGGGCACCATCCGCGTGCAGGTTTGTTTTTGCACATGGGAAGACAGCTCCGAGGATAATAACTTTAAATGATAGGATAAAAATATCTAGGGTTCGATGTAACTTAGCTTTTATTTGCAGCTGCTCAAAAAGACGTCTTCTGGCTTCCTCCAGGGGCCACGAAGACGAGAGAGCGTCGGGCGGATCACTAGAGCTGATTCTCACAACTGCTCGCCTGCCCCCTACCTGGCGCGCCAAAGATATCGTTGTATTTGGATCGACACCTATGGGATCACAAGAATCCCTACTACGGTTGCGGGGTGCGGGGTTCAGAGAAGAGCGGATCTAACAATCGGGACACGGTTCCTTTACCCAGGTTCAGGCCACAAGGATGTGTAAAACCCTACTCCTGCTTTGGTGGATTATATGTGGTGTTCTTCAGCTAACGAGGAGCTCCAAAAGAGTCGCGAGGGGTTCCGAAAAGCCGAATCCTTCTCCTGGTCGCCTCGGGCCTCCTTTTATAGGGAAAAAGGGGTCGCCACAGTGGCACACAGGAGGTGGAAAGGGTACAGTAATGCGAGGGTATCCCACGCATTACAGGACAAGGTGCATTTAATGTGCCCTGCTTAGGTGTCCTTGCTTTATCGGGGACGAGGGGAGACGCACGTCTTGTCCGTCGCCGCTCCTCCTCGTGTCGACACGCGCCCTGGCCAGCGGTGCATGAGGTGCCATGTAGGCAGACAGGCAGTTGAGGTGGCGCAACGGGGGGCCTCCACGAAGACCTGTGGGTTGCCATGTAGGAGCCTGTCCAGCTGGTTGGGTCGGCAGCTGCGTGGGTCGGTAGAGACCCAGTTGGCGCGGGCCTGATGGTGGCCCCGTGGGTGTCCTTGGCAAGGACCTTGCCGGGGCCCCGGCAAGGGTCTTGCCGTGGCGCCTGCTGTCATCGCCGGCAAGGTGCTTGCCGGGGGCCTTGTGGATCCCCTTGGCTGGGATCCCGCCAAGGGTCGTCGTCTTCTTACCTTGTATCTGATCTTGAAGGTCTTCACAAAGATCTGCATGCCACCACGGGGAAATCTCCCGAATCCTCCCCCCATGGGGGTGGCGGACTCAAGGGTGATTCGCTCCGTAGGCGGGG
>LR738714.1:337843572-337867401 GCA_902687465.1 Secale cereale
GCGGCAAGGGCCTTGCCGGGGCTGCCAGAGCCTGCCCCGGCAAGGATCTTGCCGGGGAAAACCGCTTCGTCCCCCTTGCTCTTCGTGGTCTTGTTCTTGGTGTCGCTCCAGTCTTCACCGAGCTTCTGTCTTGCCCCGGCTTGCCTCCCTTGCCTTGCTTGGTCAGATGGCGCCGTGGCTCAGATTGCCCGTGCACAGTCATAGGGGTACAAAAAGTGCACCCCTCTTTTTGTACACCGATAGATTGGATCAGCGGGCCATAGCTGAACTATCAAGTCCTTCATGGCCGATCCCGCCATATCGTGCAGCTTGACCAACTACTTCATCTGGTCGTTGAGGTGCACCAGATGCTTTGGTGCTTAGAACTGTGACCAAAATAGTTTCTCCGTGTCGTTCCCCTCTTGGGCTCGGAAGTATTGGGTGGCTTTAGCACTGCTCCTCGGAAGATCAGCAAACACACCTGGAGAACTCCATAACCATGTCAGCCCAAGATACTTCCGCCCTCCAAAGATGCTCTGTAAGAGAAATTTCTTACTAGATGCTATCTGCCGCGCCTGCTTGATATCTTCACAGGGGCTCCGCGACTCGCTTTGCGCATCCTGGGCAGCCTTAACTGCTGCAGCAAGCTCGGATGCTTGTTTCGAAGTCTTCTCTTCCAATGCTCCACATTTGCGAATAGCATCTTTGAGCTCAACCTCGACTTCGGATACCTGAGCTTGGTGCTTCTCGCACGCGGCCTTTTTGGCCTCTAAATCGGCAACCGCTTTGTCAGCGGCTGCCTTGTTCTTTTCGGCCTCCTTCTTGTCCTTCGCGAGTTCGTCCTTGAGGGCCTCGAGCTCAGTGGCGCCAACAGTTTAATATAGAATATCGTAAAAGAGTTTATACCCATGCTCAATTAATATTATTAGTCTTCTTGACATCTTAATTTTTTAATCCGCATACCTTGCATTTCATCTAAATGATGTTTGACGCGGTCGAGGTCCGGCGTTGGCCAACAAGAGCTTCCGATTTTGGTTAGCAACCTCTGCATCTCGTGCGGTTGCCGTAACTAGTGAAGCATGTTCAAATAACAGAAGCATCACAATTTAGCTCTATAAACATGCTACACTATGGATACTTCGTCCAATTCTATTTAGAATCACACAAAGCATCAGGGGCTACTGGCTAGATATGTGCATATAAAACAAATAAAAGTTCCATAAAGAACATTACATTGCTTACCTCAAAGCTTGTTAAAAGGCTGTCGAAGGCTTGGTTCCGTCCGCCTTTGACGGACTGAATCTTCTTCATCACCGCACCCATCATGGTGCGGTGCTCCTCCACGACGGAAGCACTTTGAAGTGCTCCCTCCAGAGGGTCCGGCGCGTCCGGATTGATCCTGGGCACCGTTGTATCCTCCCCCGCCTTGGGGGTATGGTCTTCGGACCCCGGAGCCGTGCTAGGCTCCGGGTAAGTATTCAGCGTGGCCTCGGATTATTTTGGCCCCCCGTCTTCAGTCTCCATGGGGATTGTTTCCCCACGGTCAGTGGCAGCCGAGGTGTTACCCTCGGTCGCCCTGTCACTTACCCTGCTCCCATCTCCTTGAGGGGAAGATACCCGATGGGAGGACACTTCGATGTCCCCGCTGATCACGGGTGATGGAGCTTAGACTAGCGGGTCACTCTCCGTCTCTCCAGGTGCTAGAGAGTTCCCCTCCACTAAGGAGACGTCGGGGTGTGCTCGGGGAGGGTTGTAAGTCAAAAGGTGAGAAATATTAAGTAAGCATCATAATGCTAAACAAACAAGGTGCATCAATTAATATATCCGGACAAACTTACGTTTCGGTCAGGGGTTTCTCCCTGGGCTTCACCACAAAGCTATGTTCAGACGATGAGTCCGAACGAGCAGAGAGGTTCGGCCTCCTCCGGGGTGCGGCCGTGCCCGCGTCAGCAGCAGCCGCCCTCTTCGTCCCCCTGTCTTGCGTAGGGGGCTCTTCTTCTTCTTCTTCTTCTTCTTCTTCTTCTTCTTCTTCTTCTTCTTCTTCTTCTTCTTCTTCTTCTTCTTCTTCTTCTTCTTCTTCTTCTTCTGGTTCGTTATCCTCCTCCTATTCGAAGGATAGGATGTTGATCTTCTCGGACTTCTCGTCCGCAGGGCGGGGGCCACCTTCGGCCTCCTTGCTCTTCTTCTTGGGCTTCTTGACCGGCGCCTTGTACGGCGCCGGAACCAGCATCACCGTCAGTCGAGGCGTTTCTGGGTCTTCGGGCAAAGGCGTCGGACACTTAATCTGGATTGCCTTCTTCGTCCAGCCCTGTATATCACGCAAAAAATACAATTCCTATTATCATTAAATAAGAAAGGGGATATATCTTTGGCGAAATTTTCTATTACCTCTGGGGCAGAGAACGCGGTACTATAGCCCGCGTCCTCGGTTTCCTTCGGCCACTCCTTCTGGCTCTTGAAGAGATGCTTCTAGATCTCTTTGTGTGTGAAGCCAAAGAGATGCTTCAGAGGCCGATCTCCTGCCGGACCGAACTCCCATAGGGAGGAGTCCTGGCTTTGGCAAGGAAGGACAAGCCAGGCCAGTATTACCTGGACCACGGTCGAGAGCGGATAGCCCTTGGAAATCATGCCAGACACACGGCTCTGGAGGGTCGTCACCTTAACTTGAGACCCCCAGTTCGGACTCTTGTCAGTCCAGGAGGTCAACCTCTCTGGGGGTCTGGATCTGAAAGCAGGTTCCACCGCCCATTTAGCGTCGTGGCGTTTAGTGATATAGAACCACTCCTGCTGCTAGACCTTGTTCGTCTCCACGAACGACTCTTTTGGCCAAATCACATTCGGGAGCTTGCTTATCATAGCACCCCCCCACTCCGCATGTTGCCTGTCCACCACCTTTGGCTTCACGTTGAAGGTTTTGAGCCATAGGCCGAAGTGTGGAGGGACGCGGAGGAAAGCTTCACACACCACTATAAAAGTGGAGATGTGGAGAATTGAGTTCGGGGCTATATTGTGGAAATCTAGCCCGTAGAAAAATATCAAACCCCGAACAAAGGGGTGGAGCGGGAATACCTAGCCCCCTAACGAAGTGCGAGAGAAACACGACTCTCTCACCCAACTCTGGGATGGGAACCACCTAGCCCTTGGCGGGGACTCACTGCGCAATGTCCGCAGCGAGATAGCCCGCGATCCGAAGATCCTCCACGGTTTTCTCAGTATCCGTGGAGCCCGCCCACTTGCCCCTGGCGCCGGATCCAGCCATTACTGGGGAAGGAAGTAGTAGTTGAGGAACAAAGAACGCCGGGTGCAAGAGATGAGGGTGCTAGGGCTAGGAAGATTGGAGAGCTCGAGCTTGAGGAAGGCGTGGGGCTGATGAAAGGGATTGGTATCCTTTTATAACGTTGTGAATACAGAACGCCCCCCCACTTCAGTCATAAACCTCGCGGGTCCCAAAGCGGTCATGCGTAATGCACAGATTGGATGCTCACGTCTCGTTTATAAGGATCCCACAATAAGCGGGCATGATCTCTGCTCTCATAAGACGTGTCAATGGGGTTGTAACCTCGAAACGTGAAACTAGGACCAAGTAAAACGGTTCCGTATGTTAATGGGATGGACGCGATGCTTCACCAAAAAGTTGTTAGCAAAGACACAATATTCATTTTCTTTCAATGCCTTGCCTTCGAGGCTAAGGGTTGTACTTACCATGCAGAGCCGAACACAATACACCTTTTGCAGAAGATATGTTCGGAAGAAGGAACCCGCCTTGCAATGGCGAAGAGAATATGAAAGCCGAACTCATCGTCATCGAAGACAGGTTCAGGGGATACTGAGAGAGTCCTGGATTGAGGGGTCCTCGGGTTGTCGGATAACTCGTGGTGGGCTAGACTGGTGGTCCGTGAAAATCATTATTGAAGATCGTCTCTTGTATCGGGCTAGGACTCCTGTACTTGTATAATGGCTGGTTTTAGGTTCGGGTGTAATATTTCCTTCCTCTGCAAGATGGTTATGTACAAACCCTAGGCCCCTCCAGTGCATACATAAACTGGAGGGTTTAGTCCTTAGAGTCTAGAGAATCATAACATCCTCATAGGCTAGACTTTAGGGTTTAGCCAGTACGATCTCGAGGTAGATCAACTCTTGTAATCATATTCATCCATATTAATATAGCAGGAAGTAGGGTATTACCTCGATCAAGAGGGTCTGAACCTGGGCAAACATCGTGTCCCCAGCCTCCTGTTACCATCGATCCTCAAACGCATAGTTCGGGACCCCCTACCCGAGATCCGCTGGTTTTGACACCAACAATAGGGTAGACGCAGTTATCCCCACGGAACTCATTTATGGGTCACCTCGAGTGCTTGCCTACGATGAAGTAGCGCGGGATCAGTACATGCGTGACGACACTATGCTTCTCGAGGAGAACCGTCTCCGGGCTGCTAAGCATGCCGCACGCTACAAGCAAGCCCTGCGTCGCTATCACAGCCGCAGGGTTCATTCCCGACGTTTTGAGGAAGGCGACCTTGTCGTTAGGCGCGTTTAGTCCGCCAAGGGTGCAAACAAGTTAACACCGAAGTGGGAAGGCCTTTACCGGGTGGTACGAGTCACCAGACCTCGTGCAATCCGTTTGGAGACCGGAGATGGCATTTAGTTGCAAAACTCATGGAACATTGAGCATCTCCACAAGTACTACCCGTAAGGCGCGGCTCACGGGCCCTGCCCGGTAGCTACCCTTTTGTACAGGTCATGCCTCAGTTGCATGTAACCCCTTGTACAAAGCCAGACATAGACCCTGAGCAATAGAGAAATAAACAAACCGTCGGGCGGGCCCCGACAAGTTGCATGCATGCATAAGAATATCATGAGCATCTCATGTTCATGTAGATAAGATTGCATCTGGCATCATTTTCATCTGCATAAACCACATGTTCCTGCCATGGACTTGCTTCCCCAAGGAGAGATGAAAAGAGAAGCCAACACTTTAGTCTTCGGCAAGCCAAATAGACAAGTTCTTTCTGTTATCCATACGTGTTTTGTAAGGGCTTGTGCATAAGAAAACCCTGCTACCTTTCCAAACTTAGGTGCTCCCATCATTCGACCCGAACGCTGCTTCGGTCAGGATGGTCGCAGTGGCCTTTGGTAAAAAAAGATTGGCGGGGGCTAGTCCCTCTTCATGACTTGTGCCCTGTAGGCCTAACTATACGGCAACGAGACTAGGGTGCCAGCAAGGTAGCTTGCCGGGGGACTCTTGTATACTTAAATGTGTAGAGGCATCCCACCTCTACATGTACACATTACATGCATGAGTCCACGACAAGGTTTATATTTTTCATTAATATGCTGATCAATAAGTACAAATCTTACAAAACACAAACATGGATAAAATAGAATACATTATTTGAACTAAAATTTGGCAAGTGCCTACATATTTAATATTGAAAAAAGATAAGTGCCCGTAATCCCCTTCTCTGTCCCTCTTTTCCTCAGGCGCTGCGGTTGTCGGATTACGGGCTCCACAAACCCAAGAAGTTCGAACATAGGGGGGTGAACAAAGATCTATTCCACTCATGTCTACCTAGCATCTCGCCCTCGTCCAGTGAAGAGATTCAACGAACAACAAGTAAAGCACACGAGAGTTTACCCAGGTTCGGGCCACCTTGCGGTGTAAAACCCTACTTCGTGCTTTGGTGGATTGGCCTCGGGAAGGCTTGAATATGGATGAGTACAGTGGTTCCTGAGCTCAGGAGGGTCAGGAGGCAAGGGTTCTTGCTCCTTTGTGCAAGGGCAGAGTCTCTGGATTTGATCAGAATGCCTCCATAGTGGAGATCCTAGCTACTTATATAGGCGGCCAGGGTCCTCTTCCCCCGAAATGTTTAGGCAGGAAGCGATCGCACAACGGCCATTTTGAGCGGGAACACAAGGACGTTCCTATCCTGACAAAAGCGGTCTTCGCCTGCAAAGGGACCAGGAGGTAACGCGGTTGTGGGATCGGTGGTGACATCCTCCCTGTCGTCCTTGCGGTCTTCAGTCTTGTTGCACTGAAGGGGAAACCTTTGTCCCGCTCCTCGGAACCTGCGCCTACACTGTCTCCTTTGCACCAAAATGGCAACTGCGCCGCTGGCGCATGCTGGCGCCCGTTGGCACGGTGCGTCACTGCCTCCTCCTGAGGCAGGCTTGGCGTTGGATTCTTCGCCCCTCCGGAGCCACCTCGCCGAGGCCGCTCCTGAGGGTGTCTTGACGTCGTTTCTCCTCGCAAGGTCTAGCCCCCTCGCGAGGGTCATGGGCAGCTGGTCAATCAGCTGGGCCGTACCAGGCCTTGGTAGGAGCGCGTCGCGGCCCGCAGATAGGCAAGTCTGGGTACCCTGGTTCCCAGGACGCCGACATCGGTGAGAGGAGAAGAAGGTTGAAGAAAAGCCCGTCTGGGATTCAACACCTCCCCAGGATCAGGGTGGCGTCGTATCCAAGCTAGGAGGAAGAAATCAGAGGGCAGGTGCAGATGGTGGAGCTTCCGAAAGCCCGGACAGGAACAACAGAGTCATCGGAAAACACGACTCGTCGGAACGGTTGTCTTCATTCTTGACGCGTCGTGGGTTGCCGCCGCCTTACATGCCTCTGCCGCCCTAAACCCCCTTCATGATATCTGAATCAAGCGCCATGCTCTCCAGGTAATCCCACAAAGAGCATGCTCGTCCCCGACAGCCCGTAGATTAAGAACCACTTCATATTAAAAGAGCGTATATGGGGACAAGGAGCTCCCCTGCACGCCGAGCGAGCATCGCCCGAGGAGGTCAGATCCGCCCTTATCGATGGCGGGCCTATTTTGTAGCCTCCCTCTGACGCTGGAAAAGGAGGAGGAATAGGTCACGATCGACTACCATGCCTTGCGTATTGTGACCTTTAGCATGGTGTCGTAGGCATCGCCCCTCACTAGAACTGTGGATGGCCTGGCGGCGAGCACACCTGAGTTGCCACCACCGGTGCTATCGCCGCGCCGCCGGCACACCTGCCTGAGGCTTGTGGGAAGATGAAGAGAGAATCTCACTCCCCGAGCTTCAGCACGAGGAATCGGCATCGCCAACCACAAGCTACCTCCTGGGGCCTGACCCCAGGCTCTCCCCTCTAGCATAACAAAAAGAGCAGGAAATGGAGGAAGTGAGGGATATGGATGAATGCCTCTACTCCTCCCCTGCTCCTCCTTTTATAGGCGAGCTTGGAATGGGGGTTGATTCCTCGATGAGTAATCGGCGCCCTCCTCCACCAGTCCAAAAAGATCGGGCCCCTGCCTTAATGCTCTTTCGCACTACACGCCTCCATTACTTGCCCCACGCAATGCATGCGACATAAGTGGCTTAGGATAAGGGCGTGGTGGGAAGAGTGAATTGGCAGTTACTCGCCCGTGCATTGAAGTCATTCACGGGACATTAAAAGAGTATCCCCACCATGACTGATGTCGCGCGACGTGTGGAAGAAATGGAAACCGGCCCGAGCTCAAGTTAATGAAGACGCAAAGAAGATCTTAAATGGGACAAGCCGCTCCTACAACTTTGCCTATGCACTGGTCAGAGCCTACCCCGAGGACGACCAGCGGTGCGTCCAGGCCAGGCTTGGGGGCTCTTGTCGAGGCATGAAACCCTGGGTCCATTACCCTAGACTATGCACATGCCCAAGGACAAGATTGCAACTCCAGGATCAGAGCAAGGCTTGAAGGGATCATCTCTTTGAGGAATTAGAGAGCTGGTCGAGGAGATCAAGTCAACCAAGACTAGTCAAAGGGACAAGATATCACCAAAGGAAGGGCTTTGCTTGCTAGGCACGCGAGCCTGATGAGGTTGGATCTCCCTGGAAGCGAGCCTCCAAGATTGCCCCGGCAGGCCTGCTGGGGTTCGCGGACGGAAACCACCCCATTACACCACCTCACAGCAACGCTCGTCGTCGACCAGTGCGGTGTCAAGATCTTAAGTGGCTTAGTGGCAGTCCCGTGCCACATGGAGCCACTTCCTACAGCAAAAGCCTCCAAGTGGCACTCGTCGTGAGACGTGTCAAGCAAGCAGCCGTAAAGCTGGAAAAATAGCCCGGCAAGGCCTACCGGGCGAGCCGTGATGTGACACTAAGCGGCGCATTTAATGTGCTCTGTCAGCATGTCGAGTTAGGTATGATTGGACTATTCGCTATCTAATCAACATAGAAAGACTGATTTGCCACTTTGGTGACCCCTTGATCTATAAAAGGAGGCCCATGGCAACCATAGAAAGGATTCGGTGAATTCTAACCCTCACACGTCCATACGCGCGTAGCCACTCTCGCCCCAAGGAAATCCTGCCGGGCATGAGCGTCGCACTTTTTCCACCTTCCATTATCAATCCACCAAAGCAGGACTAGGATTTTACGTCTCACGGCAGCCTGAACCTGGGGAAAAACAGCCCATGTGATCTCTGCCGTGCAGCGTTACACTCCTCCGCTCTTTGTGCAACGTGCCCATCCCCCCGCCGAAGCAAAAGGGGCTCATGGCCCCATAGGTGGCTGTGGTTTCCCACGACACAGGAGTAGGGTTTTACCTCTTAGAGAGGGCCCGAATATCGGTAAATACCTAGTCCCCTATCTCCTGTTACCATTGATCCTATATCCACAGTTCGGGACCCCCTACCTCGAGGCCTGCCGGTTTTGACAATGACACCCAGGTTCGGGCCACCTTGCAGTGTAAAACCCTACTCCTGCTTTGTGGCCGATTGCCTCACGAGGATGATGAACTAGTACAAGGGTTAGCTGCCTCGTGAAGATTCTAAAGTATCTCTGGGCTTGAGGGGTGGATGAACAGGGTGGAATCGAATCCCTTCTCGCAGTGGAGACTAACCTACACTTATACTGGCCTGGTTCTCATCCCCTATGGCAAAGGTGGGAAGGTATGCCATAACGGCCAAATTCGAAGGGGGACAGCAGTACACCCTATCTGACTAAGCGTGGTCTTCGCCTGCAAAGCTTCTGTTTGACAATGCGTACGTGGGCTCGACGATGAACTCTATCTTGCCGAGCTCAGGGTCTTGGCCTTGTTGCACTGGAATGGAAATCTTAGGGGGATTCTGTGATGCCCCAAGACTGATGCGCCAGATGTCTTCCTTTTATTCGCCGTTGTTGCCATGTCATTCGCTTGCGTGTTGCACTTTGTCATGTCATCATGTGCATTTCATCTGCATGCTTTTCAAAACCTGCATCCATCAGTAGTTTCCGGATCCCCCATTCTCTCCGTTGTCCGTTCTGAGCCCACACACATTCTCACACGCCCGCGTCATCTCCGAAATATTAATTTACAAGTGGCATAAAAATGTTATTGGAATGGGGTGAACGTTGGCGTGCGGTCTTATTATAGTGTAGGTAGACCGCTCGTCAAATTTCGTTTCATTCGGAGTCCGTTTGATAGCCCAACCGTTAAACTTATAGCGGCATCGTTGCTAGTCTAATGTCGGAAGTTTTTGGTCTCCGAAAACCGTTCCTGGGCCGCTTTCTCTTCTCTACTCTCAGCCCACACCCCCTCTTCACAGCAACTAAGCCAGCCCACTAACCCACCTAGCAGCCCCTCTCAACCGGTGCCGTCCGATCGTGATAGGAGGGTCTAGAAACGGCCTCAAAACACCCATACCCTAGCCATTTCCCTATATAAACATGACCCCTTACAAATATGTACTAACCCTAGGCTCTAGCCTCCTCTAACCTCTAGCCAGCCACCTCTCCTCAAAATCCGCGCCGGCCAGTCTCCCACGGACACTTGGCGCTGCCGCCGCCACGGCCCGGACCAATCCGAGCACGCCACATCGCCCGGCCACGCGCTCCCACCCAACCTAAGGCCTCCACGCGTCCCTGCCCCGCTCCTCGCCGCCGCAGGCCCGCCAAGCCCATCCGAGGGCCGCCCGGGACCGGAACCGCGCCGCCGCCCGTAGTGTAGGAGCGCCCTTCTCCTCGCAACCCCGCGCGCCTCCTCCTGCCGACGCGCTCGCCGGCATCCTCGCCGGAGCGGTGCGGCTAACCACGGATACGGCCCCAGGTCATCCCTCGCTGACCCCGCCCTCCTCCTCCTTCGTTTTCCGCCGCCCCCTATCACATCTCCCGCTCTATCTCTCTGTAGGATCTCGCCATGGCCACCGGTCGAAGCTCCACCGCCATGGATCCTCACATCTGCCTCGGTGCCAGCGTTCTCGCTAGATCCGGCGGCATTGATGCCAGATCTAGCCGTCTGCCCCTCCGCCATCAGCCGGCAACTGCCTCCCCGTCGCCTCTCGCTGGATATTGCTCCGCCACCGCTCGTCCCCGACATCCGTGCATCGTGTACCACCCCCACAAACGCCACCCTCGCGGAGGCCCGGCCAAGCCGTCGCGAATCGGCCGGCCCGAGTGGATGGGTCTGGTTCGTCCCCATCTCGCTGGACCGTCCCGAGCCGGAACGTTTCACCGAACCGCCCAGACATCCCCCGCATGGACCGGCCTCAACCGTTCCTCTGGACTGGGCCAGGCCCAATGTGAGTAGCACGCTAACCCCTCGTCCTACGTGTGTTTTTTCTATATTGCGCTCGCTCTGTTTTTCTCCTGAAAACGGCTAAGTCCCTAACATCTTCAACATCATCTAAGCATCTTGATATGGTCATATCTTTGTGCACATTGATCCATTCGGAGTGTATAATATATCAAAATGATCTGCCCCAGAGTGATATACATGATGGTTGCATTTGTATACATGTTTGGATTCAACTTGGCATGGTTATCGGTTTTGCGAAAGTGCATGTGGCTGTTAACTGCTGAAAACTGATATAACTTGTCATTTTGTCTTTTTCATATCATATTTTGTGATTTTATTTTGAGCAACATGTCTACATGTTTAGGAGCACAATCATGTCAACTTTTCAATGGTGTTACCCACTTATCATGATATGTCATGTGATGACTAGAACAAGCTTGCGTAGTGCCCTACTCGCTGTTTACAGATTTCAGAGACTTAGTGAATTCTGATAACTCTTAACTGACTCTTCTAATATTTCCGGAGTTATTCCCAAATTCTTTTCAAGTGTGACGTAAGTATGTATTCAATCAGTCATATGCCTTCTCCAAGATCGCTTTCAGATTCTTTTCATATTTGGTTCAACATTTCCTCTTTCCATTCTTCCGGAGTACCTCACAAATTCTTCATCGCATTTCTCATCATCATTCTCAACATTTGAAGACCGAAGAAGAGTTTTTCCTCCAAATCTTGCATGTTCTCTTGACTATTCATAGTTCAAGCTTAATGCTATCCCCTCAAATTGTTCCGATCATTACAAATTCTTTTGATACACATCGAAGTATTTCATGAATTCTTTCCATTGTGATCCTTCGAAGGCATCATTTTAGAAGATTTCTTCTTTCTTAGTTTTCAACTTTGTCCTCCAACTATTTTTAATAGATGCCTCTTCACTCGTCCCCATATTCTTCCGGTGCTTTGTTCAAGTATTCTCTAGTCAACTCGCGATCTCCTCATTCTCTTGCATCTAAAATCCCTTAACTTCTTTATTCAATTTTCTAATTCTTCCAGGCGATTCGTTCTCTTCTCTTCATTCGTTTTCATCTCCCATGGTGGTTCGTTCAAGATTCCTTTTTCTTTTCTCATCATATCAAATCATTCGTTCTTTCCAATCATACCGGTGGCTTGTGAAGACCTTCCTAAAGTTTTGTGCTATATCCCTCTTTAATCAATTTCAACGGGAATAAGTAGTATGCAAATCCATTGCTTCACATCAATTTAATTGGTGCAGGATAATCATAACATAAATCTTATTCTTCTCTCATCAAGTTGATTAACCCCTTCCTTCAGAGTTTGTTCATGACAAATAAATTCTAATCCCAAGTGTTTTCCTGTTTTCTTTTCCGAATTTCAAAGTTTCCTCGGCCATCTCATCGGAACCTCCATATAAATCTTCGCAGGGCTTCGATCTTATTCGTTTCATCCTCCATTCCTATCTCATCGTCCTTTTCTTACCACAGTACTTCATGCTGGTTCACCATGATTTAATTCATTCTTCAAGTGTCCATCAAGATTCTCGTTGGCGAACCTCAAGTATTCTTCTTCTTGCGTCTTGAGGTGCAAATAATTCTCCGTATTCCTTTGAACTGGAGTTTTTCAATTCGTCGTTCTTATCATCATATCAATCATTTGGTAGTGGCAGAAGTTCACCTCAGAGTTTGAGAAGTTTACATAAGCCCACGCAAATCAAATCTTTTGTTGTTGATCTTCCAACAACTCCGTTCAACCCTTCTTCGCAAGGATGCTTCCAAATTCATTTGTGCTAGAAGATGTTTTTCGTCCCCCATTCTTTTCATTCCAAATTTTCCGGAGGCATTATGTTGTTGCTCTCGTCAAGTATCATTCCAACTTTTCAAGTATACATTCCTTCCATGTTCAACCAAAGTGTTGTCCAAATTCTTTCATTGTTCCTTGGCTATCTCTTTATACCGGTTCACTTTCATATTATTTTTCGGTCGTTAAGCTCTTGTTTCTTATCTTTCAACCGTCAAGGCTCTCGTATTTCTTCTTTGTTCCTCTTTTCTAAGGCAGTGTTTTCAATGTCGCTCATCTCCGTTCTAATCCTTCCTTGGAGTTGTTCAACCTCTCAAGCTCCCTTGCTTTCACTCATTTGTCGAAGAAGCAACTTTGTTCTTCCTATTCCTCTTCCGTCTCATTCCTAAGATCTCAGGACAACATCTCTTGTTAGTAGGGGAGTGTTGTGATGCCCCGAGACCGATGCGCCAGATGTCTTCCTTTTATTCGCCGTTGTTTCCATGTCATACGCTTGCGTGTTGCACTTTTCCATGTCATCATGTGCATATTATCTGCATGCTTTTCAAAACTTGCATCCGTCCGTAGTTGCTTGATCCCCCGTTCTCTCCATTGTTAGTTCTGAGCCTAGACACACTCACACACGCCCGGAGCATCTCTGAAATATTATTTTATAAGTGGCATACACATATTCCCAGAATGGTGAAAAAGTTGGCGTGCGGTCTTATTATAGTGTAGTTAGACCGCATGTCCAATTTCGCCGTATTCGGAGTCCGTTTGACAGCCCAATCGTTAAACATATAGCGGCATCGTTACCGGTCTAATGTTGGATGTTTTCGGTCTCCGCTTTCTCTTATCTACTCTCAGCCCACACCCCCTCTTCACAGTAACTAAGCTAGCCCACTAACCCGCCTAGCACCCCCTCTCGACCGGTGTCGTCCAATCGTGATCGGAGGGTCCATAAGCGGCCTCAAACCCCCTACCCTAGCCATTTCCCTATATAAGCACCACCCCTGCCAAAAATGGACTAACCCTAGCGCCTAGCATTCCCTAACCTCTAGCCAGCTGCCTCTCCTTGAAATTCGTGCCGGGCAGCCTCCCACCACCACTTGGCGCTGCCGCCTTTGTGGCTCAGACCAATCTGAGCATGCCACATCGCCCCACCACACGCTCCAAGCCAACCCGCGACCTCCACACATCCCTGCCCCGCTCCTCGCTACCGTAGGCCCGCCAGGCTCATTCGGGGCTCGCCTCGGCCCGAAACGGTGGCACCGCCTGTAGTGCAGGAGTGCCCTACTCCCCGCAACCCAGTTTGCCTCCTCCTGCCGACCCGCTCGGCGGCAGCCTCGTCGGAGTGTCGTGTCCGACCCCGCCGGCGGCCCCAGGTCGTCCCTCGCCGACCCCGTCCTCCTCCACATTTATTTTCTGTCACCCCTCTCAGATCTCTCGCTCTCTCTCTACAGGACCTCACCATGGCTGCCGGTCGAAGCTCCGCCGCCATGGATCCTCACCTCTGCCCCGGCGCCGACCTTCTCGCTATATCAGGTGGCCTTGAGGCCGGATCCGCCTGTCTGCCCCTCCGCCGTCGGTCGACAACTCCCTCCGCATCGCCTCTCGCTGGATCCGCCTCCGCCACTGCTCGTCCCCGACATCCGTGCGTCGTGCACCGTGCCCGTAAACAACGTCCTCGCGCTGGCCCGGCTGAGCCATCGGGAACGCCGTCCCGAGTGGACCTATCTGGTTCGTCCCCATCCCACTTGACCGTCCCGAGATGGAATGGTTCACCCGAACTGCCCAGACATCCCCCACCTAGACCGGCCTCCATGACTCCTCTGGACTAGGCTAGGTACAATGTGAACAACCCGCTAACCCTCACCCTACGCGTGTTTTTTCTATATTGCGCTCGCTCTGTTTTTTTCCTGAAAAGGCCAAGTCCCTGACATCTTCAGCATCATCTAAGCATCTTGAGATGGCCATATCTTTGTGCATATTGATCCATTTGGGATGTATAATATATAAAAATGATCTTCTCAGAGTGCCCTACATGATGGTTGCATTTGCATACATGTTAGAATGCATCTTGACATGGTTATCCGTGTTGCAAAAGTGCATGTTGTTGTTAACTCCTAAAAACTGATATAACTTGTCACTTTGTCTTTTTCAAATCATCTTGTGTGATTTTCTTTTGGGCAACATGTCTATATGTTTAGGAGCACAATCATGTCAACTTTGCAATGGTGTTACCCACTTATCACGATATGTCATGTGTTGACTAGAACAAGCTTGCGAAGTGCCCTACTCGATGTTTACAGTTTTCAGAGACTTAGTGAATTCTGATAAGTCTTACCTGACTCTTCTAATATTTCCGGAGCTATTCCCAAATTGGTTTCAAGTGTGATGTCAGTATGTACTCAATCAGTCATATGCCTTCTCCAAGATCGCTTTTAGATTCTTTTCATATTTGGTTCAACATTTCCTCTTTTCATTCTTCCGGAGTACCTCACAAATTCTTCATGGCATTTCTCATCGTCATTCTCAACATTTGAAGACCGAAGAAAAGTTTTTCCTCCAAATCTTGCACGTTCTCTCGACTATTCATCATTCAAGCTTAATGCTATCCCCTCAAATTGTTCCGATCGTGAAAAATTCTTTTGATGCACATCGAAAGTATTTCATGTATTCTTTCCATTGTGATCCTTCAAAGGCATCATTTCAGAAGATTTCTTCTTTCTTAGTTTTCAACTTTGTCCTCTAACTATTCTAATAGATGCCTCTTCCCTAGTCTCCATATTCTTCCGGTGCTTTGTTCAAGTATTCCCTAGTCATCTCGTGATCTCTTCAGTCTCTTGCATCTAAAATCCCGTAAGTTCTTTATTCATTTTTCTAATTCTTCCAGGCGATTCTTTCTCTTCACTTCATTCGTTTTCATTGCTCATGGTAGTTCGTTCAAGATTCCTTTTTCCTTTGTCATCATATGTTCTTTCCAATCATACCGGTGGCTTGTGAAGACCTTCCTAAAGTTTTGTGCTATATCCCTCTTTAATCAATTTCAACGGGAATAAGTAGTATGCAAATCCATTGCTTCACATCAATTTAATTGGTGCAGGATAAGCATAACATAAATCTTATTCTTCTCTCATCAAGTTGATTAACCCCTTCCTTCAGAGTTTGTTCATGGCGAATAAATTCTAATCCCAAGTGTTTTCCTATTTTCTTTTCCGGATTTCAAAGTTTCCTCAGCCATCTCATCGGAACCTCAATATAAATCATCACAAGCATTTAATCTTATTCGTTTCATCCTCCATTCCTATCTCATCGTCCGCAGTACTTCATGGTGGTTCATCATGATTTAATTCATTCTTCAAGTGGCCATCAAGATTCTTGTTGGCGAACCTCAAGTATTCTTCTTCTTGCGTCTCGAGGTGCAAATAATTCTCCGTATTCTTTTGAAGTGGAGTTTTTCAGTTCGTCATTCTTATCATCAAATCAATCATTTGGTAGTGGCAGAAGTTGACCTCAAGTTTTGAGATGTTTACATAAGCCCACGCAAATCAAATCTTTTGTTGTTAATCTTCCAACAACTCCGTTCAACCCTTCTTTGCAAGGATGCTTCCAAATTCATTTGTGCTAGAAGATGTTTTTCGTCCCCAGTGCTTTTCATTCCATTCTTTAACTTTTCCGGAGGCATTATGTTGTTGCTCTTGTCAAGTATCATTCCAACTATTCAAGTCCACATTACTCCCATGTTCAACCGGTGTATTGTCCAAATTCTTTCATTGTCCCTTGGCTATCTCGTTATATCGGTGCACTTTCATATTCTTTTTCGGTCGTTAAGCTCTTGTTTCTTATCTTTCAACCGTCAAGGCTCTCGTATTTATTCTTTGTTCCTCTTTTCTAAGGCAGTGTTTTCAATGCCGTTAATCTCTGTCCTAATCCTTCCTTGGCGTTGTTCAACCTCTCAAGCTCCCTTGGTTTCACTCATTGGTCGAAGAAGCAACTTTGTTCTTCCTATTCCTCTTCCTTCTCATTCCTAAGATCTCAGGACGACATCTCTTGTTAGTAGGGGAGTGTTGTGACGCCCCGAGACCGATGCGCCTGATGTCTTCCTTTTATTTGACGTTGTTGCCATGTCATACGCTTGCGTGTTTCACTTTGCCATGTCATCCGCATGATTTTCAAAACTTGCATCCGTTTGTAGTTGTCGGATCCCCCGTTCTCTCCATTGTATGTTCTGAGCCCAGACACACTCGCACATGCCCGCGGCCTCTCCAAAATATTATTTTATAAGTGGCATACAAATGTTCTTGGAATGGGGAGAAACTTTGCATGCGGTCTTAGTATAGTGTAGGTAGACCACATGTCCAATTTCGCCGCATTCGGAGTCTGTTTGATAGCCCAATCGTTAAATATATAGTGGCATAGTTGTCGGTCTAACGTTGGACATTTTTGGTCTCAACTTTCTCTTCTCTACTCTCAGCCCACATCCCCTCTTCACAGTCACTAAGCTAGCCCACTAACCCACCTAGCACCCCCTCTCAACCGGTGTCGTCCGACTGCGATCGGAGGGTCCATATACGGCCTCAAAACCCCCCTACCCTAGCCATTTCCCTATATAAGCACCACCCCAACCAAAAATGGACTAACCCTAGCACCTAGCCTCCCCTAACCTCGAGACAGCTGCATCTCCTTGAAATCCGTGCCAGCCAGCCTCCCACCACCACTTGGCACCGCCGCCTCTGCGCCCCAGACCAATCCGAGCATGCCACATCGCCCCACCACACGCTCCAAGCCAACCCGCGACCTCCACGCGTCCCTGCCCCGCTCCTCGCTGCCGTAGGCCCGCCAGGCTCATTCGGGGCTCGCCTAGGCCCGGAACCGCGGCGCCGCCTGTAGTGCAGGAGTGCCCTGCTCCAAACACCCCCGTGTGCCTCCTCCTACCAACCTGCTCGGCGGCAGCCTCGCCGGAGCACCGCGGCCGACCTCGCCGGCGGCCCGAGGTCGTCCCTTTCTGACCCCGTCATATTGGAATATGGATATGTTGGAATACCACAGTATCTCTAATATGAATTAATGCACATATATACTTGCTAAAGGGTGGAAGGCTCGACCTTTTGCCTGGTGTTTTTTCCACTCTTGCCTCCCTAGTTTCCGCTAAACCGGTGTTATGTTCCTTGGTTTTGCGTTCCTAACGAGATTGGGATTTATGGGCCCCCCTTGAGAGTTTGCTTTGAATAGAACTCCTCCAGTAAGGCCCATCATTGGTTTTAACATTTTCCCAACATAATATACATGTTATTAAATTTGACGCATAGGGAGTTAGCGCTACCTGAGGTTCATTATTCCACTTAATACAGGGGGCCAGTGCTAATGGTGCTGGTCCAAACTAGAGCATTGTGCGGGCTACCTGGGGCAACCCGAGACTTCAGTTACTGTACGCGTAGCTCTTCCGCCGTGTCCTGAGAACGAGGTGCGTGGCTCCTATCGGGATTTTTGACACGTCGGGAGGTCTTGCTGGACTTGTTTTACCATTGTCGAAATGTGTTGTGCACCAGGATTCCGAGTCTGATTGGGTTGTCCCCAAGATGAAGGTTTTACCTATCCTAATTAGGAGAGCTTGTGATGGGCTAAGTCGGGATACCCCTGTAGGGTTTGATCTTTCCAAAGCCATGCCCGTGGTTATGTGGCAGATTGGAATTTATTAATATCCGGTTCTAGAGAACTTGACACTAAACCCGAATTAAAATACACCAAACGCGTGATTAACTATGACCGTCTCTTTTCAATTGAGTTCGAGAAGACAACATGGTGGGGTTATGTTTGACTCGTAGGTAGTCCAAGATCACTTATTGATCATTACTAGTTTGCGACCCTATGCGTAGCTTCTCATCTTTATCTTGCAGTCATAAGTTATCCATGATACAAAGCTTAGTTGCTTGCTGCAACCTCACCACTTATCCTTTCCATACCCATTAAGGTTTGATAGTCTTTATACCCATGGTAATAGGATTGTTGAGTCCTCGTAGCTCACAAATACTACAACAATAGTTGCAGGTATAGGTAATGTGATGACATGATGTGAGAGCAATGTTTACTTGTGTTGGAGTTCTTCCTTTTTCTTTGTCTATCTTGGGATAGGTTCCTGGTCCGCAGCCTGGGCTAGCAGGGTGGATGCCATTCGTGCCTTTCATGTGTTTTGATACTTAGTCAGATGTCTATCTTATGTATGATGATTAATTTATTCATGTGGCAATTGTATGCCTTTGTGTGTATCCCCATTTATTTATGTCATGGTATGATGTAATGATATGCATCTTTCTAAGCATCAAAATGCGGTTGTGCCCCAATGATGAGGTTATCACGTGATCGGGATAAAATCGCATCTTGGGCGTGACAGATTCCTCGAGAACCCATGTACGTCCTTCCCTCCTTTGCACCAAAGACGAAACTGTCCTCGCCTGCGCCCACTGGCGCCCACCTGGCCTTGGTCGTCATGGCTCACGTCACCACGGGCCTCATGAAGCCGGGTGCCGCCTAGATATGTCCCCTTCTCCAGAGGCAGCCTCAGGAGGCTACTCCCTAGGAGGTCTTGATGTCGTTCACCTCGCGAGCCGGGGTCCCTCGCGAAGGTATTGTCTGCGGGGTCTAGTCACTGCGCCACACCGGGCCGTTCGTGGCCACGCCCTGTGCCATAGGCAGGCGGGTCTGGGTACCCTTGGTCCTAGAACACGGACATGGTGGTTCCCAAGAGCCCATCAGCCCCTACTAAGGGAGGTGCTAAGCGGGCTTCTCTTATGGGTGGGATCCCGAGGATGAACTGGTGCACCCTGAGTTCCACCGACCTCGTGGAGCTCTAGTGTCTCCGCACCTGAATGTGCCGCCGTCCATGCCTATAGTCAAGAGGCAGAAGGTTGCGGTGATCACAAAGTATGTTGGCGTCTTCATGCTTTTTTCTATGTCTTCGGTGTTTCGGTGAGGCCTAACTTTGTTTCTTGTGCAGGGAGCCCACAACACTAGAAGCACCAGCCTCCGATGTCCTGGAGGCGATCGTGTCGCGGTCGTTTGACGGGTCTCCATTGCCCCCTAGTAATCACCCCGCTTATCACCAGTGAGCATGCCTGAAGGTTGTACTTGTGTTTGTGAGCTCCCCATCTGAACATATTGTTTGAGTTTCACATCAGTAGAGGACCTTCCTTAGCTCCCTGCAAGTATTGGTGTCACGATGGCCTCTTGTGAGACATGTAGTGTGGAGGTCGCGCCTGCCACAGAGGAGGGATCGACCAAGATCATCCTACTGCTGCATCCCCCGCGTACTCGGTGGCACTTGTTGCCATGGTCACTAGTGCACGGGAGGTTCTCATCACCCAGATGGATGGACTGGTTGTTCTCGCGGAATCCAGCTGTCAGGTAGTGCCCTTGTATTTTGGGTTGTTGTCATTTAGTCAATAGCCCCCGAGAACAGATGGGATGTCGTCTGCGTACTCTCATTCGGGCTTGTTATTTAATACTCCATCCATTCGGAATTACTTGTCACAAAAATGGATGTATCTACAACTAAAATACATCTAGATACATTCAGTTCTTAGACGAGTAATTCCGAACGGAGGGAGTACCAGATAATTTGATTCATCCAGAAGGTGGTTACCCTAGAGGGTGAGGTCGAAGACCTCAAGCACCAACTGGAGGTCCAACGGCAAGAGGTCGCTCGCTTGTCGTGGACACCTGCTTGATCCATTTATGTGATCTCATGCTTTGTTTGATATTGTCTAGTCTTTCCCCTTTGATTTTTTGTTGGGTGCCTGATGTTGTTCCGAATTGTGCGGCTGCGGAGGAGCTCGTGGCTTTGCAACGGGATCTGTTAGAGTCCAAAGTTGCGTTGTGAGCTCCAGACTGCGGTCGGTGTCACAAACGGCGAGTTCAAGGAATATAGGCTGAAGGTAGCTGGCCTTGAGAGTTTGCATGTCATCAGAGATGCAGAGCTACTCAAGCAGGATGCCTCTTTGAAGCAGAAGGATGCCTGTGTGTAGCGAGCCATTGATGCTGAGACTACAGTAGAGGACCAGGTGAAGCGGCTAATCAAATGACCTGGAGCATGTTGCATTGCATAATATGTTTTCTTCTTTGTATTTTGGCACCTTTCCTCTGCATGGACGCACACTTGACTTGTCGTTTTGCGCGTAGTTCCCCTCCGAGACGTCGCTCATGCAGATCCGGTCAGGTGTCTTCAACACGTTGCTGACCACGTGTAGTGGATGCACATGGCACTTGGCATGGAATGTGCAATGCTTTACTGTGGCGAGAAGGACCTCGATGACACATTGGACGATGTCATCAAGTTCTTGGAGAAAGCGTCTGACGATCTTTTTGGACTGGCAATACTCCACAACGTATGAGAACTCCAGCGTGAGGGCACATCTGTCGGACGTTGACCTCACGTCAGCATCAAACATGGTTCAGGTTTTAGTTGCGTGTGCGATGAAGGGCATACGGTTCAGTTCAATTAACTGTTTGCAATGAGGAGGGACAAAAGAAACGGGCAGCCAGATGAAGGTGTGTGTGATACACAGCACACGGTTCACTCCGATGAATTGTTTGTGATTAGGCAGCACAAAAGAAACGGGCAGCCAGATGAAGTTGTGTGCGATATACAGCATACGGTTCACTCGGATGAACGATATACACACATTCAAAAGCTTACTGGTTGTTTGGCCGCATTGAGTCGATTCATCTCTCGTCTCGGTGAGAATGCATTGCCTCTCTACCGACTGATGAAGAAGTCTGAAAAGTTCGAGTGGAATTCTGAAGCTGAAGCAGCGTTCGAGGAACTCAAAGCCCTGCTTTCCACCCAGCCGGTGCTTGCTGCCCCAGTCAGCAAAGAGCCTCTATTATTGTACGTCGCAGCCACTGGACAAGTTGTCAGCACAGTACTCATGGTCGAGCGGGAAGAAGAAGGCAAAGTCTACAAGGTCCAATGTCCAATCTATTACATTTCTGAAGTCTTGACTCCCTCCAAGCAGAGATATCCGCATTATCAGAAACTTGTGTATGGGATCTACTTGACCGCCAAGAAAGTTGCACACTACTTCTCGAATCATTCAATTTTAGTCGTCAGCGACGCTCCATTATCTGAAATTCTGAACAATCGAGATGCAACCGGTCAAGTGGATAAATGGGCGATTAAACTCCTACCGTTGGATATCAAGTTTGAAGCAAATAAAGCTATCAAGTCTCAGGCAATAGCAGATTTCGTTGCCGAGTGGATCGAACAGGAGCAGCCGACTCAGATCCAGTGGGACCATTGGACCATGTTCTTCGATGGATCCAAGATGTTGAACGGATCCGGTGCAGGTGTAGTCTTGGTGTCCCCCGGAGGTGACAAGCTCAGCTATGTCCTGCAAATTCACTTTGATTCTTCGAACAACGAAATTGAATATGAGGCGCTTTTGTACGAGTTGCGTATGGCCATTTCACTCGGCATCCGTTACCTAACGGTATACGACGACTCGGACTTGATGGTCAATCAAGTAATGAAGGAATGGGATGTCAGGAGCCCAGCGATGACCGATTATTTTAGTGCAGTACGGAAGCTAGAAAATAAGTTCGAAGGTTCGGAGCTCCACCACGTGCCCAGAATGAAGAATCAGCTTGCTCACGATCTCGCTAAGATAGGCTCCATTCGGAAACCTATCCCCAAAAAAAAAATTTGGAGCATCTGCACAGCCCTTCAGATAAGGAAGACCCCCTTCACACAGGTTCCCCCGCAACCAATAAGTGCGTCCAATCCAACCAAAATTGAAGTCCCAGCCGTGGTCACCTGATCATGGAGGTCTTGGTGATCACACCCGACTGGAAAGTGCCATACATAGCATACTTGATCAGACAGGAACTCCCAGATGATGAAGATGAAGCTCGTAAGATTGTCCGTCGATCCAAATCCTTCACAGTGATTCAGGCTCAGCTCTATAGAGAAAGTGTCATGGGAGTTTGTCAGCGTTGCATCACCCCCGAGGAAGGTCGAATGATCCTGAATGAGATTCACTTGGGAACCTCCGGCCACCATGCTTCCTCCCGAACCATCATGGCCAAGGCATACCGAGCCGGGTTTTACTGGCCCCGTGCGAACGAGATGGCGAAAGATATCATCGACAAATGCAAGGGCTCTCAGTTCTACTCAAACATGTCCCACAAACCTATGTCTGCCTTGATGACTATCCCGTTGATTTGGCCGTTTGCGTTTGGGGGCTAGACATGGTTGGGCCCTTCAAGACAAGAAAGAGTGGCTTCACCCATCTACTTGTGGTAGTCGACAAGTTTACAAAATGGATCGAGGCCAAGCCTATCAAGAACCTCGGTTCAAGAACCGTCGTCAGCTTCATCAAGGAACTGATATTCAGATATGGAGTCCCCCACAGCACATCATAGATAATGGCTCCAATTTCGTTTCACACGAGTTCAGAGCATTCTGTTCTTCCCAAGGTACTCGGTTCGACTATGCATCTGTAGCGCATCCGCAGTCGAACAGACAGACACAAAGGGCGAATGGCTTGATCCTTGAATGGTTGAAACCGCGGTTGATGCGCGACCTCAAACACGCTGCTGGTGCTTGGGTGGTCGAATTGCCATCTGTTTTGTGGGGGCTGAGGACAACCCCGGACCAGTCGACCGATCGGACCCCTTCTTCATGGTGTATGGCACCGAGGCCGTACTTCCAAGTGATTTGCTGCACAACGCCCCTCGGGTAGAACTCTTCTCAGAAGCTGAAGCAGAACAAGCTCACCAAGATGTAGTCGACCTCCTGGAAAAAGAGCGCGAGATGGCCCTGATCTGCTCAACCATATACCAGCAGGACCTGCGTCGATTCCACGCCTGCAATGTTCGAGGCCGGGCATTCCAGGAAGGAGATCTTGTACTCGAAGTACGTCAGAAATGACCTCACAAGCTTGCTCCAGCCTGGGAGGGCCCCTTCATCATCACCAAAGTACTCCACAATGGGGCATACCACCTCTACAACGTAGCCAAGAAAATAGATGAGCCACGCTCATGGAATGCGGATCTACTTTGCCGCTTTTACACTTGAGGCACTCGACCAGACAAGTTCCAATAAGAATCCTCTAGTTTGTTTTTCAAAGACAGGTTTTCAACAATTCCATAATGATTTTTGTTCCAAAGGCATGTGTTCTAAAATTTTCCAGTGGGTGGCTTAGCTGCGAATCCGATTCGCCTAAGTTTCAAAAACACTCCGAGTCAAGAGGAACACTCTGACTCGGGGGCTTAGCTGCAACCCTATAATCGCCGAAGTTACAAAAACTATCCAAGTGAAGATCAACCCTCTCACTCGAGGGCTTAGCTGCCACCCCGTAATCGCAAAAGTTACAAAAACAATCCGAGTGAAGAGCAACCCTCTCACTCGGGGGCTTAGCTAAGACCCCGTAATCGCCTAGGTTACAAAAACACTCCGAGTGAAGAGCAACCCTCTCACTCGAGGGCTTAGATGCGAACCCATAATCGCCTAAGTTACAAAATCTCTCCGAGTTAAGAGCAACCCTCTCACTCGGGGGCTT
>LR738714.1:337869172-337893845 GCA_902687465.1 Secale cereale
CGATCACCATCTTCTTAGGTGTGGAATTATTGCCACTAAGCGAACCTTCATCGTTTGTTTCACTCCATCCCTTTGGATGTGTGTCCCGTGTCTCAGCTCAAGAGAAGTTTCAACGTCTCATTGCATGAGTTGATCTTGAGTTGCTCGATCTTTCAGAAGATCAATTTTGTAGAGCTTCTTTCGTCGTCACTTTGTTGAACAAAGATCTCGAAAGCAAGGATGCCAGGATCAACATGAGGCAAGCAATCAATACTTATATGAAGGACACTTGGATCATGAAGATTATGTTAGTTAGTGTCCCCTCTGTTTTCTTATCTCACGTCTTGAATTTCGGGACAAGATTCTTGTTTAGAGGGGGTGAGTTGTCACAGCCCTATAGCTTAGCCTTTGCTTGACTCTGCATGATCATGTGCTTCATGTTTAATCTTGAAAGAAACTTGAAATGGGGATTGCCTAAACCCCTAGCATCAAAGGAATTCATTAGGTTCAACTAAAATAATTTTAGTAAATCCAAATGGCTTTCAAAAATGTTCATCATTTATGGAAAATGCTATAAACAGTAACCAGAGGTAATGCACATTTTTCCATGACATATTTGGGCTCTGAATTAAATCATAAAGTATTTGCATTTGGGCATTTAAATGCTACCAATTATTTTAAATGTCCAAATAATCCTAAACTGAAATGTTCCATGTTGTTTATATCCTAAACAGTTGGCATGAGCAGTTTGGTGATTTTTGAAAGTGCCTAGCTATTTTAAATAAAGCAACACAACTACAGAAAATAGAAACCAGAAATAAATAGAGAGAGAGAGCACTTACCTGGGCTTCTTGCCTGCAGCAGCAGCCCACTGATCACGGTCCAGCACTGTGCAGCCCACCTGGCCCATAGTGCCAGTCATCGCCTACCTCACACCAGAAGGACGCGAGGCGTGTGGCCGCCGTGCACGCACACGTGCCCCGGCCACCTCCTGCTTGCCGCTTCGCCCCCGCTTCTTCGGGTGGCACCACGCACGCCCCTGGAACCCCCTCGCACTCTCCCTCGCTCCTCCCCCCTCCTATGTTTCTCTTGCGCGCGGCCGCCGAGCGCAGCCGTCGCCATCGACAAGCACCGCCGTGGCCACAGCCACCGCCTTGCCTCATCGTTGTGCCAAGGATCTCCGCCGCCTCGTCCTCTACCTCCTCATCGAGCCACGCCTCGCCAAAAGCCCCGACGCGCCGTCCCCAAGCTCGACTTCCTGCTTCGGCCGCCGAGATCACCGGCGACCGTGTGTCCGCTCCGGTGCTTCCCCATGCTCGCCGAGGCCACCACTGCATTCGCCTGAGCCCCTGCCCATTTCCCCTCTCTCCCCGCGGTCGTTTGCCTCACCTAGCCTTGCTAACCACCGCACCCGAGAGCTTGGCCCCGCCGGCCATGTCGCCGCCATGGCCACCGTCACCTAGAGCGGCAACCGAGCACACAGCCATGCTCAACGCAACGCCAGGAGCCCAAAACCCCCTCCTGTTGCTCCTGCTGTGCACCGTAGCACCTAACCCATGGGTGCCCGAACTCCGGCACCACCGCGAGCTCCGCCACCCCTGCGTACTCTCGTCGCCTCCACTAGATGCGCACGAGCCCCAGCTCGCCGTAGAGCCCAACCGCGGCTCAAACCGCGGCCTGTAGGCAAAACCCAAGCACCGCCACCGCGTTTGGCCTCGCCGGTGTCGAGCCGTCGGCGAGATTAGCCCGTTTGACTTGGGGTTTGACTCCCCTGGGTCAATGACATGTGGGGCCAGTTTCTAGTTAATTTTGGATTAGTGCCAAAATTAACAGTAACCCGTCTGTTTAAGTAAATGAGTCACTGACTGGTGGGCCCAGGCCCCACTGACAGTTTAGTTAGTGTTAACTTAAAACTAACTAACCATGTTAGTTAGTTGTGTCACTAACGTGTGGACCCCACATGTCAGGTTTGACCTGACGGCCCTGTTGACTTGCTGACGTCACACAGACGTCATGCTGACGCGGTAAATATTTTATGGAATTAAAATAAATCAGAAAATGCTTTATGAATTTCAAAAAATACTCAAAACTTCTAAAAATCATAGAAAATCAACCGTAGCTCAGAATGAAATAATTTATATATGAAAAATGATCAGAAAAATCCAATCTATCCATCAATACCATTTTCATGCATGTTAGATCAACTTATGGCTGTTGTTTAGGCCAAATCATATAAATGGCATTTGAATATCCACATATGGAGTTTGAATTTGAATCTTGGATTCAAACCAACTTCATTTAAATTGTTGCTAGTTGCATTAGCCAAATCAACAGCATATTGCCATGTCATGATCATGCATCATATTGTCACATTGCATTGATTGTGCTCTTTCTCTGTTTTCCGGTTTTGTTCCCTCTCAGTGGACGTAGCTCCGACGATGAGTTCGCTGACACCGATGAAGAGTATTACTATCTTCAGAAGTGCCAGGCAAGCAAAACCCCTTTTAGCATTCCGATACAATCCCACTCTCTCGCTCCTGCTCTCTTTTACTGCATTAGGACAACAACGCTTCAACTGTTACCTGCTGCGGTAGTTGAACCCCTTTCCTCAGCATGACCTGTCATTTCGACAGTAAATAGTTGAAACCCACTAGCATGAGAAGGAGTTGTTTAAGCCATGTTGTGCCTACTCATTCATGCTTTCTGGTTTTGCCTGCTATTTCTTAGAGTTGTGTCAGGTCTGATTCTTCGGGGATGAATTGGAATGGCGATGAACATGTCCTACTGTGTGTGAGCTAAGTGTGCAAACACGATTTGGTAAAGGTAGCGATGAGAGGCCATGTAGGAGTACATGGTGGGTTGTCTCATTGAAACCGTCCTCAGGAACTGAGTTCTTTGTTGGTTGATCCATGAACAGCTACTACCACGCATTAGGCTCCGGGCGCTCCAAGCTCTCTCAACTTATTAACCACCCTTGTCCTCTGTCTAGGAGTTGCAACTAGTTTCTGGTGTTTGTAGTTTACTGGAGGTCGTGCGCAGCACTGACACTCGGGGTGGGCTGTGATGTGGCAGGTACGTGGCCGGGTGTACCGGTCGCTCGTTCAGTGACTCGGGAACCCTGTACACATTGTTTGGGGCCATGAGCGACACCCCGGCCGGATCTCCCCACGGATGGAACCCAAATAGGCGATAAACCTGGACTAGAGACTTGTGTGGTTAGTCAGGTTGTGGCCGACACCCTCACTGGGCTTCCGCTTGAAGGTTGCCGAGTACATGTCGTGTAAACGGCGGTAAGTGGTGAGAGCGTGTGTGAAGAAGTACACCCCTGCAGGGTTATATATGATCTATTCGAATAGTCGTGTCCGCAGTAATTGACTTCTGGGTTACCTGTACAGTTCATAGACAAGTGAAAGTGGATACTCTTAAACGCGCAAGATAAGCGTGAGTGCTATGGATGGCCTTCTCATAGGGAGACGAGAGCGGATCCATAGTGGTGTATTGTTTGGTGAATATGTGGACTCGTGTGCGCCACCTCAAAAGAGTTACTTGCAGTCGTAGTTCAGGATAGCCACCGAGTCAAAGCTGGCTTGTTGCAGTCAAACTCCACCACCACTTTGTTGATACTGATGCATATGTAGCTAGTTCTGATATAAGTCTTGCTGAGTACCTTTGTACTCACATCTTCTTAATTTATGTTTTTGCAGAGAGACTTAAGTCTCACTAGTGGTTCCGCGTGGACTTCGACGTTTAGCTTGTTACCTCAGCTATGGTCTTGTACCCTTGGGAGGGTCTGGTAGATAGTCAGGCTTCTTAGCCTTTTCCATTTGTAGTTGTCTGTACTCATACATGTTATGCTTCCGTTGCCAGTATGCTCTGTATGTTGGATCATGTGACCCCTGTTTGTAATAATGCTATGATGGCTCTTCTGGGCCTTTATCTATATGAGTTGTTGAGTTATGTTGTGATGCCATGTTGTACAGCACATACTTGCATGTTATGCGTACATGTAATGTGTATTGCTATGTGTGGGATCCGACACCTAGTTGTTTACCCTTGGTAGCCTATCTTACAGGGAAATGCCTCCTAGTGCTTCCACTGAGCCTTGGTAGCTTGCTACTGCTCCGGAACACTTAGGCTGGCCGGCATGTGTCCTTCTTCGTTCCTGTGTCTGTCCCTTAAGGGAAATGTCACGCGTTGTTCCTTTAAGTCCTTGTAGCTTGCTATGACTTGGGTTCATACGTTGATGACCGACACGTTTGTTGCTGGGTCATGTATTCCTGTCTCTATAATTTAGCGCCGCTTTTGGTTTATAACTAGTCATGTAGGCCCGGGTTCTCTGTCATATGGATTCTAGCGACTCTATCATATACGTGTGCCAAAATGCGCAAATGGTCCGGGGCCAGGTAAGGTGGCACCCATGGGGATACTGTGCGTGAGGCCGCAAAGTGTTACGACAAGAGAGTTCTAAGACTACTGTCGAGTCAAACACTCAACAGTAGCCTCATGGACTACACCCAGTGGATGCACCCAGCGTGGCCCCACTGGTTCCCACTCGACTGGATCCGTCCTACACGAGCAGGAGAAAAAAAGATAATCGCAGTTTGTTCTTAGACCATGGCTGACTGCCAGCAGTCGACCATAGTCTCGAGGACTACACCCAGTGGGTGCACTCAGCGTGCCCCTATCGGTTCCACTCGACTGGATCCGTACATACAAGTGGAGAGAGTTCAAAACCAGACAACAACATCAGATCTAAGAACATAGCTGACTGCCCTCAATCGACCATGGCCTCGGGGACTACACCTAGTGGGTGCACTCAGCGTGCCCCCACTGATCCAATCGCCACAGCCGGACCGATTGGGTCACAAGAGCTACGTTACAAGATCTAGAACACCTAGTGGGTGGAATATCATCTTATGAACAAAGCAGCATAACATCTTATGAACAAAGCAGTGGCTTTCAGATCGAGGATCTCAACAGAATAACAATCAGTCGGAAAGGACATACCTGGACGTTGGTCCAAAGGGCCGAACTAGCATTGTAAGCAGCCATGCTGGCCTCATATGAGCCTTCGTCCGCTGCATCATCAGCCCTGCTTGACGAACGACTTCCTTAGCCGCGCTCACAGGGTCCTCAGGGACATGATGAGTGGCAAAGAGCACCGACGGCGGGGCAGTCGGAGTAGCTGGAGGATCTGCAACCTGGACAGTCGACGCAAACGGGCGAACAGTCGGCACGGGAATGGCAAAGGATACCGCGGTCTGGGCCGTGTCTCCTTGTTGCTGGGCATCCGAGCGAGCGGGCGTCTTCCGACCCCTCCTCCCCGTGCTTCTTCGGGGCACCTCTACGTGCTCATCATCATCATCATCAGGCAACTTAGTAACATTGCCCGGCACTGAAGGAACATTCGACCAAAAGGAAACTTAGTCGACGGACAAACTGGTGAACGAAAGCAAAGATATTATCAAAGAACCACACCTGCGCTGGATGTGGCCATGTCTGCAGTCTCCTCGTCGTCGTGACCCTTGTCGATCTCCATAGAGGTTCCGGAAGCGGCAGCGCTGAAGATTTCAGAAAACAGTCGGTAAAACGGATTGGTGAATCGACAAAGACACATCAGATGTCTTGAATGAAAAAAGAGCAGAGTAGAGCGACACCCACGTGGAAGCAATCAGAACGTCCGCCTCGACCTTGGGAAGGGCCTTCCGAGGCTTAGAAGCAGCAACCTTGGGCTGTTTCGGAGCCTTCTCAGTCGGGTCAGGGGTGGACGTCCGAGTGTGCTTTTGTACCTGGGAGCTGGAGGGAGCCGTCTTGGCGCTCACGTTCTCGGGATCATGAGTCTGCTTGGAGCGTTTCTCGGTGCGAGGCGGTGACTCGACTTCTTCGCCGCTGCTCGAGTCCTCGCTCTCCTCCTTGGTCTCTTCGTCGGACTTCTTATCGGTGGCTTCACCGACGCCCTCCGATTCCTCCTGGCTCTCCGTTGGGCACCGAGTACATCTCAATAAAGATCTGCAAAGCAAAGGGTCGATCAAACATCAATTAGATTCACAAACACCTACAAAGACGAATCAGAGAATTTACTCGGGAATTAGAGCCAAACCTTGTCTGGTTCATGGTCCGTGTCGAATGAGTAGACTCTCCTAGTCCGCCGAGGGTTATCCTTGTTCCCAGTAATCCACTTCAAGCACCGCTCCACCGTCTTCTCGGCGGCATCCTCTGGGTGAACCCGAGAGGTGTCGTTGGTGCCCAAATACATCCACATCGATGGTCTCGAGCTTGGAGAGGCTGGATCCATCGTTTGAGGAACACCTCCAACAAGTCCATCCCAGTGACTCCATCGCGGACCAGCTAGACCAATCGCTCGACCAACATGTCTACCTCTACTTTCTCAGTCTGGCTCACAAGCAACGGGGAAGGCTGACCGGGGGAGGCTGATCGACTCGATCTAGGGTGAAAGGAGGGAGTCCGGTCGACTGACCAGGAGTCGGGATGTCCTTGCACTAAAACCAGGTCGACTACCATCCTCTGACCGACTCGGGAAGGACCATGGCAGGAAAGGTACTCCTACCCCTAGTCTGAATACCCAAGCCGCCTCACATTTGGATCACACGCGTCTTCTCATCAATCGGATTTGGCTTATTGACGGATTGGAAGCGACAAGTGAAAATGTGTTTAAACAAACCCCAGTGCGGTCGACACCCCAGGAAGTTCTCACACAAAGAAATGAAAGCAGCGAGGTACGTGATAGTATTGGGGGAGAAGTGATGTAGCTGGGCGCTGTAGAAGGTCAGGAAGCCTCGAAAGAAAGGATGCAGGGGTAGAGAGAAAGCTCGGTCAAAGTGAGCCGCGAGGAGATGCATTAGCCCTCTTGCGGCTGCGGCTCGAGATCGTCCCCTGGCAGTCTCCAGGAATCATGGGCGATCAGCCCCTCCTCCACTAGCTTGTCCATGTCTTCCACCTGCATTTCGCCTCTACATGGATGTATACATGCATGAGTCCCCGGCAAGGCTGGTCTTTTTCATTAATGTAGTGATACAAGTACGAACATTACAAGACACATGCATGGGCTCGAGAGATTACATTATTTAGAAATTAAGATTTGGCAAGTGCCTACATTGTAAAAGAAAGATAACCACCTCACAATCTCCATTCTTGCCACTTTTCTCCCAGGTGCGGCAGGTGAAGGCAAGAAAAGGGTGATGAGGAACACACCGATGGAGAGCATGGCGAGGGTAACCCTCTGCGAGACGCATGGCCGAGGGAGGAGGGCGGTGCAGATGATATTGCTGCCCCCGGCGGTCAGTCAGAGTCGTCGGCGTCCTCCCGCCCAGCGGTGTCGTCGTCGCCGTCGCTGTCTTCCTTGTCACTATCGCTCGAGGAGGAGGTTTCGTTGTCGGTGGAGCTCTCCACACAGCACCCTAAGCGGATTCCCGAGTGTCCAAAGACCTTGACGGAGAGTAGGACGTTCTCCATTAATTTGAATTGGAGAATGTGCCCTTCCGACAGGCTATGGTCGCGGGCAAAGGTCTTCCACCCACGGCAAAGGTGCATGACGTGAGGGGCGGGGAAGTTGATGTCGACCCGCATGCTACCATTCCCGCAGCCCCTCATATGCAGCCTTAAGTCCTGCGATGAGTCAAGCTCCATTTGCTGAGAAAACATGCTGGGGAGGCGGAGCTAACCACACACTGGCTTGTACAGCCTGATGAAGAACTTGCAGGGCTGGTCTCTGACATGGCCCTCCATTGGCGGAAGAGCCACTGGCGGAAGCGCGGCCTGTGCGCCGCCCCGTTCTCCTCTCCCTCGGGTGGCATGGTGGCCTCGGCCTCGCCCCCTCCCTCTTCCTCGCGCAGCAGGCTCCGCTGCCACGAGTTGCGGAGGAAGGGGGACACATTGTCGAGCAGAAACCCTCGCCGCCGTCGTTCGAGTGCCGGTGCGCCCTCTAACCATGGCGACTGGAGGAGAGGGATCAAGCAGGAAGGAGATGAATGTAGAAAGACGCTATCCCTACCCCCTTTTATAGAGGGGCATGCCCGGGGATCGGCCCCCAACTTAAGGGCGGCCGTCCCACTCAACCAATCCATCCGCCAGGGGCGCAGGGAATTAGGAACGACCCGTTGCTCCAATCAACGATGCCCGGTTTCCCGCCTCAGCGTTAATGCAAGTGCCCTCCATATCCGCTGCTTACCCTCCCTAAGGCATGGGGGACATGTGGCGGGCGAGCCAGAATCAAGAAGACAAGTGGGGCGACCGTTCCCCGCCCCATGATCGTGGGGTGCGGGCGCCATGATGGCCACGACCCGAGTCCACTTTGTAAGTGAGCAGCGCCCCTGCAACTTCCTCCTTCTGTGGGGAAGACGCGGGCCGCCACTTTACTATCCACCGCTGTGTGACACAAGCATGCTGCAACCACTCCACGCACAACCCCCACGTCACGCGCCCAATGCGAGTCATGGGGAAGCACAACTGGCGAAGGAATCATCGAAGTTAAAACCCTGCCACGCGTGCCTGCACATCGTTCTGGTCCTGGCCCAACAATGCTCCGCGCTTATGTGTGGGCCGGGCCCGGGGGCTCCTGACGCTGTACAAAAGTAGGGGCCCTTTTGGACCCCTTTACTTGTGCACGTGCAGTTGTAGCCACACCTACGACCACGCTTGGCTGAGCGGAGGAAGAAGAAGCACGAGACTGCCAAGGCAACACACAAGCCGGAGGCATGAAGAACGGAGGGGCAAGGTGGACTCCCCCCGGCAACGCCCTTGCTAGGGCGGCCTACGTAACCCTGGCAAGAGTCTTGCTGGGGCAACTTGCCCAACACCAGCAAGGCCACAACCCTTGGGTCTGAGAACTCTGACATCATCGACAACGTCAAGACCAGGATTCAGGGGAGCCTGCGTGGTGGCATATAGATCTTTGTGGGACCAAGGGCCTGCAGACCCAGACAAAGACCCCCAGCAAGAGCCTTACCAGGGACGACCTAAGACCCCCGGCAAGATCCTTGCCGGGGATAGCCACAAGACCCCGACAAGACTCCTTGCCGGGGGCGTCTGCAGGGCCACTGCCAGGCCCATGCCGGCCAAGGTTTCGCTACCCCATGGCCACTCCTACGCTGCAACCAACTCGCCAACTCGACAAGTGCATGCGTGGCAGCATGCAGCCACAAAGCCAACTAGCCAAGCACCTACGTGGTGTCATGCAGATCTTCGTGAAGACCCTGCCACCACACCAGCCAGCAGTCTGGGTGGCGCTGCATGCCTTGTCAGCCTGGACGCGTGTCGGAGCAAGGTGAGACGGCAACGGGCGGGACAAGCTCCATAGCCGTCCCCGATAAAGCTAGAGGACTCATAGGCGGCGCATTAAATGCGTTTGTCCTATGATGTCAGGACATAACCTTGTACACTGTAGATACTTTCCACCTCCTGTGTGCCACTGTGGCGAGCCCTTTTTCATATAAAAGGAAGCCCGAGGCGCACTTGAGGGGGGTTCAGACTTTTTGGATAGGCACGCATAGTAGCCAGTTCAAGAGCTCGAGACCACCAAATATTCACAAAACAAGCAGGACTAGGGTTCTACGCATCACTTGCGGCCCGAACCTGGGTAAAAATTCCCATGCGTTGATCGACTAGACCTGCTCTTTGTGCAGCACTACGCCCCGCCAACCATAGTAGGGGTCCTCGGGATCCAATAGGTGTCCTTTCCCCGACACTGGGGCAAACATACCATTAGTGGCACATGGCACGTCTTCTTCACCAACAGAGCCATGACCAACTATGAGCTCAGCAAGATCACCAGATTCAGAAACATGAGAACCTTTCTCAAGGAGGGCGGCCATCTTCTTATCAAAATCTGCTTGCTTCTTCCTCTTGCGTTGATCCTCTAGAAGAAGCAGAACGGGCACATCATCCTCTTGCGTGATAGGTTCCATGCCATCAACAGACTGGAACTGCGTCTTTGACATTTGAAGAGAGCACAAAGGCTCTGAAACTTAATCACAACCTTCAACTGATGGAGCCCCCTGCTCGGCCGCAACAGTGTTATCTGGCACATCCAAGTCAGATAGTACATCGTTCATGGTGTTCACAGCTTCCTCCTCTGTCGGCACATCTGCAAGAACCCAAAAAACATAACAAAAAGGAAAATAGTCAGTAACAAAAACAAAAACACACGGCAAGAACAAGTTCAAAAACACGGACCGAGAATTTAAATAAAAGAAAAGGAGTTGCACATACTAGGTGAAGCAAGAGCTGCAGAAGCAAGTTCCTCGAGGCTTATATTTTTCTCAAGGCTCAAAGCAACCTCAACAATCACAGTCAAAGGAATAATAATAGGTGTTTTAGCCACATCAGATCTTGGAGCATCAGTATTAACTTCTGAAGCTCCATCTTGATCGCAGACATTTTTTCCAGAACTATTCAATTCATCACCAACTACAAAAAATGTAAGTAAAAAAGGCAGCTAAGTTCTAATCTGCAAACCTACAACAAAGGAAGTTCTACTTAAACATGAATGTCCAATATCCATAAGTTGAACAATACCTAACAAATCAGTAAGACAATGAACAATCTACAATTTACATACTAAAGATATAACTATCTATAGCAGAGGGAGTACTACATATAGATGAATGTCCAGAAGTTCAACAATATATAACAAAGCAGTAAAACAAAAGCGCAGAACAGAAGTTCAACCAAGTTTCATAATAAACAACAATAATTAAAACCAGAAGTTGAACTATGTGACCCAAGCAAGTAGGACATAAAAATATGTAGCATGAGCAGAAATACTATTTCACAGCCACACTAATTAACAATACCATGAGAATGATCACAAAAAACAAAGATATACACTAGAAATATGAAACATTTGGGAAGTCCAATAATACTTGGTGACATAGTTCACTAGGAATTCATCAAATAAAAATTAAGCAACACTCTACTAACTTAAACTAAGGATAAAGTGCATACACATCACATTTGTTAGAAGTTCACACTTTTAAGAATGGGCAGTCCAACAAGACAACCAAGTGAATATATGGGCAGACATATTAAAGAAAACTTCTAGTTAAAATACAAGAGGCATATACATTAAAGTACCTGGAGAAGGTTTTGAAGCCATGACAACACAACCCCCTTGATGAATGGTACTCCAAACCCTAGATCAACCTACAAAAAACAAAGGAGAAATTACATATAGTTTGCAAGTAGAAAATCATACAACAATACAAAAAAGCAACAAGATCAAACCCTAGGATGAAACAACTAAAACACAACAACAATTATGAAAGATGAATAGTAGCACATCAAGGGAAGCACAACCAAAAAAGTATTCATAAACTAACTAGCATGTAACATACACAATCTAGACTACGAAATCAATAGCACTAATCATTTAGATACATCAGATTCAACATCAACCATCACACCACACCCTTCTTACATGCATCTCACTGGTGAAATCACCAAAGGGGAAATAAAATCCACACAAGTCTGAAGGGAGAAATAGCACACACAAGCATCTCACAGATAAATCTGACCACGGGGGAAAGAAATCCACCCACCACATGCACAAGAACCCTACCTAATCTCCCACCAAACGATCAGAAAGAAAGGGTAAGAGGCAGATGCGAGGAGAGCACACAGAAGAAACAGAGAGGCCTCGACAGATCTGGCGAAAACTAAGAGCAAGCATTGGGGGAGGCAGCATTTGTACCTCTCCAAACGACGCCCGCATGCATGAATCCGCGACAGTTCTTCCACCCCGACGACGCCACATGCACCTTGGAACCGCACATGCAGTTGCGGCTTCGCTTCAGAGGAGAAGAGAGCAGGCTAGGCGAGGGAGAGTGGGGCGTGGGGCAGAAATAGGAGCATGGCGGGCGCTGGTTACTCCACTCACCAGCGTAGGAGGCATCAACACAGAAGTCGGGGGAGGTTGGACGCGATGAAAGGAGAGGAGCATCAGAGAGATAGAAGAGAGCGAGCAACATGGGGAGGGGGGATTTCTGACAGGTGGTCACGAGGGAGATGGACAATTAATGCCTCTCTGTAGTGGGTGTTGGAGTGTTGGGTAATTACAGTTTTACCCCCAACGACTAAAAAAGTAAATGCATCTATTGATAAATGAATGCACCATTTGAATGCATATATTATAGAAAGATAAGACCAAATAACAAATCTGATTGTATCCCTTAAAACCAAAAAATGATGGCAAACAGAAGGTCAAGTACACTACAAAATGGAAGAAAAATACATACACAAATAAGCACTAACAAACACAGAAGAAGTTCAAAAAATAAAGAATAGAAGTTCAAGTACACTAATTAGCGAAGTAAGGCATATGAATAAATAAACACTAAGAAACAAGAAGAAGAAGTTCAAATAATAAAACATATAAAGTCCATATCTAACTAAAATAGAAAACCTAGAAAAAATATAGAAGTTCCACTACAAGAAATATGTCAACTTATGACCTTTTGTAAGTGACCTTGGAAGAATTGATCATAAATCTACGACCATTTGAGACCAATTGGTCAAAAGCTGTTCGGGGGCTCCAAACCCTGAACTATAATGACCATTTTGTTCAGAAAGGTCATAATTTTCTTACACGAAATGGTCATAAAGCAGACAACACTGGTCCGCTACCTTATTTCTAGCTTATCACGACCAATATAGATGGTAATAACCTTGTAAGTTGTGGTGGATTGCTATGACTAGGCGCCATCTCATCAGTTTTGCCTATGTGTCTTGTAGATGTGTCAATTTTTGCCCTAGGTTGTGAAGCAACCTATATTTTTGTCATTCCCAAAATTCCCAAAAATATCTCATAAATTCTTTGTGTCATATATTCATCAAATATGTAGAAAACCTTCCTTGCATAGTTCAAAAATAATTCAACGATATTCATTTTCCTATTCTGTTCAGAAAAACACTTTGTGAAGGAAGTGTTATTTTTATATTCTTGATTGCCCTCAAAAATTTTGGGCACTCTTTCCTATCCAAATCATTGCCCCATGAAAAAGTTCAGCTCCATTTGCATAGTAAATGTTCCTCGGCAAATTTCCAAAGTTTTTGTCCAGCTAGAAGCTTTGTGAAGGAAGTACTTGCTATGCATATCCAAATGGCATGAAATTTATAAAGTGCCTTCATATATCTAAATTATCGCCCTCCTCCAAATTGCAGCTAAATCAAATCATCTACATGAGCCCATCTTTGATTTTTTTATTTTCTGTCCATGGCACATTGCAAAGCAAGTGCTATCTATACCACTCCTATTGCCCTCAAACTTTTTGGTCAATCTTCCATATCCAAATCATTGCTACATGCCAATATTCAGCTCCATTTTCCTATTAAATCTTCCTCGGCAAATTTCCAAAGTTTATTACAGTGTTTTCCAATGCCCAAATGACCATACTCCACAAAATTTCAGCTCAATACATTTATACATTTGAGCCCAACTTCAATATTCACATTTCTGCCCCATGTGGTACTTTGCAAAGCAAGTGCCATCTACGCTCCTCCATTTGAGCTGAAAATTTTCCAAGACAGTCTCCCTAGTAGATGATCATCCTCAGCGAAAATTCAGGCCCATTGGCCATGTGCATTTCCCGTATCGCTAATTAAACACTTGGCTGCTAATTTATGTTTGAGCATAGTTAGTTCTCCTCGTGAGAGTCTTCTATTGTCATTTTATTCCTAGCACTTACCTGGGGAGTGGCCAGCCCACTAGCCATGTCTAGGCCACCGAGAAAGCATGGCAACGCCACGGTCATGCGGTGACCACACGGTGGTCATGCGAGTTTACGCGCTTTGGAGTTGGCGCCCTGGGCCACCGTCCAAACCTCGACATACCACCACCAAAACATTTATTTATGCTAAAATAGATACTTATGTAACTATAAATGATTTTTGGGAAAATGAAGAGCAAACTATAAGGCATATGCAGTTCAAATTTGACCCGCTTCCAACTAAATCGGCGAAAATTTCTCTTTTTCATGAGAGGTGGATAAAAGCTTTGGACACCCAAAAAATTTGACAATTGTGCATTAAATATGTCCTAGTATTTTATAAAAATGATTTCGTCCAATTTTGCAACACTTATTTGGTAGGTTCTTCACACAAAAAAACCTCATTTGGGGCGCTCGAAAAATGGAAAATCTTTTTTTCGTCGAGAGAAAATGAAAACTTCCTGAGGCAATATTGTTTGCCATTCCAAGATGGACCCCTATGAACAATATGAGATCATTTGAACAAACTATGCCATGAATGTGCACATAAGATTGATCATCTGGCTTGAAAGTCATGAATCTTCACACATGATAGCTCACTTCTGAGAACACTTTTTTAAAAGAATTGTCGTATGACAAGTTTATAATTTTTTCGGGTAACTTGGTCACATATAATGACACAATGCGAAGGTTTTCCAATTTTTTGAATTTTTTTGATTTTTTTATGCCCGTTTTAAAATGCAATCAAAACGGCGGGAATGACCGTTCCTAGATAGTGGTTGAATCTTGACAAAAATTTGGTGTTTCTCTGATTAAATAGTTACTTTTGTACCTAGAAATGATTTTTGGATAAAAATAAAGAGCACTCTATGAGGCAGCTGCAGTTCAAATTTGACCCGCTTCCTACTAAATCGGCGGAAATTTGTCCTTTTCACCAGAGGTGGATCAAAACTTTCGACACCCAACCATTTGGTCAATTGTGCATTAAATATGGCCTAGTATTTTATAAAAATGATTTGGTGCAATTTTGCTACAATTATTTGGTAGGTTTTTCACAAAAAACCTCATTTTGGGCACTCAAAAAATGGAAAATGATTTTTTCGTCCAAAAAAATGAAAACTTCCTTAGGCAACATTGTGTGCCATTCCAATATGCACCCTTGTGAACAATATGAGATCATTTGAACAAACTATCCCATGAATGTGGCCATAAGATTGATCATTTGGCTTGAAAGTCATTGGTCTCCACACATTATAGCTCGTTTCTGAGAACACTTTTTAAAGATAATTACCGTATTAAAAGATTATTATTTTCCTCGTTAGTTGGCCACATATAATGACACAAAGCGAATGTTCTCTAATTTTTTGATTCTTTTTGAATTTTTCATGCCCGTTTCAAAATGTGGTCAAAATGGCGGGCATGACTGTTCATAGCTAGTGGTTGAATCATGGTAAACTTTTGGTGTTTCTCTGATTAAATAGATACTTTTGTACCTAGAAATGATTTTTGAAAAAAATAAATAGCAAACTATGAGGCTGTTGCAGTTCAAATTTCACCCGCTTCCAGTTGAATCGGCATAATTTTTTCTTTTTCACGAGAGGTGGATCAAAGCTTTTGACACCCAACCATTTTTTCAATTGTATATTAAATATGGACTAGTATTTTAGAAAATTGATGGAGTCCAATTTTGCAACAAATATTTGGTAGGTTCTTCACAAAAAACCATTTTTGCCCCTCAGAAAATGATTAAAAATAGCTGGAAAGATCAGAAATGCATACAAATTGGTCCTTATACATAAAATGTTGTCTAACTCTAGTGAAAATTTGTGTGGTGCCCTTTGGCAAAATATTTTTGATAGCTGCTTCACAAAATCCCTCTATTTTTACTACTTGGAAACTATTTAAATCGCTGGTTTTCTGAACCAATCAAAACTCTTCCCACGGGTCGATGACATGGCGCCCATCCATCCATCCATCTCTCCATCCCACATTCATCCTTCTATCCATCCCAAATCCATCCATCTATCTACAGAAAAAAGAAAAAAAAACTGAAAAGGAGATACCCCACCAGCAGCACAGACCCTAGCTTAGACCCCCATCTCCTAGCTGCCGCCGCCCCCCTCCCGACCCCCCTCCTCTCCCTGGTCCCATCCCTCCCCTCATCTCCCACATCGCCGCCACCACCCATCCAAACCTCGCCAGTCGGTCGCCTCTCCCTCTCCTCCCACCTATGGCAGAGCCACTGCCCATCCATCTCTCTCTCCCCCCACCTCAGGCGACCCCTCTTTCACTCGTCTCTCCCTCTCCCACGCACCACTCCTCGCTACCACAACCACCTACGGATCCCGCTCGATTCCGGCATCCTCCGTCGTCGCCAAGCCTACCCACAGCTTCCTCTCGCTGCGCTCTTTCTTCACCACTGCGTAGATTTGCTTTACCCCGCCTCATGTGGTCGCCCGCATCACTTCCTCCTGCTAGGTTTTCGGTGGTGGGGTGGACCTCTTCGCTGCTCACAGCTGAGATGAATGTCCTCAGCGGTGGTGGCGAGGCGCGCGTGAGATCCTCCTCCATGACAAGGACGCCGCAGGATCAGCTCCTCTCCGCCGCTGGATCCGTGCCTCTCCAACAAGGCCGCAATCGGATCCCCACCTCTCCGATAGCAATGCCTCCGGATCCGCTCTTCCTCGACAACGATGGCACCGAGGAGCACTAGGAGCCTCGGATCCGGTAACTTCTTATCTCCCTCTCTCCCTCCCGCAGGGCATGGATGTAGTTCCTACTCCAGCTATAACTCTACCATCTCCACACCTAGGTTACTGATTGCTATCTCTTGCTGGGTTTTGCTTCACCTAGGTTTCTCTGATGAACAGATGATCACGGAGGGGTACCTCGACGACGTCAGTGGCTCAACGTCTCCCTTGCGTCAGTGGCCCAATTTGACAACTGTTTACAGCAGTAGTTCATGGTTGAGCCTCCCTCTACCTCTCTCGCGTTCCCTTATTATGCTGCTGCTCTAAATTCGCTTCCATGCTTGACTGAATATAGTGCTACTGTTGTCAGTCCCTAGTCCCTAGTGCTCTAAATTCACTTGCATGCTTGACTAAATTCACTTGGAATTGCATTGTTTGCCAAACTGATCTGCTTGCCTGCTGCCACAAAAAGTCAGTACTCCCTAGTGTTGAATCAGTATTTACATGCTTGCAAATATTGGTCTAAATCTGCTATGCTCCCTAGAGCTTGACTGAATCTCATGGAGTAGATTTTAGTTTACCAATTAGTCTGAATCTATTTACACGCTTTACTAAATTTTGCTTGGTGTTGTTGGCGTCGGACTCTATGTGACATCCTGAGACCAATGTGCCAGGTGTGAGCCAGGTGTGAGCCAATTATTCGTTGTCGTTGTGCTTTTCATGTTTGCGTCCGTAGTCAGATGCCTTGTATTGATGTTATTGTATTCATGTGAAATGTATGAATTGTTGTACCCCCCCCTTTTTATGTAATGGTGCGATGTAATGATATCCATCTTGCTAAGCGCTTGAGATGCGGTTGTGCCCCAATCACGTATGAGTCACGTGATCGGGATAGAATCGCATCTTGGGCCTGACAAGTTGGTATCAGAGCCTCGACCGACCATAGGAGCCCCCTTGATTGATCGTAGCTTGGCCGTGTCAAGTCTAGCAAAACTTTTTCGGAGTCTAGTTATAACAGAGAGTAGGAACTCTTTTTACTCCTTAGTCCCTTCGTCGCTTTGGTGAGGAATCTTGACGTAGGTGTTTTGAATTACTCCTCTTCCCCGTCAAATTTTGTTAGTATCACGCGGTTAGTTTTTGCTTTTTGCGATGTCTGCTCTTCATCTGGTGCATCTCTCGTCATGTCGATTTGACCCTCCCCGTATTTTGCTTCAATCCCCAGTTCTTTCCGGCCGGTGTCATTTTCCCCATCCGATGTGGTCTTTCTTTTTCCCACCCACCCACCCTTTTCCTTCTTGGAGCCGGAGTCCACAATCGAGTATCCTTCCTACTCGTGTGATCCTCTGCATTCTTCCTCAGTCATTTCAACTTGAGAATTCTCCTCTTGTTCGTCCTTCTTCATCTCTTTCTTTTTTGGTGGAATCAATTCAAGTTTTCGCTGTTCATCATATTCTTTTCCCTCGGCTCAGATGTGTCCTGTTGCTTGTTGTCTCTTGCCATTTAATTGTTCCGGAGTTTCGAAAATATCTCAGGAGATTTGTCCTTGTTCCAATTAATTCGTGGTTGTCACCTCCTTCGAGTCTTGCAATCGTTCCTACGCATTATCTCTTTTTCATCCTTTCCAACGGTGTTTTCTTTCGGTGGGCTCATAACCCACAGGTCTTTCCCAGGATCTTACCTGACTCTTCTAAATTCCCGGAGCATTACGAAATTCTTTCAAATGTGACGTAAGTATGGATTCCATCAGTCATATGCCTTCTCCAAGATCGCTTTTAATTCTTTTCATCATTGGTTCAACCTTTTTTCTTTTCATTCTTCCGGAGTATTTCATGAATTCTTTCCTTTTTTGATCTTCCGAACGTCACCATTTAGAAGATTTCTTCGTTCTCGGTTTTCAACTTTGTCCTCCAAATATTCTTCATTTATGCCTCTTCGTTCGTCTTCACATTTATCTAGTGCTTCGTTCAAGTATTCTTTAATCAGTTCGCGATCTCTTCGTTATCGTCATCCAAAATTTCCTTAAGTGCTTTATTCTTCCCGACGATTATTCTCTTTTCTTCGTTCAATTTCAATTCTTCACGGTGGTTTATTCTCTTTCATCACTCAATTTTAATTCTTCCCGGTGGTTCATTCCTTTTTCTCCACTCGACTTCAATTCTTACGGTGGTTCGCTCAAGAGTTATTTTCTGGTGTTATCTTATCAATCCATTCATTTTATTCCATTCCCATCGGTGTTTCATGAAGATTTTCACAAGGTCGCGATATATCACTTCTTAACCTTTTCAACGAGAATAAGTAGTATGTGAATCCATTACTTTCATCAATTTAATAGATGAAGGATGAGCATACCATAATTCTTATTCATTTTCGTCAAGCTGATTTATTCCTTCCTTCGGAGTTTATTCTTGACGAGTAAATTCTAGTTCCAAGTGTTTTTATCTTTTCTTTTCCGGAGTTCAAATTTTTCTCGGTTATCTCGTCGGAAGGTCTTTCTCAATCATCGCAAGGCTGTATTCTTATTCTTGAATCCTTCACTTCTATATCATCATCCTTTTCGTTATCGGAGTTCTTCATGGTGGTTCTTCATGATCTAATTCATTATTCAAACATTCATCTAATCCTTGTGGAGCAGCTCAAGCGTTATTCTTTTGCCTCTCAAGCGCAAATAATTCTCCGTATTCTTTTGAAGTGGAGTTTTGCATTCTTCGCTCTTCTTAGCTCATCAATACTTTGGTTGCGGCATAATATCACCTCAAGTTTCGAGATGATATCCATAAGCCCACAACAAGCATATGCTTTTGTTGTTGATTTTCTCAACAACTCCATTCAAGCCTTTCTCTTGAAGATCCTCTTTCAAATTCATTTGTGGTGGTACTTGTTGTTCTCTTATCTGTTCTTTTCATTTCACTCTTTTAATTCTTCCGGCTCTCGTCAAGTATCATTTCATCTTTTCAAGTTCTTGTTCCATTCCATTCATGTTCAATCGGTGTGCTATTTCTTTCAGCTTCAGCCGGAGTGTTGCCCGAATTACTTCGCTCGAATTCCTTTTCTATCTCTTTTAACCGGAGTGGTTTCGAATTCATTCTTGTTCCGTCAGCTCTAGTTTCGTGCCTTTCAACCTCCTTGATTCTCGTCGTATTCCTTGTTCCTTTTGCGTAATGCAGTGTTTGCAACTTCGTTCTTCTCCGTCGTGTTCATTCTTTCAAGTTGTTCAACCTCTCAAGGTTCTTTGGCGTCACTCGTTTGTCCTCGAAGAACTTTGTTCTTCCTTTTTCCTCTTCCGTCTCGTTCCTAAGATCTCGGGACGAGATCTCTTGTTAGTAGGGGAGTGTTGTGACACCCCGAGACCGATGCACCAGGTGTCAGCCAGTTATTCGTTGTCGTTGTGCTTTTCATGTTTGCGTCCGTAGTCGGATGCCTTGTATTGATGTTGTTGTATTCATGTGAAATGTATGAATTGTTGTACCCCCATGTATTTATGTAATGGTACGATGTAATGATATCCATCTTGCTAAGCTCCTGAGATGTGGTTGTGCCCCAATCACGTATGAGTCACGTGATCGGGATAGAATCGCATCTTGGGCCCGACACTCTAGTGATGAATTAGTTGGATGTTGCCTCGCCATAGCTGTAATTTCTTGCAGTATAGCTGTAGCAGTCCATTAGGAGTAGTTTTGCATCATTAGCATTATGAGTAACTTCTTCCAGAAACTCTTTGACACAAATATTGTCATGCATCAGTAGCATGTTTGCTCGTTTTGTAGTAGTGATTAATTACTTGTAATGTCTGAGCATACACACTAAATGAAATTTTTCAGATAATTAGAATTAACCGAAACTGTTATGTATGTACGTGAACATAGTGTATTTGCAGCTAGTTCTATAGTGTATCCGTACTGTATGTCTGGAACTGAGTTTTTTTTCTTTGCGGGAAATAAGTCTGGAACTGAGTTACAGGGCCGTTTCTCCTGAATTTATGAAAAATCTTATGTGCACTACAACACAAGCCTATTAGGTTACTCCTCAACTATCATATTTGATAATTGAGATGGTCTTGTAGCATGCACAATTAGGCCATCGTTCTACCGTACATGGGTTAAATTGAGGTGGCACAATAATTGCTCCAGACTAAATGGCTACCATACAGTGTACCTTTTCCTTGCTTGAACATATTTGGCTGCTGGGAACTACATAAACTGTGAGTATGTGTGGTTCGTGGGCTTTCCGCTAGTAATATGGCAAGAAATAATTCGGCTTCAGTTTGGACATCACCAAAAAAAATTTTGATAATCTGATACATTGGTTGAAGAAAGTATCTCTGTTCTGTGAACTTGTGGTAGCTCATTTTCTTATTTGTATGCCCTGATTCTGTGGCTTTTCTTGTCAAGTCTCAACTTTATTTTCTCATGAAATGGAATATTGATACACATCATTAGTTCACTATAAAATTACATTTGTGTGACTACTATATTTGTATTTTCACTTCAATATCAAGGTGGATTCGTGTTTTGGAAGTTTGATGCTATATTATATATTGTATATGAACATCCAATTTTTTTGATTTGCATGTTCGAGATTCAGGCTTACGTTGCCCAGGCTTCACAAAAGTTTCGGCTCCGCCACTGGCTTTGGTCAGAGAGCTGCATCCTCGGAAGCATGTCGGTGGCTTCTCTGCCATCCATAGTCGCAGCCGTGGTTGTACGCTTGGTCCTTCTGCTATCGTCGCTAGAGCTGCTACCGCTGCGTCTGGCCCTGGCCAAGTGGATTTCTCAATGGATGTGCTTGCGGCTGGGTATCGAGGTATCTTTCTGAATCGCTGGTGTTTTTCTTTGTGGGATCGACCTAGTGTCCCTTCGCTGGCCTCCTGATTCGTTTTGGCTAGTGCTAGTTTGTTGCTGGTTGTGCTAGTATGAAGTTTCCGGCTGAGTTGATGCAAGTCAAAGTGTAGTACTATTTCTAAGTAGGAAAAAACAATTAAGCTAGTTGCATTAGTACAAGGCGTGGGTGAGGCTTCCTTTGCTTCGGCCAATAGCACACCGAATATTAACATCACATGTTGGTCCAGTCATATGAGAATGCAATTAGGAGAAAGTTATTCAGCAAGTTACTATACGTGTTAGAGAAATCTGTGTTGATTTATTTGTTGTTCTTTTTTTATTTCTAATTTTTGCATGAGGGCAAACTGGTGTAGCTAGATGGACTATGCAGCCATGAATCAGGAAGTAGCATATTCAGTCTTGCTAATAGAAAAATGTATTAAAAGCCTTAAATTTGTCCGTTAGAGATAGCAGTACCGATTGTACGCGTTAAACAAGCATCAGTTCTTCTTGGAATGTTTGTCTATCAGCTAGTATGATGGCATATTAACATCTTTCTCACGGTGCTAGAGTCACATGCTCTTCGGTCCCATGTTAAAACAAACTAATGGCTATATATCTTGTCCTAAACATTTATTCTATTATTTATTGTTAAATATGTTGTTAGATTTACTTCTATTTTGTTCCTGAACATTTTGTTCTGTAACGTGCAGATGCTGGGCTTTCATGTTTCTTCGTGAGCATTAGGACAAAGAAGTCGGAGGAAGAATAGTTCTAGCTCATTGGAGCTAGTTCTGAGAGTAATGAAGCCCTTTATGCTGCTCCTATTTGTATGTGTGTTATATGATGTAGCAGAATCTGGCTCATGTGATTGTACACTTGTAGAGCTTGTTATCTGATTGTAAACTTGATGCTGATCACATTTGTATGCGTGTTATATGATGTAGCACTTTGATGGTTGATAATATTTGAAGTATTTCGTGTGTTTTGTGTGCCAATTAAAATACTAGGTATTTATCCGTGTTAAATTAAAAAAATGAATAATATTGCCCTGACGGCTAGGACCCAGTACTACAACCAGACAATGGGGACCCACCTGACTAGTGAACCCACTTTATAAAAAAAGAAAAAAAGAAAACCTTTGAGACAAAAAGGCCATGGCCCAAAAATAAAAAGGCAGCAATGTTGGGTTTGGTCCATGAAGCTGTCGAAAAAATCATAGGAATTTTCTTTATATAAATGGGTTTAATTAATGGGCTCGGCCCATGTAAAACACTGAACTGGACCGAGCTTATTCTTATCCACGTCAGCTTGCCACGCTGGATCCTACGTGGTCTGGGGAGGCTGCTAGTGACCAAAACTTTGGTCGTGGAACCAACTACCTTTTACATATCACAAAGAAGGTCGTTAATTTTAGTTTACGACAGCCAGCTTTTGACCATCTGTTTTTTGTCACAAAAAGGTCACAAATGAAAAACAATGACCATTCAGTGACCAATAGTAAAGGTCACAAGTTGACATATTTCATGTAGTGTTCAAAATTCAAATACACACAAAGTACACATGCGGCTCGGCCTCGCGCTACCGCATTGCTGTGCGCTAGGTTTTGACAGGATGCAATGCCGTTATTCTGTTTCCACCCCCACCGCACACACCCCAGAGCCACACCCCTAAGATGGATAGTTGGGTCACGGATGCGTCAGACTCGCCTCCGCATGCGTCGCCTGCTCCTACTCATTCATGTCTCGGCCTCGCAGGGGGAGGGGAGGGGGGTCCCGAACCCCCTCCCCCTGGCTCGGCCTCACGTTACCGCATTGCTGCGTGCTAGGTTTAGATAGGATGCAATGAGATCATTCTGTTTCCACCCCCACTGCATGCACCCCAGAGCCACACCCCTAAGATAGATAGTGGGGTCACGGATGTGATGGAGTCGCCTCCGCATGTGACGACATGGCACGCTGCGTTGTCACCTGCTCCGGGTCGTTCCTATCTCGTCCTCGCAGGGGGAGGGAAGGGGGATCCTGACCCCCTCCCCCCGGCTCGGCCTCGCGCTACTGGACGCAATGGAGTTTTAAATGATTAAATATTTTAAATCCAAAAAAATTCAAAATTTATTGATGAACTTCAAATTGTAAAGACACAGAAGTTCGGGGGTTAGAAAAAACATCAGATGAACATGTAAAAATGAGCAAATTATACATGAGAAAATATCTAGCAAGTTCTAGTAAAATACGTACTGAAGTTCTATCACTGTTCAAAGTGTGCAAACATGTTACCAAAAAAATAAAAAAGTATGCATGCATACTTGGGACTAATCCCATGGTTGCCATGGGACAAACTCAAAACCAATTCAAAAATTGAAAATTACAAAAAAAAACAAAGAAATATAGGGAATAATGTTGCACCGCCTTGTAATGTGGAAACCGATAAGTTCAATCACTGGTACCATAGAAGTCCAACTTCTACTACAGACCGTGGATGATGCAAAAAACTATCCCCGAAGATATATTAAAGATAAAGAGGATTTGTGTGTCCATGGACCAGCTCCACATTTACACATATGAGTACTGTGAACAAAAACATCCATAATTTTTTTATAACAACACCAACCGAACAGATCGTATTGTAGCATCACCTAAAAAACATGCATAAAAACGACGGAAGTTCTAACACAAAAGGTGTAGAAGTCCAACTTGTAAAACAGACCACAAAATGATTGAAAAATACACACTATTGAATTTGGTGTCTAGATTTAATCACTTGGGTGACTACACCTTGTCAGTCCGCGACCTCAAACGATATCCTACCCCCCTAACATCAAAACGATGCACCACCATGCTGTCTCATCGAAGAACCAAACCAAGGCGGGCGAAAATGAGATCCAATCGCCCGATTTCAGAGTGTATGGGCCTGCTCGGCCAAATTAACAACGTATGAAGCATTCAATCTCACTACTGCGAGCAAATCCGCCGTCTATCTTCAAAGAAAAACAAGAAATCCATAGAAGCGGTGGAAACCACTCCCGCGGGCGAAGAACACAAACCCAAAATCAAATCCGTTGAAATTAACAACATGTTTTCCATGAAACTCGTACCTATACCCAATTACCATCATGTTAGAGGTTTGGGAACATCCGATGCATGTATTAAACTTGTAAATAGACATAAGTTCATCCGTCCCAAGAGAAAATCCGCAAAATGCAAAATTCTGAATCAAAATGACCATTTAGATTCAAGCAAGGGTATTTGGATTACACTTACATCACAAACAATATGAGTAACCAGATCGTGAGGGAAGGCACGGTTGCGAAGATAGACCGAAGGTTAGGTATTTACAAAGGGAAGTTTAGGTTGTGTAACTCAGGAAGTTCAGGTTGTGATTAGAATATTATTCTCACCCCGTGATCACAATAGTGTTTATGTATATATACACACAGACACACACACACACACACACACACATATAT
>LR738714.1:337894001-337919753 GCA_902687465.1 Secale cereale
TGTATATATATATATATATATATATATATTCCATAGCCGTACATCGCTCCGCGTCTTGCTACACCTCTGCGTGAAGGCCCCGCGAAAGGAAAAGGGTTTTTTGGCGGGTTAGACCCCAACTATGGACATGAGTGTTTTCCGGTCAGAGATAAAAACAAGTCGGTAGAGACGTGTATTTTTTAGGACCCAAATAACCGGCTACAATAGTGACTAGTTAGTCGAACGAAATTGCGAGGTGCTCCCAGTGAACGAATTGGCACCCCTCGATCGTTCGTCAGGTGTAGGGCATGGGGCCATGTGTGGACCCTTGGCCTATGTCGGTGCTCCACGGAAGCTTCTGGACTTGAATATTCTGCTAATTTTTTTGAGTTTGATAAATTTTATTTTTCTACAAAGTCCAAAAACAATAGAAAACAACAAAATCTAGTACTAGGCATTGAGTTAATAGGATATTTGATAAAAAATAATGTAAAATGATTTAAATAGGTGCCAAAGTTACTAATTTTTATTTTTTTGACGGGCCAAAAGTTACTAATTTAATATAAATATGACATGGATTAGACTAAGTTATATATATGTATGAAATGTATCATGATGTTCATGTTGTTTTCCATGTCGATAATGATGATACTATGGTAGATGTTGTACTAGTCTGTGAATCAGAGCATGTGAAGTATGCTAGTTTCCGAGTATGATTGATATGTAGGTGTGGTACTGTGTTGAAATTCATGGTATGCTCTGAGCTTGAAGATCCATGATGTTGTATTAAACTTCATGATCCATGTGTACTATGTTAACTATGTAGTGTGTTATAGTAGTCTTGATGCTGACGATTGTAGGACATGAGCACGTAGGAACTTAGTCAGGCCATTGTGTTGTCCGAGAGCCAACTCATGCCGTCCAATGTTGAGGACTCCTGGCCTCCGACCTACGAGCACATGCCACTGGATTCAGATGTCTTGAAGCCAATTCCTGGTAGGCATTCTCCATGTCTAGTAGCGGTGCCTAATGCTATTACTACTGCTCCACAGGAAGGCAAAGATGTCTGGGAGGGTGAACTTGATGAAATGACAACCATTCATGTCTACATTTGTTCTTAACAAGATGTGTCAGCTCATATCTAGTGGGGTGAGGGCTGACATGGCATACAAGGAGATGCACTTGAACTCTGTTGCCAAGCAAGTGTTCGAGTCTACAACCAAGGGGTCACCTCAACCCAGGTCTACAACCACCTCGGGAAGTGGAGAGCCAAATGCATCCAAGTGACCAAGTTCAAAGACCTTAGCCATGCACAATTGGATCAGGATACCTACACGACCTTGTTGGAGTCAGAGCACTACCGAGGCCACTCCACGGTTAGGTCACATACCACTTGTTTAAGCTTAGCTAACATGCCAATCAGAACTAACCATGATGTGTTTTTAGGACCACCCAAAGGAGACATAGTTCCAGAACACTCCCATCGAGGACTACTCACAGATTCAACGAATCTTCTCCTATGGGCTAGCTACCGGCAAGCATGTCTTGTGCTCTAGTGAGCCTATTTGTTCGCCTATGCCTGATTATCCAGACACCCATGAGTCAGAGAACCATTACTTTTTATAGTCTTGAGAAGGCTCCTAATCACATAACCTTGCTTGATAGGAAAAGGAAGATGGTCGGTTCGATGGACGAAAAGCTGAGCGTATTTAGTAGCATGACTGACGTTGTCAAGGAGGTGGCAACCACCATTAGGAAGAGGAAGCTGGTCGATATGACATCACTAAGGAGGTGGCAACCGCCATTAGGGGGAGTAAGCTGGTCGACATCCACCCTTCCATGTACAACGCTATGATGGAACAAGGTGGCTTCAGTCCAGAGGCTCTGATGGTGGCTCTTAGCAATTGGGGTTGTTGGCATGGGGGCGCCCATAGGGTGCTCTGTCATAGAACCTAGCTAGGCAAGCACTACTAACGGTGTTGTTTCTGGTTGTGATGACCACGACGACAATGACGATGCAAATTTTGTAGTAGCTAGCTAGGGCATGGAAAGTGTTATTGGCCTGTATATTTTGATGAGGTGGTATATACTAACCCCTCACACTGATGGTAAACTTGTCGTGGTACGGTTAAAACCTCTTTTGTTTGTGGATGACACCATTGTAGTTAGGACGAACTAGTTATGCCTTTTGGGCACAAAATCATGCAAGCCTATGTCAATGTTCCATATGTTGTGTTCCTTTGCTTGCCTCTTGAATTTTTGTTGTTCAACCGTGCTAGGTGAAGTGGTATGTTGTGTACATAGCGAGGGTTCCAGGAATTTACAGTTCATGGCAAACATGACATGAACAAGTCACCCGCTACACTGATAGTTGCTTCAAAGGGTTTAAGACTAGGCGGGAAGTAGAGGATGCTTACTCCAAGTTTTTGCTCAACCAGAATAGAAATATTTAAGTAGGTAGAATGTGCGTTCTCTAGCCCACGACGAGCATGGGAGCACGAGGCCGTGGCCGGAGTGAGAGAAGGCGTGGCGGTGCAGCCATCACGCTCCATGTAGGGCCAAAGAGAATAAGTTTGTTGCTCATGCGTAGCAGGGTCAGAGGCGGCGTTGGCCACACCAAAAGCAGAGCGGTGGGGAGCGCTGCAACCTCCGGACACCTTCTGGGCGACGCAGGCAGCCCGGCACTTGGCATGAAGATGGCGAGCATCAGCCATGGCAACGGTTGGAGCAAGGAGGATTGAAGCAAACGTACTTCAGCACGTCCCTACCTGGCACGCCAAATGTCGGGATTAGGGATCTGTGATCCCTTGAAAGGTTCGAACACTTGGGCGTGTGCAAAGAACTTGCTTTCTCTCAACCAATCACACACCACACCAAGGCCATGGTTCGTCGAGCTCGAGCTAGAGCGCCAGGGAAGGAAGGGACACGATGATTTACCAAGTGATGGAGACATGGAATAAGGGGTCCTCGGGGCGATGGCTCATTGTATATGGGCCGTACTAGTGGAGCCGTACTATGGCAGGAATTCTATGAAGCCATAGAGTATCCTCCAAGTCTAGAAGGCGCATGATCTCCTTTCCTTATTGTAATCTATCTTCGGTAACCCTAACCCTATTGGTGTCTATATAAACTGAAGGGTGTAGTCATTAGAGAGGGAGCAATCTTCATCCCCCGTAGCCTAGGGTTTGCTCATATTGATCTCGAGGTAGATCAATCCTGTAAACACATACATCGAATATAATCAAGCAGGAGTAGGGTTTTACCTCTTAGAGAGGGCCCGAACCTTGGTAAATACCGTGTCCCCTATCTCATGTTACCATCGATCCTAGATCCACAGTTCGGGACCCCCTACCCTGAGGTTTCCGTTTTTGACACCGACATTGATGCTTTAATTGAGAATTCCGCTGTTAGATCATCAAAAGGATCGATGGCTCAACCGATCGATAGATATCAAGGCCACACCGGAGGATCTCCCTCCCCTGGTCATCTCCTCGTGTTCGACAGCATTATTTTATGCTCCCCACAGATCGCAGGTTCCGCCCCCATAAAGGAATTCACTAGCTCGAGGGCATTGACCCTAGGGCCGACCAACTCGCAAGGATCAGGCATCCCTTAGAGCCTGGCCCTGGAGCCAGGCTCTGGCAGATCACTTACGAGACCCCCTTCCGAATTATCGGAGCGTTTGACACTTCCCCATGCTCAGCCAATAGACCACTTGGTAAACCTATTTCGTGTGATGGGGATCTCCATTACCAGGTCAACCCCATACGATCAGATCGGGCTTAAAACCGATGACCGCAAAATTAACACCCCTCCAGCTACGCACCTTGTCGCCACCGTAGAGGAGGCCCAAGATGGATCACGACCTCACAAGGTGAGGACGGTATACACTCGAGTATCTAGCTCGGAATCACACACCGGCCCAGAGGTGCATCCAGACTTAGACCCCAGCGCATAATCTGGCCGCTGATCCGACCGCACATGTAGCCCGGGTACGCGCCCCGCAAGGTTTAACCCAGACGAGATTCCATAAATCCCCGAGGATAGTCCGGGTCCACGGCAGGAAGGGATCCTCAAAATTTTCCCACCCACACACCACACGGAATACTCTTCGGATCCCCAAAACGAGATAGTCCATCACTATTGGGCTAGATTTCTCCTGGTAAAGAACAGGATGGCACCTTGCTGTGACAAAGAAATAGTTAACGCTTTTTAGTTTAACTGCACGGACGAGGGCCTTTTAAATGCCCTCACATGTCGCTGGATTCAGAACTTCATCGAACTATCTGACCTGGTACGCAAATATTGCACCATGGAGGACACATGGAGAGCGCAACAGATGAACATAGAGCCACATCCCGCCGCACATTATGCAAGGCCTCTCTTTAAGCGGGCCTACACATATCGGTCTCCGGAGCATGAGCCTAATGAAAAGAAAACAAGACCCATATCAGTATTATACAATTGTTGGATAAGCCGTGCCCAATCCACTCGATCTCACTAGATTCAAACCCAACTCACAGACTTCAAGCCTATTTGGTGGTAAGGAAAGTGGCCAAATATGGCGAGCCAATCCTGGGCCTTAATTGTCCAAACAAATAGCCCTCGCCTACACTACAATACCATAGCGTCCTTACGGTATACGAGCCATTCTGTTCAAACTATAGAAGGAAAAAGGCTCTTCGAGATCTCAATCAAATATACCAGGTGACGGCGGCTCAGCAATGGGTAGCCACGCCAATTACCTTCAACGAGAAGGATAAGCCGAGACACCGTAACAACCACGCACCACCTGGACTATCGTCGACCCAATCGTTGACGGTTTTCGGCTAACTAAAGTGTTGACGGACGGAGACAGTGGCCTCAACCTCATTTATGAGGAGACCCAGACAAGATGCAGTTCAACACGTCTCAGATCGAACACAGTCACACCATGTTTCGGGGCATAATACCTTGAAGGGAGGCACGCTGCTCGGGACACGTGGCACTGGATGATGTGTTCGGCACATCCGATAACTACAGATAAGAATGACACACTTCAAAATATCATGATGAACCTTGCTATTTCACATTATTTCTTTTCGTAGAGGATGCCACGCCCTTCTAGGACGTGAGGCATTCTCTAGATTTCAGGCAATACCACATTACGGGTACATGAAGCTTAAGATGGCAGGGCCCAAGGGGGTGATCACGCTTCATAGCGATCCAAGTAAAGCCTTGCGAGCTGAAAATAAAATGGCATCACTCGCCCTGGAAGCACTATCTGAAGCCCTCACAGCCGAAGAACTGACATCGGTGCGCACTAAAGTTGATAGGGATGATGTGGTCCTCAGTAAAAGGGAGAAGCCCACATCATTTAAACTAACAAATGAAATAGTCAAATTTCAAGTGCACCCAACAAACCCAAACAAAATGGCGTCCATTGGAGCATAGCTGGACCCCACAGTCGACGAGGCGCTAAGGACATTTCTGCGTGAAAACTGGGACATATTCGCCTGGCACCCATCATATATGCCAGGGGTGCCAGGAAGACTAGCAGAGCATAGCCTCAACATCCTGAAGGGCTTTATGACGGAGAAACAAACCCTGCGCTGATTTTCTGAACCCAAACGACAAGCCATGGGCGAAGAACTTGCAAAACTGTTAGAGGCCGGATTCATCCGCGAGATCAAGCACCCCGAGTGGTTGGCAAATCTGGTTATGGTACCCAAGAAGGACAAATCCTGGCGGCTCTACGTCGACTTCAAGGACCTCAACAAAGCTTGCCCCAAAGACCCATTTCCTCATCCCAGGATAGATCAAATTATCGACGCCACCACCGGACATGACTTGTTATGCTTTCTCGGCGCATATTCCGGATACCATCAGATTAAGATGAAGGAGTCCGACCAGGCAGCAACCATATTCATCACCCCCTATGGCCCCTTCTGCTTTAACACCATGCAGTTCGGATTATAAAACGTAGGAGCCACATACCAACGCATGATTCAAACATGCCTCAAAAAACAAATCGGCAAAATAGTCAAAGCGTTTGAAGACGATGTGGTTGTCAAAACCAAAAACATCGACTAGCTAAGCAATGACTTGATCCTAAGCTTCGACAACTTGAGGGCCTACGGCATACGGCTCAACCCGGAGAAATGTGTCTTCGGAATACCCACCGGAAATCTACTCAGATTCATAGTTTCCCATAGAGGAGTCGAAGCCAATCCGACAAAGATTATAGCACTATCTCAGCTCGCAATACCAACGGAGCTTAAGAATGTTCAGAAATTGGGAGGATGTGTGGCCTCCTTGAGCCGCTTCATATCCCGACTCGGAGAGAAAGCATTACCACTCTACAAACTGCTCAAGAAAACCAAGAACTTCCAATGGACAGACGAAGCAACCACGTCAGTTGAAGAGATTAAGACACTCCTCGCTGGCAATCCAATCTTAGCCGTGCCCGGCATCGGCAAACCTATGCTACTATATATTTCGGCCACCAATCAGATGGTCAGTGCGCTGCTCTTTGTAGAACGGGAATCTGAGGGTCATAAGTTCAAAGTACAAAAGCCGGTCTATTACGTGTCCGAGGTACTAATGCCATAAAAATCGCGGTATCCACACTATAAAAAGATAGTATATACATTTTTCATGGCGTCCCGAAAGCTACGACACTACTTCCAAGAATGTTCGGTTACAGTGGCATCTGTGGTCCCCTTGAATGACATAATAAACAACAGGGACGCTACTGGCAGCATCGCCAAATGGGCCATCGAGCTCCTTCCTTTCGAAATAACATACAAGTCACGCCGGGCCATTAAATCCCAGGTGCTGGCCAACTTTTTAGCCGAGTGGACCGAAGCCGGACTACCTAGGGCATACTCCAAATACTTGCACTGGACAATGTACTTCGACGGCTCAAATATGTTAGCCCGACTAGGGGCTGGGGTTATGCTCGTCTCCCCACAGGCGACACAGCTCGGTACGTCCTTCAAATAATGTATGTGGACTCGAACAACGCAGCTGAGTATGAGGCATTAATACATGGCCTTCGCATGGCCACATCCCTGGGCGTTCAGCGCCTCGAGGTAAGGGAAGACTCAAATATGGAAATCTCCCAAGTGAACAGAGAATTCAATGGCATAGACCCCAAGATGGCGGCATACGCGAACGCGGTCCTCCGAATATCTGCTCGATTCGAGGGCCTAAAATTCCACCATGTCGCGAGAGAGAACAATCAAGCAGTTGACGTCCTTGCTCGCATGGGCGCCAAGCGTGACCCGTTCCTAAAAACACCTTCCTCGAGTGGCTCTTTAAGCCCTCCATGGTATGGCAGGGTGACGTCCTCGGCACACTACCTAATGAGCCCACGCGCATTACCTTGCTCGAAAAGAAACATAACGATCCAGTCATCGGTGGCTCCGCACTCGAGGATACACCCTCCGCTCACGAGGTAATGCTGCAATCCCATCCTGGATAGAACCTTTGCTCGCCTACCTCACACAACAACAACTTCTGGAGGACCAAACCGAAGCTCTGCGCGTAGTCCGCCACTACAAAGGATACAAGGTCCACGAAGGTGAACTCTATAACAAGAGTACCACAAGAATATTACAACGGTGCATCTCCGAATAAGAGGGGTGGCGGCTTCTGGCAGAGATACACAGAGGCATGGGCGGACACCACACAACAGCTCGGGCTTTGGTAAGCAAGGCTTTCTGAGCAGGTTTCTTTTGGCCTTCCGCCCACGAGGATGCCCGGACATTAGTCCAACACTGCGTCAGATGCCAGCTATTCGCAAATCCAAGTCACATGCCTCCCACAGCACTTCAAACGATACCAATAACTTGGGCTTTCGTGGTCTAGGGGCTTGACATGGTCGGGCCACTCAAAGGGGGGGGGGGGGACGAAGAAAAAGAAATACCTGGTGGTCATGCTTGATAAATTCACGTGGGTCGAGGCAATGCACGTCACTTCGACAGAATCCGGACCACTGGTTAACTTCATATCTGATGTCGTACACCGTTATGGTGTCCCCCATGGCATAATTATCGATAACAGAACCAACTTCACCGCCGAGGAAGTTAAAGACCGGTGTGGCAAAATGGGCATTAAACTCAACTATGCCTCGGTATACCATCCGCAGACCAATGGACAGGTCGAACGAGCCAATGGACTCAGCATGAGCGGCATTAAAACCTCGCTTAGTTTGATCCCTTGAACAATCATACTTCCATTGGGTTGAGAAACTCGATTCCGTACACCACTCTTAACTGGTCAACCAGATACACACCATTTTTTATGGTATAGGGTGCGGAGGCAATCCTCCCATGCGACCTTATCCACGACGCGCCTCGAGTGCGCATGTACGAAGAAAAGGATGCCGAGTTAGATTGGTAGGATGACTTGGATGCTCTGGAAGGAGAACGGGATATAGCTCGGGCTCAATCCACACTTTACCAGCAACAAGCACGGCGCTACTAGAGCCGCGAAATCTGGACGAAGACATACAATGTGGGCGACCTCGTCCTCCGGCTCCCCGATAAGCAGAAGCACAAACTCTCGCCCAAATGGGAGGGCGCTTACATCATTGATGATGTACTGGTAGGAGGAGCATATGGCCTTCACCGCCCGTCCAATGATGGTCTTGAATCGAACCCGTGGAACGTAGCTAGGCTGCAGCGTTTTTATGCTTGAACTCTCCGCAATAATCCACACTCATCCTCACCCATTTTTGTTTTTCTTCTTTTTCCCTTCTTTTTTCAATTTCGACATAGGTGAATGTCCGTTTAAACTGAACTATAGAAAACTTGTATTACGTACATCATTAAATGTAACACCCTCCTTTGCATGGGAGCTCCCTTAAAGGAGACGAATAATATAATATAAATCACAATCGCTTCGATTGTAGCCTTCTCATATATTTCAATCTAACATATGCACTTATTTGACTTACGATATTTGTGAATCTGGGTTGCCTGGCTCATGTGCTTACACATACGTTCCCGATTGCTCGGCTAAGGAGTAAAGGGAGCACCTCTGTGATTGTTACGACCGGGTTATCCGGGACCATACCTCAGACGGGTGAAGCTGAAAGCTAGCGTTCTTACAAAAAATAATAAGTCAGCCAAAGGGAAGTGAATAAGGCCTCACGCTTACCACCATGGATTATTTCTAGCCATTGGTCTCCGTTGATCTCATGTATCCGGACTATATTTTACTCTAAGAAATGAACCCTTGGAGGAACTATTTTCATCGGAAGATGTTGCTTACGTTAAACAGTAATATAACATAACTCTCCACACATGTTTCGTCCGTTTGAACCAGATGACCGGATTGCTTGGCTCCCGAAGAATTGCCTTGTTCCTCAATGAATACAATACGAAGCACTTCTCGATCACTGACGGGGAGGTAGAAGCTGATGGTTGGTTAAGACAACATTCTTTTAAAACAAAAATAAGAATGCGGATCGAGCCCGGTCAATGTAAAGTACATTCATACATAGAGTTGACAAAGTACTCATTCTCGACATTGTCTATCAATTGTTCTAAAGAACAATATTTCTGCGAAGAGCGAGTGGCTTGCATTACTTCCTCGTACACCAAGCTTAATTGTATCTCTTGACCATCAAGGCCTACATGACCAACCCGGGCCATATGCACCAGGTCCAGCTTGGTGAAGCAGGTCTTTACCATCGCCCACGCCTCACAAGCTCCTTCTCGGCATGCCGAAATCTTCCACAACTCAAACCTTCACCGAGCCCCTTTAAAGTGGCTAGCTAGTTTGGGCAAACTGTCCAGCGACATGACCGATGACCATAATGCCCTTACCATACTCTTCATGGCTTTCCGGGCTCTTTCATAGGTTGACGACAATTCCTTTAGAAGGTGCGCATCATAAGTGCGCGCCTCTTCCTCAGGCCGCCTAGTCAGGAGAACTAATAATCAGGTGTCGCTCGTCATCACCACAAACATCAATGACATATGTCCAATAGCACGGTACGGTTAAATTCTTACCGAATATGCCACCTTTCAGCTTTTGGTTTTCATCTGCAGTTTGGGCCAGTTGAGCCCGTAAGCTTTTAATCTCCTCGGCTTGCTGCTTGTTTTCGGTCTTGAGCTCAATATTATCCTCATGACTTTGCATCAACACTCGTTTGCCAGCTTTTAGCTCCTTCTTCAACTCACGTATGGTCTGTATGGCTGCACATAAAACACAGTGTTAATACATACATTTAAAATACGTTTTTTTCAAGAAACAGTTTCCTTACATACCAGAAGTGTCGCTGGTGGCTTTTCATGCCGCATCTAGTTCAGCCTTGGCTTCAACCAATTGTGCCCGGCTCGCCTCAAGGTCTTCAGTCAACTTTTTGTTCTGCTCTCTTGCGGCCTATATATATAGGACAAGACTATTTTGTTACTAGTAACATAATATTATTCTATTACTGTCGGCTCTATATAGGAGCGATCCTACTAATATCGAACTAAAATAAAAAAAGCCCTTCTAAGGAGCTGTTCGGAAATCCACCAGCAACACAAAATCCGAGGATCTGCTTAGCACCTGTTTCCCCCACTTCATGGTTTTTACTATAGCTCTGCCTGCTGCGGGAGCGGAGTCACAGAGCAGAGGGACAACGAACATGCCCTAAATCTCTTGTCCCAAGAAAAAAGCCACACCCCTTGTCGCGGATGATTCCCCCAACCCGATCCCACCTCCCCGAGCGTGCCGCCGTCGTGCCCCTGCACCAACGCGGCGCTGTCGTGCCCCTCCCCAAGCGCACCACTATCGGCCCCCTGCCCTAGCGCCGCCGCCACCCCCTCCCCAGCGTGCCTCAGCCGTCCACGGCCTCAGCACGTCGCCGTTTGCCCCACTGCCCCAACGTGCCGCTGATACGTCTCAAACGTATCTACTTTTCCAAACACTTTTAATATTGTTTTGACCTCATTCTTGCATGATTTGAACTAAAGTAACCCGGACTGACGCTGTTTTCAGCAGAGCTGCATGTATGGTTTTATTGTGTGCAGGAAAACGGATTTTTAGGTATCTCAGAAAAATCCACGAAAAATCACAGAAAATCCACACACCCGAAGGAACCCGGAGCCAGAAGAGGGGCCAGAGGGGGGCCAGGGGGGCCCAGGGGCCAGGGGGGCCAGGCGCCCTGGTGGCGCGGCCCAGCCCCTGGCCGCGCTGGGGGGTCGCCTGGGTGGGCCCCACCTCCCCTGGTGCCCTACTTTGACTCGTATTTTACCTCGTGACGGAGAAATCCCAGATCAGAAGTTCTTTTCGCAATTTTCGTCACGGAGCCGCCGCCACCCTCTGTTCTTCTTGGGGAGGGCTAATCTGGAGGCTGAATTGGCCTCCGGAGAGGGGAGATCGTCGCCATTGTCATCACCATCACCACTCCATCATCCCTCCATGACTTCTCCTTCCATGTGTGAGTAATCCCCTGCTGTAGGCGAAGGGGATGGTAGGGATTGGATGAGTTAGATCATGTAATAGTTTGTCAGATCGTTGGGGGCATGTTGCCTATCATCTACTATGGTGTTTATCATCTTTGCTTCAACTTGTTATTCTTAATGCTTGTCACTTAGGGCCCGAGTGCCATGATTTCAGATCTGAACCTTATGTGTTTGCATGAATATATTTGTGTTCTTGATCCTATCTATGAGTTGTTTGCACCTATTACGGTTCGGAACCGGCGATCCCAAAAGTGACAGCTTGGGACACCAAAGGGGATGGTCCGTAGTTTGAGGATTACATGTATCCATTGAGTTTATTGCTTTGTTCCGGTGCTCTTTGACAGGAGCACCTTAATCTCCATAAGTTCCTTTTGGCCCCGTTCGTAGCGGGATGGTAGGACAAAAGATGTTGTGCAAGTTCTTATTGCAAGCACGTACAACTACCTACGGGATACATGCCTAATGTTTGATATTTGCCTAGATGATCATTACTTTTCCGTGTGCCTTGCCCCAAGTTAGAATCATGATATATCTCATCCATGCAGCGCCCAACCATTCATCTCCCTAGCCTACAGTGTTTTAAATCCTGCTGGTTACTAGTTACTACTTTTGCCATTTACTCTTGCTATTTACTTTTGCTATTTACTTTTACTATCACCATCACCACTATCATATCACTGTTACCACTTATCTTTTGTTGCAAGTAAGTATATTTCAGGTGCGGTTGAATTGACAACTCAACTGTCAAAGCTTATAAATACTCTTTGACTCCCCGTGTGTCGAATCAATAAATTGGGTTATTCTTACCCGCGAAGACTATCTCGATCCCTTACGGTAGAGGGTTATCAAGTACCGTTTTCTGGCGCTGTTGCCGGGGAGCATAGCAATATTTACAAGTCTACTTGAAGTATACTACCTGCTGCACTTCATTCGCTATGGGTAAGAAAGGAGACCCCAAGGTTCTGACCTTACTATCCACTACAAGAAGAGGTACTGTTCTGAGCACTAGTGCTACACTTGATTCACCTTCTGTTATGAGTAAGTTTGCCTCACTGCCACCACATGATGCTCCTACTGAATCTGTTACTATGTCTGATACTCTTGATGATGCTTCTACTACTGTTGATGATATTAGTTCCCTTGGTTATGCTCTTGAGAAACAGATCGCTGCTGCTGCAAAAAAGTCTGGAATTGAAATTCCTGTTACTCGCTACCCTATTGGTGAAACCTATGATTATCCTGATTTGAGTAAACTCAAGGAGAGACTCCTTGATGATGATTACTATATGCTTGATAAAGATTTATGTAGGGAACAGACAGAGTTTTCTGGCTCTGACCCTAAAATTATTAAGAAACTGTTTGAAAAACACTCTTTGAAGAACAAAACCGTTCCTGATCCTGAATTTGCTACATCTCCTATATGCATTGATGATCCTGATTATGATTTCTCTGTTGATCTTTCACTTATACCTATGGTTGAAGCTGGCCCCTTTTATGGCAGAGAAAATGATGATGCTATTGCACACCTGACTAAACTCGGTGAGTTGGGTGGCCTGTTTACCACAGATGAGAAGATACGATACTTTTATGTGACCAAGCTTCTTCCTTTCTCCTTGAAGGAAGGTGCTAAAGCAGGGTATGATTCACTCCCATGCGGTTCCATTAAGAGTCCTCAAGACTTAGCTCACTCTTTTGTTGATAAGTACTTTCCTGCTCACATGCAACATGCTGCTTTACAAAGAATTTATAACTTTAAACAGTTGCAGGATGAGTCCCTCCCTAAAGCTTGGGGGAGGTACTGCGGTCTGATTCGGGATAGACCAGGACATGAAGCCCCTAGGAACGAATTAATTGATATATTCTATGCTGGTCTAACTGATCAATCCAGGTCCTTTGGACATTTGTGCTAGTTGTGTTTTCAGGAAAAGGACGCCGGAAGATGCAGAAGATTTGATGGGCAGGATTGCCAAAAACCATGAAGATTGGTCCGTCCCTGAACCACCTCCACCACCAAAGAAGAGGGGCATGTTTGTTCTAAGCCCCGAAGATATGCGAGAAGCAAAGAAGTCTATTAAAAAGAAAGGTATTAAAGCTGAAGACATGAAGAATCTACCCCCTATTGAGAAGCTGTGTGAGCCTACCACTCACCCTCCTATGGTAGAGGTACACTCTCTTTTAGATTTCAACGCAAGTGACATCCCTCATGGTAAGCCTCCTGATCAATGTTTAAATGAGTTTGATAATTTTATTATTAAACAAAATCATTTTAATGAGAGGATACAAAGTCAGTTGCATGATAATTCCCTTGCTATCAAAATATTGCTTGATGTTCTAGGTAGAACGGTTAATGATGTTCAATGTCTTGTGAAACATTTTCATATGGTTCAAACTCAGCTTGACCAAATTTCTAATGTGCAAAAAGATTTGCTTGCTAACAATGACAAACAAGATGATTTGCAGGCTTTCGGGATTAAGACCCGAGGAGGAACTAGCACTCAAGATCCTCTCTATCCAGAGGGGCATCCGAGGAGAATCGAGCAAGATTCTCAAATGCAGGAAGAAGAAATTGTTGGCTCTCCAAAGAAGAAGAAGAAACATAAGGAGGCCGACAATTCTAATGATCCTATTGCAGATGAAGAGCCAGCTGTTGATCCCAACAGTGTATCTATCTCCGATGCTGAGACTGAAGACGGTGCTGGACCTGAAGGTAAACATAATGAGAAGAATGATCCGCCTGAAGTGCGAGAAGAAGAAGCACCTGACAAACGTAATAGGTACACTAAAGAAGACTTCATCGCAAGAAAACACGGGAAGGAAAGAGAACCATGGGTACAGAAACCCATGCCCTTTCCAGGTAAGTCCATCAAATCTAAAGAAGAAGAGCATTACAATAAGTTTTGTGAGTGGATTAAACCTCTTTTTCTTCAAATCCCTTTGACTGATGCTATTAAGTTACCTCCTTATTCAAAATATATGAAAGATATTGTGACTAATAAAAGAAAAGTTCCTAATGAAGCAATATCTACTATGCTTGCTAACTACTCTTTCAGTGGCAAGATTCCTGAGAAGCTCGGTGATCCAGGTATACCCACCATTCCTTGCTCCATAAAGAATAATTATGTCAAAACTGCTTTATGTGATCTTGGAGCAGGAGTGAGTGTTATGCATCTCTCTCTTTACGAGAGGCTTTGTTTAGAGAAACTAATTCCTACAGATATCTCTCTTCAGATGGCTGACAAGTCAACCGCCGTTCCGATAGGTATTTGTGAGGATGTTCCAGTAGAAGTTGCTAATTGTTTGATTCTTACTGATTTTGTTGTGCTTGACATGCCCGAGGATGGGAGCATGTCCATTATTCTTGGTAGACCTTTTCTTAACACCGCAGGTGCTATTATTGATTGCAATAAAGGGAAGGTCACCTTCAATGTGAATGATAAAGAACACACGGTGTATTTTCCAAAGAAGACCGACAGGAGGCATGGCCTCAACTCTATAGAAAATATCGAGACCGTGAAGATTGGAGAATGGGACTGTCCACTTCATGTGCCTCACAAATAGAAAACTATCATGGTGGGGACAATGTCCATCAAAGTAAAGGTTCAGTGATTACTTCGTAAGAGGTGAGACTTTTTGCTCTATATATCGCCAGTTTGTTGGTAAGACTTGATCAACCTTACTAGTAAACATGTTTTATATAGATAAAAAGTTGAGCTTGTTATGTTTTCATTTGTTTTTAGTTCTTGTTCTACTTGCTGTACCAAGTGTTTATGTTTTGAAACTTCACAATACTACTCACTGTTTCAAGTTTTCAGAGAGTTTCGCAGCTTTTTGAACTTCGAAAAAATTTCAATAGTGAAGTTTTCAGAAAAATTCCAGAAAAATTTAAATAAAAATTTCCACGTCGGGAGTGACCCAGAGGGACCTAGGGCCAGCCAGGGGGACCCACTAGTGGCCCAGGCGGCCAGCTGGTGCGGCGTGCCCCCTGGCCGCGCCCACAGGGCCTGGGGCCCATAAGGCCCCCCTCCAGGTATGTCTTCTTCCTCTCTCTCTCTTTTTCTCCAAAAACGCGAGTTCTGCACTTGTTCTTGTGTTCTTGCTGTTCTTGGAGGCGATTCTTTGATCTCTCTCTACAGCCCACCATTTGAGCTGAGATTTTGAACAAATACTCCCTGGTATGTGACTCCTCCACCCCTCCAATTAGATTTCTGATTGGTGGCTTCATTTGTGAGTATTTAGTAGTTCTTGGTGCTGTATAGATGAGCTTGCATGCATGTGTAGAAACTTATTTTCCAAGTTTTGATGCAAGTTTATGCCTTGGGCAAGTGAGTTGAGTAGTTTGCCTTAACTCACCTTGTTTTAATCCTCGTTTTTGTAAATTGCCAAAAATTTCAGAAATGAGTTTGTTAGGAAGGGCAAAAGGGTGGCTTGAGAAGAGGAGGCCCGCACACTCCGATCGAGTTACTAGAGCCGCAACTTCACCATCGACTGCTAGGGTGAGCTATAATGAAGATCATGTGCCCCTAGAGTTGTTGGAAGACACAAGTCCAGCACGCGCTATGACGTTTCCATGTGATTAATTCCTTGAAGCTGCGGGAATAAAGGATGAGTTTTATAATCTTTGTGCTAATGCAGGTCTGACACGGCTCGTCACGTGCCGTGTTACTCTGTATCAAAAACTCACCTCCAGTTTCATTAACAGTTTTAGATATAATCTTGATTCAGGTGCTATTGAGTTTAAAATTTACAATGATCTTATCACCATGCCTTTGGGAAAGTTTTGTGAAATAATAGGTGTGCCAAATGTTGGGAGGACGACTAGGATGGCCACTCAGCCCTCCGAGCTGAAAACCGTCATCAACTCTCTCTGCAGCATGGGTACGAGGGATATTCATCGGTCGAAGATCTCCAGCATCTTATTTCCTCACCTCAGGTATTTTGCATATTATGTTGCTAGAGAGGTGTTAGCTCATGACAACACAAGCAACATTTCTTCTCCGGATATTGCTATCCTGGGAGCAGCCCTCTCGGGGAGGTCTGATTATAATCTGGGTGCCTTAATTGCTCGACGCCTTGCTATGAACGGTAACAAGGGAGACTTATATGGTGGCGTTTATGCCACACTTATCTTAGAACATCTTGGAGGCACCCCACACCCTGATGATAATCCTTTTACTTATTTAAGCTTTGATCTTGCTGCTATGAAAAGGCATAAGTTTGTTACCATGGCTTCTGAGCTGGATAATCTTGTTTATATCTTGGCGTTTCGGAACTACCGCGGAACGCGAGATCTGTCTACCTGCACCTCTTTTGTTTGATTTTTCTCGCAGGAACAGATGGTCCTTTGATGTTGTCCAGTTCGATGAGTTCATGGTCCAGCATCAGTTTCATAACCCCATGGAGGGGGTTGTGCCCGACGAGGAAGAGCACGGTGAGTTACCACCTTTTCAGGAAGAAACCGCCACCGAGTTTGGTGAAGGGTCTTCCTCTGCTTGGCGTACGGACCCTTCCTCGTGGGAGACTCCGAGGAGTTCGGTATACGCGCCGGCATCCTTCTACGACCCTTGGACTCACCACTGTTCCCCGGGAGCAGGAGGCTCCTGGGGGCAGTAGCTGCTACCAACTTAGGCCAAAAGCCTAAGCTTGGGGGAGTACGTGCCCCTCTCGCTTTTCCATTGTATTATCCGTTTTATTCGCTTTGATCTTTTCGAAGTTTTTGCCCGTTCTTCTTTATTTCTCTCTTTGCAAAAACAACAAAAAGATTTTCTCTTTCTTTTTCTTTCGTTCAACCTTTGAAATAATCCAAAAAGATTTTCTTTCTCTTTTTAGTTTGCTTTGTTTTCAGAGTTCAGCTCGAGTCCGTGATGGCATTTAATTATATTTCCTACGTTCGATCGTGCAAGTGACGAGGCAGTAATGACGAAGATCGACTGAAGGGAAGCAACAAGGAAGACAGGTATGAACTCTTCTTGTTTCTACTTTTGTACATATGCATGTACTTATGATCTAGAGACCAGCTTGTAGCGACATAGTGCTATGTTTACAATGCTCTTCCAGTAGTTCATGCTTTCCTTGTGGCTAGTCTCGAATAGCTAGAGTATATAATGTGTTATTGAAATGATTTACATGCATTGCATTGTTCATAGTTCGGTATACTAAGGTGGTATTTCCCTTTAGAGAATTTTTGGATTGACATGGCACATGTTTACACATGTTTAAGACTAAAAAGTTTGCTCTGCCTTGATGATCTTTGAGTTTCAGAATAGTTATATCACTTTCATGCCCGATTCAATGTTGCTTTGTCGCTCTGCATGATTATGACCGTTATTGCTCTCTAGTTAGTCGCTTCCCAGTCTTTTGCTAACCTCCACCTGTACTAAGCGGACTGACTGCTTGTGCATCCAAAATCCTTAAAACCTGTTATGCCATATGAGTCCACCATACCTTCCTATACATGGTATTTACCTGCCATTCCTAACGAAGACTTTCGTGTACCATCTCGAAATTAATCAAAATCATTTCTCTTTTTGTGCCTCTGTTTTAGCTCATGAGGAAGTAGTAGTTTATTCATGATCTTTTTAAGTTGGAAAAGTTTCACCCTGGGATTGCATGTCTAATGTGCAAACCCATAATACGAGAAGGAACTGGCATAGAGTGCGCCCGGCTCATAAAGATAATACAACAAACAAACCCTCCTTCACGCTTTGTTCATGAGAAATCAGAAAACTTTGGCAGTGATAAACAAAGGAGATTAAGAGGATGTGATCGTCCTCATGCGGGAGCCGTTCCTCGAAACTTGTTCAGCTCAAGAAGTGATTGAGTTATCTGCTAGCATTCGTTGACGAAATATGCACCTCTCAAAAAAAAATTACCTCTGTTTTTAAAACCAAGAGCTCTAGTACATGTTTAGTTTTTGTTTCCGACCACGGGTTTTCAACCTTGCCAACAAAAGCCACGGTTCGATAGTCTCCACCTTCTTTCTTCAAAGCACCAACTAGGAGAGCATAATTGTCATTCTGAGTGTAATGTGCATTGTTCCAAAGTATTACATTGTCTTCTGCATGCTTGTGATATGATTTATTCAGAAATTCTTAGTTCTAGTCTCCTTTAAAACTCTGGAGGAGTTTCTGCATTTATGTTTTGCTTCACTCATGGAGGCTAGCGAGATACCACCCTAGTATGCTCAAGCTATGTGCAATGTAATCTTGTCTTGATTTTCAGTAGTATATTATTTACTTTTGGGTATTTGTGATTGGTCACTTGAAAGAAGGATTGCTCCGTGCATTGTCCTCATAATACTATTTCAATACTTGCTAGACTCTTTTCGTAGTACATGCTTATATACATCTAATGAAGCAAAAGATTTTGTCAAAGTTTTCTTTGTCGCGTCCAGTTCGTTGAACTGAATTGCTTGAGGACAAGCAATATGCTAAGCTTGGGGGAGTTGATACATCTCAAACATATCTACTTTTCCAAACACTTTTGATATTGTTTTGACCTCATTCTTGCATGATTTGAACTAAACTAACCCGGACTGACGCTGTTTTCAGCAGAGCTGCCTGTATGGTTTTATTGTGTGCAGGAAAACGGATTTTTAGGTATCTCAGAAAAATCCACGAAAAATCACAGAAAATCCACACACCCGAAGGAACCCGGAGCCAGAAGAGGGGCCAGAGGGGGGCCAGGGGGGGCCCAGGCGCCCTGGTGGCGCGGCCCAGCCCCTAGCCGCGCCGGGGGGTCGCCTGGGTGGGCCCCACCTCCCCTGGTGCCCTACTTTGACTCGTATTTTAGCACGTGACGAAGAAATCCCAGATTAGAAGTTCTTTTCGCAGTTTTCATCACGGAGCCGCCGCCACCCTCTGTTCTTCTTCGGGAGGGCTAATCTGGATGCTGAATTGGCCTCCGGAGAGGGGATATCGTCGCCATCGTCATCACCATCACCACTCCATCATCCCTCCATGACTTCTCCTTCCATGTGTGAGTAATCCCCTGCTGTAGGAGAAGGGGATGGTAGGGATTGGATGAATTAGATCATGTAATAGTTTGTCAGATCGTTGGGGGCATGTTGCCTATCATCTACTATGGTGTTTATCATCTTTGCTTCAACTTGTTATTCTTAATGCTTGTCACTTAGGGCCCGAGTGCCATGATTTCAGATCTGAACCTTATGTGCTTGCATGAATATATTTGTGTTCTTGATCCTATCTATGAGTTGTTTGCACCTATTACGGTTCGGAAACGGCGATCCCAAAAGTGACAGCTTGGGACACCAAAGGGGATGGTCCGTAGTTTGAGGATTACATGTATCCATTGAGTTTATTGCTTTGTTCCGGTGCTCTTTGACAGGAGCACCTTAATCTCCATAAGTTCCTTTTGGCCCCGTTCGTAGCGGGATGGTAGGACAAAAGATGTTGTGCAAGTTCTTATTGCAAGCACGTACAACTACCTACGGGATACATGCCTAATGTTTGATATTTTCCTAGATGATCATTACTTTTCCGTGTGCCTTGCCCCACGTTAGAATCATGATATATCTCATCCATGCAGCGCCCAACCATCCATCTCCCTAGCCCACAGTGTTTTAAATCCTGCTGGTTACTAGTTACTACTTTTGCCATTTACTCTTGCTATTTACTTTTGCTGTTTACTTTTACTATCACCATCATCACTATCATATCACTGTTACCACTTATCTTTTGTTGCAAGTAAGTATATTTCAGGTGCGGTTGAATTGACAACTCAACTATCAAATCTTATAAATACTCTTTGACTCCCCGTGTGTCGAATCAATAAATTGGGTTATTCTTACCCGCGAAGACTATCTCGATTCCTTACGGTTGAGGGTTATCAGCCGCCTCCATGACCTCCCTCCCCTTGTGCGCCACCGCTTAACCCTGCCTCCGTGCGCCACCACCTAGCTCAGAGCACCGCTAGTCTTCGCGCGCAACTGGCCACCACTGCCTCCCGCGCCAACTATGTCCTGAGGCTAGCCACAATGCTGGATCCAGGATCCGTCGAGGGAAAAGGGTAGCTGCTACTCCCTATCGATGGCTGGTCCTCGCCTCCGGCCGCCGAACTGCTGATGTGTCCCGAGTGCCAGCGCCCCTAGAGGCTCGCTCCCCTGCACCCCTGAACCAGCGCCATCCACCACTCGAGTAGGATGGCAATGTGACAACATCCAGCGGTCCTCCCCTGCCTTGCTCGCCCTGCCTTCATCACGGGCTAGCTATGCAAATCCTTGTAAAATGAGTTCAGGTAAGTTTAGATCCCTATACAAAGTTCCGCTAAGATTCAAGCACATTTCCTGCTGGCCACACAATGCTTGAACTTACGGCCTTGATTTATGCGTGCTGATGGCCACTTTGTTTACTTGAACGGCTTTTTATCTTATTGTTGAATGATGGTTTTGATGTATATATTCTTAATCACAATTGTCAAATCATTCTCAAGGGAAAAGCATGCTTGTGTCAGTGGATCCACGTAGTCTGCCTCGCCTCTCAATCGCAAGCGAGCATCAGTTCGCGTGTGTTTGTTCTAGTCAGTCTGAGCGCGCACGTGTGTGTGTGTCTGTGTGTTCTCATTAGTCACTCACCTGTCAGTCCGTCTCTCGACAGATACTTAGTGTCGCCTTGTGTATTTTCATTAGTTCATGTGTGTTTTTTCTTGGCACACATTGGCGTGGTACGTGGATTAGAAAAAATCTCCACGTCATGTCTACCTGAATTATTCTAGTGTGATCTCCCAATCCAAGCATACTTTAGTTCAAGAAAAAATCCAGACAAGTTCAGAGTAGTTCGCACTAAATGTATCCTTTTTAATTCTTTTTTTTTTGTTCAGAAAAGCTCCATGGCGTTTCTTGGGCTACAACATGCCCCTACAAAAAACTATAAGTTTGAATTAGGAAAGATAAATTCAGCCAAAATTAAAACTGTTAAGAAACCTAATGATTATTATTTTCATATCGAACCGCAGACGTCACACCAGATTGATGCCTTCATCTATGATTGTATCCTTTTTTAGTTCACTTTGTTAGGTTTTTTCAGCTCACATTGTAGCTTTTTCAGTTCAATGGATTCCAAAAAAGAACAAACTATGGCTAGGTGATGATTCATTAATTTACATTTCTTCTCACAGTAAGCTACATGGAGCAAAAAGGTGGTAAAGTGATGATTCAACTTGGGCAGGCTCTCAAACTCATGGACAAAATAACTAACAAAAATGTAGTTGCACTATACTTTCTCTCTAGTTTCAGACATTTTGGTAACTCTTGTTAACTACATATGTTAAAAACATGTGCCAAAAGAGGCTTAGCTGCATGTCCCAACTGAGTACAATCCACCTACAGTTCCTAGTGGTCGCCTCGGCCGCCCTGGGCCACGAGCTCATCTACCATGGCTACTGGCAGTTGTCCAAGTGGAGCGCAGACAAATAGTGCAAGTAGAATCACAGCCACCATCTTCACGAAGTAGGATTTTTTCAGTTCATTGTAGGTTGTTTTATTTCTCTCTTTGCTTAGCACAAAATTTTGCAAATGCCTAGCAGAAATAAAACATGTTCGTATACATCGGTAGGTTCACAAAAATTTGTAGTAGTAGTTCAGTGAAAGGATTCACATCAGTTCAAACATTTTTGGATGTTCAGTAAAATTTCAAATAGACCACAGGCTATCACCTCATCCGTAAAAGCCTAAAGCAACAGTACAATGATAGAAAAAAACCAGTTCACAAAAATATATTGGAGGTTTGTCGGAATGAGAGAAAAACATTAGTTCAATTTTTCCATACCATCGCTTTTATTGCTAAATTATCTATACACTTGTTTTCTTGATGCCATAAGGTATTTGCTTAAGTACTTCAGCTCAACAAAAAGCTCCAGAAAAGTTCGGAGTTTGTTTTCAGAAAAGCTCCATGTCGTTTCTTTGGCTATAGCATCCATGCTTCCAAGTCAAGCTCTGACTGCCATCCAGGTGGAACTGCGGCCACCATCTTCACCCAGCGCTGCACCCATTGAGCACCCACACTGTGAGAACGCCATCTCATTTTTATTCAACATTTTCTCAGCTACAAGATTAAGTTCAGAGCTTGCTTTCTCACTATGTCTGCGCTTCATATTGGTCCAGTTCTCAGCTGCAAGTAAAGAATGATCTTGCATTTCATTATAATGCCCTCCTCCTCTGTTTATCTTCCTCTCTAAATCGCCTTTCTGTTACTAATTTATTTTCTCTCTAAATGCAGCACAAGGGAGGCTGGAGCGACTGCAGACCGGTGACGAGAACCACTTCAGTTCTGTTGTTCGTGTATTGGAAGTACGTATCCTCTATCCAGGCAGGAGGTAGAGGTAATGTCTCCCCTAATGCAACCTATTTTGAAAGTAGACTGAGACTCATCATGTCCTATATACAGATTCAGATTATAACACATCAATGGAAGTTTGTTCTGAAAATTGAAATTGTTCTGGATGAAATAATAGATTAGTTATGTATTGGAGTGTTTCATTCTTGTTTTGGACAAATGGAAATCTATAAGACAAATGTAAGTTAGATTCAGAGCGAACCAGTACACCAAACAGAAAAAAGCAAAAGAAAAAACTCACTCCAGGCCATCTCCACCAAATCCAAAGCGGGTCAACCCCCAACGCAATGCCCGCCACCACCCTTGGGCCAACCTTCCACCACCTCCACCGTCGCCCCACTCCACCTCCCGGCCAAACTCCATCTAATATAAGCCAATGCTTCGATTCTAATCTAGTTGTTTATTTTGTAGCTCACTTTTTTCTAATATAATGTTAACAGTCCACTAGATGAAAAAATTTCTCTGTTAGCGATCCGTACTAGTACTCATCAGTACGGCAAGCGGCAGTACTGACTGATCAGTATGACTTACACAAATACTAGTACTGATTAGTACTTTCTTAATGTTAAAGATGAGCAGTAAAACATACAAGTTATAGTTCTAGGGCAACCTATCTCAGATCCTTTTCAGGTTCAGGTAATAAATTTTTGGGATTCTTATATACTTGCATCAGTTCAGACTCGCGGATACAATAAGTTGAGGGAAAACCCGTACAAAAGTTCAAAGTTGAGAAACATGGGTTCTTTGTTTCGATGTTCACGAGTGTATGCAGATAGGGTTCACATGCATTTCATAGTTGGATGGCTACTGATCTCTATAAAACCTTGGAAGCAGTGCTTGCATTACTAGTCGAACCATACTAGGTAAAACTGAATGTACCTAGCCAGTTCAATAACATCATCTCCTTTTGCAAAAAAGTAGTTTAAAAGGCCGAGCAGACATCTGCTTCAGAATGTCGCACAAAAAAATATTTATCTGCATTTGTCTTTTTCATGTTGAATTATTTGAAGTAAAAAAAATATCGCTCACTTTTGTGACTTTCAACAATTGAAAATCTACATGCCTCATGTTCGAACTTTCAATTTGTTTAAAACTAAACTGATGGTGCTCTTGTTTCAGGGTTGGGGGAGAAGGCAGAACCTCTGGGTGCATGATGGCAAAAAATGCAAGTTCTTTCTTAGATGTTCAGGATACCCTTCTCTCATTTCATTTATGTTCAGGATAGCAGGTGCATGATGGAAAATTGTGTATCATGTAGTTCTTGTTTAGATGTTGTGCAAGTTCAAATTTTTTTGATTTTGCCACTGGAGAGAACCCATTGGTTGCATTGTTTTTCCAATGTGACGTCCCTTGGTATGTTTGGAGTATTGTTATTGTTGCTCTGCATGCGAATGAATTAGCTTGTTCTGCTATGATGAGGATGTTTGTGCCCGAGTCTTGATTTTTAAGAGGTTGGGGGAGATGAATAATTTCTGTCATATGAAAGGGCAAAAAGGTTTGAATTAAAATTATTGATCAGCACAAGTTAAAAATGGCGATCAATTTAGAATAAAAAGAAATGGTCAGTTTGAATTTAAATCGAAACACACATAGATATTCAAATTTTAAATTTTCAAACAAAAAATAAACCCCACGGAAATTCAAATGGTAAATGTACAAGTCATAAAATGAGAGAAGTCTAGAACATTATTGCAAAAAATGTTGAGTTAAAAGAAACCATGCAAAAAAAATTCATTTTGAAAAGAAATATCATTCAATTCAACGATATAAACCATGCAAGTTGGGGGACAATAACATAGTAAACTGTTGAAAAGTTATGAGCAAAACTCTAACGAAAAAGCATAGTAAAGTCGAGTCTGTGAAAGCACACGTTCAACACAAACCCATACGGATATCTGTTCGAGTACTATGTTTCCAAAACACAAAAAATAGCACAACCGGTATCACCATATTCAAAACTACTTTGTGAAAAATACCTCGGTACAAACATAGACATAGAGCAGTACGAGTACTCTGTTTTGAAGACATGAAAAAACAACACGATGGGTTTCACCTTATTCAAAATTACTCTTAAACGGTTGTGAAGAAGACAAAATTTTCAACATGACTAAGTTTCGCATTTTCCATAGCTATCCAACGGTATATTATTTTCTCCATTTCGACCAACTTTAGAAAAACGCATTCGAAATCAAATTTGACCGTATTTGAATTCAAGTTTAAACCGTAAGGAATTAGAAAAATGTTTCTATACGAAAAAGTTACGCATTTTCCATAGCTTTCCAACACCATATCATTTGCATCAATCCGACAAACCCTTTGCAAAAAAGGTGAAAATACATTTCGCCCACAATTTCACCATTTTCCAAATTGCTTTCTAACGCCACCTTATTTGCTCAATTCCGACAAACCGTTCGAAAATTAAGTCCAAAATACGATTCGTGTTTTCGGTTTTGAAAAAAAAAACAATTTTTTCAAAACTGCTTTTTGAACCATTACTTTTTTTGCAAAAACAAATTATATGATTGTAATGTAGATGTCAAGAGATTTCCAACGATATATTAAACGCCCCGTTTTGACAAAAAAAATTGAACTGAAGAAGACAATTTTTAATGGAAAATGAAAGCATCAATTCAACCGCTCGAATTCGTCGGTTCAAGTAGGGTAACAGAATAATATTCTGTTAAGCCAAACAGAATAGCCCAGATGTATGTATATATAGGGTGGGTCTATTATGATAACACCCTCTAGAGTCTTATTCGGATAACACCTACCTCTTATTCTGATAACACCTCTCTGCTCCGACGACTAGCCGCCTACCCCACGACCCACCACAACCCACCACTCCCTCCGTGCCCCGAGGGCCACAACCTCCCTCACCTTCCGCATCAGTGCCCCGCACCACCACCACCACCCACCACAAGCCCGGCCGCCCATCACCACTCTCACTGCCAACGGCCACGGCGGCGCCCTAGCCTACCACA
>LR738714.1:337919897-337986598 GCA_902687465.1 Secale cereale
ACCCGACCCCCGCCTCCAACTTCCTCGTCCCCAACTTTCTCCTTGCACTACTCCCCCCGCCGGCCGCGCACCCTGCTGCATCCCGCCGGGCGCCGAGAAACGATGCACCGTCGGCTGCCCCTGCCGACACAAGCGCGAGCCCGCCCCCTGCTATATTCCTCCACCTGTCACTCGAGCAACAGTGCCCGAATCTTGCCGCTGTGAGGCCCCTACGCCGCCAACAACAGGCTACCGCACCGGATCCGGTCTCCCCCGGCAACCACCTTCTGCTTCCCCATCTAAATCAAGCGCCCCGGTGACGCTCACTGCCGGTCAATCCGCGCTGGCCTGCGGCCGGATCTGCGACTTGTTGACCCCATGCGTCGTCGGGATCAAGGTCGCTGGTAGTGTAGCTTGGGCGCGCCGGCATTGTAGTCCCCTCCATGGGCGTTGCAGTCCACATTCTATGGTTGATGCCGGCGAGTTCGAGGAGACCCGGCTGAGAGGAGGAGGAGCTTTACCACGTGGAGACCACATAGAAGAGATCCGGCCGAGTGGATAAGTTCATGTGGTCGTCGTGTTCGGGCACCTCATCTTCCTTAGGTCACATGCATTGCCTGAGCTCTTCCTCGTCCAGATCGTGGTCACAACTGCCTCCCCCGAGCTCTTCCTTGCCAGCGATGAGAGCACGGGAGTCTCGCTTAGTGAATTTTTTGGCCAGAGCCACCGACTACCAAGGTGCAGTCCACATGTGTATTTTGTAGGATTTTGTTTGCGACTTGTGCAGTTTACTTAATGAAGAGGTTCACTTTGTGCTTCGTTGGTGTTTTCTTTTGCATCTTGTGTAGTTTACTCAGGAAGTGTTTCCTCCTCCCATGGTTGTTGCCCTGGCGTCAACGACCAGGATCCATCAACCTACTTGCGCACCATCCACAACCCCTGGATCCAGCCGTGAGCCATTCTCTCTCCTCACAACGTCCTCCACCAGCTTGATGGGCCTAACCACACCAACTCGCCGCGTGCAGATCGCATGCGCGTGCGTGTGCAGCTCACCGGCGAACTAGGTGCAACTCGTGTATGCGGACGACAACAAGTGTCGCGAAGTCTAGCTTCGAAATATCGCGCGGATGGACACCACCGTCAGGCCATGCTTGGTTATCCCATCAAGGGCCTCCCCCGACATGGCGCCCGGCGGATGCTAGTCCCTCTCCTCTGGCTTAGACGAGCCGCCCATCTCCCATTGCAGTCCAGGCACCTCAGACTTGTAGTGCGCCAGGTGCGCGGTGCGGTTTGCCTCTCTACCGAGAACGGCATCTCGTAGTCAACGCCAACCTCACCTCCGCATCCCCTGGTTTCCTTCCCAGGTCACCTGCTCCTCTTGGTTGTTCTCCCCAGGTCACCACACGATCGCCATGGTCATCTTCGGTGTCCGTTGACCGTGTTAAAGTTCCATGCCACACAACTTGCTAGTCGTGTAGTGTGGGCATGCATCTCGGCCATCGCTGCTGTAGTTCACTGTTTCCCCCTTTTTTAGAAAATTCCAGTGCGACCCAGTTTCCATGTTGCCTATTTTTGCGTTTCATTTATTGTTTAGTGTACGAGAGTCTACTTCGAAAAACGTGCAGCAGTTTACTGTACTTGATTTTGTTTGTAAAATCGTGTGATTTTTGTTTGCTTGTTGAACATGAACAAAAGTTTATTATGTACCTTAGTTTGTAAAAAATGTTGGGAAAAATTATGAAGTTCACTACCTTCGTTAGTGGGGTTTGCTACTGTCGAATCCTGCAGTGCAGAACATACGAGGAAAAAATAAATAAATAAACTACGGTTCACTTTGATTGGCTCTAAGGGTCATTTCCGGTCATGTTCTTGTCCGCTCATGTTCTTATCTCGTGCAATTCAGATCGAACAGAGAGAAAATGGTGTAAAGAAAGTTAGAAAAAAGACAAAATATATCTTGTTGTTCATTTAAAATATAATTTTAAATGCGGTCCACTTGCCCCATTCATTCAACTCACTAAAATTGACCATGTAGTCCAGATGAGACTAAAAAAATACAACAGAAACCAAAACATCTCTAAGAAGTACGCTTCTTATCAGATGTAGTTCACTCATTTAGTCTATGCGGTCCACTTGTTAGAAAAAAAGTCAAAAGATAACTATTTTTTTACAAAATGACAAAAGAAACCATGAAGTACACTTGAGTGTCTGATGTGGTGCGGTTTGTGGTTTGAAGCAGTGCGTTCATGTGTCTCATGCAGAAAACACGACAATTTTGGTCTCGTGAAAAGTAGAGTTGTCGTGTTTCGTTATTTTTAAAATTACTCTTAAACCGTAAGGAATTAGAGAGAGTATTCCACATGAAAAAGTTGCGCCTCGACAATATCTTTCCGACAACATATCGTTTGGATCATTCCGACGAGCGGTTTGAAAATTTTTATGAAAAAGGCTGCTGCCACTCGTAGTCTGCCGCACTTTTTTCAAAATTATTAAAACTGTAAGAAATCTCAAAAACATTTCAACATATGAAAATTGTGCCTCGTCCATAGCTTTTCAACGGTATATTACACGCCTCGTTCGACAAACGGTTAAAAAACTGGAGCAAAAATAATACCAAAAAATTGATTTTTTTTTTCGCAAAACAGAATTCCGCGATTTAGTAAATTTGCAACTGCTCTTTAATCGTAAAGAATTAGAGAAAGTAATACATATGAAAAAGATGTGCATCGATGATATATTTCCAACGATGTATCATTTGCTTCATTTCGATAAGCGGTTTGCAAATAAAAAACAAAAAATTACGTTCGCTGCCACTAAAAGTGCAGTGCCCTTACGTTGAGCGTGCAGTGCTGAACTATTTTCAGAATAGTTATTCTGCTAATATCAGCAGAATAGTTGATAACACTTCTACACTGCACGCTCAACAAAAGCGCATCATTTTGAGGACGAGCACTACAATAGAGACTAGTGAACTTTGCGTCGAAAAAAACCGCATGCAGTGTTTTTCCGGTACTGTTTTTGCTCCAGTTTTTAAACCGTTTATCGGAACGAGGCGTGTAATATACCGTTGAAAATCTATGGATTAGGCACTACTTCGCCATGTTGAAAACTTTTCGAGATTCTTCACAGTTTAAGAGCAGTTTCAAATACGGTGCGGCCATGATGAGTGGCAGCGAGCGTATTTACGCGATTTTTTCTAAACCGCTCATCGGAATAAAGAAAATAATACGCCATTGGAAAGATATCGTCGAGATGCATCTTTTTAATATCTATTATTTTCTCTAATTCGTTAAGGTTTAAGAGCAGTTTCAAATTTACTAAATCGCAGGATTGCATTTTTATTTCTGTTTTGAATTTTCGGTACTATTTTCGCTCAAAACAAGGCGTGTAACATGTCGTTGGAAATCTATTAACAAGGCGCAACTTTCATATGTAGAAATGGTTTTGAGATTCCTTACGGTTTTAACTTAAATTTGAAAATCGTGCGGCGGACGACGAGTGGCAGCGGCTGTTTTTCGTGAAATGTTTACAAACCACTGGTCAGAATGATTCAAGCCATACACCATTGGAAATATATCGATGAGACACAACTTTTTCATGTAGAACACTCTCTCTAATTCCTTACGATTTATGACCTGTTTTGATTTTACCGAAAAACGGACACTCTGTTTGTTGCCACACCCAAATTGTCGACTGAACGGCATCAGACAGATGAACGCACTGCATTAGAATGAAAACCGCACTACTTTGGACGGAAAAGCGCACTGCATGATTTCTTTTATTCAGAAGTATTTTTCTCGGGCGAGGAAATTGACCATGCTTCACATCGGGCGGGCGGAAGTGAACCGTGACACCATTGAGAAGTGAACCACATTACTTTTTTCTTGTTTTCGTAACAATTTTTCGCACTTCACGATTGGGAGCATGTGAGCCGCGGCATTATGGGAAGTGAACCACAGGGACGAGACGAGTTGACTGCATGTCTATTTACCTTGGCTTTTTTAAAACTTAATTGAATATTTTTGTTTGTCACTCTCTCCGACAGGAGACTAATGAAGTGTATTTTTGTACAATTTTTTCGCATTCCGAAATGCATCACACAAAAACTTGAGCAAAGTAAATGAGTGCCTTACAAATCACTCTTTACGACGGGAATGGGTGGCTTTGTGCTTGCACCCCCACTTTGTACTACACGACACCGGTGGGGCGTGCTACGTGCACCCATGTACTCGACTGTATGGCATCGGCGGGGGAAGGGGTGCAGTTGATCTTGGATGGGTCAACACATCTACCCATTGAAATGCAGTGCAGAATGGCAATTAGCACTGCACTGCACATCAGACCAAGCTGCACGAAGACAGGGCCAAGACCGAGCTACATGAGGGTCGCGACCGAGCTGCAATGGGTTCGCGGCCGAGCTGCAAGAGCCCTCGTGGCCGTGAAGTTCACCCCCTATTTTGTTGCTGCAGAGGAGGGTTTGTGGGGTGGTGAACTCACCTTTCTAGCACACCTAGACGCTCAGCGAACTTCTTCCCCTGCTGGCAGGAGTCAAGGACCCCCAGGGCAACCTTGCTGGGCTGCTCGTCAGGGGGGAACGAACTGCACTAGCCGGACGGCCGGACCACGACGTCCAACATGCAGTGGCACACATGCCCCTCCTCTTGCCCATCTGTGCGACAAAATGACAAATTGAAGCCACAGAGCCTTGGATCCGGCCGGGCTTGGGCGGATCTAGGCCATGGGCGGTGAGGGGAGGCGATGGGTGTGCCGCGGGGCACGACGACGGGGGCGCGGGGACTTGGAGGCGGCGGAGTTGCGGTACCGGCAAGGAAGGGCCATGTCACGGCTGGGGAGGAGCCACGAGGAGGAGGACCATGGTGGCCGTGACTCTGGTTCTTTGCCGACGGAGTAGAAGTAAGGAGGAGAAGGTAGAGTGCTCAATGGAGGGGAAGGGAGGTGTCCGTGGCGGATCCGATGGGGTCATTGAGAGGGCGTCGCCATGGCCTGGATCCGTTGGTGGGAGGACATCGCGGCCTAGATCCGGCGGCGGCTAGTGCTGGGAGGTGTCCCGGGGGGCACGAGAACCAGCGCGGCTCGCCGGCAGGGGGAGGAAGGTCGCGGCGGGGCTGTGGCAGTTTGATGTGGGAAGGGAAGGATGGGTGGAAGGTGGAGGGAGGTGGGGTGGATCGGGGATGGGCAGTGGGGGTTATTCGGGGTGGTTGGGTGGGCAGAGGAGGAAGGAGGTGGGGTGGGGGATTTTCAATGGCTTTTTTATGCGTGCAGTTCGCTCCGGAGTTTTTACGCGGAAGGCAAGTTTTAGCAGAATAAGTGGGTGTTAGCAGCACGCCTTAACCTGGCCGTCCCGCCCAAATTATGGCTTGGGGGCTGGTAGGTGAGGGAAAATAATCAACTTTTAAGCTATTTCTCGTTACATACATGTGTTCTAGTGACAAATAGTCCGGCGATCCCTTCAAGACCCGTTCGCGCCGCCCCAAGGTACGCGTCCACCGAATTAAAAGCATTAAAATATTAATGGTAAAGGTGTCGTGGCGTAGGGCCTCCTTCAGATGGTGATGATTCATTACGCTCTCGACTTCAGAGTTGGTAACCGAAACCTCACCGGAATCCTCTGGAGGGATCCCATTTGTCTGTTCAGGAGGAGCTTCAACCTGTCCCGGAGAGTCTTCAGATCGGTGTGAGGGCATCCTTCTTCTGCAAGAAAGTTAAAAGTTTTATGAAAAAGGGGTGTTAAAAGTGGCCATCACCGTAACGCCACTATACGTCACCTCTGGGTCAAGGAGACAGGCGCTTCTGCCTTGGCAGAAGCCTTCCTCTTCGATCTCCTATTGGGAGCTGGAGACGATGCAAATCGAACTCCTCCATGGCTGGATTGACGCGTAGAACAGCGACCCTTGGGAGTAGAAGTCAGCACGCTGGGAATAGCACGTGATGTGCGTCCTGTTTGGGAGGGGATCATCTTATCACTTACTCTAGAAGAGGGAAGAATCCCGGGATGGTCAGCTATCACAACAACCTTGGCGCGATCTACGCCCTCTTAATAAAATACCCCGTCTTCAAAAACAATTAATGTCTCTGGGTCATCGTGATACCCCGGACCATCATCACACGAATGGTCCTCTGGTTGAGTAGGAGGAGATTTAATGAATTCCACTTGATGTCTCCAGACCTGTTCGAACATAAATGGTTAGGACTGGGACATAGTCTGGATACTTGAGCCAATAGACTATGTCTTACCCAGTCTGCCGGATTGTATCCGGAGAACCCTTCTCGGATACTCATTCGTGCGAAGTCCGCTTCCTCTCCCTTGAAAAGGTCGTCCAATATTTTGGCTAGAGCGGCCTTGTTATCCGACCCTTGGCGTTGGTATCGAGTCATGTCGTTGGTACCATTATAACACCATAAGGGGTGGTCCCTTTGTTGGAGAGGTTGCACGCAACCGGTGATGGAAAATGGCCATTACCTCAACCATGGTGAGCATACTACTGGTCAGTAGCCTTACTTTGGCTGCCAAGGCACACACTTCTTCACTATCCTGATGGGAAGGGCCTCTGGGCCGCCAGTTGTACCACTTTATAGGTGGATCATTTGAGTATTAGGGTAATCCTTGTCGGACTGGATCGGTGAGGGGCACGTCTTCGATACAAAACCATTCTGAGGTCCACTCCTCGGGATCCTCCCGAGAGGTGCCGATAGGTACCCGGTACCAGCTATTCGCCATACTTCCGTACCACCTACTTTGAATATCGATCCCCCTCGGAGGCACGGGCCAAGGCAGAAATACTTCCTCCACAAGTCTAAGTGGGCCTTGCAACTCAGAAATATCTCCTATAAGGCCACAGAGCCAGAAATATGCAGTATGGACCCTGGAGTGAGGCTATGGAGCTGGATCCAGTAGAAATCTAGTAAGCTCCGTAAAAAGGGATGGATTGGAAAGCCCAAACCACTCAGAAGAAAGGGCACAAGGCATGATGTCTCCTCTTTGCTTGGAGCAGGGGAGCTCTTAGCGAGAGCGTGCCCATCGATGGAGACGAGGTCGGCGCAGACGGTGACTAGATGTGCTAGGGGAGGATGCACTGTGTTTGCAAGCGATTTAATTGGAGATAAGAAACCGAGCAGCTCGACCAATTTCTTGGGAGAGGGCCGTGCGGAGGCGAGGATGAACGTGGAAGGTAGGCCATGGTGCTAGGGATTGTTTTGATGCAACCCTCCGCGTCCCTAGATTTGTAAATAGGCGCTCGGCTTTGAAGATAGAGAGACGGGCTCGCGAAGAGATGGCATTGGGCCACCCGCCTTCAGAAAAGGTATGCAAAGCCCTCTCCCCAAGGGACGGCATTAAGATTCTGACGGCCCCACCATGATCTTGTGATGCCCGCGAGGCCTGACGATTCAGAATTGTGCGGACTCAAGTACATAGTTCAGGTGCCGGACAGTGACCGGCGGTGTTGGACTGACTCTGGGCTAAATCAAAAGAACTCACCTTGCAAGCCGAATACAGTTATTAGAGTAGATGTTGGACAAAAGTTCCGGCTTTAAAGGCAAGTTCGTGGGCTACTGATGGAGTCATGGACTAAGGGGTCCTCGGGGCGACGACCCATTGTATACGGGTTGTACTGGTGGAGCCGTACTATAGCAGGAATTCTATGATGCCGTGGAGTATCCTCCATGTCAAGAAGGCGCATGATCTACTTTGCTTATTGTAATCTATTTTCAGTAACCCTAATCCTATCGGTGTCTATATAAACCGAAGGGTGTAGTCATTAGAGAGGGAGCAATCTTCATCCCCCATAGCCTTGGGTTTGCTCATATTGTTCTCAAGGTAGACCAACCCTGTAAACACATACATCGAATATAATCAAGGAGAATGTTGGTTTAACCAACCCTGGGTCAGTTGCCCTAGACTGTGCATAGGCCCAAGGACAAGATTGCAACACCAGGATCAGAGCAAGGCTTGAAAGGATCAACTCTTTGAGGAACCAGAGAGTTGGTCGAGGAGATCAAGTCAACCAAGACTATCCAAAGGGACAAAATATCACCAGAGGAAGGGCTTTCCTTGCCGGGCACACGAGCTTGGCGAGGTTGGATTGCCCCGGAAGCGAGCCTCCAAGATCGCCCCGGCAGGCCTACCAGGCTCGTGGAGGCAAACCACCCCATTACACCACCTCACAACGGCGCCCGTCATTGATCAAGGCAGTGTCAAGCTCCTAAGTGGCTCAGTGGCAGCCCCCTGCCACATGGAAGCCACTTCCTAAAGAAAAAACCTCCAAGTGACACCCGTCCTGAGACGTGTCAAGCAAGCAGGCGCGAAGATGGCAAAAATAGCCGACAAGGCCTGTTGGGAGAGCCGTGATGTGACACTAAGCGGCGCATTTAATGCGCTCTATCAACCTGCAGAGTTAGGTATGATAGCACTGTCCGCTATCTAATCAACATAGAAAGACTGATTTGCCACTATGGTGACCCCTTGATCTATAAAAGGAGGCCCTCACACATCCATACACGCGTAGCCACTCTCGCCCCGACGCAACCCTGTCGGGCAAGGGCGCCGCGCTTTTTCACGTTTCACCATCAATCCACCAAAGCAGGAGTAGGGTTTTACGCCTCGCGGCGGCCCAAACCTAGGTAAAAACCGATTGTGTGATCTCTGTCATGCTGCGTTATGCTCCTCCGCTTTTTGTGCAACGTGCCCATCCCCCCCCCCACTGAACCGAAAGGGGCTCATGGCCCCATAGGTGGCCGTGGTTTCCCACGACATGTTTGACGTTTGAGGTAGGGGGATCACTTGTGCAAACCCAAGAGCATGAGCAACACGTCATCTTCATCACCAGCTTCATCATCAGCGGCTCCATTAACCATGGCGCCCAAGAAGAAGCCCGGTGCCGCAGCTCAATCGTACACCTCAAAGGCCTCGCTGCCCGCGGCCACCGGCGCCACAGAGAATGTGGGGCGCATGGGAATGTGGACACTGCGGGGGATGTGGTCGGGGTAGGCGGCGCTGTTACCACATCCCCCGCGGTCAAAGCAGGAGCAGAGGGCACCTGAGAACGATGTCATCAGCAACACCCCAGCAGCGATGCTCCACGAGGTACGAGTAGAGAGATTGTTCCTTCTGCACCTCCTCGCCCAGCCGAAGAGCATAGCCTTGGCGGTGTCGCTCATTCTGGGGCGAACCGCAACTCTCCAGCCGCTCCCGTTGCGGGCGCGACCGCAGGGCATGAGCCACCCCCGGGACGAGCTAACCTAGCCATTGTACCCAATGGAGCCGCTGGTCCTCAAGCACCTCCCCCTCGTCACCATGTCATCCGAATGGCTGGCTCATAGCGACGAGAGCACGGTGCGGTCGCCACCGGCACCATCAGGAGCCGGGTGACGCTGTGATCCACGTCATCGTCACATATGCCAAGCACCGCCTTGGAGGCTATGGCGCGGGCCCAACTGCTGCTGAGATTTCCACCGGTAGCTGATCAGATGGATGAGTGGCGAGCCACCATCCAAAGTCTAATTGGTTTCGCCGAGGCGGGAGGATCACATCGAGCTGGCCCCCCACGGCCTCCCTAGTTGACAATGACGGCCCACTCTGCTGGCCATTCTGAAGGGGCCACCCCCACGGTGCAGTCCCCGCCATGGCAGCCAACACGTGAGCCACGCAACTAGGAACCTAACAATGTCTCGATGGCCTCATCAGACCCTCAAGCGCATGAAGGCCAACAATGAGCCCCAGAGGGCAGGTAGAGGGAACACGGGCGCGTCACAATCGAGCGATGCCGCGACGACCACTACCGCCTGACGGGCGTGACAGCCCCAACATCGACGAGCTTGCGCTCGACGGAGGGTGCACTATCTTCACCAGCAAGCTGCGGCAAGTTCGTTGGCCATTCGCTTGCACGTTCAAGCCAGAGATTCCAGAGAAGTAAGATGGGAGACAGAACCCGGTAGAGCTCTTGAGCATCTACACCATTGTTGTTCAAGCTGTCGGGGGAAGAGATGAGAAGGTATTCGCCAACTACTTCCCCTTGACACTTGAACCAAATGTGAGGTCTTGGCTGATGCACCTACCGGAGAACTTCATTTCGACCTAGGCTGACATGTGTCATGAGTTCGTTGGCACCTTCACGGGCGGCTACCAAGAACCAGGGCGGCCCAACGATTTGCAGCTTCTCCCGTAAAGGGAAGGAGATACTCTACAGAAGTACATGCAAAGGTTTTGCCGAGTCCACAGAAATATTCCAGACATCCACCCGACAGTAGTGATAGCAACATTCCAATCCAATGTGCACAATCGTCAGATACGTTCCAAGATGAAAGTTCAGTTGCCCAAGACTGTGAAGGAGCTTTACACCTTGGTGGACAAGTGTGCTCAGGTGGAGCAGGGGAGAAAACTCCCTGGAGAAGAGAATGGCGTCAATGTCGACTCAGAAGATGATGACGATGCCATCAGTCAAAAGAAGGAGAATAAGAAGCACAACAAAAAGCAAAAGGATAAGGCACTGATGACCGTTGAGGGATCGAGCACACCTAGTACCGGCAAGAAGGCTAAGGCAAAAGCTCCCGGCAAGGAGGTTGCCGCGTGCAATGATTGCCGGGAAGCTGCGGCTGCCGAGAAGGCTGGGAAAAGTGATGGCCCGTACTGCAAGATCCATCGGAGCAAGGGCCATGATCTCCAGGAATTTCATCAGGTTGAGAAGCTTGTCAAGAAGCAGAGGGCTGAATATGAGAAGCGAGATAAGGAAAACGTTAGCATGGCACTGGCGGGAAGGGCTGTGGAGGTGAAGCAAATCGCCCCGGCAAGGCTCCTAGGAACCAAGGAAAACCTGCCAGGGGCCGTGAGAAGGAGGATTGCAATGAAGAAAGTGATGGAGGGTGAGGGAGTCCTATATTCACGGATCCTCAGGCTTCCAGGTCGATGAAGTTGGGCCGTATTGATGGGCCACGAAAGAAGAAGAAGAAGAAGACTCTCCCTCGTATTCGGTCAAGACTCCTATGTACATAGAAAGGCAAGCGTAGAGCCCGGATGTATCAATTACTTCCTCCCCAAGTCACCCTTGTAACCCGAGGCCCTCCCTGGCGTGTATATAAGCCATGAGGTTTAGTCTGTAGAGGGGTTAGGCGTCAGGGTTTAGCCACTATGATCTCGAGGTAGATCAATTCTTGTAATCATATTCATCCATATTAATATAGCAGGAAGTAGGGTATTACCTCGATCGAGAGGGCCTGAACCTAGGTAAACATCGTGTCCCCAGCCTCCTGTTACCATCGATCCTCTAGACGCATAGCTTGGGCCCCCTACCCGAGATCTGCCGGTTTTGACACCGACAATGGTGCTTTCATTGAGAGCTCCGCTGTGTGCTCGCGATGAGCAATCGATGGCTCGTCTCGCCATCAGCGACGGCATGACCCTCAGAAATAACTTGGCCATCGGCCAGGTTCTCCAGCTCGGAGGGTTCGCTGTATGCGCCCGCGTGGCCTCAGGGCCGGCCGCACTCCCTGTGGTCATCGAGCACCACCCTTATGTTGACTCCAGCCACTCCGATAACGCGACCTCGGCATATCTATCGCCCTTAAACGAGCTGCTGGATTGCCTCGCTGACCTGGGGCTTTCGTTGCTAGGAGATCAGATCAGATCTAAATCCGGTCATGATGAGATCGATCCCATCCTGATCACTCTTCTAGTGGCAGCAGTTGAGGACGGAGCCGAAGAGACTCCCCCTCTTGAGACGAAGACCGTCACAGTTTGGATCTCCGAATCCATCGAGCCAAACACGCCCCTGTCGGGTGGCACTTTGTGTTTTTTGAGCTCTGGGATTGACGCTGGGCCCACGGAATGATTAGATCCTGTCGAGCCTGGCTTGTCCACATCAGAGGTTGTCAAAACCCCGAATACCACTTGGGGTCAGCACTCAAAATTACCAACACCCACCCTGGGAAAAACTTTGTAAGTAAATACGGACACCCGCACATAGATGATCCCGCGAACATACAGGAGCAGCCCGAGGAAAAGATCAACCACTTCTGGGCCAGATTCCTGCTTGTTAAAAACAAGATCAGGGACTACTACGACGATGAGGCGGTCTCCCTATTTTACCGCAACTGTACGGACGAGGGAGTCTTAAACCCTCTCAACTGACGTCGTGTTCTAAGTTTCAGAGAACTGTCGCATTTAGTATGAAAGTACTGCACAATGGAAAATACTTGGAAAGCCTAGAATACACCTCTCGAATAGTCCATATCCGGACAACATACTATTAAGGCTAAATGGACATACCCTAGGAGGTCATATGATAATATGCCTATTGGCAAGAAGAACAAACCTTTTTTAAGGCACATGTCCATATTGGACGAGCTGCTCGATAAACCTTGCCAAATACACGCAGCCCCAGATAATATCCCAAAACCATTGCCTTAGGGCATGTTGGGTACTCCAACAGGTAGCAAAGAGCAGTGCGACAATCCTTGCCACCGCCGTATCAGGGGAGAAAGACGTCAGTGTGTTTACAGTCTTTGAGACGTTCTCCTCAAATAACCGCCGCAAGAGAGCGAATCACGAACTTACCGTGGTCTACCAAATTAGCTATGCAAGCCCATGGAGCGACACGGCAATTAGTTTTTCTGCGGAAGACGCACCCCGAGTCCGGTCGATCCGAGCAACAACAGCTCTTGTACTAGACCCAATAGTGGATGGTTTTTGCCTCACTAAAGTACTTATAGACGGAGGGAGCGGACTGAAACTCATATATGAGTAAACGCTTGCAAAAATGCAGGTCGACAAATCCCGCATTGAGCACACCAACACAACCTTTAGAGGAATTATACCTAGCCGAGAAGCCCGGTGTTCGGGAAGAATTAAGTTCGATGTAGTATTCGGCACATCCGATAACTACAGGTCAGAGGAACTGCTCTTCCACATTGTTCCCTTCAATAGCGGATACCACACCCTTTTAGGGCGGGACGCTTTTTCACACCTTCAAGCTATACCCCATTACGGGTACATGAAGCTTAAAATGCTAGGGCCCATCGGAGTGATCACATTAACAAGTGATCCGGATAGACCACTCCGCACTGAGAACAAAATGACATCCTTAGCCTTAGAGGCATTATCCGAAGCCCTCGAGGCCGAAGAATTAACTACCTTACGATCAACGGTGGATAAGGATGACGTAATCCTCGCCAAAAGATCGAAATCTACCTCCTTCAAACCAGCAGATGAAATCATAAAATTCCAAGTGCACCCAACGGACCCTAACAAGATAGCGTCTATCGGGTCACAGCTGGATCCGGCGGTAGACATAACGTTACACACCTTCCTTCAGGAAAATTGGGATATATTCGCCTGGCACCCTTCAGATATGCCGGGAATCCCACGCAGGCTGGCCGAACACAGACTCAATGTTTTGAAAGTGTTCAAACCAGTCAAGCAGTCATTGCGACAGTTTTCCGAACCCAAAAGACAAGCAATGGGAGACAAGCTAGCCAAGCTATTGGAAGCCGGATTCATCAGAGAAATTAAACACTTGGATTGGCTAGCCAACCTAGTCATGGTGCCGAAGAAGGATAAATCCTGGCGCCTCTGCGACGACTTTACAGACCTAAATAAGGCCTACCCCAAGGATCCCTTTCCTTTGCCCGGCATTGATCAAATTATTGATGCAACGGCCGGACACGACTCGTTGTGCTTCCTTGATGCTTACTCCGGATACCATCAGATAAAGATGGAGGAATCCGATCAGGCCGCAACGACATTTATCACCCCGTACGGTCCTTTATCTTTCAACAATGTGCCCTTTGGACTTAAAAATGCTGGCGCCACATATCAACGCATGATTCAAACATGCTTAGAAAAACAAATTGGCAAGACAGTGGAGGCATATGTTGACGACATAGTCGTTAAGACCAAACATGTCGAGACTTTGGTGGAAGATCTCCGCCTTACGTTTGACAACCTCCAAGAATACGACATAAGGCTCAATCTAGAAAAATGTGTTTTCAGCGTTCCAGCCAAAAAGCTACTAGGGTTCATCGTATACCAAAGAGGAATCGAATCTAACCAAGCTAAAATCCGGGCCCTGTCAGAGCTCAAAACACCGACCGACCTCAAACAAGTGCAAAAACTAGCAGGCTGCGTAGCGGCCTTAAGCCGCTTCATCTCCAGGTTAGGAGAAAAAGCAATTCCACTTTATAGATTGCTACGACGCACAGACAATTTTGAATGGGCGGACGCGGTTCCAGCTGGATTGCAAGAAATAAAACTCTACTAGCGAGCAACCCAATCTTAGCGGCTCCCGGTGTTGGCGAACCAATGTTGCTGTATATATCAGCCACTCACCAGGTAGTGAGTGTCGTAATCGCCGTCGAACGAGCCGAAGAGGGTCATAAATTCCCCGTTCAAAAACCCGTATAATTTGTATCCGAGGTTCTAACACCATGCAAATTATGGTACCACCACTATCAGAAAATTTCCTATGCAGTCTTCATGTCATCTCGAAAACTTCGACACTACTTTCAAGAGTGTTCGATCACAGTGGCATCCGAGGTACCACTCAACGATATTATTAACAAGAAAGACACCACTGGACGCATAGCCAAATGGGCCATTGAGCTCTTACCGTTCAAAATATCTTATAAGCCATGCCGGACTTTTAAATCCTAGGTGTTCGCTGACTTTGTCGCAGAATGCACCGAAGTCGAACTCCCTAAAGAATACGTCTCATATTCCCACTTCTAAATGTACTTTGACGGTTCTAAAATGCTAGCTGGATTGGAGGCTCGCGTAATATTGATACCTCCAACTGGGGATACAGTCCAGTACGTTCTACAAATTATGTACACAGACTCGAACAATGCGGCCGAATATGAGGCCCTATTGCACGGTCTCCGCCTAGCTGTATCCATGGGCATACAATGCCTTGAGGTATGCGGAGACACAAACCTCGCTATCTTCCAAATAAATGGAGATTTTGATGTGAAGGATTCAAAAATGGCAGCTTATCGCAATGCTATATTGAAAATATCGGCTAGAATTGAGGGGTTGGAATTCCATCACGTAGCCCAGGATAATAACCAGGCCACTGAGATACTTGCTCGTATGGGCGCTAAACGTGACCCCGTCCCGCCTAACACCTTCGTGGAAAGGATATTTAAGCCATCAGTAACATGGCAGGACACGGGCGGTGATACAAATTCGGATCCGAACACACCCCTGGCCGAACTTAACCCAGACATCATCAAACACCCGTACATGGAGATAACTTCTTCGGCTCACTAGATCATGGCTGTCATAGCCTCCTGGATAGAGCCCTTCCTAGCTTACGTTAAAAGGCAGGAGCTCCCCGATGACCAAAATGAGGCCCACCGCATAGTCCGGCGTTCTAAAGCCTACAAAGTTCACGAAGGTGAACTGTATAAGAAAAGCACAACTGGTGTTCTACAAAGGTGTATCTCCGAAGAGGAGGGAAGGCAAATTCTCACTAAAATACACGCTGGAATGGGCAGCCACCATGCCGCAGCCCGGGCGCTCGTAGGCAAAGCTTTTCGAGCTGCCTTTTTCTGGCCCACTGCCCGAGCAGATGCCTAGACCTTAGTCCAACACTGCGTTGGTTGCCAGCTCTTTGCAAATCAAAGTCACATGCCTCCCATCGCTTTGAGAACAATCCCCATTACTTGGCTGTTTGCGGTCTGGGGGCTCGATATGGTCGGACCTCTTAAAGGGGGAAGCCATAAAAAGAAATACTTGCTCGTGATGGTAGATAAATTCACTAAGTGGATAGAAGCCAGGCCAGTAAAAACAGTTGACGCAGGGCCAGTGATAGATTTTATATCTAGTGTAGTACACCGTTATGGTGTCCCGCACAGTATTATCATAGATAATGGCACCAACTTTACAGCTCATGAGGTAAAAAAATTGGTGCACAAAGTTAGGTATTAAACTTGATTATGCTTCTGTGTACCATCCTCAAACAAACGGTCAAGTCAAAAGACCCAATGGTCTGATTATGAGCGGCATTAAACCCCGACTGGTGCGCTCCCTACGAGAGTCCGATAAACACTGGGTCAAAGAGCTTGACTCCGTACTCTGGGGGATATGGACCACACCTAATCGGACGACCGGATACACACCTTTCTTCATGGTGTATGGCGCAGAGGCTATTCTACCCTGTGACATTATTCATGACTCACCTCGAGTGCACATGTACGAGGAGATAGAAGCCGAGCTAGATCGGCAGGATGACCTAGATGGACTTGAAGAAGAGCGTGATACAGCGCAAGCCCGTTCCACATTTTATCAACAACAGCCAAGGCGATACCAGAGCAGAGAAGTATGGGCCAAGACATACAACGTCGGCGAACTCGTTTTACGCCTCCTGGATAATAAGAAGGACAAGCTCAAACCAAAATGTGAGGGGCCCTTCATTTTCGACGAAGTACTCACCGATGGAGCCTATCGCCTTCGGGATGCACTGGACAACTGCCTTGAGGCGAACCCGTGGAACGCTGTGAGGCTCCGAAGATTCTATGGATAGTTCGGTAGTAATTTTTTCGTCCTTTCAATTTAGGTCTTATCTCTTATCTTTTATTTCTCTCCTTCTCCTCTTTTTTTTACCTTTTCTCTTATCGGTAAGTATTCGGCTCACCCGAACTACCACAAGATAAGTACATCTTTGAATTTATCTACCTCAAATGTACTTGGGGGCTTCTTTGACGAAGCCCATTACCAAAAAATCTTCTTGCTTAAAATGTCATATGTTTTTTACAGTCCTTCCTTGCCATTATATGCACCAATATGACTTAAGTTCTGCCCAAGCTGGGTTGCCTAGCTCCTATGCTTACCCCTACGTTTCCGATTGTTCGGCTAGGGCGTAAAGGGAGCACCTTTGCGATTGTTACAGCCGGGTAATCCACACATGTACCTCGGACTGGGTGAAGCCGAAAGGTAGCGCTCTTAAGGGAATAATCGGTCGGCAGATACACGACATATCGCTTTTAACGCATATATTTTAAATTATCACAGGATATGGCACCCTGCAGTCCTTTTTTATAGGATGAAAAGCCTAGGCCTGCATATGTATGCACGCTGACCCAGGGAAACGAACCTGTAACGGAACTATTCTCTCTACAAGATGTTTCTCACGTTAAATAGTAATATAACATAACTCCCCGAAAACAATTTGTCTGTTCAAGCAATTTTGACCGGATTGCCTGGTTTTCAAACATATCACGTGTTCACCATAGATATAGTATTCAGAAACGCTCCAGCCTTTGAGTTTATGGAGGTTAAAGCAGAAGGTCGGCCATGACAACCTTTCTATAATTTCGGCCGGAGATAAGTTTGATGGTAAAAGTACATTGATACATAGAATCAAACGACTACTCTTTCTCCATTCCCTCTATAAGGCTGTCTAGTCTACAGTCCTGTTGGGAAAACTTGGCAGCTTTCTCTACTTGGTCATATACCAAGTTCAAGGGGATCTCTTGCCCATCGGATCCTTGAGGTCCCACGCAGGCCATATGATTCGGATCAAGACGGGTGTAGCGTATCTTCAGCCTGGCCCATGCTTCTCGAGCACCCATGCGGCATGCTGACGCTTTCCATAGTTCAAAGCGGCATCGAGCCCCTTTGAACAAGTCCGCCAAGTCCTCCATAGTTTCTGGAGGGGAATCGTCCGGCCATAAAGCATTGGCCTTATTCTTCATGGACTTTCGAGCTCGCTCGTGGACCCTGGAAAGCTCTTGCAGCACGTCACCTTCAAAACCAAACACCTCCCTTTCGGGCTGCCCAGTTAACAAACCGGTAGGAAAAGTTCTATGAAAAAACTTTCAAAATAAGGGACTATAAGGAGAGCTAGGTATAAGGGACATACTGGACATGCCGCCTTTTAGCCTCCGGTTCTCTTCCAAGGCACTTGAGAGTTGGGCTCTTACGTCCTTTAGCTCCTGTTCCAGCCTAAAAAAATTATCATGCGCTTGGTTTCTTTTATCTATGGCTTGAGTCAATACGAGCTTACCAGCAGCTGTTTCCCCTTCGGAAAAAAAATTGTCCGCCAAAGCAGCCCTTAGCCCCCTCTCCATTTGGTCGGTCAGCCCTGTTGTATTACAATTGGTATGTACTTAACGACTCAGTGATCAGTACAAATATCATATTGTCCACACACCGTTGTTCTTACCACCAGCATCCTTTCCAAATTTCTTAGAATTTTCTAATTCGGTGGTGACAGTCGTTAGCTGGGTCCGAAACTCTTCTAGCTCTTTGGATAAGGCATTATTCTTTTCTTGAAGCACCTGCAAAAACATAATGATCCTCAAATTAGTTGTACCAACTGCTTTAAGTCTCGGGGGCTACTGGCATGGGAACATCAAAATGTTAACTTACCCGCATATCTTTCGAAAGCCGTTGAGTGGATCTAGTGAATCCGTCTTGATCGGCTCGGATATAAGCATCTGCAGAGCCGAGGGCGTTAGACGCCTCCTCAGAAAAGGCTGGGTCACTGATGTCTACTATGCAACCTTCTTCTTGTAGACGTTGTTGGGCCTCGAAGTGCAGAGGTTTGTAGGACAGTAGCAAATTTCCCTCAAGTGAATGTCCTAAGGTTTATCAATCCATGGGAGGCGTAGGATGAAGATGGTCTCTCTCAAACAACCCAGCAACCAAATAACAAAGAGTCTCTTGTGTCTCCAACACACCCAATACAATGGTAAATTGTATAGGTGCACTAGTTCGGCGAAGACATGGTGATACAAGTGTAATATGGATGATAAATATAGGTTTTCGTAATATGAAAATATAAAAATAGCAAGGATAACACTCAATGAAATACTTCATGCTTCAAATCTGTCACACAATGGTTACCATACGTGCATGCTATGGGACTTGCAAACCTTAACACAAGTATTCCTCAAATTCACAACTACTCTACTAGCATGACTCTAATATCACCATCCTCATATCTCAGAACAATCATCAAGTATCAAACTTCTCATAGTATTCAATGCACTTTATATGAAAGTTTCTACTATACCCATCTCGGATGCCTATCATATTAGGACTAATTTTATAACCAAAGCAAATTACCATGATGTTCTAAAAAACTCTCAAAATAGTATAAGTGAAGCATGAGAGTTCATCTATTTCTTCAAAATAAAGCCACCATCGTGCTCTAAAAAGATATAAGTGAAGCACTAGAGCAACCAACAAACTACTCCCAAAGATGTAAGTGAAGATCAATGAGTAGTTGAATAATTATGTAACTATGTGAAGACTCTCTAACATTTGAGAATTTTAGATCTTGGGATATTATTCAAACAGCAAGCAAAACAAAATAAAATAGATTGACGCTCCAAGAAAAACACATATCATGTGGTCAATAAAAATATAGCATCAAGTAAAGTTACTGATGAACGAAGACGAAAGAGGGATGCCTTCCCGGGGCATCCCCAAGCTTAGGATTTTGATTGTCCTTGAATATTACCTTGGGGTGCCATGGACATCCCCAAACTTAGGCTCTTGCCACTTCTTATTCCATAGTCCATCGAATCTTTACCCAAAACATGAAAACTTCACAACACAAAACTCAACAGAAAACTCATAAGCTCCGTTAGCATAAGAAAATAAAACCACCACTTAGGTACTGTCGTGGAATTATCACGGCAGATGTCCTTAGTGTGAGGACTTAGTCGCGAGGCCAAAACATCTATGTGGCAGCTTGAGAGGGGTTGAGCGGAATCAAGAGACGCAACACAAGACAAAGATTTAGACAGCTTCGGGCCCCGAGAAACATCATCCGGTAATAGCCCTACATGCTGTTTGAGGCTAGGTCTCATTATGATCCTCATGGAGTCGTCGCTAAACCGGCTCTTTGTGTCTAGCCCTAGAGATTGTTTCTTCTTGCGCTCTCCCTCTTTGGGGAGCCCTGCTCCTCCTTATATATGTTGAAGGGGCGGGTTACATGACTAGTCCTAGTAGGATTAGGATTATTCTATTACAAGTGGAGTGCTAGTCTTGCTTCCTTTATAGGAGAATATTCCTTGTGCTTTCCTCATAAACCGGCCCACCATAACATGAACCGGCCTTCTGGGCCTTGGGCCTTGTCATCCGTCCGCCGCCCGCCGGGTTACCAGTGAGTCGTCCAGTCAGGGCAGGTCATTAGTGAGTCGCCAAGTCCGGCCGGGTTATACTTCCGGCCGGGTTACGCCGTGGGGTATATCCCCGACATTAGCCCCCAGTTAAATTTGGATTTATCCATGTTAAACTGATCTGCAATATAAATACAAGAACAAATTTGGTGGCTTGTGCTCCGGGTTAAATTTTCTTATGAACCGGCACTTGATCATCCTTAAATCCTTGTCATTTCCTCCTTAAAAATCCGAGTCAATAGACCAGCTTCATAATCAATTTGCTTGCAGAAGATATTTTGTAAATAAACAATCCATTTAAATCGGCCTTCAATGCTCTGATTTGACAAAAATATTGGTCTTCAAATATTCAACTGATATTCAGTCCGTTTGAAAATGTAGAACTCTAATTTGACAAAAATATTGGTCTTCAAATATTGAACTGATATTCAGTCAGTTTGAATATGTAGAACTTGCCGGTTTATGATTGCCAAAATTGCCGGGTTATAAAAACTGATGATCCCGGGTCATGATTGTTTATAGACGCCAGGTTACGATTGTTGCCAACACCGGGTCACACAATTAATCTACCTGATTTTCCCGAAACTGAGAATTTGAAAATGTTCCTCCTTTATATGCATGTTACCTTTAGCCCCCAAGTCTTAAGAGGGGAACATAGTGATAGCTTAAGACTTGTTTCAATATAAATGTTCCAACCTTGAAGAAATCCAGATTGTTCATCCCAGTCACTAGTAAAAACTAAATACTCCATATTATGTAGCCCCCAAGTACTAGGTTGTCATGCTTGCAGCAACCTGGGACTTCTAATTGCCTGTTGCTCAGAAACTTGAACCAGTGTGGCCCCCAAGGGCCGGTCATTATGCAATAATGAACAGGGACTTTATAAATATGATCATGTAGACTTGAACATAAACGTGTAGCCCCCAAGGGCCGGCTCAGTAAAATAATATTGAGCTGGAACATTATATATACTTCTTTGAAAATAACATCATATGATGTAACCCCCATCATAGGGCTTGAACCCACGTCCACAAGGTTAAGAGCTTTGTGCTTTACCAACTGAGCGGTGGACCCTGCAATATAATGGATTAAAACTTGTGTACCATGAATTATTGACAGGAGCAATTGGTAGCCCCCAAGGGTCGGCTCATTACAATGTGATGAGTCGGGTCATCAATAAGTGAGCAAAAATGACTTTGCATTAGCCCCCAAGTGTCATGGTGCATGCTGGCAGTGACATGGGACTTGCATATTTGATGTAATCTCAATTTGAATAATGTAGCCCCCAAGTGCCGGGTCATAAGCCTGCAGCGACTCGGGACTATTCCTTTATAGAATAAATCATACCCATTGATAAAATAATATCCATTGCGCTGAAGCGACTTTGAAAACCTCAATCATAATATTGGTCATTGATAACTATAATAAAAATCCAGCCACGTTGGCTATTTAAAGATTTGAATAATATAACCTGGTTTAAAAACCGGTTCCAATGATATTTGATCACACTTTGGTTTTACCAAGCCAGTGTAGTAAGGGTGATAACCCAAAATTTGAACATGGGTAATTATCATAGATTGCCGGTTTATAAACAAAACCAGGCCGGGTTAATAAACACCGGTCATTATCTTATCTCATAATGGCGACTTATAGTCGAAAGCCAGGCCAGGTTAATAAATGCCGGTCATTATCTTATCTTATACTGGCAACTTATAGTCAAAAGCCAGGCCAGGTTAATAAACGCCGGTTTATCATAAAAAATGTTGTAAACCTCAACGAAAGAGAAAACTTGTCATGGGCTGCCTTTTCGTGGGCTGCCAGGCCTAAAATCGACGCTTTTCATGGGCTGCCAGGGCACTGAATTAAACCATTTTTCACAGCCTTTTAAGATGGACCTCACATTAACCAATCGTCGTTTTAACTTTGACAAGTTCAGGGTCTGTATAAGATTGACTTGCCAAACGTTCGGCGGGTCATACCAGGATTACCTGGGCGGAGTGACTTACTTGATTAAGGCAGGTTAACCCGAGGTTTTAGGTGAATACACCTGGCTTCCAAGCCTGGCTTGATAGCCTATTACAAGGGTCTTAAAAACTCTTTGTTGCTATGCAACAAGAGCCCCCAGGTAACATTTTTAGCTGTGCTCAGTGGGTGCCTATGTTTGAGTTGTGCTGTGCGTCAAACTCTCTTTTTCCCCTTATGATAATATTGGCTTGATAGCCGGATTACCGAAGTAACCAGAGCTGTGCTCTTATGATAATATTGGCTCAATAGCTGGATCAAGAGGGTAGTCAGAATTCCTCTTTATAAATAGAAGCCCCCAAGTGATATATTTCTGGGCTGTACTCACCGGGTACCTATGTTTGAGTTGTGTTGTGCAACAAACTCTCTTTGGTCCCTTTAATTTTTCTTGAGAACTCGAATTTGTGAGAGATTATTCTTTTGAATCAGAAATTCTTAAACCGAATATTGAGAGCTTAAAAGACTTGTGGGAGACATCTTTCCCTTGAACCGGATCTTAAATCAGAATCTTCATTTTCAGCCGGAATTTTCCTGACGACCTTTAAACTCGAAGTTGTAAGAGATTAATTCTTTTTAAACCGCAGATTCTTGAACCGGATTTGAGAGCTTTAGAGCTTTGTATGAGAGACATTTCTCTTGAACCAGATTTTAAACCGGATTCCATTCTGATGACCCAGAAACTTCTTCATTGAGCTGGATTTTTTATTTGTCGTATATGTTTTAAGCCGGAAATTTTCTAGCGGCCTTTAAATTTTCATCAATATAGCAGTTGCCCCTGGGACCAGGTTATCTCTCCCTCCATCATCCTGGGGTTCTTAAATTTGCTGAAACTTGCAGGATTTGCAGAGTCATGTCATCGTAGCCCTCGAGTCTTAAGATGACTCGAGGAGTTGTCTTGAGATTCTCTGTATTTGACTATAGAAGAAGGTGTATATCATTGGTGTTGATAGCGCGATGTGAATCCACAAAAGGTTGAGGTGATTGCAGCGTGTTATAAGTGATCCCGTACGAGCCATTTCAACAACTCGGCCAATGGTTGCTTCCAACTAGAGATTTGAAGTTTAACCAAACTGTAGTGGCGGCGACTTGTGCGCCTGCCCACTGAGCCACCCAGTGCAGACATCGCTTGATAGTATATGATAATTTGCCTCCATTTTGTTGAAAGAAAACCGGGCTACCCAAGCTGTGACTTGCTCATACTTAATAAACAGCTCATGCAGACAGGTGCCGCCTAGTATGTTGATGTAGACCAGGCCGCGATAGTCGGACAGCAAAGACGACCTCAACATCCGAGGTGATGTAGATAAATGAGCCGGCCACGGCGTTGTAAGCCGGTGCAGCCTGGTAAACCGGCCGCAGGGGCGGACGGGTGAGTTGTCTGCGGCGTTGTAAACCGGCGCAGACGGGTGAGTTGGCCTTTAAATTTGCACCAATATGGCAGTTTAGGGTCCTGCATTAGATAACTTTGCAGACCGGAGTAATTGCTCTTTTAAAGAAAGCGATATATAATATAAAAATATAATGGATGGATTTCACCTGACATCTTTAGGCCAGTATTTGTCCGCCGCGGAGTTGATGATCAGTTGACCACCATGGTGAAGCGGCACGGTAAACCGTGCGAATGGGCAAGTGAGCCACATTGTGCTGATATATGCCGAACCGCGGAGGCGGACAGAAAAAACAACCACAACATTAGAGGCAGTATGGACGCGGGCGAGTCGCTACTGCTCTTGCAGTGACCAAATGTCATGCATAAATAATATCATAAGCCGGAGTAATTGTTCTCAAAAGGAAAAAGTTGATACGTGCTATTTAAAATTATCTAGACAGATATCACCTGATGTATTTGGACCTTATGATCCTCATCGGTGTCGGTTAGCCAACCCGGCATGTTGAGTAGGCCGGACCGCAGGGCGGACAGTAAAATGACCGCAACATCAGAGGCAGCACAGACACATGAGTCGACCACAGTGTTGTAAACCAGCGCACACGAGCAAGTTGTCCTCCGCGTTGTAAGCCGGTGTAGTCTGGTGAACGGCCGCGGGGGCGGAGTCGTCCATGACGTTGTAAGACGGCACAGACGAACGAGTCGGCCGGCGTGTTGATGTAAACTATACCGCAACACACATGTCTGTGAAGCCGCGCGGCGCAGCCGAACGTGCATCCGTGGTATAACACCACCCCTTTTCTTTTAATAGTCATCCTGCGTAAAAAATATTATAGGCCAGAGTAATTGTTGTTGGATGAATTAACATGTACTGATAAAATACATAAAAAGTAACACCTGGTAGACAGTGGACGAAGCAAGGATCAGCCAACTAATACTAGTACTCCTATATCCGTCACGTGAGCAAGCAATCAACTAGTAGTAGTAGGTAGTGGCAAGTCCCGTGTGTGATGATGTGGAGCATGGAGCAGTCTCCCGATCCCCTCGGGACTTGAACGAGCAGCAGGTGCAACTTTGAACGGCCAGGGACGGCTTGATTAATGTAGTAGCAGCGGCCGTACCAAATCCTCATCCTGGTCGATGTCAGTTTATGCGTGCACAGTGTTTGTACTAGTTGATGTCTATTCATGCGCAGGAGCTGAGGAATCCATCGGAGTTTGTTTTTGCATTGATCAGCACTCAAACCCTTGATCCCTGTGCGTGGGCTAGGTCGACCTGGAGATTTCTTGAAGCCGGAAACCGCCGTCGTGCTCGACACGTGATTGCTCCCGAGTCGCGACGGATTCGAATGGTTGTATTTGAAGTAGCGACAGCGGCTCGCAGATTACCATAAAGTGTCAGTTTATCTTGGCAAAACTGATCTCTTGCCGGTTTCAGCGGATCGGCGGTGCGGTAGCGCACATCTGGAAACATCCCTGCCAGCTTTTGCAGGATGTAGGACGGGGCGACGCATAGATGCAACCCTAAATTTTCTCGATCTCAACCTGTATATTCTGGCTTCAAAGTTAATCATGTTCCCGATCATGATACAATGAACTTGCCGGTTCTTCCTCATTTGACGAAATCGCAAGCTCCTCGATCCCAGGTGAGATCCCTCCAAGAACTCCACACCACCGTGCGCGAGCCCCACGGTGGGCGCCAACTGTCGTGGAATTGTCACGGCAGATGTCCTTAGTGTGAGGACTTAGTCGCGAGGCCAACGCATCTATGTTGTAGCTTGACACGGGTTGAGTGGAATCGAGAGACGCAACACAAGACAAGGATTTAGACAGCTTCGGGCCCTGGGAAACATCATCCAGTAATAGCCCTACATGCTGTTTGAGGCTAGGTCTCATTATGATCCTCATGGAGTCACCTGTAAACCGGCTCTTTGTGTCTAGCCCTAGAGATTGTTTCTTCTTGCCCTCTCCCTCTTTGGGGAACCCTGCCCCTCCTTATATATGTGGAAGGGGCGGGTTACATGACTAGTCCTAGTAGGATTAGGATTATTCTATTACAAGTGGAGTCCTTGTCTTGCTTCCTTTATAGGAGAATATTCCTTGTGCTTTCCTCATAAACCGGCCCACCATAACATGAACCGGCCTTCTGGGCCTTGGGCCATGTCATCCGTCGGCCACCTGTCGGGTTACCAGTGAGTCGTCCAGTCAGGGCAGGTCATAGTGAGTCGCCAAGTCCGACCGGGTTATACTTCCGGCCGGGTTACGCCGCGTGGTATATCCCCGACAGGCACTATTGTGAACTCATTCTAAATTCCTATTGGTGTAATATCTACTGTATTCCAACTTCTCTATGGTTCATATCCTTCGATACTACTCATAGATTCATCAAAATAAGCAAACAACACATAGAAAACCGAATAGTCTGTAGCAATCTGTAACTTTTGAATACTTTTGTAACTCTAAAAATTCTGAAATAAATTGGTAGACCTGAGGATTTTGTCTATTAATCATCTGCAAAAAGAATCAACTAAAAAGCACTCCCTGTAAAATATGACCACCAATTTTGTGAGTGCTAAAGTTTCTATTTTATACAGCATGACCACATAAACTTCACACAAGTCTTCCCAAAGGATCTACTTTGCACAAACACTAATTAAAACACAAAACCACATCTAAACAGAAGCTAGATGCAATATTTATTCCTAAACAGACGCAAAAATCAAAGAACAAAAATAAAGTTGGGTTGCCTCCCAACAAGCGATATCATTTAACGCCCCTAGCTGGGCACGATGATTTCAATGATGCTCACATAAAAGATAAGAATTGAAACATAAGGGGAGCATCTTGAAGAATATGACTAGCACATTTAAGTCTAACCCACTTCCTATGCATAGGGATTTTTTGAGAGAACAACTTATGGGAACAAGAATCAACTAGCATAGGAAGGCAAAACAAGCATAACTTCAAAACTTTAAGCACATAGAGAGGAAACTTGATATTATTGCAATTCCTACAAGCATATGATCCTCTCTCATAGTAATTTTCAGTAGCATCATGAATGATTTCAACCATCTAACCAGCACATAAAGCATTATTTTCATTATCTACTTGCATAGAAATTTTACACTCTCCACATAAGCAAATTTATTCTCATCAACAGTAGTGGGAGCAAACTCAACAAAATAACTATCATGTGAAGCATAATTCAATTGGAAATGAAAATCATGATGAAAAGTTTCATGGTTATCTTTATTCCTTATAGAATACATGTCATCACAATAATCATCATAAATAGGAGGCATGTTTTCATCATAATAAATTTTCTCATCAAAACTTGGGGGACTAAAAATATCATCTTCATCAAACATAGCATCCCCAAGCTTGTGGCTTTGCATATCCTTAGCATCATGGGTATTCAAAGAATTCATACTAAAAACATTGCAATCATGCTAATCATGCACATATTTTATGCCTAGCATTCTATGTAATTATTCTTCTAGTACTTGAGCACAATTTTCCTTCCCATCATTTTTATGAAAGATATTAAAAAGATGAAGCATATGAGGTAACCTTAATTCCATTTTTTTGTTTTCTTTTATAGACCAAACTAGTGATAAAACAAGAAACTAAAAGATTCGATTGCAAGATCTAAAGATATACCTTCAAGCACTCACGTCCCCGGCAACGGCGCCAGAAAAGAGCTTGATGTCTACTACGCAACCTTCCTCTTGTAGACTTTGTTGGGCCTCCAAGTGCAGAGGTATGCAGGACAGTAGCAAATTTCCTTCAAGTGGATGACCTAAGGTTTATCAATCCGTGGGAGGCGTAGGATGAAGATGGTCTCTCTCAAACAAAACTGCAACCAAATAACAAAGAGTCTCTTGTGTCCCCAACACAGCCAATACAATGGTAAGTTGTATAGGTGCACTAGTTCGGCGAAGAGATGGTGATACAAGTGCAATATGTATAGTAGATATAGGTTTTTGTAATATGAAATTATATAAACAGCAAGGTAACTAATGATAAAAGTGAGCATAAATGGTGTAGCAATGCTTTGAAACAAGGCCTAGGGTTCATACTTTCACTAGTGCAAGTTCTCTCCACAATAATAACATAACTGGATCATATAACTATCCCTCAGCATGCAACAAAGAGTCACTCCAAATTTACTAATAGCGGAGAATAAATGAAGAGATTATTTTAGGGTATGAAACCACCTCAAAGTTATTCTTTCTGATCGATTTATTCAAGAGTCCATAGTAAAATAACACGAAGCTATTCTTTCCGTTCGATCTATCCTAGAGTTCGTACTAGAATAACACCTTAAGACACAAATCAACCAAAACCCTAATGTCACCTAGATACTCCATTGTCACCTCAAGTATCCGTGGGCATGATTATACGATATGCATCACACAATCTTAGAAACATCTATTCAACCAACACATAGAACTTCAAAGAGTGCCCCAAAGTTTCTACCGGAAAGTCAAGACGAAAACGTGTGCCAACCCCTATGCATAGATTACCAAGGTCACGGAACCCGCAAGTTGATAACCAAAACATACATCAAGTGAATCAATAGAATACCCTATTGTCACCACGGGTATCCCACGCAAGACATACATCAAGTGTTCTCAAATCCTGAAAGACTCAATCCGATAAGATAACTTCAAAGGGAAAACTCAATCCATTACAAGAGAGTAGAGGAGGGGAACATCATAAGATCCAACTATAATAGCAAAGCTCGCGATACATCAAGATCGTGCCATCTCAAGAACACGAGAGAGAGAGAGAGAGATCAAACACGTAGCTACTGGTACATACCCTCAGCCCCGAGGGTGAACTACTCCATCCTCGTCATGGAGAGCATCAGGATGATGAAGATGGCCACCGGAGAGGGATTCCCCCTCCGGCAGGGTGCCGGAACGGGGTCTAGATTGGTTTTTGGTGGCAACAGAGGCTTTCGGCGGCGGACCTCTCGATCTAGATTATTTTCCGGAGGTTTCCGTATATATAGGAGGTGTTGGAGTCGGGGACAAGTAAAGTGGACCTCCGGGCTGTCCACGAGGCAGGGGGTGCGCCCAGGGGAGTGCCCCTACCCTCGTGGGCAGCCCGGGAACCTTCTGGTCCCCCTCCAGCACTTCGTGGGCTTCTTCTGGTCCAAAAATAACCTCCGTTGAGTTTCAGGTCAATTGGGCTCCGTTTGATATTCCTTTTCTGTGATACTCTAAAATAAGGGGAAAATGGAAACTGGCACTGGGCTCTGGGTTAATAGGTTAGTCCCAAAAATCAAGTGTATATAAAAGCCCATAAAACATCCTAGAAGGATAATATAGTAGCATGGAACAATCAAAAATTATAGATACGTTGGAGACATATCAGTCACGCATGGCTGCTTTCCGCCGTCGGTGAACCATCGCAACCTCCACTTCAGAATTCGTAACTGACATTCCATCGGAATCCTCCTGGAGGGGATAATCCGGCACTAAATCCGCATTAACACTTGATGGGCCGGATGCCGGATTGGCTGGAGCTTGATCTGCATGATTTCCAGAAATAGTCTGCTGTGCATTCCTCCTAAAAGGAAAAAAGAAAGCGGAAAGTTGTAATTCCGACTTCACCACCCAGCGTGTGTCAAGGAAAACACACCTCTTTGAAGGTTCGCTAGTGTTCGCGGTCCTCTTTCACTTCAAGGCCTCACCCGATGCAGGCGTCACCCTTTGGGATAATGGTCTTTGCACAGTTCAGCGTGAGAAGCGCCGTCCCTTTTTGAGCATAGAAAAGTGCGGTGGGTAAGGCGCACTAAGAATCTTCTCTTTGATGAGATATGTCTGGGGTACTTACTTGAGAAGACGGAATGAGGCCAGGGTAATCAGCTACAATAGGCACCATGGCGCCCTCACGACAGGCTTGATAGAAGACTCCATCTTCTAGCTCTATGCCTATATCCGGATCTTCATCATATCCGCGGCCCGCATTTTGGAATCGGTCCTCTTGCTGTGGGGCTGGACTATTAATCCCCTCGATCACCTTCCTCCACTCCTGTAGGAAAAAACCGAATTCAGTTTGATCAATAAATCATAACAAATAAAAATGGGCGAATATAGAGGTCACGAGAGAGACTTACCCAGTCAGAAGGATTGTACATAGAAAAACCCTCCCGGCACTTCAAACGAAGGGAGTCTTGCTTCTCTCCCTTATAAAGACCTTCCAGGATGACGGGTAGAGCAGCAGGGTCATCCGAACCCGGGCGTAAGCAGTGTGAGGCATTATTCAGGCCATTATAATGCCACATTGGAAATCCTCTAGCTTGGAGCGTCTGCACGCATCGCTTTATTGAAATAGCCATCACTTCAATTATAGACAGCCCCAAACTGGCGAGCAATCTGATCTTGCCGGCCAGTCTGCTAACCTCCGCTCTCTCTTCTTCCGAGGAACTGCGGGGACACCAGTTGAAAAGCTTCTTTGGCGGAGCACTAGAATATTTGGGCAGGCCTTGCCAAACTGGATCCTGCAGGGCAACGTCCTCAATATGAAAGCACTCCGAAGGCCACTCTTCGGTTGTCTTTTTTGGAGTACCTGGCAGATAGCCTGTCCCTGCTATGTGCCATACTTCGGCGCCCCCGACCTCAAATATAGATCCCTTTTCCGAGCAAGGGACAAGGCAGAAGAACTTGCGCCATAGCTCAAAATGAGGCTTGCAGCCCAGGAATAGTTCGCATAAAGCAACGAATCGCGTGATATGCAGGATAGACCCCGACGTAAGATCGTGCAGTTGAAGACCATAGAACTCTAGGAGTCCCTAAGGAAGTGGTGGATGGGGAAACCTACACCTCTTAAAAGGAAAGGGACAAAACATACCCGCCCTCCATCGGAGGGGTTGGGAAAGCTCTCAGCGAAGGCCTGATTGTCGATGGAAGTTAGTCCGGCCCGGACGGGGACTAGATCATTGGGAGGGAGATATCCCTGCGCCTGAAGTGTTCTTAGGTGCGCATGGGATACGGAGCAACTTTTCCAATCACCTGCTCGAGGGCCATGAGGGCGCAAGGAAGAGCTTGGGGCGCTGGCCATGTTTGAGGATTTTTTGCAGGCACTAGGGTTTCTTCCACGTAGAATGGAATGGAAAGGCAACTAAGATCTAATCTCTTATATATGCGCCTTCCCTACACAGTCAAGGGGGTAATTACAAAAATACCCAGACGGTTCGCATTCGCTGGACACATGGAAGCCAAGGCGACGGCGGCGAGGAATCAATGGAATATAATATTAAAAGAAGTCGAACTATCATCTAGAAGGACTCACCTTGCAAGACCGAAAACATGAAGCCGAACACAATCTCGTCCTTGAAGAGAAATCCGGGGGCTACTGAGGGAGTCCTGTATTCAGGGGTCCTCGGGCGTCCGGGTTGATGAAGCCGGGCGTATTGATGGGCCACGAAAGAAGAAGCAGAAGACTCTCCCCGTATTCGGTCAGGACTCCTATGTACGTAGAAAGGCAAGCGTAGAGTCCGGATGTATCAATTACTTCCTCCCCAAGTCAGCCTTGTAACCCTAGGCCCTCTCTGTAGAGGGGATCATCAACATCATAATATCCTTATAGGCTAGGCGTTAGGGTTTAGCCACTACGGTCTCGAGGTAGATCAACTCTTGTAATCATATTCATCCTTATTAATACAACAAGAAGTGGGGTATTACCTCGATCTAGAGGGCCTGAACCTGGGTAAACATCATGTCCCCAGCCTCCTGTTACCATCGATCCTCTAAACGCATAGCTTGCCCCCCCCCTACCTGAGATCTACCTGTTTCACACCGACATAGGGGATGAAGAGGAAACTAGTGAGCAGGAATTCCAGAAGGCTACTGCTGCCCTGTGCATTGACGGGGTGCATCTCTGCAATCCTATCACCGCCAACTTAAATAGTCGGCGCATGAGGTGAATGTCATGAAGCCAGTAGGAAGTGGTCTCGCACGCCCATCATCTTTGACGAAGATGACCACCCTGACCGCATCACCGCGGTAGGGTGCTTGCGTTTTTTGTCTCACCTACAATCTGCAACCTCAAGGTCACAAAGATGTTGGTTGGCGGTGGGTCCGGGTTGAATCTGATTTCCCCAAAGGTCATCAGCAGACTCCAGATAGCAGAGGAAGAACTTGAGGTTACCAGCATGTTTCAAGGAGTTTATCCCAACAGGATCCATCCTAAGGGAAATATCACATTACCGGTGACGTTGGGGGAGAATTGAATTACCGGACTAAGAAGGTTGTGTTTGATGTGGTCAATCTCCTCCTGCCGTATAATGGAATCCTTGGACGCCCAACTCTGGCCAAATTTATGGTGGCATCCCACTATGCCTATGACACCTTGAAGAAGCCAGGGCCAGTGGGGGTTATTTCTATTCCATCAGACGAGAAGGATGCAATCATTTGTGTGGACAAGATGTACCGGGATGTGGTCATGGTCGAGGCCGCGAAAATCGTCATTCCCACCAAGGAGAACAAGAAAAAGAAGAGAGCTATTAAGAGCTCCGGTGAGGAACCCGGGAAGCGCGCCTCTTCCAGGTGCGCTACACCTTTTGATGACTTGTCGGAAAGCTCTAATAGCAAGAGATCCAAAGTTGTTGTGCCTGCTATAAAAAAGTTCCCGACAAGGAAGGATGGCATTGATGGTACGTTAACCATCAGTGCCACTCTTGATGACAAATAGGAAAGCACGCTCGTCGTCTTCCTATGGGCCTATGTCGATGTGTTTGCTTGGAAACCATCTGACATCCTCGGAATCAAGCACCACCTTGTTGTCTACCCACATGCCTGGCCCATCAAGCAGAAGGTTCGAAATCAAGGTTTGGAGCGGCATCAGTTCATTCCCGAGGAAATCAAGAAACTTGAGGAAGCTGGTCTGGTTGGAGGAGTACTACATCCAACTTGGTTAGCAAACTCACTGGTCGTATGCAAGGCTAATGGATAGTGGAGGTTGTGCATAGATTTCACTGATCTGAACAAGGCCTGCCCAAAGGACCCATTTACCTTACCGTGCATCGACCAGATCTTGGACTCCACTTCAGGTTATGATTTGCTCTCTTTCTTGGATGCATACTCTCGGTATCATCATATTTTTTTGTCCAAGGAAGATGAAGAGAAGACCTCTTTCATCACCCCATGTGGCACATACTGCTTCGTGCGCATGCCTTTCGGGTGTGTCGAGTCCACTTTTGCAAGAGCAGGCCAAATTGGTTTTGAATCATAGCTGCACAGGAACATCTAAGATTACATGGATGATATTATGGTCAAGACCGAGGACAGATCAACCCTCATCTAGGATTTAGAAGAGACGTTTGCTTATCTGTGCAACGTCAACTTGACGTTGAATCCAGAGAAGTGCGTGTTTGGCGTTCCCTCTGGCAAGCTACTTGGTTTCTTTGTGTCCCACTCGAGGGATAGAAGCCAACCCCGATAAGATCAAGGCTATTGAGCATATTCAGGCACCAAAGACAGTGAAGGATGTCAGGCGTTTGACAGGGTGCGTTGCTGCACTTAGCAGATTCATCTCCAAGTCTGCTGAGCGTGCCTTGCCATGCTTAAAAATCTTGAAGAAGGCAAGACCCATGAAGAGGACCCCCCACCAGTAGATACAACACTACAGGATTTGAAGACCTACTTGTCCTCTGTGCCCACTTTCGGATTACGGGCTTCGCAAACCCAAGAAGTTCGAACACAAGGGCGTGAACGAAGATCTCTCCCACTCACGTCTACCTAGCGTCTCGCCCTTGCCTAGTGAAAAGATTCACGCAAACAGTAAGTGGAGTATGCAAGAGTTACCCAGGTTCGGGCCACCTTGTGGTGTAAAACCCTACTTCCTGCTTTGGTGGATTGGCCTCAGGAGGGCAAGAACGCCAAGCATGTAGACAACTGCGGGGGAATAGCCCCCAGCAGCCCGAGGATGATGCAGCCCGGGGGGCGCTCTCGATTGGATACCTGAAGCGTCACCTGATACTTGTCGAAGAAGAGTTGGGGTAGCTGAAGACGCGAGCCATCCGGGTTGCTCCTAAAGATCGTCGGGCTCCTGAGGTCCAGGGGCTCCGGAGGCTCTCAGTGGTCGCGTGGGTCCTGTTCTCGCTCTGTCCGGACCGCCTGCCACTGAGCCTCCCGAGCCCCCAAGACCTGCCGCGCGAGATGCTGGAACATGGAAGCTCCGTTGCGGAAGCCGAAGAGTGTGCGAACGTAGCTGCAGGGGAGGGCCCTCCTCCGGCCGATCGCCGTCGGCCAGAAGGGCTCCTGAGAGGCGGCTCGGTTGAGACCCGCGATTTCAATGCAGACGCGGAAGCGGTCGCTCGGGCTGCGGGCAGGTGAGCTTGGGGTTGTGCGGTTACGCCCACCACGGATGAGCCTTGCGTACTGAAGTACTTCGGTAACTTGGTCGATGAAGTCCTGGGCCCCCAGCGCTGAGCGGTCCATGCTAGGCTCACAAAAACGCGCGTCAAGACACGCCTGCAGGTGGTGCCCGAACACCTCCCTCGAGATGCTAGTCAGTCCGGAGAGGCTCCAGAGGAGAGCCCCCGAGCCCGTCCTGAGAGGGGCGTCGGGCACGCCACCCTATGCGAGGGTGGAGGGTGCCTCGTCAACAGGCGCGAGTCCTGAGGCGGAGCCGTCAGGAGCCCCCGCGTCCTGAGGTCCATTGACAGGCAGGTTCTTCTTCTTTCTGGGGGTGGTCTGCAGGGCGAGGACGGCTCCATCCTCATCGGATTATTCGACCGCCGCATTCTGGTAGGCGCGCTACAGGGAACGCATCGCTTCCTTCTCGTCGGAGGCGATCATGATGACTCCGCCACTCCCGGGCATCTTAAGGACGTTGTAGCCGTGATGGGTCGCCGCCATGAACTTGGCGAGGGCAGGATACCCAAGGATGGCATTGTACGGGAGGTGGATGTTGGCGACGTCGAAGTCGATGAGCTCGGTGTGATAGTTGTCGCGGTCACCAAAGGTGACGGGAAAATGGACCTGCCCCATCGGGAGTGTGGAGCCATCCGTGACTCCATAGAATGGCTTGGTTGGGTGGAGCTGATCGTAGGGGACCTAGAGTGTCTCGAAGGTCCAGACGGAGAGGACGTTGAGTCCTGCTCCGCCGTCGATGAGGGTCTTGGTCATGAGGACGTTGCTGATGGTAGGGGTGCAGAGCATCGGGAGAGCTTCTGGGGCTGCGGTGCACTTGAGCTGGTCCTTGGGGTCGAAGGCGATGACCTGCTTGGTCCCCCTGAGGTTGCGCGCGGCGTCAGGCCTGGGAAGCGTCACGTTCACCTCGCGGGCGAACTTCTTGAAGATGCGACGGGAAGCTGGGGCATGGGCTCCTCCCAAGATGCATGCGACTGCACGCGGCTCCTGGAAGCCCCCTGCTCCATCTCCCTGGCGGTCATGGTCATTTCTTCTTGGCGGTGGTGGCAGCGGAGGCAGGCCTCTGTTTCCCTAAGGGCGACCCTCACGAGGCTGGTCACGCCAGGGGGCGTCACGAGGCTGCTCCGGCCAGTGTGCTTCATGAGGCTGTTTGCGCCACCCTTGGCGCGAGTTCCTGCCGTCCCAACGTCCTCCACCTCGGCCTCCTCTACGGCCGTTGCCGCGGTTGTCGCGCTCAGGGCGCTGCCCGACACGCCCGCCGCGCATCGCCCTGAGCTCCTGGCAGTCGTTAGTGTTGTGGCTGTGGATATTGTGGAAGATGCAGTACGGACGGTTGTCTCTGGGGGAGCCAGCACGGCGGGCCCCTTGCGCTTTGCTTCTTTGGCCTTGGTCTTCTTGTCGCCCGCCTCCGCCTCAGGCAGCTCCTAGAGGGAGAGGCGTCCTTCCTCCGCCCTGGCGCACTTTGCCGCGAGCTTGGACATCTCGAGGGCTATGCACATGTCCTCGTGGATGGCGAGCTCCTCCCTCATCCTGACATCGCGGACGCCGTTGGAGAACGCCGAGATGATGGCCTCGTCCGAGACCCTAGGGATCCAGAGGTGCATGGTGTTGAAGCGTTGGATGTACTTTTGCAGGGTCTCTCCCGGCTGCTGCCTCACGCGGCGTAGATCCGCAGCCGCCGGGGCTCGGTTGCGGGTGCCTTGGAAGTTGGTGACGAAACGCTCATGAAGCTCCCCCCAGGAGGAGATGGATTCCACGGGGAGGTTCATGAGCCAGGAGCGTGCGCCATCCTTGAGAGCCATGGGGAACCAGTTCGCCATGACCTACTCAGTGCTGTTCTACGCCTCGATGCTCAGCTCGTAGAGTTGGAGGAACTCTGTGGGGTCGGTGGTGCCGTCGTAGCGCGGAGGCAGGTCCGGCTTGAACTTGTCGGGCCAGACGAGGCACCGTAGCTCAGGAGCTAAGGCGCGACACCCAGCTACGCTCATGATTGCACGCGCCCTGCGCCTGTGGTGCTGATTCTTGGGGCGCTGGTGCCACCACCTCCTGTGGCGCACGGTCCTGGCGCTGCGGGCCAGGGGGCCCGCGAGCCCCTACCTGGGGATGCGGAATCTCCTGGCAGCTCTCCTCGTCGCGCGCGTGGGCTCTGCGAGGCGGCTCACGCCACGGACCCTCGCGCCGGACCTCCTGGCCGGCGTCGTAGAGTGGAGGCGGAGCTGGGACTCTGTGGCCTTCCTTCCCTGCCAGGGGCGACGAGGGATCGGAGGAGTGCGTTGGTGCAGGTGCTTCCCCAGCGGCGTTGACGAGCTCGGTGATGCGGTGGAGCCACTTGTCGTAGAGGTCATCTGCCGGGCGGTAGGGCAAGAGGTCCCGCGCCATCAACAGTGCAGGCTGCTGATAGACCGGCCCGTGGCGGACCAGCGAGGACGACGTCGTGGCCGGTGAGGGTGAAGGCATTGCCGTGCGGTCATAGCGCCGCATGGACGGAGGCAGCGACGAGTCCTCCTGCTCATGGACGGCCGGGTCGGTGGCCGCGTTGGCGACCGGCGGGTTGGGGCGGAGCAGCGCACCGTTGCCCACGGGCGCCGTCTGAGCGACGTTCGTGGCACGGCAGGCTGAGCGAGCTCGGCGCCATCTGCTCATGGCTGTGGAGCGAAGTCGACGACGAGAACGGGACGAGGTCGTCGAAGAGGCGAGATCTTGACACGCCCCCTACCTGGAGCGCCAAATGTCGGATTACGGGCTCCGCAAACCCAAGAAGTTCGAACACAGGGGCATGAACGAAGATCTCTCCCACTCACGTGTACCTAGCGTCTCGCCCTCGCCTAGTGAAAAGATTGACGCAAACAGCAAGTGCAGCACGCAAGAGTTTACCCAGGTTCGGGCCACATTGTGGTGTAAAACCCTACGTCCTGCTTTCGTGGATTGGCCTCAGGAGGGCAAGAATATGAACTAGTATAGTGGTTCCTGAGCTCAGGAGGAGAGCTCAGGGGGGGTGGGAGGCAAGAGTTCTTGCTCCTCTATGCGGTGGCAGAGTTTATAGATCTGCTTCCCTTGTCCCTCATAGTGGGGATCCTAGCTACCTAAATAGGCGTCCATGGTCCTCTTCCCCCAAAATGTTTAGGCGGGAAGGGATCCCACAATAGCCATTTTTGAGCGGGAACACAAGGACGTTCCTACCCTGACAAAAGCAGTCTTCGCCTGCAAAAGGATCAGGCGGTGACGCAGTGGTGGGCTCGGTGGTGACATCCTCCCTGTCGTCCTTGCGGTCTTCGGTCTTGTTGCACCAAAGGGGAAACCTTTGTCCCGCGCCTCGGGAACCTGCGCCTGCGCTGCCTCCTTTGCACAAAAACGGCAAGTGCGCCACTGGTGGGCGCTGGCACCCGCTGGCGCGGTGCGTCACTGCTTACGTCGCTGCCTCCTCCTGAGGCAGGCTTGGCCTTGGATTCTCCGCCCCTCCGGAGCACCTTGCCGAGGCCGCTCCTGAGGGGGTCTTGACGTTATTCTCCTCGCGAGGTCTAGCCCCCTCGCGAGGGTCTTGGGCAGCTGGTCGATCAGCTGGGCCGTACTAGGCTGTGGCAGGAGCGTGCTGCGGCCCGCAGACAGGCAAGTCTAGGTACCCTGGTTCCGAGGACGCCGACACCCAAGTTGGTTGCTCCCAAACCAAAAGAACCGTTGCTGCTATATCTAGCAGGAACTAATCAAGTGGATAGTGCAGCACTGGTGGCGCAGTGCGAAGTGGAGGAAGCAACAGCCGCAGCTAGTGTCCCTTCCGGGGAGGAGAATGAGAACAACTCGGCAAGGTCAGATATGGATCAGGACAAAGAAGATCACGGAAGCGGAAACAACCCCAAGGATGCGGCAAGGAAGAAAGTGGTGCAACGCCTAGTGTACTTTGTGAGCTCCCTATTGCAGGGGGGCTAGATCGAGGTACTCTGGCATGCAAAAATGGATTTTTGGCCTAGTCATGGCCTCAAGCAAACTGCGCCACTACTTCCAAGCCCATGAGATCATGGTTGTCACACGCTTCCTGTTGCAAAGGCTACTCCGAAACACAGAGGCTACCGGCTGGATAGTGGAGTGAGCATTGGAGTTATCCAGCTTTGGCCTGAAGCTTGAATGCACATCAACAATTCAGAGCAGGGCATTGGAAGAGTTTATTGCAGAATGGACGCCAACCCTTGATGAAGAAATCCTGGAAACAGTTATTCCCGGCAAGGAATTTCCCCAAGAATGAATTATGTATTTCGATGGCGCTTTCTCCCTACATGGTGCGTGGGCTAGCATGCATCTCGTTGATCCCACTGGGGAGCATTTTAAGTACGTCATCCAGATGCATTTTCCACGGGAGGAGGCGACCAACAATACATCATAGTATGAAGGGCTCCTTGCCAGGCTCAGTATTTCCACTGAATTGGGAATCAAGAAGTTCATCATTTGAGGAGATTCAAAAATTGTGGTGAGACAAGTCAACAAGGATTACCAAAGCCCATTGATGAAGGCATACGTCGAGGAAGTGAGAAGACTGGATGAACACTTTGACAGATTGCAAACAGTGAACGTACCCTGTGCGGAAAATAGTATTGTTGATCATGTGTCAAAGTGTGCTGCGCAAAAGCTTCCCGTGGGACGAGGGACTTTTGTTCTCCACCTTACTCATCCCTCCGTATCCCCGGTGACGATGGCCCGAAAGAAGGGGAAACTGGACTCCGGTAAGTCTCTCTCAGTAGAGCCCTTCGGGGCACCTGGCAGGGAACCTGCCGGAAACAACTCCCATTTGCTGGCCGGACTGCACCCTCCTGCCGGGCACCTGGCACCCGTGGTCGAGGATCGTGCCCCCACGAATGCGGAGGTGTCACTAGTCCTCGTTGTCGAGCCCCAGGCTCCATCTTGGGCAAGGCACATAGTCCACTTCCTCCAAACCGGAGAACTTCCCAGAGAACAAGAAGAAGCTGAAAGAGTAGCTCAGAGGGCCAGTATGTATCAGTTTGTTGATGGCACTCTATATAGAAGAAGGCCCAACGGTGTGAAATTCAAATGCATTTGCCAGGTAGGAGGAAAGGAACTGTTGGCAGAAATACATAGAGGCATGTACGGCTCCACATTGGATCAAGGACATTAGTTGGGAAAGCATTCCAGCAAGGATTCTATTGGCCCACATCCCTCCAAGTTGTGGTTGAGCTAGTCACCAAATAGCATGCCCGTTCCATTCCAAGAACATCCATTTGCCTGCTCAAGCTCTTTAGACAATCACTTTTTCATGGCCATTTTCGGTCTGGGGGCTCAATATCCTCGGCCCTTTCCCTCGAGCTGTTGGGGGCTTTGAATTCTTGTTCGTTGCCATTGACAAGTTTACAAAGTGGCCGGAAGTAGAAGCCGTGAGAAAGGTGAAAGCTCAGTTAGCTATCAAGTTCTTAAAAGGATTGGTGTGCCGTTTCGGGGTCCCTGCCCGGATCATCACCGACAATGACACCCAGTTCACAAGCCGCACCTTCATGCAATATGTTCATGCCCTCGGAAGCAAGATCTCACTTGCCTCTATTGCACATCCCAGAAGCAATGGACAAGCTAAGAGGGCGAACACTAAAGTGTTGCGGGAACTCAAGACAAGAAATTTTGATAAGCTGCAGAAGTGTAGCAGGCCATGCAGATGAGCTCCTAGTGGTTCTCTGGTCCCTTAGAAAACACCAAATCGATCTACCGGGCATACCCCCATCTCCCTAGTCTATGGGTGAGGGAGTCCTGGATTGAGGGGTCCTCGGGTGGCCATATAACTCGTTGTGGGCCAGACTGGTGGGCCGTGAAGATCATTGTCGAAGATCGTCTCTCCTATCCGGATAGGACTCCTGTGTTTGTATAATGGCAGGTTTTAGGTTCAGGTGTAATATTTCCTTCCTTTGCAAGATGGTTATGTACAAACCCTAGGCCCTCCGGTGCATACATAAACTAGAGGGTTTAGTCCTTAGAGGCTAGAGAATCATAACATCCTCATAGGCTAGACTTTAGGGTTTAGCCATTATGATCTCGAGGTAGACCAGCTCTTGTAATCATATTCATCCATATTAATATAGCAGGAAGTAGGGTATCAGCTCGATCGAGAGGGCCTGAACCTGGGTAAACATCGTGTCCCCAGCCTCTTGTTACCATCGATCCTCAGCCGCATAGTTCGGAAACCCCTACCCGAGATCCGCCAGTTTTGACACCGACATTGGTGCTTTCATTGAGAGTTCCATTATATCGTCGATCGAAGTACTGATGGATCGCTTCATCAACCACGACGGCGCCACCGAGGGAATTTTCCCTCTTGGACAGCTTTTTGTGTTCGGTGGCTTCATGCTCCGTGCCAACATAGAAGGCCACCTCGAGCAGGTTGAGAGCTGTGCCCCTGGCAATCAAGTCAGATTTGGAAGCATGAACTACGTCACTGATATCCGCGGAGACTTGATCTTCGACGGATTCGAGCCCACGGTGACCTCTCCCTGCCACCACGATGGAAATGACCTAACTCTGTCATCGGACCAGGAAATAGCACATGTAACCGTTCTGGCCTTAGATCCAGAACAGATCATGTCACCCGAGGACGGGAAGCTCAACCCCGCCACGGAAGCCACAGACTCAACGGCGCAGGAGCCGCACATGGACCCAACTCTTGGCGGGATCTGTGTTACCGGAACTCCGGACTCATCTCCGGCCGCAGGTTCCGAACCATGCTTATCTACGCCCTTCAAGCTCGATCAGGCCACTGTTGCCGAATTCAGAGCCGCAAATATCTTCCGGCACTCACCCTTTGGCGATGTGCTGAACTCGTTAAAATCTCTCTCCTTAGCTGGGAACACACAGCCGAGTTATATCCGGTTTGAACTGGAGGCTGATGATGGAGAATTTTGCTCCCCACCCACCACCCACATGGCAGCCATGGTCGAAGATCTAACTGATCTACTTGACTACGCTTCCGAAGACTTCGAAGGGATGGACCTCAAAGTCGAACCAGACCTAGACCAAAATTGGCCCATCACCGAGCAATGTACAGCTACGTCTTCATCTGATTCGTATATGGTGGATACACCTAAGGAGAAGGAGGGCGACGTCGAAAACGATCCCGCAAAGGACAAGCTTATCGAAGAACCTCCCAAACGTCGATGTCCGAAGCGCCAAAACAAATCCTGTAAAGGAAAAGTTAGAAACACTGTAACCAACGATGGTGACAGTCCGGAGCAAGCCGAGGACCCGCAGACTGAGCGATGGAGCAGGACGAACAAGAGGACAACGAACATAGTCCGAAACCGCTGTTCGATGACAGCGATGCCGAAGATAGTAATTATGAACCTGTCTCCGAAGAGGAAGTTAGCCTGGGCGATGACGAATACATCATCCCAGAAGAACCCTTAGAACAAAATCGCTTCCATCGGAGGCTTGTTGCCACCGTAAGAAGCCTGAAAAAACAGCAGAGATGGCTTCGAGCCGAATAGGATACGCTCAACGATATAAGCAATGAAGTGCTAGACGCTGAGCAAAAATATGGCTATCATAAAACCAAAAGCAATCCTAAGCGTAAACTACTGCCTGAATTCGACGATGAGGCTGTTGCGCCTATACTGTCGAAGAACAACACCGCCGACAAGCCGGACCGACCACCTCGTGGAAGGGACAGAGTGGCTAGCAACGGCATGCACAAGCCCACACCCCCACCCCGTATATGAATGGAGGATGCAAGACCAGATCCATCTACGGATCCAGGGACCGTGCTCCCGCACGGGACGGCGGCTATAAAGCCAATCGTGCCGGTCATATACCAGTTCAGGGTCAATACCGAACATCACAACCATCGGACATACGCCATAACATAGCAAAATACAGGGGTGCCGCACACCCTCTATGCTTCACCTATGAGGTGCTGGATCACGACTTTCCAGAAGGGTTTAAACCCGTAAACATGGATAGAAGACTTCATTCTTCACATCCACATGGCCCGCGGAGATGATATCCATGCCATTAAACACTTTCCCCTCAAGCTGAAAGGACCAGCTCGGCACTGGCTAAACAGCCTTCCAGAGAACTCCATTGGGAGTTGGGAAGAACTTGAGAATGCTTTTCGGGCCAAATTTTAAGTGACCTATGTCCGGCCCTCGGACACTAACGATCTAAGTCACATCATCCAACAACCCGGGGAGTCAGCCCGCAAGCTTTGGAATCGGAATCTCACTAAGAAGAACCAAATCGTCGACTGTCCGGACGCCGAAGCCTTAGCGGCCATCAAACACTGTGTCCGGGACGAATGGCTAGCCAGACACCTCGGATAGGAAAAGCCGAGGACAATGGCAGCCCTAACTACACTCATGACACGTTTTTGCGCGCGTGAGGATAACTGGTTAGCTCGTAGTAGCACCAGTGACCCTGGAACATCTGAAGTCAGGGACGGCAATGGAAAGCCATGACACAACAAAAACAAACGTCGAAACAATGCTGGAAGCCTAGATGATACAGTGGTAAATGCCGGATTCAGCGGCTCCAGACCCGGTCAACGGAACAAGCCATTAAAAGGAAACAAAGATGGTCCATCTAGCCTGGACAAAATATTAGATAGGCCCTGCCAAATCCATGGCACCCCAGAGAAACCTGCAAACCATACCAACTATAATTGTCGGCTCTTCAAGCAGGCCGGCAAGCTCAAAGCCGAACACAAGGGAAAGGGACCTCAGAGCGAAGACGAGGATGAACCTCGCCAGCCGATCACAGGGGGGCAGAAGAAATTTCCATCGGAGATCAAAATAGTGAACATGATATATGCGACTCATATCCCAAAGAGGGAGCGCAAGCGCGCACTCCGAGATGTCTACGCTGTCGAGCCTGTTGCCCCCAAATTCAACCTATGGTTGGCCTGTCCGATCACTTTTGATCGCAGGGATCATCCGATTAGTATCCGTCATGTGGGTTCAGCGGCTGCCCTAGTGCTCGACTCAATAATCGATGGATACCATCTCACCCGAGTCCTTATGGACGGCGGCAACAGTCTCAATCTGATATATCAGGACACTGTCCGCAAGATGGGGTTCGGCCTGTCAAGAATAAAGCCAAGCAGCACGACCTTTAAGGGAGTGATACTGGGCGTATAAGCCCGCTGCACAGGCACTTTAACATTGGAGGTCGTATTCGGCTCCCCTGATAACTTTCAAAGCGAAGAGCTAATCTTCGACATAGCTCGTTTCTGAAGTGGCTATCATGCACTACTCGAAAGAACAGCCTTCGCCCGCTTTAATGTCGCCCCGCATTATGCTTATCTAAAGCTTAAAATGCCCGGACCACGGGGCATCATCATGGTCAATGGAAATATGGAGCGCTCTCTCCACACAGAGGAAGACATTGCGGCCTTAGTAGCTAAAGTCCAAAACGGCCAATTCAATCCGGACACCATATCAGTCGTTTAAACCGCAAACATAGCTAAATGTGTCTGACGTATGCCTCAGTGCGGCAGCTTAGATGAACCTGGGCTAGATTAGCAGTTACGTCCCCATCGACTGCCCCATAAGGCGATAGCATACGTGCCTCGTGTACATAATTATGTCCTCAAAATCCCTTGGGCGGCGCAGGGGCACACTGCATACACATAGTCCATAGTTCGGCTCCACCCTATTCGGACTCTAAAATTATCTTTCAAGGTTCACTAAACGAACCAGTTCTATTTATGGCCACACTGGAGCTCTTCTCTTTTCCAGGTTTCTTCTTTTTTCTTTTTTACAGATGGCCATCACACTCCCCCCTTCAACGACACATTACAGAGGAGGAAACGACGCAGACGTGTAGCAGGGACCCATGCTAATGTTTCTTTTTAGATTAAGACCCTTTGTAAACCTTTTTTATCTTTTTGTTTTATACTTTTCTAGCATGTAAAATGTCCAAGAAAGTCATCGATATTTTCTGTAAGCTTACGGCTCCCCGTACTATAACGGTATATTATAAGAGCACCATGGTTCAAATTATGTTTGGAGTTTTATTCACTCACCATCTATGTTCTCTCCCCACGTCAGATTGCCACATGTGCCTTGTCTACAGGGTCCATTACCAGGGGCTGTATTCAGCCCGGTATATGTTGAAAAGTCCGAACACCTATAAGGAGTGTTCGGCGTCCTGGATGTTTGCCCTATACGCATCAGTTCTGAATCATGTCTTGGGTCAATAGTTTGGTTGCCAGGCTCCTGTGCTTACCCCTACATTCCCGATTGTTCGGCTAGGGTCTAAAGGGAGAACTACTGCGATTGTACATCTGGCTCGTCCGGTCAAGTACCTTAATAGAGAAAGCTGAAAACTGACTGTCATGATATGTGAGAACCTGGTCCGCAATCCGGTGACTTTGTTTTATACTACGATCGATAGAGATCTACCCCGTGTTATACGAAGGGTTGGTTTTTTCGCCCATCCAAGTGCAATTGGATACCTTAATTCGAAAATATCATATCCGCACCAGGGGCTAGTACCTAGACCCACTTGTCAAACTCCTATGGCTAAGTGAAAGCAATAACGCCGCATAGTCTGATTGCCTGGTTCGCTCCGCATACATCTCATACACGGACCAAGACGTTGGATAAAGAGTGTATACACATATGACCGAACACCCCCGTACTATGTACATGGGGGCTGAAGCCGACGACTGGAAACTTTCAGATTTATATAAACAGACACACAGGAGGTAAAAGTCACTCACATTATAATAGCACAATAGTTATATACATCGGTTCATAAGCTCAAATCTTTACAAGCGGATACAATTACTCAAAGATAACATCCTTTGAGCACTGGCCTTCTACAAGGCGGGCGCCTTCTATGACGTCCTCGAAGTATTTCTCTGGCATGCGGTGCTCCTTGCCTGCGGGCGGGCCAGTAGTAGCTATATCATGCGCCTTCATATTCACCCAGTGCACTTTCACACGAGCGAAGGCCATCCGAGCACCTTCTATGCAGGCCGAACGCTTCAATGCGTCGGCTCATGGACTCGCCTCGACGAGCTGCTTCACCAATCCGAAGTAGCTACTTGGGATTGGATCAGCTGGCCATAGTCGTAGTATCAAGTCCTTCATGGCCGAAGCTGCCATATCGTGAAGCTCGACCAACTTCTTCATCTGGTCATTGAGGGGCACCGGATGCTTTGGCGCATAGAACTACGACCAAAACAGTTTCTCTGTGTCGTTCCCCTCCTGGGCTCGGAAGTATTGGGCGGCGACAGCACTGCTCCTCGAAAGATCAGCAAACACGCCTGGAGAACTCCATAACCGTGTCAGTACAAGATACTTCCGCCCTCCGAAGATGCCCTGTAAGAAAAAGGTCTTACCAGATGATATCTGCTGCGCCTGCTTGATTCCTTCACAGGCGCTGCGTGACTCGCTTCGCGCATCCTGGGCAGCCTTAACTGCCGCAGCAAGCTCAGATGCTTGTTCCAAAGTCTTCTCTTCCAATGCCTCACATTTTTGAATAGCATCTTTGAGCTCATCCTCGACTTCGGATACCCGAGCTTGGTGCTTCTCGCACGCGGCCTTTTCGGCCTCTAAATCGGCAACCGCTTTGTCAGCGGCTGCCCTGTTCCCTTCGGCCTCCTTCTTGGCCTTCGCGAGTTCGTCCTTGAGGGCCTCGAGCTCAGTGGCGCCAACTGTTTAATACAGAATATCATAAAAGAGTTTATACCCATGCTCAATTAATATTATTAGTCTTCTTGACATCTTAATTTTTTAATCCGCATACCTTGCGTTTCATCTAAACGCTGGTTGACGCGATCGAGGTCTGGCGTTGGCCAACAAGAGCTTACAATTTAGTTCAACAACCTCTGCATCTCGTGCGGTTGCCGTAACTAGTGAAGCATGTGCAAATAACAAAAGCATAACAGTTTAGCTCTATAAACATGCTACACTATGGATACTTCGTCCGATTCTGTTTAGAATCACACAAAGCATCAGGGGCTACTGGCTAGATATGTGCATATAAGACAAATAAAAGTTCCAAAAAGAACATTACATTGCTTACCTCAAAGCTTGTTAATAGGCTGTTGAAGGCTTCGTTCAGTCCGCCTTTGACGGACTGAATCTTCTTCATCACCGCACCCATCATGGTGCGCTGCTCCTCCACGACGGCAGCACTTTGAAGTGCTCCCTCCAGAGGGTCCGGCGCCTCCGGATTGATCCCGGGCACCGTCGTATCCTCCCCTGCCTTGGGGGTCTGGTCTTCGGACCCCGGAGCCGCACTAGGCTCTGGGTCAGTATTTGGCGGGGCCCCGGATTGTTTGGGCCCCCCATCTTCGGTCTCCATGGGGATTGTTTCCCCATGGTCAGCGGCAACCGAGGTGTTACTCTCGGTCGGCTTGTCACTTGCCCCGCTCCCATCTCCTTGAGTGGAAGACACCCGATGGGAGGACACTTTGGTGTCCGTGCAGATCACAGAGGATGGAGCTCAGACCAGCGGGTTGTGCTCAGGGAGGGTTGTAGGTCAGCAGGTGAGAAAAACTGAGTAAGCATCAAAATGCTAAAGAAACCAGGTGCATCAATTAATATATCCGGACAAACTTACGTTTCGGTTGGGGGTTTCGCCCTGGGCTTCACCACAAAGCTATGTTTGGACGATGAGTCCGAACGAGCAGAGAGGTTCAGCCTCCTCCGGGGAGCGTCCGTGCCCGCGTTAGCGACAGCCGCCCTCTTCGTCCCCCTGCCTTGCGCATGGGCCCCTTCTTATTCTTATTCGTCATCCTCCTCCTCTTCGGAGGATAGGATGTTGATCTTCTCGGACTTCCCGTCCGCAGGGTGGGGGCCACCTTCGGCCTCCTTTCTCTTCTTCTTGGGGTTCTTGATCGGCGCCTTGTACGGCGCCGGGACCAGCATCGCCGTCAGTCGAGGCATTTCTGGGTCTTCGGGCAAAGGCGTCGGGCACTTAATCCGGATTGCCTTCTTCGTCCAGCCCTATATATCACGCAAAAAATCCAATTCCTATTATCATAAAATAAGAAAGGGGATATATGTTCGATGGAATTTTCTATTACCTCCGGGGTGGTGAACACGGTACTATAGCCCACGTCATCGGTTTACTTCGGCCACTCCTTCTCGCTCTTGAAGAGATGCTTCCAGATCTCTTTCTGTGTGAAGCCAAAGAGATGCTTCAGAGGCCGATCTCTTGCCGGACCAAACTCCCAAAGGGAGGAGTCCCGGATTTGGCAAGGAAGGACAAGCCGGGCCAGCATTACCTGGACCACGGTCGAGAGCTGATAGCCCTTGGAAATCACGCCGGACACACGGCTCTGGAGTGCCTTCACCTCAACTTGAGACCCCCAGTTTGGACTCTTATCAGTCCAGGAGGTCAACCTCTCCGGGGGTCCGGATCTGAAAGCAGGTTCCGCCGCCCATTTAGTGTCGCGGGGTTTAGTGATATAGAACCACTCCTGCTGCTAGACCTTGTTCGTCTCCACGAACGACCCTTTTGGCCAAATCGCATTTAGTAGCTTGCTTATCATAGCACCCCTGCACTCCACGTGTTGCCCGTCCACCACCTTTGGCTTCACGTTGAAGGTTTTGAGCCATAGGCCGAAGTGTGGAGGGATGTGGAGGAAAGCTTCACACACCACTATAAAAGCGGAGACGTGGAGAATAGAGTTCGGGGCTATATCGTGGAAATCTAGCCTGTAGAAAAATATCAAACCCCGAACAAAGGGATGGAGTGGGAACCCTAGCCCCCTAACAAGGTGTGAGAGAAACACGACTCTCTCAACCACCTCTGGGACGGGAACCACCTGGCCCTTGGCGGGGACTCGGTGCGCAATGTCAACTGTGAGATAGCCCACGCTCCGAAGATCCTCCACGGGTTTCTTCCCCTGGCGCTGGATCCAGCCATTACTGGGGAATGAAGTAGTAGTTGAGGAACGAAGAACGGCGGGCGCAAAAGATGAGGGTGCTGGGGTTAGGAAGATTGGAGAGCTCAATGCAAATTAAAGTTGAACCTAGTGTTGCTCCTCTGAGCAAATTAAAGTTGAACCTACACCCTCTGTATAACGCTGTGAATACAGAACGTCCCCCCACTTCAGCCATAAACATCGCCGGTTCCCAAAGCGGTCATGCGTAATGCGTGGTTTGGATGCTCATGTCACGTTGATAAGGATCCCACAATAAGCGGGCACGATCTCTGCTTTGATAAGACGTGTCAATGGGGTTGTAACCTCGAAACGTGAAACTAGGACCAAGTAAAATGGTTCGGTATGTTAATGGGATGGACGCGATGCTTCACCAAAAAGTTGTCAGCGAAGACACAATATTCATTTTCCTTCAATGCCCTGCCTTCGAGGCTAAGGGTTGTACTAACCATGCAGAGCCGAACACAATACACCTTTGAAGAAGATATATTCGGAAGAAGGAACCCGCCTTGCAATGGCGAAGAGAATACGAAGGCCGAACTCATCGTCATCGAAGACAGGTTCAGGGCTACTGAGGGAGTCCTGGATTGAGGGGTCCTCGGGTTGTCGGATAACTCATGGTGGGCCAGACTGGTGGGCCGTGAAGATCATTGTTGAAGATCGTCTCTTGTATCCGGATAGGACTCCTGTATTTGTATAATGGCAGGTTTTAGATTCGGGTGTAATATTTCCTTCCTCTGCAAGATGGTTATGTACAAACCCTAGGCCCCTTCGGTGCATACTTAAACTGGAGGGTTTAGTCCTTAGAGTCTAGAGAATCATAACATCCTCATAGGCTAGACTTTAGGTTTAAGCCAGTACGATCTCGAGGTAGATCAACTCTTGTAATCATATTCATCCATATTAATATAGCAGGAAGTAGGGTATTACCTCGATCAAGAGGGTCTGAACCTGGGCAAACATCGTGTCCCCAGCCTCCTGTTACCATCGATCCTCAAACGCATAGTTCGGGACCCCCTACCTGAGATCCGCTGGTTTTGACACCAACAATAGGGTAGATGCAGTTATCCCCACGGAACTCATTTATGGGTCACCTCGAGTGCTTGCCTACGATGAAGTAGCGCGGGATCAGTACATGCGTGACGACACTATGCTTCTCGAGGAGAACCTTCTCCGGGCTGCTAAGCATGCCGCACGCTACAAGCAAGCCCTGCGTCGCTATCACAGCCGCAGGGTTCATTCCCGACGTTTTGAGGAAGGCGACCTTGTCGTTAGGCGCGTTTAGTCCGCCAAGGGTGCAAACAAGTTAACACCGAAGTGGGAAGGCCTTTACCGGGTGGTACGAGTCACCAGACCTCGTGCAATCCGTTTGGAGACCGGAGATGGCATTTAGTTGCAAAACTCTCGTCTGGGATTGAACACCACCCCAGGATCAGGGTGGCGTTGTATCCAAGCTAGGAGGAAGAAATCAGAGGGCAGGTACGGATGGTGGTGCTTCCGGAAGCCCGGACGGGAACAACGGAGTCATCGGAAAACACGACTCGTCGAAACGGTTGTCTTCGTTCTTGACATGTCGTGGGTTGCCATCGCCTTATGTGCCTCTACCGCCCTAAACCCCCTTCACGACAGCCGAATCGAGCGCCATGCTCTCCAGGTAATCCCACAGAGAGCATTCTCATCCCCGACAGCCCGAAGATGGAGAACCACTACATCTTAAAAGAGCCTATATGGGGACAAGGAGCTCCCTTGCACGCCGAGCGAGCATCGCCCAAGGAGGTCAGATCCGCCCTTATCGACGGCAGCCTGTTCCGTAACCTCCCTCTAACGCCACAAAAGGAGGAGGAATAGGTCACGATCGACTACCACGCCTTGAGTATTGTGACCTTTGGCATGTTGTCGTTGCCGTCGTCCCTCACTGGAACAGTGGACGGCCCGGCTACGAGCACACCGGAGTCGCCACCACCGGTGCTACTGCCGCGCCGCCCGCACACCCGCCCAAGGCTTGTGGGAAGATGAAGAGAGAATCTCACTCCCCGAGCTTCAACACGAGAAATCGGCACCGCCAACCACAAGCTACCTCATGGGGCCTGACCCCAGGCTCTCCCCTCCAGCATAACCAGGAGAGCAGGAAATGGAGGAAGTGAGGTATATGGATGAATGCCTCCACTCCTCCCCCGCTCCTCCTTTTATTGGCAAGCTTGGAATGGGGGTTGGTTCCTCGATGAGTAACCGCCACCCTCCTCCACCAATCCAAGAAGACCGGGCCCCTGCCTTGATGCTCTTTCGCACCGCACGCCTCCATTACCTACCCCACGCAATGCATGCGGCATAAGTGGCTAAGGATAAGGGTGTGGTGGGAAGAGTGAATTGGTAGTTACTCGCCCGTGTGTTAAAGTCATTCATGGGACATTACAAGAGTAGCCCCACCATGACTGATGTCGCGCGACGTGTGGAAGAAATGGAAACCGGCCCGAGCTCAAGTTAATGAAGATGCAAAGAAGATCTTAAAGGGGACAAGCCGCTCCTATAACTTTGCCTGTGCACTGGTTAAAGCCTACCCCGACGACGCCCAGCGGTGCGTCCGGGCCAGGCTCGGGGGCTCCTGTTGATGCATGAATCCCTAGGTCCATTACCCTGGAATATGCAGAGGCCCAAGGACAAGATTGCAACTCCAAGATCAGAGCAAGGCTTGAAGGGGTCGTATCTTTGAGGAATCAGAGAGCTGGTCGAGGAGATCAAGTCAACCAAGACTAGCCAAAGGGACAAGATATCACCAAAGGAAGGGCTTTGCTTGCCGGGCATGCGAGCCTGACGAGGTTGGATCTCCCCGGAAGCGAGCCTCCAAGATTGCCCTGGCAGGCCTGCCGGGGTTGGCGGAGGCAAACCACCCCATTACACCACCTCACAGCGACGCCCGTCATCGACCAACGCGGTGTCAAGCTCTTAAGTGGCTTAGTGGCAGCCCCCTGCCACATGGGAGCCACTTCCTACAGCAAAAGCCTCCAAGTGACACTCGTCCTGAAAACATGTCAAGTAAGAAGGAGCGAAGCTGGAAAAACAGCCCGGCACGGCCTATCGGCCGAGCAGTGATGTGACACTAAGCGACGCATTTAATGTGCTATGTCAGCATGCAGAGTTAGGTATGATTGGACTGTTCGCTATCTAATCAACATAAAAAGACTGATTTGCCACTTTGGTGACCCCTTGATCTATAAAAGGAGGCCCATGGCAACCATAGAAAGGATTCATTGAATTCGGACCCTGACACATCCATACGTGCGTAGCCACTCTTGCCCCAAGGAAACCCTGCCAGGCATGAGTGTCGCGCTTTTTCCACCTTCCACTATCAATACACCAAAGCAGGAGTAGGGTTTTTCATCTCATGGCGGCCTGAACCTGGGTAAAAACTGCCCATGTGATCTATGCCATGCAGCGTTACACTCATCCGATCTTTGTGCAACGTGCCCATCCCCCCGCCAAAGCAAAAGAGGCTCATGGCCCCATAGGTGGCTGTGGTTTCCCATGACATAGGAGTAGGGTTTTACCTCTTAGAGAGGGCCCGAATGTGGGTAAATACCGTGTCCCCTATCTCCTGTTACCATTGATCCTAGATCCACAGTTCGGGACCCCCTACCCCGAGGCCTGCCGGTTTTGACAATGACACCCAGGTCCGGGCCAGCTTGCGGTGTAAAACCCTACTCCTCCTTTGTGGCCGATTGCCTCACGAGGATGATGAACTAGTACAAGGGTGAGCTGCCTCGTGAAGATTCTAGAGTAGCTCTGGGCTTGAGGGGTGGATGAACAGGGTGGAATCGAATCCCTTCTCTCGGTGGAGTCTAACCTACACTTATACTGGCCTGGTTCTCGTCCCCTATCGCAAAGGCGGGAAGGCATGCCACAATAGCCAAATTCGAAGGGGGACGGAAGTACACCCTATCCTGACTAAAGGTGGTCTTCGGTTGCAAAGCTCCTGGTTGACAATGCATAGGTGGGCTCGACGATGAACTCTATCTTGCCGAGCTCACGGTCTTGGCCTTGTTGCACTGGAATGGAAATCTTAGGGGGGTTCTGTGATGCCCCAAGACCAATGCGTCAGATGTCTTCCTTTTATTCGCCGTTGTTGCCATGTCATTCGCTTGCGTGTTGCACTTTGCCATGTCGTCATGTGCATTTCTGTCACAGCCCTAGAATTCTGCCTTGTAACTAGTTGCATTAGTGAGTGGCACCCATGCATCATGTTTAATTTCCATTTAAACTTGAAGTGGGGAAAGTGGAAAGCCTCAGAGATCTTTTCTAAAAATGATCAACATTAAAAATTGCTTCAAATAGACCCAAGAAAATGTTCCTGTTAAGCTATAAAAAATATTGGAAAGAGTTAAAATTCAAACCAATATTTTTGGAGTCTCAGGGATATATATTTTGGGCATTTGGATTTAAATCAATAAGTATTTGACTTTTGAATAATATTCATTTATATAGAATATATTTCAAAAGGCCCTGAAATTATTTATGTGCCTTTGGAAAAGTCCAGAATGGCAACATAAAAATTTTCAAAAGGTTTTGCCTTGCCTTGATTTACTTTAAATTTGAATCAGTGGAAAAATGAATAAACAAAAGAAAACAACACAGAAGATAAAACAGAGTTAGGAAACTACTTGGGCCTTCTTACCTGGCTGGCCATGAGGAGGCCCAGCTCCTGAGCCGGCCCAGCCCACCAGGCCTCCCCACCGTCTTCAACCTCTGCCAGTAGGCAGAGGCGTGTCGACGCGCGCGGGCCCGAGCTCCACCTCCTACTTCGCGCTGGAGGCCGCCCCTTCGCCCTGATCTGCGCCGCTGGAGACGCCTCGAGCCCCCCTGGCCTTTCCCCTCACTCTCTTCCTTCTCCCTCGTACTTTCTCTCGTTCTCCCCTCGTGGCCGAAGCCGCCATGGCCGTGCCGCCGAGATCACCGCAGCCACCGCTGTCCCCTCATCATACCTTTGTGTCCAACAGCTCCAAAGCATCCTCCGCAACCTCTACGGGCAAGAACACAAGCTGAGGAGCACCACACCGACGACATCGAGCTCGTCCTCGCCGCCAGTGCCCGAAGCTCGTCGACGTCGATTGGGCCGCTCCAGAGCTTCCCCGGGCCGGCTGAGCTTCTCATCTGGACCGATGTGAGCTCCTCCGTCGTCCCCCCTGCTCTCGTGGTCGTCCTCGTCCTCTAACCCATCGGGCCATCGTGCCCGAGAACTCAGCGCCACCACACTAGTCGCCGTCGTTGCTTTAGGTAGCATCCGTCACGCCGGAGCTTTGCTACGTGCTCAGCAGCTCCGCAGCAAGCCAACACCGCCACCAGCTCGTCCTCTTGTGCACCGTAGCGATACGTCGCCGATGCCCGAACTTCGACCGCCGCCGTTGAGGTCGCCACCGCCGTTCCCGCCCACCCCAGCACTTCCCACGGCCACCATCCGAAGCGCCGCCGCAGCAGCTTTCCAACGCACTGAGCCGCGTGAGCTCCCGTTGCCGGAGCTGGCCGGACGGGCAACTCCGGCGAGCCACCGCCATGTCTTTGGTCGCCGGCGCCTAACGCCGACATGGCCGTTTACTTAGGGTCTAATCACCCCGCTAACTAACCACCAAGCCCACTGACACATGGGCCCTACACACCTAATTAACCTAGTTTGTTTTCTGTTTAGTTTAAACTAACCCAACGGGCCCCACGTGCCAGAGTTGACCAAGCTGATGTGGCTGTTGACTAGGACCACATGTCATTGACACTAACCAGCCCCAGTCACTGACCAGTGGGACCCACTGGTCAGGTTTGACCTGGACCAGCCCTGTTGACTGCTGACATCACAGTGACGCAGTGCTGACGCAATAAAGCCTTTCTGGAATTAAAATAAATTAGAAAAGGTTTAGAAATTCCAGAAAATGCTTTAAACTTCTAAAATTCATATAAAATCAACCGTAGCTCAGATGAAAATAATTTATATATGAAAATTGATCAGAAAAAGCCAAGGAATCTGTTTATGGCGTTTTCATGCATGTTTGAATAACTTACAGCCACTGTTTAGGACAATTTGAATAAATGGCATTTGAATAATCACATATGGAGTTTGAATTTGAACCCTTGGTTCAAACCAACTTCATTTAACTTGTTGCTAGTTGCATTAGCTCAACCAACAGCATATTGCCATGTCACATTCATGCATCATATTGTGCATTGCATTGATTGTGAACTTTCTCTGTTTGTCGGTTTTGTTCCCTCTCAGTAGACGACGTTCCGACGATGAGTTCGATGACACCGATGAAGAGCTATTAATATCTTCAGAAGTGCCAGGCAAGCAGAACCCCCCTTGTTCATTCCGATACAATCCCACTCTCTCGCTCCTGCTCTCCTTTACTGCATTAGGACAACAACGATTGAACTGCTTTTGCTGCGGTAGTTGAACCCCTTACCTCTGGATGACCTGTCATTGCCACAGTAAATAGTTGAAACCCACTAGCATGAGTAGGAGTTGTTTGAGCCATGTTGTGCCTACTCATTCATGCTTTCTGGTTATGCCTGCTATTTCTTAGAGTTGAGTCAGGTCTGATTCATCGGGGATGAATTGGAATGTGGTGAACATGTCCTACTGTGTGTGAGCTAAGTGTGTGAACACGATTTTGTAAAGGTAGCGGTGAGAGGCCATGTAGGAGTACATGGTGGGTTGTCTCACTGGAGCCGTCCTTAAGAACTGAGTTCTGTGTAAGTTGTCCAATGACATAGTTACTACCACACATTGGGTTCCGGTAACTCGACCCCTCTCGACTTATTAATCAACTAGATCTCGGTCCAGGAGTTGCAACTAGTTTCTGGTGTTTGTAGGTAGTGTTAGTAGTCAACCAAGTGGCACACGGTACATGTGGGCTTGGGTCAGACTAGGCACCGTGGCACGGTGTACCAAGCGTAGATCCATCCGACGAGGTGGGCTTGGGAACCCTGCGCACATCATTTGGGGCCGTGAGCGACACCCCAGTCGGATCTCCCCACGGATGGAACCCGAATAGGCGATAAACCTAGACGAGAGACTTGTGTGGTTAGTCAGGTCGTGGCCGACACCCTCGCCAGGCTTCCACTTGAAGGTTGCCGAGAGACACGACGTGTACATGGCGGTAAGTGGCGAGAGCGTGTGTGAAGAAGTACACCCCTGCAGGGTTAACATGATCTATTCGAATAGCCGGGTCCGCGGATATGGACTTCTTGGATGCTTACGTGGTACATAGACAATCGAAAGTGGATACTCTAAAATACTCAAGACAAGTGTGAGTGCTATGGATGGCGTTCTCGTAGGGAGACGGAGCGGGTCCATAGTGGTGTATTGATTGGTGAATATGTGGACTCGTGTGCGCCACCTCAAAAGAGTTACTTGCAGTCGTAGTTCAGGATAGCCACGAGTCAAAGCTGGCTTGCTGCAGTCAAACTCCACTACCCCCTTGTTGATACTGTTGCATATGTAGTTAGTTCTGATGTAAGTCTTGCTGAGTACCTTTGTACTCACGTTTGCTTAATTTATGTTTTTGCAGAGAGACCTCAGTCTCGCTAGTGGTTCCGCATGGACTTCGACGTTTAGCTTGTTACCTCAGCTACGATCTTGTGCCCTTGGGAGGGTCTTGTAGATAGTCAGGCTTCTTAGTCTTTTTCATTTGTACTTGTCTGTTCACAGACATGTTATGCTTCCGTTGCCTGTATGCTATGTATGTTGGGTCATGTGACCTCTGATTGTAATAAATGCTATGATGGCTCTTCTGGGCCTTTATCTATATGAGTTGTTGAGTTATGTTGTGATGCCATGTTGTACGGCACATACTTGCATGTTATGCGTACATGTAATGTGTATTGCTATGTGTGGGATCCAACACCTAGTTGTTTACCTTTGGTAGCCTATCTTACAGGGAAATGTCTCCTAGTGCTTCCACTGAGCCTTGGTAGCTTGCTACTGCTCCGGAACACTTAGGCTGGCCGGCATGTGTCCTTCTTCGTTCCTGTGTCTGTCCCTTAGGGGAAATGTCACGCGTTGTTCCTTTAAGTCCTTGTAGCTTGCTACGACTTGGGTTCATACGTTGATGACCAACACATTCGTTGCTGGGTCATGTATGCATGTCTCTGTAATTTAGTGCCACTTTTGGTTTATAACTGGTCATGTCGGCCCGGGTTCTCTGTCATATGGGTGCTAGCGACACTATCATATACGTGTGCCAAAATGCGCAAACGGTCCCGGGCCAGGTAAGGTGGCACCCGTGGGGATACCGTGCATGAGGCCGCAAAGTGATATGATGTGTTACAGGCTAGACCTGTGTGACTTAGGATCGGGGTCCCGACAGCTTTGGTATCAGAGCCTGACTGCCTGTAGGATTAGTAAGCCAAACTGGTCGAAGTTGTGTCTAGAAACTCTTTAGTTATATAAGGGAATTGATTGTGGAAGGGAACGTAAGGCTCTTTTTACCCCTTTACCCTATGACCTTCTGATCTGAGTCACCTTCTTCTTCTACGGGGATTAAGAAACTAGGATTCTCATTCTATTTATCAGGATCTCGTTATTGTGGTTTCAATCCTCAGTTCAGTTTCTTCTACTTCTGTTTGTTTAACTGTTGGTCTCAGAACCTTGACATGATAAGGTTAAGTGGTTATGCTACCCTTTTGCTTGGATCTCAAAAGTATTTTCGAGCATTTGCAGCCGTTATGCTGTCCGAGTCATCCCAGGTTTCTAAATAGTCTGATGCATTTGCAAATCATTCCTATCCGTTCCTAATGTCCTTTTAGGCCAGATTAACCACACTAGTCGGTGTGTTGAGGCACTCGGTTACCTCGACATATATGTTGGAGTTATTATTATGACCCTAGCTATCTTAGAGGATCAACCAGTAATCTAGCAATGTTTCATATTCCCAGTGTGATGATTCTGGCCATCATTCTCGAAAGCATCTCGTGATGCCATTTAGTTAGTAGGCATTCTATTTCTGGGTTCTTGAACCCAAGACTCACTCCACTTACCTCTTGTTGGTAGTATTTGCTCGTCCCTTTAGGATATTAGTAACCTTGTGATAGTCCTCGAGGACCGAGGTATATCGTTCTTCCAATGCCATGAACCATCATGGCAGAAGTTCTTCTGAACCAAAAGATCACAACCTGAGTGCTCTTGAGTAGTACTCCGTTCATATTGTGACTCTGCCAATCCTACCTTTCTGCATGGGTTATCCGGAGGAAATAGGTTGAACTCGTTTGACATGCTAGTCCATGCATCCGCAACTTAGAAAGTTACATGTTCCTTGAGTTGTCTCCCTTCAGTTATTTTCCGACCTTCATCTATCAGTTGATAGTCAGGAGTAGTTGTGCACTCGTGTTCGTCGATGCCTTTTATTCTTGTGATACGTCAAGCCATTCTAATCTGGAATGACTAGGAGAAACAAACTCCAGTACTTCATCCATTCCTAGGTTTGGGTCAAAGAAGTTGTACTACGCAGATAAAGAATGTTAATCCATCTTCTAATCTGTTCTACCTTGGAATATTACCATTTTTATATCAAGGATGTCATGGAAATTGCACAACCTCCTATAAACTTTTGATACAGTAATACCTCTCGCCCTCATTATTCATTCCTCGGTCTCCGTGCTATTGTAGCCGGAATACTGACAAGTGAATCATGATGTGTGAAATCAATACCCCTAGCAATCTCGTTGCTTGGTGGTTAAAGGACAACAATTTCATTCTTAGGGTGTTGGTTACTAAATCACCATTCTAAGATTGATCGTGCTACCTAGTCCATTTTTCTGGTGCACTTTCTTGACCAATGAGTTAGGATTGCATAAATCCCTCACTCTTGTGATCATGTCATCTTGCCCTGAAAAGCAAGATTGTTTGCGAGCTTAGTAACATATTGGTGGTTCATGATTTTCCGAATATCTTCTCGGAAGTATCACCAGGTTGTCACCTGACCGCTATGTTGAGTCCGTGATCAAGTTGGTTTTCTTATAAACCATCCCTTCTCCAAGAATCTGTGTTGGATACCCCTGAACTAGTTGGTTAAGCTAAGCAACAACTTGGAGAGTTGGAAGATAAAAGCTTAATCCACATAGCTCACTCCAAAGGGATATCTTGTATGTGTATTGAAGATAGATGATATCTTCTTCAATTGATCTCCGTGATCATTTGTGGATCTATTGTCGGCCAGCCTCCCACCACCACTTGGCGCCACCGCCTCTGCGCCCCAGACCAATCCGATCACGCCACATCGCCCCACCACGCGCTCCAAGCCAACCCGCTCCCCGCTGCCGCAGGCCCGGCAGGCTCATTCGGGGCTCGCCCGGGCCCGGAACCGCGGTGCCTCCTGTAGTGTAGGAGTGCCATGCTCCCCACACCCCCGCGTGCCTTCTCCTGCCGATCCGCTCGGCGGCAGCCTCACCGGAGTGCCGCGGCCGACCCCGCTAGTGGCCCCAGGTCGTCCTGCGCCGACCCCGTCCTCCTCCTCCTTTGTTTTCTGCCGCCCCTCTCGGATCTCTCGCTCTCTCTCTCTGCAGGATCTCGCCAGGGCCACCGGTCGTAGCTCCGCCACCATGGATCCTCACCTCTGCCCCGGCGCCGACCTTCTCGCTAGATCCGGTGACCTTGTGGCCGGATCCGCCCGTCTGCCCCTCAACCATCAGTCGACAATTGCCTCCGCGTCACCTCTCGCTGGATCCGCCTCCGCCACCGCTCATCCCCGACATCCGTGCGTCATGCACCGCGCCCGTAAACAACGTCCTCGCGCAGGCCTGACTGAGCCATCGCGAACGCCGGCCCGAGTGGACCTATCCGGTTCGTCCCCATCCCACTTGACCGTCCCAAGCCGGAATGGTTCACCCGAACTGCCCAGACTTCCCCCACCTGGACCGGCCTCCACGACTACTCTGGACTGGGCTAGGCCCAATGTGAGCAGCCCTCTAACCCTCGCTCTGCGCGTGTTTTTTCTATATTGCGCTCGCTCTATTTTTTTCCTGAAAAGGCCAAGTCCCTGACATGTTCAGCATCATCTAAGCATCTTGAGATGGCCATATCTTTGTGCATATTGATCCATTTGGGCTGTATAATATATCAAAATGATCTGCTCAGAGTGCCCTACATGATGGTTGCATTTGCTTACATGTTAGGATGCATCTTGACATGGTTATCCGTGTTGCAAAAGTGCATGTTGCTGTTAACTGCTAAAAACTGATATAACTTGTCATTTTGTCTTTTTCATATCCTTTTGTGTGATTTTCTTTTGGGAAACATGTCTACATGTTTAGGAGCACAATCATGTCAACTTTGCAATGGTGTTACCCACTTGTCTTGATATTTCATGTGATGACTAGAACAAGCTTGCGAAGTGCGCTACTCGTTGTTTATTGTTTTCAGAGACGTAGTGAATTCTGCTAAGTCTGAATCTGTTATATTGTGATGCCATGTTTACTTGATGCTACCAGCAAATCTATGCATATTTTGGAGATGTCCATGAAGCATGTTTTAAAGATCATGTTATGCTCTATCCATCCATGCATGCCCTTGTTTGCAATTATGACCTGCTGTAGCGTGCTTTATTTGTGCCCTCAAGTTGTTTGAAAATATAACTCTCAACATGCCCAGTTTCACCAAGTCTGTTATATCATCTTGGCATGTTAACTTGAAGCTATCATCAAACCTGTTGTTCCAATGATCATGCTCAGTAGTGATGTTTTGTGAAGGGTATTTAGTACATTCTTTCCATGCCCTTTGATGCCATGAAATATTCCTGTAGCATATACTTTCCTTGTCTCAAAATCTGTTTTTCACTAAGTCTGAGAATCTATTATGACTTGCAATCTTGTCCTGATGAATGCCATTGATCTAGAGATTATATCGAGATGTTTAGTAATCATGTTTTCACATGTTTAACCTGTAGTTTCATGCCATGATTTTGTTTGCTATGGTCTTGCACTGTAGCATCTTTGTTTCATGCCTCCAACATGCCATCATTTTAGCTCTGCTCAAGTATGCCCTGTTTTTCACTAAGTCATAATCTGTGTTATAAAGTTGCTTGTTGCCTTGTTCTTTATGGTTTAATCTTGATGCATATGAACCTGAACCGTGATGATATTGGAAGCATGTAATATGTACTTTGAGTGCATATCATGTTTGTGCCTATCTTGTTCTTGTAGCATGTTGTTATGATGCTTGTAAGAAGCCTAGTTGCTGTTTCGGGAAGATTGTGATTTAATCTTGTTTCGTGTGTATGTGTTGAACCGTGGCTCCATTTGGAGCAAGCTCTATATGAAACTTGCTTGTTTTTGTGTGTAGATTCATGTTATCTTGTTGTATTCATGTTTTGAGTGTTTGATTGATGTTTGAATGCATTTTGCATAAATGCCATGTTCATATTGTTTTGCTCATATCTTCAAGGTTGTAGCTCCGAATTAATTGAACTTTATATGTAACTTGACTAGAAAACCATGTAGATCATCATGGTGCATCTTAACTTGCTGTTTAACAACTATAACTATAAGTTTTCTCAGTTCTGGACCAATTCTGAAATTTGCATATGAGGACTTACCGGAATTGATATATGTTTTGTTTGGCCTCATTTAAACTTGCTTTGTTTTGATGGTCTTGTATGCATCAGCTCTTGCCATGAGTAGCATCATGTAGCGTTGTACTGCATCGTACTTGGTTGAGCATGATGTCATGTTTATGTGTTGTGTGTTCACCGTGTTGTTTGCTTCTTTCTGGTTGTGCTTCTTCTCATTAGTTCCTGTTTCGTTGCGATCGTGAGGATTCGTTTGACTACGCTTGGTTCGTCTACGTGGCTTCGTCTAGTTCATGGATTCGGTCTTCTTCCTAGCGGGATCTCATCCAAGATGCCCGTCACCTTGGATCTCACTACTATCTTTGCTATGCTAGTTGTCTCGATGCTATTGCTATATGTCGCGCTACCCACCACTTGTTTATCAAGCCTCCCAATATGCCATGAAAGAACCCCTAACATTTTTCACCATCATAGCAAACCATTGTTAGGCTATGTTACCGCTTTGCTCAGCCCCCCTTATAGCGTTGCTAGTTGCAGGTGCAGTTGCAAGTTGTTCCATATTGGAACATGGATATGTTGGAATACCACAATATCTCTAATATGAATTAACGCACATATATACTTGGTAAAGGGTGGAAGGCTCGGCCTTTTGCCTGGTGTTTTTTCCACTCTTGCCTCCCTAGTTTCCACTAAACTGGTGTTATGTTCCTTTATTTTGCGTTCCTAACGCGATTGGGGTTTATGGGCCCCCCTTGACAGTTTGCTTTGAATAGAACTCCTCCAGCAAGGCCCAACATTGGTTTTAACATTTTCCCAACATAATATAAATGTTATTAAATTTGACGCATAGGGAGTTAGCGCTAACCGAGGTTCATTATTCCACTTAATACAAGGGCCAGTGCTAATGGTGCTGGTCCAAACTAGAGCATTGTGCGGGCTACCTGGGTAACCCGGGACTTCAGTTACTATACGCGTAGCTCATCCGCCGTGTCGTGAGAACGAGGTGCGTGGCTCCTATCGGGATAGTCGACACGTCGGGAGGTCTTGATGGACTTGTTTTACCATTGTCGAAATGTCTTGTGCACCGGGATTCTGAGTCTGATTGGGTTGTCCCCAAGATGGAGGTTTTACCTATGCTGGTCAGGAGAGCTTGTGATGGGCTAAGTCGGGACACCCCTGTAGGGTTTGATCTTTCAAAAGCCGTGCCCGCGGTTATGTGGCAGATTGGAATTTATTAATATCCGGTTCTAGAGAACTTGACACTAAACCCGAATTAAAATACACCAAACGCGTGAGTAACCGTGACCGTCTCTTTTCAATTCAGTTCGAGAAGACAACATGGTGGGGTTATGTTTGACTCATAGGTAGTCTAGGATCACTTATTGATCATTACTAGTTTGTGACTGTATGCATAGCTTCTCATATTTATCTTGTAGACGTAAGTTAGCCACGATACAAAGCTTAGTCGCTTGCTGCAACCTCACCACTTATCCTTTCCTTACCCATTAAGTTTTCATAGTCTTGATACCATGGTAATAGGATTGCTGAGTCCTCGTAGCTCAAAAATACTACAACAACAGTTGCAGGTACAGGTAATGCGATGACATGACGTGAGAGCAATGTTTACTTGTGTTGGAGTTCTTCTTTCTTCTTTGTCGATGTTGGGATAGGTTCCTGGTCCGCAGCCTGGGCTAGCAGGGTGGATGTCATTCGTGCCTTTCATGTGTTTTCATCCTTGGTCGGATGTCTATCTTGTGTATGATGATTAATTTATTCATGTGGCAATCGTATGCCTTTGTATGTATCCCCATTTATTTATGTCATGGTATGATGTAATGATATCCATCTTGCTAAGCGTCAAAATGCGGTTGTGCCTCAATCACGAGGTTATCACGTGATCGGGATAGAATCGCATCTTGGGCATGACAGATTCCTCGCGAACCCATGTACGTCCTTACCTTCTTTGCACCAATGAGGAAACTGTCCTCGCCTGCGCCCACTTGCGCCCACCTGGCCTTGGTCGTCATTGCTCACGTCACCACGGGCCTCGTGAGGCCGGGTGCGGCCTAGATATGTCCCCTTCTCTAGAGGCGGCCTCAGGAGGCTGCTCCCTAGGAGGTCTTGATGTCATTCGCCTCACGAGGTGGGGTTCCTCGCGAAGGTATTGTCTGCGGGGTCTTATCGCTGCGCCACACCAGGCCATTCGTGGGCCACGCCCTGGGCCACAGGCAGGCGGGTCTGGGTACCCCTGGTCCTAGAACACGGACACGATGGTTCCCAAGAGCTCATTAGCCCCTACTAAGGGAGGTGCTAAGCGGGCTTCTCTTAGGGGTGGGCTTCCCGAGGACGAGCTGGTGCACCCTAAGTTCCGCCGACCTCGTGGATCTCTAGTGTTTTCGCACCTGAAGGTGTCGCTGGCCATGCTTATGGCCAAGAGGCGAAAGGTTGCGGTGATCACAAAGTATGTTGGCATTGTCTTCATGCTTTTTTCTGCGTCTTCGGTGTTTCGGTGAGGCCTAACTTGGGTTATTGTGCAGGGAGCCCACAACACTAGAAGCACCGGCCTCCGATGTCCTGGAGGCGATCGTGTCGCGTTGGTTTGACGGGTCTCCATCTCCCCCTGGTAATCGCCCCGCTTATCACAAGTAAGCATGCCTGAAGGATGTACTTGTATTTGTGAGCTCCCCATCTCAACATATGGTTTGTGTTTCACATTAGTAGAGGTCTTTCCTTAGCTCCCTGCCAGTATTGGTGTCACGTTGGCCTCTTGTGAGACATGTAGTGTGGAGCTCGCGCCTGTCACAGAGGAGGGGTCGACCTAGATCGTCCTGCTGCTGCAGCCCCCGCGTACTCAGTGGCAGTTGTTGCCATGGTCACAGGCGCACGGGAGGTTCTCAGCACCCAGATGGATGGACTGGTTGTTCTCACAGAAGCCAGCTGTCAGGTAGTGCCCTTGTATTTTGGGTGGTTTTCATTTAGTCAATAGCCCCCGAGGACAGATGGGACGTCGTCTGCGTACTCTCGTTCGGTCTTGTAATTTAATACCAGATAATTTGATTCATCCAGAAGGTGGTTGCCCTGGAGGGTGAGGTAGAAGACCTCAAGCACCAACTGGAGGTCCAACGGCAAGAGGTCGCGCGCTTGTCGTGGACACCTGCTTGATCCATCTGTGTGATCTCATGCTTTGTTTGATATTGTCTAGTTTTTTCCCTTTGATTTTTTTGCTGGGTGCCCGATGTTGGTCCGGATTGTGCGGCTGTGGAGGAGCTCGTGGCTTTGCAACGAGATCCGTGAGAGTCCAAAGTTGCATTGTGAGCTCTAGACTATGATGGGTGTCGCAAACGGCGAGTTCAAGGAATATCGGTTGAAAGTAGCTGGCCTTGAGAGTTTGCATGTCGTCAGAGATGTAGAGCTACTCAAGCAGGATGCCTCTTTGAAGCAGAAGGAGGCCTCTGTGTAGCAAGCCATTGATGCTGATAGTACAGTAGAGGACCAGGTGAAGCGGCTAATCAAATGACCTAGAGCACGTTGCATTGCATAAACTGTATTCTTGTTTGTATTTTGGCACCTTTCCGTTGCATGGACGCACATTTGACTTTCCGTTTTGCGCGTAGTTCCCCTCTGAGACGTCGCTCATGCAAATCCGGTCAGGCATCTTCAACACATTGTTGACCTCGTGTAGTGGATGCACGTGGCACTTGGCATGGCATGTGCAATGCTTTACTGTGGCGAGAAGGACCTCAACGACACATTGGACGATGTCGTCAAGTTGTTGGAGAAAGCGCCTGACCAGCTTTTTGGACTGGCAATACTCCACAACGTATGAGAGCTCCAGCATGAGGGCACATCTGTCGGACGTTGACCTCACATCATCATCCATGGCGTGGTTGAGTGTCCGCCTATAGAGCCCTCAAAGTTGGAGGTCCGGCCGGAGCCCGAGTATGTTGCTGACACCTGCACGATGGGCGAAATTCTGAAGTGATGCTCAATTAGTGGGGAGGGGTAATACACCTCTTGTAATATTTAAACAACGTTACTATATTGCATACATCATCGTTTTGTTTTTGTTATATGTTTGTCCCTTGCCTATGTTGGACAAACATCCAAGTAAGATGTCGAGAAATGCGACCCCGTTGCGCTGAGAGCATCAACGTGTTTGTGGGGGGGCTATTTGAGCTCAACAAAGCATAGAATGATCGTTAATAGTTGCAAGCCTTTTGTGTAGGGTGGTATCACTACTGCGGGATGCAGCTAACACGACGCTACAATCAGAGACCTTTCGAGAAACTGTATGTGATGCAATAATCGCAAAAGGTGGTGTATGAAAACCGTCAGAAATGTATAAAACACTTGCGATAATAGATGCATCAAACATGGTTCAGGTTTTAGTTGTGTGTGCAATGAGGAGCATACGGTTCAGTTCAATTAACTGTTTGCGATGAGGAGGAATAAAAGAAACGGGCAGCCAAATGAAGGCGTGTGCGATATACCGCATACAGTTCACTCGGATGAACTGTTTGTGATTAGGCAACACAAAAGAAACAAGCAGCCAGATGAAGGTGTGTGCGATATACAGCATACGGTTCACTCGGATGAACTGTTTGTGATTAGGCAAGAGAACATAAATGGTTCAATATAACAAGATGTGTGTGATACGCGGCAAACAGGTATGTAATCAGAAATGTGTGCGAAGACTGATAATAACGCAGACGATTGCTTCTAATAAGACGTATGTGATATGCTTTGTCTACACAACATCTATCAGCAAGGACTAGTTGTTCCACCAGTAGCTCATGTAATAAAACTATCAAGTTAAGTGTGCTCAGGCTGGAGCAGCCATCGGATGGTTGACTGGATTTGAAATTGTGTCGATGTTAAATGAGCTGATGGGATGGGTCATTTCGGTCAAATGACCGAAATGCCCCATTCCCTCAGCTAATTTAACCTCGAGGTCCTTGTTTTTTATTTTTCACACATGTTCATTAAAGAAGGTCTACCGCATTACTTTTTGACAATGTGCGATACGTGGCATAGAGTTGATCCATCCGACCTATTTGTGATGGAATAGGCCGTGTTTGTTGTGGGCAAACGCTTGCTAGTATTCAACCGTTTGGGATTGATGAATTCATCGCCGACGGGTTCCCTAGTGTGGTCCGTGTTCATCTGATCATCATCTATGACTTGTGCTAGCTCGATGCTAAGTTTCCACTAATTGATGGCGTTTTATGAACACGCCACCATTTCCTGCCATTTCCTCAGCTGTTTCCTGCCATCCTGCTATATTGTGCATAGGGGCCACGCGACGCACGGAGGCGACAAGCGCAGCCTATAGCACATCCACCTTTTCCAAGCATGCCAACCCACCAAAGCGCCGCCTCTGCCATCAACCTCATCGATGAGGAAAACGAGCAGGCGCCACAGCCCATTGAGGCCGAGGCACTCCCCGGCGACGTGATGGACTACGCTGTGATGTGAGTCATCGCCAGGATTGAGCGGACCTTTGACGCATGGCGCTTGAGTGCCGCGGATCAAGATAGGCATGTCAGCGCCGACAGCCTGCAGCTCGCCGCACAACATGATCGATGGCGCCACGGAGCAATCTAGGCGCGTCTGCTACGATAGGCTGCGGCTCGCCGCACGGCGAGACCGTTGGAGTGCCGCAAAGCGAGAGGAGCGGCGCGCCGCACATCAACAGCGGATCCATCGGCGCTTGCCTGCTGCCGACACGGTGTCGCAGCTGGGTATACGTCCCGTCAGTACCCCCATTCCTCGAGGAGTTGGCAGAGGCCCTCAGCATCGTACTTGCACCAGAGGACGGCCGCATTGTACTTGCACCGGACGCCCGCCACGCCGTTCAAGTGGGTGCTGCTGTTCGCCTTGTCCGCGGCCCGCTAGATGCCAACGCGCTGGTTCGTAGGCTCGACCACCTCCTTGGCCCAGGTGTCCACCTAGGCGAAGTAGAGGGACATGGCCGTCGCATCCTCGTGCTGGTGATCTCCGATGAAGTAGCCAACTTGGAGCTCAAGATCGCGCTCCAGATATACCGCGAGCGTGTCGACCGCTTGGACGAACGCCTGCACGAGTTCAGGCAGAGCCAAGAGCTACCCTAGGCAAGGGCTACTGGTCATGGTCTCATGTATGCGTTTTATTTCGGAAAGTCGTTTCGACATGGATAGCTATGTACTCACAACATTCATAGTATTGCTCTGTTTCAATGTGTGTACTCTGTTTTCCATTCTAATATGTTCTTTTTCAATGTGTGTTTATACGCTTTCCATTCTGTATATGTGGATGATAACAGCTAGATTCCAATTAGTATATTAAAACAAATAGAAAATGGAATTCATAATTTATATATATATATATACATATATA
>LR738714.1:337991593-338122834 GCA_902687465.1 Secale cereale
CCCCCCCCCGAGCTCCGCCGCCTGTGCCGAGAACGCGGCCACCTACGCCGAGAATGCCGCCGCATCCGCATTGAGCACGGTCGCTTCCGCCGAGAGGGCGTCTGCGGCAACCGACAGGGCAGCTGTAGCAGCTGAGACGACTGCAGCTGCTGCTACGACGGCAGCTGCAAACGCCGAGAGTGCTCGAGTTGCGTCTGTGCCGCTGATGTCGCCTTGGCCTGGGTCGAGGCCATCCACTCCAAGACCGAGGATGCACACGCCAAGATATTCCAGGCCACCTCGGACTCCAGCATGTAACCCATGTCTGAAAAGGCGGCGGTGGCCATGGAGCACCTAATTCCTCATGAGGTCGTCGAGCAGGAGCTGGACATGCAGGAGGCGGCGGAGATCGAGGAGCGCCGGCAGGAGGAGTACTACAACCTTGAGGGTGGCGCCGAGGACGAGGACAAGGACGCGGTCGACTTCAGCAGGGGGGACGCGGAGTCCACGAATGGTGGCATGTCGACAGGACAAGTCATCGATGTCTCATCTCACACCAGCAATGCATAGGCCGGTGCGGCGGCGGATTTTTAGTTATGCGTACTTAGGCTTTTTTTAATGCTGGTCTTTTGTTGGAGCAATGTTTAGGTCAACTGGCTCTGTGTAATTACTAAAATTGCTCGATTCAGTAAGTGTGGTCTGTCTGTTGTATGCTCTTTTGTGTGCCAAAATTAGCAAGAGAAGTTAAATTATGCAATGACGTACCTGGGGAAATGTTCACCAAAATTTTAATTATCAAACTCATCCCATGCGCGTAAAGCAGAAGAATCATTTGCGATGCACACAATCATTCAAAGTGAATGGTCCGACGGCACAGCGCGCATTCAAAGTGAATGTGCCCATGCCTTGAGACCAAAATTTGAATTATCAAACTCATCCCATGCGCGTAAAGTGGAAGAACCGTTTGTGATGCACACAATCGTTCAAAGTGAATGTTCCGGCGGCACCGCAAGCAAAGTTTCCCTCCATATTTCCAAAATTTTGGCCTACGACCAAAATATCTACCGCCGCCCCCCGCCCCCCTTCCGCACCCCTTTTCTCCCTGACCACAAGTCACATTTCCCCTTTTTCCTCCTTCCTTCCTTGCTAAGCTATAGCCACTTCCTCGCTCTCACCGTCTCGCATCCTACTGTCGGGGTCACCATGGTCTTCTTCCAAGACATCTCCAGTGGTTCCTCCTTCGGCGACTACTCCTTCACCACTCGGGTATGCCTCTCTTCTCTCTCTCGGGCTATGACTTGGAATGAAGGACTTTTACCTCGAAGGTCGATTTGAGTCATTTCTTCCTCTTGTAGCTCCCTAAGACCATCAGTGGCAACGAATGGAGCGGAGTGGCTGAAGATCTATCTGCTCATTGTCACCATCAATCTCCATGCGTGAAGCTACTTGTGTTTGATTTTGTGGACACTGGGAGGAAGTTTCTGGCATGTGCAGAGAAGGTTAGACCCTCTTCCGTTGTTACAAATCATTTGTTAGATGTGATTTAGACACTATCACGGTCCCAATCCATTCGTACCAGACCTTCAACCAAACACATCCTAAGACAGTGTCACAGTTTGTACCTAGTATCTTAAATTGTTGCCATCACATCAGCGGTGCCATTCGAATATTATTTGGCACCGCTTCAGCAGTTTCTGCAGCCAACTTTGGTCCACACATCCGAGCAGCCAAGCAGCAAAATACTAAATCTTTATGGCACGAAGGAACTGGGCATCGAAGCAACTACGTGCTCAGGAGTCCGGGTCCCTGATTTTTTTTCCGCTGCATCGGCTTGCCAGTTCAGGGCACCGGTGCAAGATGTTGCAACAGTTGTCTTTACACTAGTTTTGGCATACATAGTGGACGGCCTTAGTGCTATTAGTTCTATGTTACTAAATTTGTGCATGTACACACCTGTTAGTATCAATTTGCTGTCATCCAAACACTGTTGCTATGTTGTTGCAGTTATATTTACCTTCCTCATAAAATGTTCAATTTGTTATTTATTGTACATCAGTAAGAACTTGTAGCATCGTTGTAGTTAATTATAGCTTCTGATGTTCCAGAATTTGGTTGTTGTCTCAGTACCAATTATTTCATTTGCACATTGATCCTTTTGAGAAGATATGTCATAATTAACATGTTTCTTCATTTTTTCAAAATAATCATTGGTGATTTTCTATGTTGCTATAAACCCATTTCCCCTAGAATTGTTACTGATCTAGTTTTAAATATTATAGGATGAACAGAAGTGTTCTTACTTGGAGTGGGTTGATCAAGAGTGGCCACCGTCTTTGAAGATGTGCCTAACGAAGCTCTAGAGCATGTATGAGGAAGTGAACACAGGTAGGCTTAGAGAAAGTCTTGTCAACGCTGAAGCAAATTTCAAGATGCGGGATAAAAATTTGAATGTGGAGACCGAGCTCAGATTTTTTAAATCAGACTTTGCTAAGATGGTTTTGGCGAAGGAGGATGCACATTCCCAGTAGTCCCGTGAAAAACGGGTTCTTACTGAACTGAAAGCATATGTGGACAAGACGAGCCTAGATGATCTCGATTAGGGAAATGAATATATAGATCTTATGAAGTTGAACTAGCTATATGTTGTACTGTGCTATTTTCATGTAGCTACCGTACTGTGATGTTATAATATATTTATGTGCCTGATATGAAATTGGCAAACAACTGTTTGATATGAAATGTGAATTTGCGTAATACTGGAATTATTAATTTTAAACTAATAAACCTGCTAAATGTGTCATGGAACTTTGCAAATGGTTCTAGCAGTAAAATTGCTTGCGATGGATAGCCCAATGCCACACAGTTTTCTTCATCAAATCGTGTGTGATATAGTTGATAAAAGCCAACAGTTAAGCAAGGAAGACCGTGTGTGATAGTTACACCTTTCACACACGAGCCTACACATAAAACTGTGTGGGATTTACGTCTGAACGAAAACATTTTCCTTGGATTTATTGTGTGGGATGTACATAAGAACGGAAACGTATTCTTTGGATTGACTGTGTGTGATATACAAACGAACGTAAATGTTTTTCTGGGATTCACCGTGTGGGATGTACATACCTACGGAAATGATTTTCTTGGATTACCTTGTGGGATGTACATACCTACGGAAAGAATTTTCTCGGATTACCGTGTTGGATGTACATACCTATGGAAATTATTGGGTTTCCATGCCACGCCTGATCGCACACGACCCCAGTCTGGGTCCCAGGAGGGCCTATCCCTGATGATTTCTGGGTCGTGTGGGAAGGACACCCTATCACACACACTTACTTGGTGATGGTTCCAAATGCCGTCGCGGAAAGGGGTTAAAACCGTTTGTTTAGGATTGACGCGCACCAGTATATTCTCAACTTGTTAGGATATTTGCATTGCGAAACTTAAACGCGAAAGAGAATGGTTGGTCGTCAACCACAAGGGAGAACCACGGGTTAGGGACACCCTGGTTATTGGTAATGTTGCATTAAAAAAATCCAACGAACACTCAAGATCTAATATAGGAGATGCATATCAGGGGGAGAGGTGTGTGTCTACATACCCTTGTAGACCGAAAGCGGAAGTGTATAAAACACCGCTGGTGCAGTCGTACTCTTCGCGATCACAATCCAAATCGATCTAGCGCTGAATGGAGGAGACCTCCTAGTTCAGCACACGTGCGGCTCGGTGACGTCTCTGACTACTTGATCCAGCAAGCAAGGGTGGAGATGTAGATGGGTTCACACTAGCACGATGGTGTGGTGGTGGAATCCCGGAAGCGCTTCGCTAAGAAAAAACCGGGGACGATATGCCGGGAGGAAGAAACGGGGCACCAACCATGTCTAACCTATTGGGGCGCTTTTGTTGCATCCCTTCTCTTTTATTTATATGCGTGGGAGGGCTGGGAGTCCAGCCCCTCCACCCCATATGGCTGGCGCACCAAGGGGGAATAGTTATACTCATAGTCCTTCTCCCTTCCTTCGTACGGATCTAGTACTCTTTCTCCCTTACCCGCATGGGTCTTTAGAAGCTTCTGGAAGCTTCCTGGTACAATACTGAAAAATATACCTTTTCTGGAATCCCAAAAGTTGACTTTCCATATACAAATATGTACCTCCGGAATTTTCCAGAGCTCCTCGTGATCTCCGGGATCTCATCCGGGACTCTAAGCAGCATTCGATCACCGATACAAATATCCCAATTCTACTCTAGCGTCATCGACCTTTAAGCATGTGACCCTGCGGGTTCGATAATTCATTAGTCACGTGCTTGCAAGCTTCTTGAGATGGTGTATTACTGAGAGGGCCCAGAGATATGTGTACATCATATGGAGTGAAAAATCCCACTATCGATCCATGCCAACCCAACATACACCTTCGGAGATACCTAGAAAGCAAAATTATGATCACACAATTACGAGGTGACATTTGATAGCACACAAGGTATTCCTCCGGTATCCGGGAGTTGCATGATCTCATGGTCTTAGTAATAGACACTTGAGATGAGGAAAGTTGTAGTAATAAACTTAAGTGATACGACCATATGCTAAGCTTATGGTTGGGTCTCGTCCATCACATCATTCTCCTAATGATGTGATCCTGTTATCAAATGACATCCAATGTCTATGGTTAGGAAATCTTAACCATCTTTGAGATCCAATGTCTATGGTTAGGAAATCTTAACCATCTTTGATCAACGAGCTAGTCTATCAAGTTGTTTATGTATTCATACATGTATGTAAGTTTCTGGCCAATACGATTCAAGCATGAATAATAAACATGTATCATGCACGGGGGATGCGATAATAACCATTTTATTATTTCCTATAGGGATATTTCCAACAGTCTCCCACTTGCACAAGAGTCGATAATCTAGTTCACATTGCTATCTGATTAACGCCCAATGGGTTATGGCGTTTGATGATGTTTTCCTTGTGAGAGAGGTTTTAGTCAACGAGTCTACAACATTTAGATCCATGTGTACTTTGAAAATCTCTATGTCATACTGTAGATACTAATACCATGATCCACTTGGAGATATTCCAAATGACCCATCTACTATACATATCAGGATTGCGACTTAGTGTCATCTGGATTGGGGTGAAAGCTTGCATGGACATAATCCTTTATGATGAACTCTTTATGACCTCCATAACCAAGAAACATTTCCCTATTACTCTTTAGGTGCCTAAGGATAATTTTGACCGCTGTCTAGTGATCCACTCCTAGATTACTCATGTGCCCCTTTCCAGACTCATGGCAAGGCACACATAAGGTATCGTACACAGTATGGCATACATTCTAGAGACTATGGTTGAGGCATTTGGGGAGAACCTTCATCCTTTCTCTTTCTTCTGTCGTGGTCGAGCTTCAAGTCTTACTTAGCTTCACACCTTTACAGTACAGGAAAAAACTCCTTCTTTTACTGATCCATTTTGTACTTTGAAATCTTGTCAAGGTATGAGATCTGTGAAAGTCTTATAATGCGTCTTGATCAATCTCTATAGATCTTGATGCCCAATATGCAAGCAGATTTACCCACGTCACTGAAAAACTCGTTTCATACAACCCTACATGCTTTGTAGAAATTCTACATAATTTCCAATCAACAATATGTCATCTGCATATACTTATCAGAAATTCTATAGAGCTCACACTCACTTTATTGTAAATACAAGCTTCTCTCTAAGTCTGTATAAACCCAAAAGCTTTGATCACCTCATTAAAGCGTATGTTCCAACTCTGAGATGATTGCACCAGTCCATAGATGGACTGTTGGAGCTTGCATACTTTGTTAGCATCCTTAGGATCGACAAAACCATCCGGTTGCATCGTATACAACTCTTCCTTAAGAAACCTGTTAATGAATGTTATTTTGTCATCCATCTACCATATTTCATAATAATAAAACGTGGCAATTGCTAACATAATTCTAATAGACTTAAGCATTGCTACGGGTTAGAAAGTCTCATCATATTCAACCCCTTGAGCTTGTCAAACACCCTCTGCGACAAGTCAAGCTTGATAGACGATGACATTAACATTGCCGTATGTCTTCTTCTTGAAGATCCATTTATTCTCAATGGCCTCTCAGTCATCTGGAAAGTCCAGCAAAGTCCATACTTTGTTCTCATACATGGATCCTATCTCGGACTTTGTGTTCTCAAGCCATTTATCCAAATCCGAGCTCATCATTGCTTCTTCATAGTTCGTAGGTTCCCCATTGTCTAACAACATGACTTCCTGGACGATTATCATACCACTCTGGTGCGGAGCGTCTACTCGTCAACCTACAAAGTTAATCAGTAACTTTGTCACACCCTGATTTTCATGCCACAACACTTAAGCTAATAAATCATGATAAATGTGGTTTTATAAAAAAACTTCTGAATGCATTGGACTTTGCTTGATTGGATTTATGTCTCTATTTGCAAGTGCTCTAAAAATCCAACAAATCCTCCAACTCTTATACTCCTTCTCCTTGATCCAAAACTTTGCCCAACGATCATGCCATGTGTATAGAACAGAATTGTATTTTCTAACAAAAAGAATTTGCACAAAAAGAATTTTCTAAATTAGGTTTTTCCAAAACCCCCTAAATTGAGGATTGCACAACAAGTACTTGATCTAGGCTGTGAAAATTCTTTCAAAAATTATATTTGACTCCTATTGGATATAGTACTCCCTAAAACCACAAACATATTATGTTAAAAGTTATTTTACTGTTTTATTTAAAAGTTTTTTCCTACGGCCAGAAATGGTCATTAATAGGTTAAAATTATTTTAATGTTTCAAAAATATTTGAGAAATTTAGAGAAGCTCAGTGGACATGTAATGTCCGTATATATGAGTTTCAACACACGGTCATGTTCAAACTATTGGTCAAATCCATGAAAAACCCTTTCTGCATATTTCAAGCTTTTAAAATATTTACAAAGGCAATATTATCCATTAAATCCAGGAAAATTCTAGAAAGTCTCACATGACTAATGTGATGGTATTCCCAAGTTTCGTTCCAATCAAAGTAGATTTGGTTCACAGAAGTGCCCCAAAACCCTCCGAGTCGGATGCAAATTCGAGCAACTCTACATTACCAATTGTCCCCTTTTGATCCCCAAATTTTGTGGACATGCTCAAATCTCCAAATTATGACACTACACCAAGTTGTTGATCAAGGAGAATAGATATACATGACTAAATCTTGGGAAACCCATTTCTTTTGATTTCTAGGGTTTGCCAAAGTTACATTGGAAACTTTTTTCAAATAGTCTCAAACTTGGTGATAAACCTCATTCCTATATACCATTTGGTCCTGTTAAATCTCAAGTCAAGGAGAATCTCTTTTCTTGCCCAAACTTGCACTAAAGAACTCCCAATTAAATCAACTTCCCTCAAGTTGTCTAAGTGTCACGTGATCCAAAGCAACTACCCATGCCCGATCATGACATGAGACGGGGTCGTCATCAATGGTGAACATCTCCATGTTGATCGTATCTACTATATGACACATGTTCGGCCTTTCGATCATTCATGTTCCGAGGCCATGTCTGTACATGCTAGGTTCCTCAAGTTTAACCCAAGTATTCCACATGTGTAAAAATGGTTTACACCCATTGTATGTGAACGTACAGTATATCATACCCGATCATCACTAGGTGCTTCGAAACGACAAACTTTCACTATGGTGCATACTTAGGGAGAACACTTTTTATCTTGACATTATGTGAAGGGATCATCTTATAATGCTACAGTTGTCCTAAGAAAAATAAGATGCATTGAAAGGATAAACATCACATGCAATCAATCAATATATGGACATTATCATCTCGTGCTTTTGATCTCCATCTACAAAGCATCGGCATGATCTCCATCGTCACCAGCACGACACCATGATCTCCATCATCGTGTCATCACGTGGTTGTCTGCACTAACTATTGCTTCTACAACTATTGCTAACGCATAGGCATAAAGTAAAGCAATTACAAGGTGTTTAATGATTGACACACGGGTCATACAAAAAATTAAAGACAACCCTATGGCTACTGCAGATTGTCGTAATCATCGACATGCAAATCGTGAACCTATTACAAAACATGTTCATCTCATACATCAACATATATCATATCATGTTTTGGCCATACCACATCACAACATGTCCTCCAAAAACAAGTTAGACGTCCTCCACTTTGTTGTTGCAAATTTTACGTGGCTGTTATGGGAAACTAGCAAGAACCATTCTCACCTACGCAAAGCCACAAAGGTGATATTCATATTGACTTTTAACCTTCTATAAGGACCGCTAATGTCAAATCGAATCCAACTAAAGTAGGAGAGACAAACACCCGCCAACCACCTTATGCAATACAAGTTCCATGTCCGTCGGTGAAACCAGACTCTTTTATGAGGACAAGTAAGGTTGGTTCAGGCTGGTTCGTGCCACAATACCGCCGAATACAAGGAAAATAGAGGTAAGCAATGTGAACATCAATGCCCACAACTTGTTTATGTTGTACTCGTGCATATACATCTACGCATAGACCTAGCTCATGATGGCACTGTTGGTAACGTTGCATGAAAATAAAAAATTCCTAAAAACACCCAAGATCTAATCTAGAGATGCATAACCACAAGAGGGGAGTGGGTCTCGTAACCTTTGCAGACCGAAAGCGGAAGCGTATAAAACGAGGTTGGTGTAGCCGTACTCTTCATGATCCGATCACGATCCAAACCGATCTAGCGCTGGACAGACGAGACCTCCATGTTTAGCACACGTGCGGCTCGGTGACGTCTCCAACTCCTTGGTCTAGCAAGCGAGGGCGGAGATTTAGATGGGATCACAACCAACATGACGGCGTGGTGGTAATGGTGGTGGTGGTATTCCGAGCGTTCTTCACTACACTAAAAAAAGACACATCTGTGACATTTTGGCCCGAACGATTTTTTTCTGTCATGCTTATCACACTTCTACGACGATAACTGTGACAAAACCCGGTATCATCATAGATGTGGTGGGCTCCTACTTCTATGACAAAAAATCATGATAGAAAATAGGCTTTTTGTCCTCGGTAGGCCAGAGATGCACCTGCAGGACATTCTTTGGGCCATCCATTATGGAAAAAATCATGGTAGAAGAGAGGGCGAGGAAAATTTTGGGGAGTTCCCGGTTATGGTGGGTTGTTAGGGAAGAGCGATGCATGGAGGTTTGCGCGTTTCTCTCATATACGTACGTGTGTGTGTGTGAGGCGTTGGAACCCAAGCGAGGCATTTGCTTACTGAACCCGAGCGATTGCACTAGCTATGTTACTGAACCCGATCGATCGATCCCTTGGTTGTTAACTGAAATCGAGCGATTCCTTCACTATTGCTTCTAACTGAACCCGGGCGATCGATCGATCGATCAATGTTGTTGCTTACTGAAGCCGATCGAACCTACTACCTCTTGATGAAAAGTGAACATGGGGGTTAGTTGAACAAGTCCAGACGTGTTTGGGGTTGGATGAATAGTCCCCGTGGGGGTTCGATAAACAGGACCCCATGTTAGTAGGACGTTCTCGCTGGATGAACATGACCCCAAGGAGGCCTCCACACCCGAGCCGGTTGGGGTTGGATGAACAGGACCCCGTGGAGGGCTGGTTGAATAGTAGCTGGTGGAGGCTGGATGAACAGTAGCCCCGTGGATGAAGGGTAGCTAGTGGAGGTAGGAGGAAGCCGCGACGGATGAACAATATCAGGTGAAGGCTAGAGGAAGTCGATGGTGTATGATTAGTAGCCCATGGAGGCTGGAGAAAGCCATTAGATGGTGGATGATCAGTATCCCGTGGAGTCCCGTTTTGCGGTACACCACACTCCTCCCAATCAACAGGACCCCATTTCGATTGTAGGTGCTTCAACAGAAATCAGTTTCCTTCGTTTTGCGGTACACAACACCCCTCCCGATCATCAGGACCCCGTTTAGACCGTAGGAGCTTGAACACTAGTCTGTTTCCTCCGTTTTGCGTTATGCCACACCCTTCTCGATGAACAGGACCCCGTTTCGACCATACGCGGTCGAACAGAAGGTTGTTTCCTCCGTTTTGCGGTAGTTTTGGAGCATGGTTGTACGTACGTGCACTCCATGTGTACATACGTGCCCGTAGTTTTGGAGAGTGGCTGTACGTACATGTACTCCACTTAGATGGGACTGCATGGACTTCTACGTCGGGGCCAAATTCTACTACGCACAGCTCGCTGCTTGCTCGACCATGGTTCATCCTGCAGAGACACCGCGTATATACATACAAATTGGTGACCAAATAGATAACATTATGTACGCTTCGATCGGGTGAGTCCCAGCTGCCCGAGAGGAAAAGGAGGCACTTCTTTGCACGTGAAGATATAGATGGTAGGTTGATGACCCACAAGTGTAGGGGATCTATCATAGTCCTTTCGATAAGTAAGAGTGCCGAACCCAACGAGGACCAGAAGGAAATGATAGGCAATTTTCAGTAAGGTATTTTCTGGAAGCACTGAAATTATAGGTAACAGATAGTTTTGTGATAAGGTAATTGGTAGCAAGTGACAAAAGGTAAAAGTAAATAAGGTGCAGCAAGATGGCCCAATCGTTTTTGTAGCAAAGGACAAGCCTAGACAAACTCTTATATGAAGGAAAGCACTCCCGAGGACACATGGGAATTATCATCAAGCTAGTTTTCATCACGATCATCTGATTCGCGTTCGGTACTTTGATAATTTGGTATGTGGGTGGACCGGTGCTTGGGTGCCCTCCTTACTTGGACAAGCCTCCCACTTATGATTAACCTCTAATGCAAGCATCCGCAACGACAAAATAAGTATTAAAGTAAACCTAACCATAGCATGAAACAAGTGGATCCAAATCAGCCCCTTACGAAGTAACGCATAAACTAGGGTTTAAGCTTCTGTCACTCTAGCAACTCATCATCTACTTATTACTTCCCAATGCATTCCTCTAGTCCCAAACAATGGTGAATTATCATGTAGTCGATGTTCACATGACACCACTAGAGGAGAGACAACATACATCTCATCAAAATATCAAACGAATACCAAATTCACATGACTACTAATAGCAAGACTTCTCCCATGTCCTCAGGAACAAAAGTAACTACTCAGAAGACATAATGTTTTTCATGATCAGAGGGGTATTAATATGCATAATGGATCTGAACATATGATCTTCCACCAAGTAAACCAACTAGCATCAACTACAAGGAGTAATCAACACTACTAGCAACCCACAGGTACTAATCTGAGGTTTGGGTACAATGATTGGATACAAGAGATGAACTCGTGTTTGAGAGGAGATGGTGCTGCTGAAGATGTTGATGAAGATAGCCCTCCCCAAGATGGGAGAGTTGTTGGTGATGACGGCGGTGATGATTTCCCCCTCCCAGAGGGAAGTATCCCCAGCAGAACAGCTCTGTCGATGCCCTAGATTGGTTTCCGCCAAGGTTCCGCCTCGAGACGGCGGCGTCTAGTCCCGAAATCCTCCTTATGATTTTTTCCAGGTCAAAACACCTCATATAGGAGAAGATGGGCATCGGGGGGCCATGAGGCAGGGGGCGCGCCCAGAGATGTGGTGCGCTCCCCCCACCCTCATGGACGGGTGGTGGCCCCCTGGTGATCTTCTTTCGCCAGATATTTTTTATATTTTTTGAAATGTTGTCTTGTGGAGTTTCGGAGCTTTTTGAGTTGTGAAGAATAGGTTTCCAGAGTTTGCTTCTTTTCCAGCCCTGAATTCCAGCTGCCGGCATTCTCCCTCTTCATGTAAACCTTGTAAAATAAGAGAGAAAAGGCTTAAGTATTGTGGTATAACGTGTAATAACAGCCCATAGTGCAATAAATATCAACATAAAAGCATGATGCAAAATGGACGTATCAACTCCCCCAAGCTTAGACCTCGCTTGTCCTCAAGCAAAAGCTGATATCAAAAAATATGTCCACATGTTTAGAGATAGAGGTGTCGATAAAAATAAAATACGAACATGAGGGCATCATGATCATTCTCATAACAGCAACATATATATATATATATATATATATTGTCATATTATTCTTATGCTAAAGTAACAATTCATTCACAATGTTAAGTATGAATCAGAAACTTTATTGAGAACCAACAAACTATGATCTCAGTCATTGAAGCAATTGCAATTTATTGTAGCATCGGAAAGAGTCAACATAAGAGCTTTTCAGCAAGCCTACCTACTCAACTATCATATAGTCTTTTACAATTGCTCATACTCACACAATACTTATGGTTATGGAGTTTTAATCGGACACAGAGAAAGATAGGGGCTTATGGTGTTGCCTCCCAACCTTTTACCTCAAGGGTAATGTCAACAGTAATAGACCATGATAACTTACATCCAAGTGGGTATATATGTCAGGATCTTTGCAATACAATGTTCTTGCCAAAGGATAAAATGTAAAAAGGAAAGGTGATTTTCACCTTGACTCTTAAGGAAGAATAATAGATAGGCCCTTTGCAGAGGGAAGCAGAGGTTGTCATGTGCTTTTATGGTTGGATGCACAAAGTCTTAGCGCAAAAGAACATCACTTTATATTGCCACTTGTGATAAGGACTTTTATTATGCAGTCCGTCACTTTTATTACTTCCATATCACAAGATCGTATAAAGCTTATTTCCTCCACACTAATAAACTATACATATTTTAGCGAGTTTGCAACATGATAACTTACTTGGAAGGATCTTACTCAATCCATAGGTAGGTATGGTGGACTCTCATGACAAAACTGGTTTTAAGGATGTACGGAAGCACAAGTAGTATCTCTACTTGGTGCGAGGAGTTTTGGCTAGCATGAGGGGGAAAGGCAAGCTCAACATGTTGGATGATCCATGACAATATACTTTATTTCGGATATAAGAAAACATAACCCATTATGTTGTCTTCCTTGTCCAACATCAACTCTTTAGCAAGTCATATTTTAATGAGTGCTCACACTCATAAAAGACATCCAAGGTAGTATATTTGTATGTGAGACCTCTCTTTCTTTGTTACTTCCTATTAATTGCAACGATGACCAAAACTATGTTTGTCAACTCCCATCAACTTTTATTCATCATACTCTTTATATGTGAAGTCATTACTTCCCATAAGATCAATATGATCTCTTTGATACTCTTTATGTTTTTTTCTATCATGACCAAAGTGAGGAAATCAAGCCCTTGAATCAACACTAATCTTTATTATATAACTCACGGACTCGATTACAAAGGGTAAAGATCATAGAGCAAAAACTCACAACTAGATCATGCTAAATTTATTCTACTAGATCAAGATACTACCAAAAGGATCGAACTAAGAAAAACGGTAAAGATAGGAGTGATGGTGATACGATATAGAGGTCACTCCCCCAAGCTTGGCAATTGCCAAGGGGAGTGCCCATACCCATATGATTATGTCCCCTTCTTCGAAGGTGGTGATGATGGAGTTTGTTGATTATGTAGGCTTGTTGTCCACCTTCGAAGGCATGGGCTCACCACCGTAGAAGGATGATCGAGTCTCCGGGATATTCAAATCTGCAGCCAAACTCATCTTATTGAATCTATATTCATACTCACAGTTTTGGTTTTGCAAGTCATAGATCTGGGCTTGAAGGTGTTCAATTTTCTCTTGGAGGTTGGAGATGGCTTCCCCGAAGATCCTTGGCACTTGAAAACTTGCTCCTCCTTTGCTTCGAATCTTGTCTCCACGCTTCCGGTCCTCCTTGGCCCCTCAACATCGCGGATGTGCAGCACCCCCTCATGCAACTCCATGGTTTGAGGGTGATGCAGCACCTCCGCAAGGTAGGGGTTGATGACCTTCTCGAAGAACTTGTCCTTGGTGGTGTTGGAAGACGCCATGATGATCTAGATCTGTCAAAAACAACAGCTCGAAACGAAAACAGAGGATTTTTGCGTGATACAAAGGTCAAAACCTTCGGGGGTACGGTTTACTTACCGTACCACGTACCTCTTCCTTTTCGGAGTCTGAATCGTTTTGGAAAGTGTCCCTTATTTATTCCTACGGGGTTACGATTTCAATAACATTGGTTTCAACATTTATAGGGTTACCTGAGATATAATGTTTGATTCTTTGACTGTTCACCACCTTCGGATTTGTGCCTTCGAAGTTGTTGATTTTTATGGCACTCGAACGATAGACCTCCTCGTTAACGTAAGGTCCTTCCCACTTAGAGAGAAGTTTTCCTGCAAAAAATCTTAAAGGGGAGTTGTATAGCATTACAAAATCACCTACATTAAACTCACGCTTTTGTATCCTTTTGTCATGCCATCTTTTAACTTTTTCTTTAAACATCATGGCATTCTCATAGGCCTGTGTCTTCCTTTCATCAAGAGAGCTAATGTCAAATAACCTCTTCTCACCAGCAAGTTTGAAATCATAATTGAGCTCTTTAATAGCCCAGTATGCCTTATGTTCTAGCTCAAGAGGTAAGTGACAAGCTTTTCCATAAACCATCTTATATGGAGACATACCCATAGGATTTTTGTATGCAGTTCTATAGGCCCATAATGCATCATCAAGTTTCTTGGACCAATTCTTTCTAGACCTATTAACTATCTTTTGAAGAATTAATTTTAGCTCTCTATTACTTAATTCTACTTGACCACTAGTCTGAGGGTGATAAGGGGATGCAATTCTATGGTTAACATCATACTTTGCAAGCATTTTACGGAAAGCACCATGAATAAAGTGTGAACCACCATCAGTAATTAGGTATCTAGGGACTCCAAACCTCAGAAAAATAACTTCTTTAAGCATATTAATAGAGGTGTTATGAGCAGCACTACTAGTTCGAATAGCTTCTACCCACTTAGTAACGTAATAAACATCAACTAAAATATGTGTGTACCCATTAGAGGAAGGAAACGGTCCCATATAATCAAAGCCCCAAACATCAAATGGTTCAATAACAAGTGAATAATTCATAGGCATTTCTTGACGTCTAGTAATATTACCTATTCCTTGACATTCATCACAAGATAAGACAAACTTACAGACATCCTTGAAGAGAGTAGGCCAATAAAAACCAGATTGCAATACCTTATGTCAAGTTCTATCTCCAGCATGGTGTCCTCCATAAGCTTCGGAGTGGCACTTGCGTAGGATATGTTCCTATTCATGCTTAGGTACACAACGTCTAATAATACCATCTACTCCTTCTTTATAAAGATGTGGGTCATCCCAGAATTAATGTCTCAAATCATAGAAGAACTTTTTCTTTTGCTGGTATGTGAAGCTAGGAGGTATAAACTTAGCAACAATATAATTAGCATAATCAGCATACCATGGAGCAGTACGAGAAGTATTTATGACAGCTAATTGTTCATCAGGAAAGCTATCATCAATATGTTGTGGGTCATCAAGTATATTCTCTAGCTTAGACAAGTTATCTGCAACGGGGTTCTCATCTCCCTTTCTATCAATAATATGCAAATCAAACTCTTGCAGCAAGAGAACCCATCTAATAAGTCTAGGTTTAGCATCTTTCTTTTCCATAAGGTATTTGATAGCAGCATGATCCATGTGAATAGTTACTTTAGAATCAACAATATAAGGTCTAAACTTATCACAAGCAAATACAACTGCTAAAAAATCTTTCTTAGTAGTAGCATAATTTCTCTGGGCACTGTCTAGAGTTTTACTAGCATATTGAATAACATTCAATTTCTTATCAACTATTTGCCCTAAAACAACACCTAGAGCATAATCACTTGCATCGCACATAATCTCAAAAGGTAAATTCCAGTCAGGAGGCTGGACAATAGGTGTAGAGATCAATGCTTTCTTCAGTATTTCAAATGCTTCTATACAATCATCATCAAAGACAAAAGGAATATCTTTTTGTAAGAGATTAGTCAGAGGCCTGGATATTTTGGAGAAGTCCTTTAACTTGTGACGCCCCTGATTTGTCCGTACACTAATCATGCACGCAAATGTGTACGGCCAAGATCAAGGACTCACTGGAAGATGTCACAACACAACTCTAGACACAAATTAAAATAATACAAGCTTTATATTACAAGCCAGGGGCCTCGAGGGCTCGAATACATAAGCTCGAAAACACAAGAGTCAGCGGAAGCAATAATATCTGAGTACAGACATAAGTTAAACAAGTTTGCCTTAAGAAGGCTAGCACAAAATTAACAACGATCGAAAAGGCAAGGCCTCCTGCCTGGGACCTCGTAACTACTCCTCGAAGCCGAACTCCAAGTAGAAACAACCTCGGGATCATCTGGCTCCTGGACTCCACCACCTGGTTGCATCATCCGAGAAGAAGGGAGAAAAGGGGAAAAGGGGGAGAAAAGCAACCGTGAGTACTCATCCAAAGTACTCGCAAGCAAGGATCTACACTACATATGCAATGGTATCTGTGTAAAAGGGGGGGGGGTAATATATGTGGACTGAACTGCAGAAAGCAGAATAAGAGGGGGATAGCTAATACAATCGAAGACGACGCTTCTGGCCACCTCCATCTTGCAGCAGTAGATGAGAGTAGCTGGAAAGTATCAAGTATCTTTGCTTCTCGCAGCCTCCGTCTTGCAGCAGTAGAAGGGAGTAGATGGTAAGTTCACCAAGTAACAACGTATAGCATAAACCTACCCGGTGATCCTCCCCTCGTCACCCTGTGAGAGAGCAACCACCGAGTTATATCTGGCACTTGTAAGGGTGTGTTTTATTAAGTATCCAGTTCTAGTTGTCATGAGGTCAGAGTACAACTCCGGGTCGTCCTTTTACCGAGGGACACGGCTATTCGAATAGATTAACTTCCCTGCAGGGGTGCACCACATAACCCAGCACGCTTGATCCCATTTGGCCGGACACACTTTCCAGGGTCATGCCCGGCCTCGGAAGATCAACACGTCGCAGCCCTACCTAAGCACAGCAGAGAGGTCAGCACGCCGGTCTAAGTCCTAGGCGCGCAGGGGTCCGGGCCCATCGCCCAACGCACACCTGCACGTTGCGTACGCGGCCGGTAAGCAGACCTAGCCTCTCCTAATACCAGAGTAGGCTTTCCAGTCCAATCTGGCGCGCGCCGCTAAGTCGCTGACGTCAAAAAGGCTTCGGCTGATACCACGACGTCGAGTACCCATAACTATTCCCACGTAGCTGGTTAGTGCGTATAGACCAAATGGCCAGACTCAGATCAAATACCAAGATCTCGATAAACGTGTTATTATGACATAACCACGGGCAACGACCAGGGCCAGGCCCACCTGTCTCCTAGGTGGTCGCAACCTGCCCTGTCACTCCGCCACAAAGTAACCATCAGGGGACTGTCGGGAACCCAGGCCCACCACTACCTGGGTGGAACCACCTGCCCCTTCAGCCCCCATATCCGAATCATCAACATGTGTATGTAAAATGTATGTAGTATATACCCGTGATCACACCCAAGTGATCACGGCCCGATAGAATAGCAGGGCAGACGGACAAGGGTGTAGGGCCACTGATGGTATACTAGCATCCTATACTAAGCATTTAGGATTGCAGGTAAAGTATCAACAATGGTAGCAACAATGACAGGCTATGCAGCAGAATAGGATTATCGAAAGCAGTAACATGCTACACTACTCTAATGCAAGCAGTAGAGAGAAGAGTAGGCGATATCTGGTGATCAAAGGGGGGGCTTGCCTGGAAGCTCCGTAGACGAAAGGAATCTTCGGAAGCGTAGCCGTAGTCAAACACCGAAGCATCAATTGTCTCAGGGTCTATCACAGTATCGGAGTCTACCGAAAATAAGCAACGAAGGGGAAACAAATAAATAACAGAGCAAACAATAGCATCACAAAATATAACAAGGCAATACGAGGTGCTACGTGTGACCTAACGCGCTGCTCGATGATACAGGCGAAGAGGAATAACATCCGGGAAAGTATTCCCGGTGTTAGGCATTTTCGGGTAGATGAAACGGAGGATAATGTTGCATGTTCGGTATGATAGAGATGTGTGGCGGACGAACGGACCACGTATTCGGATTCGTCTCGTCGTTCTGAGTGATTTTCATATATAAAACATTTTCATCCGAGTTACGGTTTATTTTCTATGATATTCCAAAGTTTAATTGAATTTCTAGATTTTTCAGGAATATTATTAATTCGAATTTAAAAGGTGGAAGTGCTATGGGTACCTAGGGTTGCCTAGCCTAGTGTATGACAGTGGGGTCAAGAGGTTTTGTTGAATGTTGACCAGGTCAATGATTGACCAGTCAATGGACCCACATGTAAATGTAACATGTGTTAACATTAAATTAGTTAAACAATTTACCTACTGGGGGCCACATATATAATATAATATACTTAAATTGGATGGGTTAGTACATGGGGATTAGTCCCTAATCTAATAAGGCCGGCCTCCATGGTATTTATCTAGCCGGCCTCCATGGCAATTATCCAGACGGCCACTCACATACATCACGCAATGGTGCGCTTGGCCATGGCAGTGAACAACATCAGGTAGCAGCGGGAGCTCCAGTAGCTAGCGGCACTAGCAAAGAGCAGTAGCTGGAGCAAGAATACGCAGTTAACAACGGCAGCAGCCGCACAGAGCAGCAGCACGGCCAGCAGCAGCCGCAAGAGCAGCAGCGCGGCCAGCAGCAACCGCAAGAGCAGCAGAGCTTCAGCGGCCACGAGCAACAGCAGTGCAGGCGCACCTGGGCAAGGGCGGCTGCGGGCGCAACGCACGATGACGGGAGTGGCGGGGTGCGGCCAGGGGGACGGCCAGGACATAGCGGAGCGCAAGGTTGGGGCACGACTTGGCCGCGGTGAGCGTGGGCTCTGGGCGCGGCCACGACGAGCTTCGGCCCCGGCGGAATGACGACGGAACAGAGGGGAACGAGGGGAATGGGAGTGGCGCTCACAGGGGGAGGCAGAGGACGCGTCCGGCGTGGAGGAGGAGCTCCGACGAGGTAGATCGGGTGCGGGGTGGCGACGGTCGTAGGCGAGAAAACGTGTCGATCCCGGCGATGTGGTGGAGCCCGGCTCGTATTTGTTGGCGTAGATGACGTAGTCGATGGAGATGAAGCTCCTGGATACGGAGGGGCGGCGAGGGGAAGTCGGTGGCCGCGGTGACGATGAGGATCATGACGACCCTGGCTCGGTTCGAGCGAGAGAGAGAGGAAGGCGACGGAGGAGGGGAAACTGGCGAGCTAGGGTTTGTTCGTGGCGTCGGGGAGGGCTAAGTAGGCGTGGGAGGGGGCCTGGATGGTCGACACGCGACGAAGGCGCAGCCATGGCGGCTAGATGGCTGCCACACCCTCCTCGTCTCCTGTAGCGAGGTGGGAGGTGAGTTGGGACGTGGACTGGGCCTATTTTACTAAATGGGCCAAAGGGGCCTGTAGATTAGGTTTCTTTTCTTTTTATTAGTGTGTTCGTCTTTTTCTTTTCTGTTTTCTTAGTTACTACTATTTTGTATTTAGTTTAGGTACTAATTGATTTTAGTTAAATGTGCAAAGCATCACATAAGTTCTAGGCAATATTTTGGGCTATCCCAACAAGTTTCAAATATTTTTGGATACATATTTAATTAAACTAGATTGTTTCAATAAAAATCTTATGGGTCAGTTTTAAAATATTTAGGGGCAATTATATATTTTGAAAAGGTTAATTCTTACAGAAATTAGGTAGTGAATATTTGCAGCCCCACCTATATTTTTATTAGACCTTTTAAACCTTTTACATTTTCAAGTTGCATTCGAATTTGAATTTGATCTGGTTTTCAATAAGAGTTGATTAAGCTTAATAAAAAGGGGTGACTTGGCATCATTTGTCAGAGTTTACTGTAGCTTAATTATCGGGGCGTTACAATGAACCTCCTATAAACCTGGCATGACCAAGGAAACTTCGTATACCTTTGATGTCCTTGGGGCACAACATCTTTTCAATAGCATCAACTTTAGCTTGGTCAACTTCAATACCTCTTTCAGAAATTTTATGTCCCAAGACAATGCCTTCATTAACCATAAAGTGGCACTTCTCCCAATTCAAGACAAGATTAGTGTCTTCGCATCTCTACAAAACTCGATCAAGGTTGCTTAAGCAAACATGAAAAGAAGTTCCGTAAACAGAAAAATCATCCATGAAAACCTCAACAATCTTTTCACAAAAATCAGAGAATATAGCCATCATGCATCTTTTAAAGGTAGCAGGTGCATTACATAAACCAAAAGGCATACGTCTATAAGCAAAGGTACCGAAAGGACAAGTAAAAGTGGTATTTTCTTGATCCCCTTTTGACACAGGTATTTGAGAGAAACCAGAATAACCATCTAGAAAGCAAAAGTGAGTATGTTTGGATAACCTTTCTAGCATTTGATCAATAAAAGGTAAGGGGTAATGATCTTTCTTAGTAGCTTTATTTAATTTGCAGAAATCAATTACCATCCTATAACCTGCAACAATTCTTTGCGGGATTAATTCATCTTTATCATTAGGAACAACAATCGTACCTCCCTTCTTAGGGACACAATGGACAGGACTTACCCACTGGCTATCAGCAACTAGATAGATAATACCTGCCTCTAGAAGCTTTAGAATTTCCTTCCTTGCCACTTCTTTCATCTTAGGATTTAACCGTCGTTGATGATCAATAACCGGTTTAGCGTTTTCTTCCAATTTTATCTTGTGTTGGCATAAAGTGGGACTGATGCCCTTAAGATCATCCAGAGTATATCCTATATCAGCACGGTGCTTCTTCAGAGTTTTCAATAATTTTTCTTCTTCCTGCTCTAAAAGTTTAGCACTAATAATAACAGGATATATCTTTTTTTCATCAAGATGAACATACTTAAGATTATCAGGTAATGGTTTAAGTTCAAACATAGGATCACCCTTGGGTGGAGGAGGATCCCTAGGATTTCAACAGGCAAGTTATTTTTCAATACGGGTCCCTGATTAAAGAATATTTCATCTATTTCTCTTCTCTCATTCATATGCATATCATTTTCATGATCTAGCAAATATTGTTCGAAAGGATCATGAGGAGGCACAACAATAGAAGCAAGACCAATAATTTCATCCTTACTAGGTTATTCTTTATCAAGGGGTTGTCTATGAAATTTAGCAAAGTTAAAATCATGAGACATATCCCCTAAACCAACAGTATCAATATCTTTCATGCAGTCTATCTTAGCATTAATAGTATTCAAGAAGGGTCTACCAAATATAATGGGACAAAAGTCATCTTGTGGGGAACTAAGAATAAGAAAATCAGCAGGGTATTTAACTTTCCCACACAAAACTTCAACATCTCTAACAATCTCGACTAGTGAAATAGTGTCTCTATTAGCAAGCTTGATAGTGACATCAATCGCTTCTAACTCAACAGGTGCAATATCATGCATAATTTCTTGATATAGGGAATGATGGATTATACTTGCACTAGCACCTACATCACATAAACCATGATATCAATGATCTCCTATTTTAACAGAGATAACGGGCAAGCCTACAACAGGTCTATGTTTATTCCTAGCATCGGGTTTGGCTATTCTAGCAGCTTCCTCTTGGAGTTAAATAACACTAGGTTCAGAGGGTGTAGGTGTTCTAGTACTACTCTTACGAACCACAGTTGAAGCTTTAGCATTATCCTTTATTCTAACAGGGAAAGGTGGTTTCTCAATATAAGCAGTAGGAATAATTGGATCAACATTATAAGTGATAGTCTTTTCTTCAACTTTAACAGGTTCAACTACTTTTCCTTCAATGGGAGGATGGTATTTAAACCACTTCTCCTTGGGAAGATCAACATGAGTAGCAAATGATTCACAGAAAGAAGCTACTATCTCGGAGTCAAGTCCATATTTAGTGCTAAACTCACGGAAAACATCGGTATCCATAAAAGCTTTAACACAATCAAACTTAGGGGTCATACCTGACTCCTTACCTTCATCGAGATCCCAATCTTCAGAGTTGCATTTAATTCTTTCCAATAAATCCCATTTGAATTCAATAGTCTTCATCATAAAAGGCCAGAACAAGAAGTATGGAGCATGGAGCGATTATTGAGAGAAAGCCGAGCATAAAAATTTTGAATAATCATTTCTCTTGAGAGCTCATGATTGGGGCATGAATATAACATTGACATAAGCCTCCCCCAAGCTTGATCGATGCTTTCTCCTTCGCGAGGCCAAAAATTGTAGATATAATTATGATCACGATGAACCTGGTGCATAGGGTAGAACTTCTGATGAAATTCCAACTTCAGATGATTATAGTTCCATGATCCAATATCATCACATAGCCTAAACCATGTCAATGTATTTCCCTTCAAAGATAAAGGTAAGACCTTCTTCTTCATAACATCCTCGGGCATACCTGCAAGCTTAAATAATCCACATAGATTAGGTGTAAATCGGGATGCAGTGTTTCGTCTCCTGTAAAGGGATTATCTAGCAGTTTCTCTATCATACCCGAAGGAATTTCAAAGCAAACATTTTCAGTAGGTGCAGTAGGTTGAGGAGCAACTCTTTGCTCTTCTGGTCGGGGTGAAGATACCTAGAACAAGCCCCTCAAAGGATTATGAGCCATAGTAACAAGTGACAATAAATTTCAGCACACTTTATAAATTTTTCCTTACCAAATTCGACTTACCAAAGGCGCTTCACTCCCCGGCAACGGCACCAGAAAGGAGTCTTGACGACCCACAAGTGTAGGGGATCTATCGTAGTCCTTTCGATAAGTAAGAGTGTCGAACCCAACGAGGAGCAGAAGGAAATGATAGGCAATTTTCAGTAAGGTATTTTCTGGAAGCACTGAAATTATAGGTAACAGATAGTTTTGTGATAAGGTAATTGGTAGCAAGTGACAAAAGGTAAAAGTAAATAAGGTGCAGAAAGATGGCCCAATCCTTTTTGTAGCAAAGGTCAAGCCTGGACAAACTCTTATATGAAGGAATGCGCTCCCGAGGACACATGGGAATTATCGTCAAGCTAGTTTTCATCACGATCATGTGATTCGCGTTCGATACTTTGATAATTTGGTATGTGGGTGGACCGGTGCTTGGGTGATGTCCTTAATTGGACAAGCCTCCCACTTATGATTAACCTCTAATGCAAGCATCCGCAACTACTAAATAAGTATTAAGGTAAACCTAACCATATCATGAAACAAGTGGATCCAAATCAGCCCCTTACGAAGCAACACATAAACTAGGGTTTAAGCTTCTGTCACTCTAGAAACCAATCTTCTACCTATTACTTACCAATGCCTTCCTCTAGGCCTAAATAATGGTGAAGTGTCATGTAGTCGACGTTCACATGACACCACTAGAGGAGAGACAACATACATCTCATCAAAATATCGAACGAATACCAAATTCACATGACTACTAATAGCAAGACTTCTCCCATGTCCTTAGGAACAAAAGTAACTACTCACAAGACATAATATTTTTCATGATCACAGGGGTATTAAATGCATAATGGATCTAAACATATGATCTTCCACCAAGTAAACCAACTAGCATCAACTACAAGGAGTAATCAACACTACTAGCAACCCACAGGTACCAATCTGAGGTTTGGGTACAAATATTGGATACAAGAGATGAACTAGGGTTTGAGAGGAGATGGTGCTGGTGAAGATGTTGAAGAAGATAGCCCTCCCCAAGATGGGAGAGTTGTTCGTGATGATGGCGGTGATGATTTCCCCCTCCCGGAGGGAAGTATCCCCAGTAGAACAGCTCTGCTGGAGCCCTAGATTGGTTGCCGCCAAGGTTCCGCCTCGAGACGGCGGCGTCTGGTCCCGAAAGCCTCCTTATGATTTTTTCCAGGTCAAAACACCTCATATAGGAGAAGATGGGCATCGGGGGGCCCACGAGGCATGGGGCCCGCCAAGAGAGGGGGGGCGCGCCCCCACCCCCGTGAACAAGTGGTGGCCCCCCTGGTGATCTTCTTTCGCCAGATATTTCTTATATTTTCTGAAACAGTGTCCTGTGGAGTTACGGAGCTTTTTGATTTGTGCAGAATAGGTTTCCAGAGTTTGCTTCTTTTCCAGCCCAGAAAATTCCAGCTGCCGGCATTCTCCCTCTTCATGTAAACCTTGTAAAATAAGAGAGAAAAGGCAAAAGTATTGTGGTATAACGTGTAATAGCTGCCCATAGTGCAATAAATATCAACATAAAAGCATTATGCAAAATGGACGTTTCATAGGTCCCAGCTGTCACTTAGAGGAAACATTTTTTTGCACGTAATATGGAGGCACTTCCTTGCGTGTGAAGATATAGTTGGTGGGTTCTGGCTGTCAGCGCGAGGACTCATTTTTTCGCGCATAATATGGAGGCGCTTCCTTGCGTGTGAAGATGTAGCTGGTGGGTCCAGCTGTTAGCGTCACCACATACAGTCGTGTTCCGATGGCTGTCATTCATTGACCACGTGGACCACGCCATGCTGAGAGCACCAAGGCGGTGGATGTGGGGACCCCAACTCATAGGTCGGGATCACCGAATGCACGTGTACAGTGATCCCAGAGATCAATGCTCACTGAACACACTAAAGCTGAATAACAAGAGTCTTACATCCATACATACCGTTTTTACCCAAGTAGGACCATTATGGTTAAGTCTTGAGTATATCATCGCAACGGAAATCTTCAATAGCAACTGGGACCCATGTCATCTGCCTTAATCCTACAGGCATTCTGACTGGGAAGTGTCCTAGCTCGCATGTTCGTCACTAAGAAATCTCCATCATATCCTGTTCTTCCAAGCCTGGCCAATTAAATAACCAGTGGCAAGCCAATGAGTACTTTGAATGTACTCGCAAGCAATAAATGATTTGATTCAAGGTAACAATGCAAGTTGTCCGACAATTAAGCAACCTAGCTTCAAGCTAGATAAGATGTTCTACCAACTTGTGAGATATGCATCAATGAACTTGGGTAACCTTGAGGACAGGTTACAGATATCAATATAAATAGAGTTTGGATCAATGCCCTTCCATTCAACATGTCAAGTCACCACCTTGACACAAATAGTTTTCTTCCACACACACATGCACCGAGATTGTAAAATTTTTGGACATAGTTTAAGTAGCACCTCCCAACTGTCCATGACCATGGACACGGTTTTCGAATAATTTGACACTCTGCAGAGGTTGCGCACTTTACCCACAAGATTCGGGAAGCTTTCATATCATCCACGATCCTGCAGTACCTCAAGTACTCGGGGGACGCACCCGATCATTACCTTTCCCTAGACGACACTAACATAGGGTCCACTCGTTGGTGCACGGCCCTCATGTATAAGTAAAAGATCGTGGGACTCTGCCCTTTTCACATTATCGCGCGTACACGAAGGGACCAACAGTGTGTCCGGTGCCCTGTGAAAATAGTCATGGCCGCCTATCCAAGCCTGACCCCGTCCCGAGAGTGACCTCAAGTCACCCCCGTCACTAGTAATGCGGGCACCATGCTAGTATCGGCCTAGGTAATCAATAATGCCCTTTCCCATATAAGGGTAGAGTGGTTGCACATCTTTGGTTGGGTCGGTAATCACACATAAATCTAATCCATCATTTTACACACATACACACCAGAAGCTCTCTTTGGTGCACCACTTCTTCCTCAACTGGTGACCTTAGTTCAACTTCACCCATGGGCATTAGGGCCACCCGATGGGGTTTTCGAAAGAATGTAACCACGAAGAGTTCATGGTACACATGCAATATTATGCATCAATAACTAATCTTTCGTCATTTCATCCATGCACAAGGTAGAGTTATGAGTAGGGTATGTATCATGTGGTGGTTCACAACAAGTTCACCACCGTCATTTTTCATCATCATGCAAAACGAAAAAGGGGTCCGATGAACAAGAGGGGTGTCATGGTCAAGGGGCTGCTTGCCTGGTTCATCAGAGTCTTCAAGTCTTCTGGTCCTTCTCCAAGTACTCCGTCTACTTCGTCAACTAACATCGGGAAGAATCACAATAAGCAACACAACAAGGCAAAAATAAAAGTGCTCTAAAAATAGGAGTTGGACTTTTCTAGGATACCTCTGGTCATATAACAAATGACCAAAGTGGTTTCATTGGGATTGGGTCTACGGATATTTATGAACATTTCAATATGAAGGATATAGGGGATTTAATTGACATGCATGAAGTGTACAGAAGAATAATTTTGAAAAATGAGCAAAGGCACCCATTTAACAAGGAATGATTTTATAAGCCTCTAGGAGTTAGTTTCACTGGATTTGGAGTTCAAATGATTTTCTTATGAATTTGCAAAGTTGGCTATACATGGATAAATAGACCAATATTTGATGTGGTACAGAAAGTATTGGGATAAATGTTCCAAAACTAAGTTTTGATATTATAAGTATCTAGGAATTTGAATCATGGCATTTGGATCAAAAGTGGGCTCTCTGTGATTTTCTAAACTCCATCACACAAATGGAAAATTGGGATTTCATAAATATTTGTGAAGAAAATATTTCTAGAAAAATGTGCAACTAGCACCATGTGATAGAGAATGAATTTATGAACTCATAGAAATTTGAATCATCAAATTTGGAATCCATTTGATTTAGTTATGGATTTTCGAAGTTCACCGGAAAATAAAAAGAAAAAGATCATCTACCTTATTGTGCGCCCTGTGCGAGGCTTAGGGGCGGAGCGCACTGGGTCTGGCCCAGCTGCCTCGCTGCACAGGAGGGGAGGGGAGACGTCGAAGATGCCTACGAGAATTATGCCTTCCATGTGGGGAGGCGGAAGCAGTAGAACCTGCTTCCACTTAACTTGACCGGTGGGTCGGCCCATCCGCCGCTGCCGTTGACAGGGAGGGCCCCTGCAAGCTGGCAGGCGGTCGTCCCCTATCTCTCGCCTGAGGCAGAGGAGCGACGGGGAGGGAGCGACCTAGCGGCACTGACGCTCGCCCCGGCGGCTCCGGTCACCTCCAGTGACGCTCCGCACACCGGTGAGCTCAGAGAAGGATGCCGAACCCACTAAGCGACGCGCGTGAGTACGGGAAGAACATAGTGGCCATGGCATGGGTAGCTGCGGGCGGGGCCGTCTGCCATAGCTGGGTATGGAGAAACAGCCGTGGAAAAGGGGAAATTAGAGCGGGGAGAGCTCGGGGGTGGTGGTGGAGATGCCATGGATCGGTTGGATGGAGAGAAGGGGGCTCGGGCGATGCAAATTTTGGCGGCGGCCGACGGCGTTGCTCTGGTCATTGCGGTGGGTAGCGGGCACGGGAGAGAGAGAAGTTTGGTAGAGGGGACAGCTGAGAGGGTGAGAGAGCGAATGGTGCCCAGAGAAGGGGCTCGAGATGGTTGTTTAAGGCGGGTGATGGTGTACCGTGGACGGCGTCCACGGCCATGACATAAGTGATGCCAGAGGCCAAATCTGCGCTTGGGGTTGTGTCTAGGGTGCTCGTGGGTGTCGTCCAGGATGAAGGGAATGGTGAGGGGGAGCAGGGCGAGCTCAAGGAGGTCCCGCACGAGTGCAATGACTCGTGAGCTCGGGCGGCGCTCGAGTGAGCTCGACAGGAGGCAAAGAAGGGCGAGGGAGGAGGGGCCCGGTAGCGAGGCGTGTCCCGGACGTCAAGGCCACCTCAGGAGACATCATCCCGACACCCAAGGCTGTCGTATGCCCTTGGCACGGGTGAGCTACAGTGCGGTCGAGCACTGTAGCGTGCTCCAGAGCGCAACCTCTGCATGCACTGGCATTGTTTAAGTGCCATGAGCGTGTCCTTTAGTGCCTGGGGGTTCTAGGGGAGGGTAAAGAAGGAGGGGAAAGCCTCGGATGCCCTGGTGAACCACTGGGAGAGAGGTGGGGTTGAGAGAGAGTGAGAATTGGGTTGTCCTGAAGAGTAAAATGGGGTTTTACCCCCCTCAATCATTGAGCTGAGGAGGAGAGGGAGTTCCTGGAGGTAGAAGGTGACTAGGGGAGGCTCTGGTAAAAAGCTTAGCTGATGGAGAACAAGGAAAGAGGTGAAGATAGCAGTTTGGAAAATCACCAAAAGGTGTTTGATGGTGTTTTGGGCAAGCAAAAGGATTCCACTAGGCATGATACTTAAGAGGATTAAATTTCATATAGATATATGGTGTTACACCAAATTTGAGCTCATTTGAAGAAAGTTGCCAATGTAACTTTGGCAAACCATAGAAATCAACAGAAATGGCTTTTCCAAGATTTAGTCATGTAAATCATCCCCCCTTGATTCACCACTCGGTGTAGTGTCATTATTTGGGGTTTTGATCATGCACACAAAATTTGAGATCACAAGTAAAAAGTTGGTAATGTAGAGTTCTTCAAATTTGGATTTGGTCAGAAAGGGTTTTGGGGCACTTTGGTCAAGTTATCCTTCTGAAAAACTTGTGCCATTTGCTATAGATGCATAATTACATCATTTGAGAATGTGCACCAAGTTTGAGAGCATTTGGACATGTTTGGCAATGTAAAGTTGCTCAAACTTCAAAATGGACAGAAATGGGTTTGAGGGGGTTTGATGATGCTTTCTTCATCTTCAAGGCATGAGGCTTTGCAAGATCATCAAATATGTCATAACTGACATGCTAGAATTTTCTTGGAATTAATCAAGAAAATTTCCTTTGTAAATATTTCAAAAGCTTGAAATATCCAGAAAGGATTTTTGAAGGATTTGACCAATATTTTGAACATGACCATGTGTTGAAACTCTTATATATGGACAATATATGTCCTATGAGCTTCCCTGAATTTTGACAAATACTTTTGAAAGAGTTAAATAATTTTAACCTATTCAAGACCATTTCTGGCCTTTAGGAAAAGCATTTAAATGAAATAGCAAAATAGTTTTTAAAATAATATTTTTGTAGTTTTTTGGAGTCCTATTTCTAATAGGATTCAAATATACTTTCTGAAAGAGTTTTCACACCCCAAATCAAGTACTTGCAGTACAAGCCTCAATTCAGGGGTTTTTGGAAAAACTAATTTTTAGAAAATACTTTTTGGCCAAAATATTTTGTAAGAAAATATTATACTGTTCTATACACATGGCATAATCATTGGGAAAAAGGTTCGGATCAAGGAGAAGGAGTATAAGAGTAGGAGGATTTATTTTATTTTTAGAGCACTAGCAAACAGCAAACAGAAAACCAATCAAGCAAGGTCAAAAACACTCAAAAAAAATTGTCAAACCACATTTTAGCATGATTATTAGCTTAAGTGTTGTGGCATGAAAATGAGGGTGTGACAGACCTACCCCCCTTACAAGAATCTCGTCCCCGAGATTCCCAGACTAGGCATGGAAAGGAATACGTAAGCTTGTATCTGGGTTAGTCTTCACATCCTCATACTGCTTATGCTTCTGAGTGGTGCGCCATTGATTCTTGAAGTGCTCGATGGTGTGGCTTAGTGCATGAAATTCTACTTGATCCTGGTTGCTATGGGTCTCTCGCGTAGGTCATGTTGGGTTAGACGTCAATGGCTCGGTGATCGATGTCCTCGGAGAGACCGGGCTAGTTAGGAAGTTTGAAATGCTTCCGGAGTGGTGTCGTGTGAAAAAAAACGTTGTGCACAGTGGGTGACTCGGGTGGTAACTCTAGCTGGCAGCCGTCTATTCTTCATCTTGTGGTGATCTTGGAGAGGGCCGATAAATCTTGGTGTGACCCTCTCTTGACATGGGAAAGCTTGGTTCCTTCGAGGGGAGTGGTTTGCAGATACACCTGGTCTTCGACGCGGAGGTTTACTTCTTGACAACTGTGGTTGGTGTAGTTCTTCCTTCTTGAATTGGATGTCTTCAAATGTCTTCTCTCCAGCTGACCGTCTCTTCTTTTGTCTTCGGGTAGACATAATGATGTTACCCAACTTGTCGAAGTACTTCATGGCAGTTTGTCCACAGGGTTTATAAGGTGGGTTGGGGTATTAGTGGTGGTCACGGTTGGGTATTGGCAAAGGTGTTCTTGACCTAGAGCCAAAGCCCGTGGTCATGATCCAACCATGTTGGGGCTTGGTGGGGCTTAATGGTTTCAAGGATCCTAGTGTGCGAGTTAACATTTATTATCTTATCCTTGAGCACAGTTTCTGAGATGCCAATAGTTCTACCTAGTCCTACAATCCTTATACCACCGAAAGCATCATCTCGCATAGGTCAACTCCAATCACCACTCATGCCATACATATCCTCATGACTCCCGAGAGGAGGTCTAACAAAATTATACATGTCTAGGATCCCCGAAAATCATATGTATGGCTACCCCTAAGAATCCATGGGTAGAGCATACAAGCTGCTAAGCTTGAATTAAACACCACAATCCAAGTGCTCAACCTATTCTTGCAAGGTTCAAGATAATGCATCTCTATCCTTAGGAAACACGTCGTAAGCCACTCCAAGATCTTGTTCCCTTCCTATGAATCAACTCCAACAGTCCGTTAACTTCCATCAATCACTACATAATCCACTATTTCTACATATCCGAAATCTGTGGTGTTCCACACGATCTTCTAATGTCCTATAATCCCCAAATACTTGGAAGGGCTATCCATTTCTATAGTAAGTCCACCAATTTCCATCATCATGGTCAAGCGAACTCCAAGATCATGCTTATATAGATCCCTATATCAACTCCGTCAATTGATCCAATCTCCTGGTTTATGGTCCACCGAGAAACAAGGTATCATGATCGAGATCATCAGTCTCAATCCAATTTACTCCGAACCCTGTGGACATAGTCAACATCTATACTCAACTAGAATCACCTACTTAAATCCAAATCCCATGTCCAACAAGAACTTCTACACTTTCCCCCAAGTCATTTTCGCAACATCAATTATCTCCTATCAATATCCTATGGCTAAGTCAAATCATTATACTTCCAAGAATTTTAATTTGCGATCATAATTAATTGTCCTGCAAAATCCAGTTGACTCAGGGGTAATGAAGGCTATGCTACTCTATTGATGTGATCCCACTAAATTCATCTATCAACATGAAAGCCTTATAATCCACCAAAGAGTGTCATATAATTCATCAAAGTCATTGATATAAACTCATCAAGTCATCTGTCCTCTATTCCTATATCCTCCAATTGGTCTTCCCTATGGCATCGTCAGTTCTTGTGCTATATTAGAATGACAATGTGCTTGTTCACTGTGTCCTCTAGTTCCATAACGAACCCAATGTTGTGCAAGGTTATAGAGGCTTCACTGGTTCTCTTGCAATTCTGTGGGTTAAGCACATGGTTAAGGATTCGAGTTGGGGTATCTTGTGAAGCCTCGAAGTGTCTGGGGATGGGTTTCTAGTCTGGAGATTTAAACATAATTCTGCGGGGTTGCACTTGGTCGTGGAGGTTGTAGCAGAAGTCTTCATTGCTAGGTTGTTGCCGAGGAAGAACCCTTGGTGTACCTTGTCTTGCTGGTCTTGTCTTGATGAGAGATATGAGAGGGAAAAATAGCATAGAGGAGAAGAATGCCTAAAGGGGGTTCTATAGTGCAAGTGCAAACAAACAGGTGCAAAAAGGGCCCAAACAAAAGAAACAAGGCAAGGAAGGTGATATAGTCGCGTACTTGTTGCCTAGGGCAAAAGTGCGACTTATATCAAAACACAAACAAATAAAAACAAGAAACACACAATCATGGTTCTATTCGAACCATCACACGGACTCGACTGCGCATAGGGGGGGTACACGACTCATCCTACCCTAGGGGTTCTCGAACTCAGTAGTCGTGCCTTGTGCCTCGTGCAGTCTTCTGAGTTTCCCTCAGGTGTTGCTACTTCTCTTATAGGTGTTCGACGGAACGATCCGGGTTGAGCCTGAAGAATCTTCAACAACTTCTTGCCTGATGAGGTGATGGGGTGAAGGTGTATCCTCGTAGCTAGCATTGACTCGGTCTTCTGTTGTCTTCTTATTCTGTCACACCCTGCATTTTGTAACATGTTATTTGTATCTTTGAAGCATGAAAATTTGGACCAGCAAATTTTTTTAGCATCATTTGGCTCTTATTTGGAATAGAGTTTTCTTCATGTGCTTTTTCATGTGCTCATTAAAGTCAACTATGATCTCTTGTAGATTTCATCTCCATACCCAAAACTTCTGCCCAATGATCATGCCAAGTGTTACATGACAGTATAGTATTTTCTTACAAAATTAATTTGGCCAAAAAGTATTTTATAAATTTAGTTTTCCAAAAACCCCTGAATTGAGATTTGCACTGCAAGTACTTGATTTAGGGTGAGAAAATTATTTCAAAAGGTTTATTTGAGACCTAGTAGTCCTATGACTCCCAGAAACCACAAAGGTATAATTTTAAAAGTTATTTTCCTATTTTATTTAAAAGCTTTTTCTTAAGGCCAGAAATGGTCTTTAATAGGGGAAAATTATTTAACTGTTTCAAAAATATTTGCCAAAATTCAGAGAGACTCAGAGGACAAATATTGTCCATATATAAGAGTTTCAACACTTGGTCATGTTCAAAATAATGGGCTAAACCCTCTAAAACCCTTTCTGGATATTTCAAGCTTTTGAAATATTTAGAAAGGAAATATTCTCCAAAAATTACAGGGAAATTCTATCATGTCATATATGACATATTTAATGATCTTGCCAAGTCCCATGCCTTGGGAAGCAAGAAAACATCCTCAAACCCCTTCATAACCATTCTGTCCATATTTGAAGTTTGAGCAACTTTACATTGCCAAACTTGTCCAAATGCTCTCAAACTTGGTGCACATGCTAGAATGACCTAATAAGGCATCTAGACCAAATGGCACAAGATTTGGAATATAGCAACTTGATCAGATCACCTCAAAACCCTTTCTGTTCAAATGCAAATTTGAACAACTTTACATTACCAACTTTTTATCTGGAGCTTCAACCTTTGTGGGCATGATCAATACCCCAAATGATGATGCTACACCAAGTGGTGCATCAAGGGGAGATGATTAGCTTGACTCAATCAAGATGAAACTGTTTCTGTTGATTTCTAGGGTTCACCAAAGTTACATTGGCTAGTTTCTTCAAATGAGCCCAAATTTGGTGAAGCACCCTATTTTCTCATGTCTTTCAACCCTGTTAAGTGCCATATCAAGTGGAGGTCATTTACTTGACCAAACACTGATCAAACACCTTCTGCAGAATTGCTAAAACCTCCAACTTGATCACTTTTACTTTTCACCATGGCCTCAACTTCTTACCACATGATCATTGAGTTACTAGCTACCACCAGTAACTTCCCCAGCACCCCAGCTCCATGATTGAGGGGTGAAAGCCCTGTTTTACCTTGCTGGACAGCAGGTTTTCACCATTTCACCAGCATCTCCACTCTCTCTCAGCATCTCCAGGGCATCCAAGGCCTCAGACAAATTCTTTACTTCCCCCTGACCTTCTAGACGCTGCTGGACACGTTGGGTTTGACCAGGACGGCGAGAGCGCGGCGAAGCCAGCCAAACGCGCGCTCTGGAGCACACAACAGTGCAGACAAGCACTGTAGCTTCGGCCAATCAACCTCCCCCGACAGCCTCGGGCCTCCCCCTCGCGCCAGTCGAGGCCTCTCGACGTCCGCGACCTCCCCGGCGCTGTCCCCCCTCCTCCTGCGCCCTCCAGTGGCCGTCGTCGCACGCGCGCTGGCCGCCCGCGGCGGCCACTCCTCTGCCTCGCACGCGCGCACGCTCCTGACGTGGAGATCGTTCAGGAACTCAACGGACCCATTCCCTTGGCCTCCCGTGCGCTGTAGCCTCGAGCCGGAGCTCCCCGGCGCACTGGACCACGGGCCTCCGTCGAGCTCCTATAAATAGCCCCTCCCGAGCCTCTCCAACAGCATCAGCGACCTCTCCTCACTCCACTGAGCCTCCCAGTACCACCCACTCCTCCCCAGGACGTCCCAGTGCTCGGGATCGACCGGAGCTCCGCCGCGTCGGGCCGCCGGCGATCTCGTGGTACGGGCCTCCCCTGCCCCTCCTTCCACCTGATTTGGAACCCCCTCGCCTCACTGATCCTTTCCCCCTTGTTTCCCCCTCCGTTTGCAGTCGGAAACAGGCGCAGCAACCACCTCCCGACGAGCCTCCGCCGTCCCACCTCGCCGCCGGCGAACCGGACCTCCCAGGCGTGCCGCACCACCACCACAGCAACCGCGACACGACGCTGAGTCCATCCCTGGCCTCCGTTGCCGTCGCCGTGGCCGGAAAACTCGCTGGTGAGCTCGCCGTCGCCGTGGCCGCAAGGTTGGAGATGACAGGCGGGCCCCGCCTATCATCCCCACACCTCTCTCCCCTCCTCTCTGTCACTGACCCACGGGCCCCGCCCGTCAGGTTTAAAAACCTGACGTGCTCGCGTAGGCTCCCGTGCGGCTGGGCTGGACCGCCTGGGCCGTGCACTGTGGCCCCCTCTAGCCTAGTGCACAGGACCTTTTTCCTTTTTCTTTTTCTGTAAATGTTTTAAACATTTCTACAGAAAAGAATAATGGTCCAAATTAAATAATTCCAACACCTAAAATCTTGTAATATTCCAACCTATTTAATGGTACCACTTTCATTCAAATCCATGAAACTTTGATGTACTGTTCAAATTTAAATTCAAATTTGGACAGTAATACTCCTGTTCAAAAATCAGTAGATTCCATTCTGTCATTCCAAAACTCCAACTAAGATTTTTCCCCCAACTTAGAAATCCCTCTAGTATTTTACAAAAATGAGTTGACATTTTTCTGAGCACTTTGATTTTTCTGTTTTGTTTGTATTCTTATTTTCCCGTGGTTATTATGCGACGTATAGATCCCGTATTTGACGAAGTTGCTGTGGAAGAAGAAGGAGAAGGACTTGAAGACTTTGAAGACCAAGCCAATCCAGGCAAGCAGCCCTTTGACCATGATACACTTGTTCCTCGGAACCCGTTTGTTTCCGATGCATGCTTGATCTTGATCTTGCTAAGAGCTAGATGACATGCAAATAGTTGGTCATGATACTTATATGATGCATGTGTGATATGAACCCTCGTAGTTGAAACATTTGCATGAACCCATCGGGTGCCCCTAATGCCCGAGGGTGATGTTGTGTTAGGTCATCACTTGAGAAAGAAGTGACGTGCCGGTAATATCATGTGCATGGTGGAATGATGGATTAGATTTATGTGTGACTACCGTCCCAACCAAACATGTGCAACCACACTACCCCTTATGGGATGGGGCTTTATTGATTACTTAGGTCGATACTAGCATGGTGCCTGCATTACTAGTGACGGGAAGACTTGAGGTCTTTCCCGGGACGGGGTCGTGCTTGGATAGACGACCATGGCTGTTTTCACAGGGCACCGGACACACTGATGGTCCCTTCGGGTACGCGTGACATTGAAATTAGGGCAAGTCCCGTGATCTATTGTTTGTACCCGAGGGCAGTGTACCAACGAGTGGACTCCCTGTTAGTGTCGTCTAAGGAAAGGTAATGACCGGGTGCTTACCCCGGGTACTTGAGGTACCGCGGGTCGTGGATGACAAGGAAGTTCCCCGGATCTTGTGGGTAAAGTGCGCAACCTCTGCAGAGTGTAAAACTATTTGAATAGCCGTGTCCACGGTCATGGACAGTTGGGTGGTGCTACTTAAACTATGTCCAGAATTTTACTTCATCGGTGTTGGAATGTGTGTGATAAGTCAAGGATGGTGACTTGACTCGATGAGTTGAATCATATTCATGTTGATATTGGTAACCTGACTTCGAGGTTACGCGAGGTTATTGATGCATAAACTTGATAGTAGTATGTTGTTCTAGCCTTGCTAGATTGATCATTATTATTCAATTGCATTGTTACTTTGAAACACATCATGGGTTGCTTGCGAGTACATTCAAAGTACTCATTGGCTTGCCACTGGTTATTTAATTGGCCAGGCATGGAAGAACAGGATTATGAGGAAGAGTTCTTTGGAGACAAACATGCGAACTAGGACGCTATCCCAGTCAGAATGCCTGTAGGGTTAAGGCAGATGGCATGGGTTCTACCCGTTATCGAAGACTTCCGCTATTTGAGTTATTTGCTATTCAGCCCGTGAGGCTCTATCTATGTAAGACTTGGCCATAATGGCCTTATTTCGTGTAAGACTATTTGTATGGATGTAAGACTCTTCTTATTTCAGCTTTTGTGTGTTCATTGAGCATTGATCTCTGGGATCACTGTACACGTGCATTTGGTGATCTCGACTTCTAAGTCGGGGTCCCCACAGAGCTGGTATCAGAGCCATCCTGACTGTAGGAAGCCATAGTTAGCATGGGCGTTAGTTAGATGAGACCCCTTTTCCAAAAACCTTCTGAACCTCTCTTCTTTTCTAAACCTGAGATTTCATCAGCTTATTAACCTCTCCCATTCCACCTTTGTAGATGGCCGCTGTACCCGAAGAGCACCTGACCACTGGGTTTCCTTTACTTCTCGAGGATAGCCTCCAGGAATGTCAGTTCCATCGAGCACCAATTCTCACCTACCTTGAGCATTGGGTGAGCGATACTGAGGTGGAGTACCATGTGGAAGTGATCGTGAAGGCAAACGATCCTCCCACAAGTTGGTTCTTCGAGGGACCCCAGATGGTAACACTACCACTCGCTGTCGAGGCTGCTGCACTCAAGGAATTAACCCGTCTCCGCGAGCTTCTTCCGGAGATGGCAGCCAAGATGGCAACTCGCTTCTTACCTTACCGGAAGGAAGGTGACGAAGAAAGCAGCGCACTAGCCCCTCCGCTGAAGGAAGGACTCTCACTTCGGTTCCAGACCTACTTCAGTCTGTGTGTCGACAGCTTGGCACAAGACTTGGCCTCGGAATCAATGAAGCTTCGAGAAGAACTTCACAAGACCAAGGCACTTCTTCGTCAAGCTCAAGAGAAGGCAAACAGGATCAAGAAGGAAGGAGCACCTTCTGGACAATCCGCTATCGCATACCGAGGCGGAAGGCCCTCCGAGGATGTGTCTTCCAAGGGTGAAGAACCACCTCGGCGACGCCGGATGACGGCAAGGGAATATCGCAAGCTTTTCCCTGCACCACCGACAAAGCACCATCATATCCAACTCCCCCACTCCCTCAAGCGACAAGGGAGCCCAGAGAGATGAAGACAAGGAGGAAGACCCAGAAAAGCCGGAATACGCGACCGAGCATTCCGCCGCTTATGCATTATTCGCTACTCGGATATGCCAGTTGTAACCCCTACGGTAGGATAGGTTGTGTAACCCCTATGCGCAGTCGAGTCCTTGTATGGTTCATATGAAACCATCTAGTGTTTGCTTTTGTTGTGTCTGGATGTATGTCGTATTCTTCCTTCGGGAATGTGTAAACGACTACATCACCCATTTGGATTTTAATGAATGTGTTTTGGCCTCTCGGCCCTTGCATGATTTGATTTAGTGTCACACCCACCCCCTTACTAGGCACCCATCTATCTTGCTTTCCCTCTTCCGAGTCATGAGACCTTTTACCGCTCCAACAGGATGGCTGTTGTAACTCGTACTGGTACCTCTACCCAGCAGCCCGAAGCCGGAGCATCCTCTCAGCCAGAGGCAGGCCACGACCAAACCAACGACCAAGCTCCACCACCGGCTCCTCCAAGCATGGACATGGCTCAGCTTCTCCAAGCTTTCCGAGAGGAACGCCAAGCCAACACTGCAGCTCTTCAGCTGATTGCTCAAGCTGTCACCAACAACCGCCAGCCAGCGGGGAATGGCAATGGACGTTCCACGTTGGCAGAGTTCAAGAAGCATGCACCGCAAACCTTCATCGAGACTGCAGAACCCCTGGATGCAGATGACTGGGTCCGTTCCATTGAGGAAATTCTGGAACTAGTCGGATGCACCGAAGATCGCGAGAAGGTGGCTTATGCAGCCCACTGCCTCGGGGGAACTGCTAGAGCTTGGTGGGATGGATTCAAGGTCATGCATGCTGAACAAGACATCACTTGGGTTAACTTCAAGGCAGAATTCCGCAAGGCTCACATTCCTTCCGGAATCATGGCTATCAAAAAGTGCGAGTTCCGAGCCCTGAAGCAAGGAAGTGGCACTGTCAAGGAGTACATGCAGAAGTTCAATATTCTGTCAAGGTATGCCCCTGAAGATGTCAGCACTGATGCTGCCAAAAGGGAGCGCTTCATGGAAGGCCTCAATCAGACTCTGCAATACTCGCTTGTTGTGTGTGATTGCCCATCTTTCCCTGACCTGGTGAACACGGCACTTATTCTTGAAGACAAGCGGCGTGCTTTGGAAGACACTCGCAAGCGCAAGTTGGTCAGTAAGGGAAGTTCCAGCAACCAGAAGCCTCGTCCGTGGCAGTCAGCCCTGGCCAAGCCAACCTATCAGCAACCAGGAGCTCCTGCACCTCGTGCCAACCCTCAGCCTCAGCAGTATGCCAACCCCAGGCCAGCTTTCAACCCCAATACCAGTGGTGGCAACAAGATCAATCCAAACCAAGTCACTTGCTTTGGATGTGGTCAGCCCGGACACATCTCAAGGGTGTGCCCCAACAAGAAGCCTGGTGCCCCGCGCCCCAATGCGCAGAACCAGGGACAAGGCCGTGGAATGCCACCATGGAACCCAGCTCCTCGCAATCCACCGAACTATGGGAAGGGGCGTGTGAATCACGTCACTGCTGAAGAAGCCCAGGAAGACCCGGACGTCGTGCTGGGTACGTTCCTTGTCAACTCAGCACCTGCAACTGTCTTATTTGATTCTGGAGCAACGCATTCATTTGTCACTCAAAGATTTGCATTAAAAAGTGGCATGACCCCTACACCCCTGAATAACCCTATGGTGGTACAAACCCCCGGAGCCGAGATGAGAACCAAGATAGGCTGTAAAGGAGTCAGTATTACCATTAACGGTGTAGATTTCCTAGCAGACCTTATCATCCTGAGATCGCAAGGCTTGGATGTGATCTTAGGGATGGATTGGCTCAGTAAGCACCAAGGCTTGTTAGACTGTGCCAATCGGACAGTCACTGTGACCAATGACCAAGGAGTCGAAGTCAAGTTTGCTCCCAACTCCTCTTCCGCTCAGGCCGCTAAAGTCAACTGTCTGTCTGAAGTTGGGCTAGATCAAGTACCGGCGGTATGTGAGTATCCTGATGTCTTTCCGGATGAACTACCGGGAATGCCCCCTGACCGTGACATTGAGTTCATCATCGAGCTCGTGCCCGGAGCAGGACCATTCTATAAGAAGCCTTATAGATTGGGGACGGAAGAATTAGCTGAGTTGAAGAAGCAGCTAGAAGAGCAGCTAAGGAAGGGATTTATCCGCCCAAGTGCCTCCCCTTGGGGATCTCCTGTTCTGTTTGTGGCAAAGAGGGACGGTACCATTCGCTTATGCATTGACTATCGTTCCCTCAATGAAGTTACAATGAAGAACAAGTATCCACTTCCCAAGATCGAAGATCTGTTTGATCAGCTCAGCGGAGCCAAGGTATTCTCCAAGATTGACCTCAGATCTGGGTATTACCAGCTGAAGATCAGACCCCAAGATATTCCGAAGACGGCATTCGTAACCAGATATGGCCTGTACGAGTGCACGGTCATGTCTTTTGGGTTGACCAATGCCCCAGCTTACTTCATGTATCTCATGAATAAAGTCTTCATGGAATATTTGGACAAGTTTGTTGTTGTCTTCATTGATGACATTCTTGTGTTCTCGAAGTCGGAGGAAGAGCACGAGCAGCACCTGAGGATGGTCCTAGACAAACTTCGTGAGCATCAACTGTATGCCAAATTCAGCAAGTGTGAGTTCTGGCTGCATAAAGTTGGATACTTAGGTCATGTCTTGACCGAGGAAGGATTATCTGTTGATCCTGCAAATATCGAAGCTGTGACCCAATGGCAATCTCCAACGACCATCAAGGAAGTCAGAAGCTTCCTCGGACTAGCGGGCTATTACCGCAAGTTCGTGGAAGGATTCTCTAGCATTGCACGACCAATGACTCAGCTCGTCAAAAAGGACAAGAAGTTCGAGTGGACGCCAAAATGCGAAGAGAGCTTCCAAGAGCTCAAGAAGAGATTGACCACCGCCCCAGTTCTGGCAACACCTGATATTCACAAGGAATTCGTGATATATTGTGATGCCTCTCGAACCGGATTGGGAAGCGTTCTGATGCAAGAAGGCCGCGTCATAGCATACCTCTCTAGGCAGCTACGACCCCATGAGGAGAACTACGCTACTCACGATCTTGAGCTAGCGGCAGTAGTTCATGCCTTGAAGACATGGCGGCATTACCTCCTAGGGAAACGGTGTGAGATCTACACAGACCATAAAAGTCTGAAGTACATTTTCACCCAAAAGGAATTGAACATGAGGCAGCAGAGATGGTTGGAACTCATCAAAGATTATGACCTCAGTGTTCAGTATCACCCTGGGAAGGCTAACGTGGTGGCCGATGCCTTAAGCAGGAAGGCTTGCTCTTTGAATGCCGTTATTCAAGAAAGGCAGCCAGCCTTGTTTAAGGAGATCGAACAATTCAGTTTGGAATTGGTCACCCCTGGATTTCTGGATCATTTGGAAGTCAGACCAACCCTGCTGGACGACATCAAGAAGGCTCAAGATGGACACGCAAGCATTGAAGGCATAAAGAGGAAGATGAAGCTGGGCAAGGCCCCAGGATTCTCCGAAGACGAGCACGAGATTGTTTGGTACAAAGGTCGCCTCTGCGTACCAAACAACACCGAGCTGAAGACGCTGATTCTGCAAGAAGCCCAGGACACTCCGTATTCCATCCACCCCGGAGGAACCAAGATGTATCAAGACTTGAAGGCACGATTCTGGTGGCACGGTATGAAGAGAGAGATTGCAACCTATGTTGCAAAGTGTGATGTGTGCCAAAGAGTCAAGGCTGAATATCAGCGACCTGCTGGATTGCTTCAACCACTCAAGGTTCCTGAGTGGAAGTGGGATAAAGTCGGAATGGACTTCATCACTGGATTACCAAGGTCAAATAGAGGACATGACTCCATCTGGGTCATAGTTGATCATTTGACCAAGGTGGCCCACTTCATTCCTGTCAAGACCACTTATGATGGCAACCGGCTGGCAGCTCTCTACATCGACAGAATCGTAAGTCTTCACGGCATTCCCAAGGAGATTGTGTCAGATCGAGGAACCCAGTTCACCTCAAGGTTCTGGAAGAAGTTCCAAGAAGCCTTGGGAACCAAGTTGTCTTTCAGCACAGCTTTCCACCCACAGACCGGAGGTCAAACAGAGCGAGTCAATCAGATTCTCGAAGACATGCTCCGAGCCTGTGTCCTGGCATATGGAGCCAAGTGGGAAGACTATCTCCCTTTTGCCGAGTTCTCCTATAACAACAGTTACCAGTCAAGCCTTCAGATGGCACCGTTTGAGGTATTGTACGGACGCAGATGCCGCACACCCCTCAATTGGTCGGAGACTGGAGAAGGACTAGTCTTTGGACCGGATATTCTCCGCGCAGCAGAAGAGCAAGTCCAACTAGTCAAAGAGCGATTAAAGGCAGCCAAGTCAAGGCAGAAGAGTTATGCTGACACTCGACGTCAGAACATGAGTTTCCATGTCGGGGACCATGTGTACCTGCGGGTAACTCCTCTGAAGGGAACCAAGCGTTTCCATGTTAAGGGGAAGCTTGCACCAAGGTTCATAGAGACTCAGAGGACATATATTGTCCATATATAAGAGTTTCAACACTTGGTCATGTTCAAAATAATGGGCTAAACCCTCTAAAACCCTTTCTGGATATTTCAAGCTTTTGAAATATTTACAAAGGAAATATTCTCCAAAAATTCCAGGGAAATTCTATCATGTCATATATGACATATTTAATGATCTTGCCAAGTCCCATGCCTTGGGAAGCAAGAAAACATCCTCAAACCCCTTCATAACCATTCTGTCCATATTTGAAGTTTGAGCAACTTTACATTGCCAAACTTGTCCAAATGCTCTCAAACTTGGTGCACATGCTAGAATGACCTAATAAGGCATCTAGACCAAATGGCACAAGATTTGGAATAGAGCAACTTGATCAGATCACCTCAAAACCCTTTCTGTTCAAATGCAAATTTGAACAACTTTACATTACCAACTTTTTATCTGGAGCTTCAAACTTTGTGGGCATGATCAATACCCCAAATGATGATGCTACACCAAGTGGTGCATCAAGGGGAGATGATTAGCTTGACTCAATCAAGATGAAACTGTTTCTGTTGATTTCTAGGGTTCACCAAAGTTACATTGTCTAGTTTCTTCAAATGAGCCCAAATTTGGTGAACCACCCTATTTTCTCATGTCTTTCAACCCTGTTAAGTGCCATATCAAGTGGAGGTCATTTACTTGACCAAACACTGATCAAACACCTTCTGCAGAATTGCTAAAACCTCCAACTTGATCACTTTTAATTTTCACCATGGCCTCAACTTCTTACCACATGATCATTGAGTTACTAGCTACCACCAGTAACTTCCCCAGCACCCCAGCTTCATGATTGAGGGGTGAAAGCCCTGTTTTACCTTGCTGGACAGCAGGTTTTCACCATTTCACCAGCATCTCCACTCTCTCTCAGCATCTCCAGGGCATCCAAGGCCTCAGACCAATTCTTTACTTCCCCCCTGACCTTCTAGACGCTGCTAGACACGTTGGATTTGACCAGGACGGCGAGAGCGCGGCGATGCCAGCCAAACGCGCGCTCTGGAGCACGCAACAGTGCAGACAAGCACTGTAGCTTCGGCCAATCAACCTCCCCCGACAGCCTCGGGCCTCCCCCTCGCGCCGGTCGAGGCCTCTCGACGTCCGCAACCTCCCCGGCGCTGTCCCCCCTCCTCCTGCGCCTTCCAGTGGCCGTCGTCGCACGCGCGCTGGCCGCCCGCGGCGGCCACTCCTCTGCCTCGCACGCGCGCACGCTCCTGACGCTCCCCCGCTTCTCTTTCTCCCTCAGCTGGACGTGGAGATCGTCCAGGAACTCCACGGACCCATTCCCTTGGCCTCCCGTGCGCTGTAGCCTCGAGCCGGAGCTCGCCGGCGCACTGGACCACGGGCCTCCGTCGAGCTCCTATAAATAGCCCCTCCCGAGCCTCTCCAACAGCACCAGCGACCTCTCCTCACTCCACTCAGCCTCCCAGTACCACCCACTCGTCCCCAGGACGTCCCAGTGCTCGGGATCGACCGGAGCTCCGTCGCGTCGGGCCGCCGGCGATCTCGTGGTACGGGCCTCCCTGCCCCTCCTTCCACCTGATTTGGAACCCCCTCGCCTCACTGATCATTTCCCCCTTGTTTCCCACTCCGTTTGCAGTCGGAAACAGCCACAGCAACCACCTCCCGACGAGTCTCCGCCGTCCCACCTCGCCGCCGGCGAACCGGACCTCCCCGGCATGCCGCACCACCACCACAGCAACCGCGACACGACGATGAGTCCATCCCTGGCCTCCGTTGCCGTCGCCGTGGCCGGAAAACTCGCCGGTGAGCTCGCCGTCGCCGTGGCCGCAAGGTTGGAGATGACAGGCGGGCCCCGCCTGTCATCCCCACACCTCTCTCCCCCTCCTCTCTGTCACTGACCCACGGGCCCCGCCCGTCAGGTTTAAAAACCTGACGTGCGCGCGCAGGCTCCCGTGCGGCTGGGCTGGACCGCCTGGGCCGTGCACTGTGGCCCCCTCTGGCCCAGTGCACAGGTCCTTTTTCCTTTTTCTTTTTCTGTAAATGTTTTAAACATTTCTACGGAAAAGAATAATGGTCCAAATTAAATAATTCCAACTCCTAAAATCTTGTAATATTCCAACCTATTTAATGGTACCACTTTCATTCAAATCCATGAAACTTTGCTGTACTGTTCAAATTTAAATTCAAATTTGGACAGTAATACTCCTGTTCAAAAATCAGTAGATTCCATTCTGTCATTCCAAAACTCCAACTAAGATTTTTCCCCAACTTAGAAATCCCTCTAGTATTTTACAAAAATGAGTTGACATTTTTCTGAGCACTTTGATTTTTCTGTTTTGTTTGTATTCTTATTTTCCCGCGGTTATTATGCGACGTATAGATCCCGTATTTGACGAAGTTGCTGTGGAAGAAGAAGGAGAAGGACTTGAAGACTTTGAAGACCAAGCCAATCCAGGCAAGCAGCCCTTTGACCATGATATATACACTTGTTCCTCGGAACCCATTTGTTTCCGATGCATGATATTAGGGTTACGATGGTAACCTAGTTGATTCCACCACATGATGCATGCTTGATCTTGATCTTGCTAAGAGCTAGATGACATGCAAATAGTTGGTCATGATACTTATATGATGCATGTGTGATATGAACCCTCGTAGTAGAAACATTTGCATGAACCCATCGGGTGCCCCTAATGCCCGAGGGTGATGTTGTGTTAGGTCATCACTTGAGAAAGAAGTGACGTGCCAGTAATATCATGTGCATGGTGGAATGATGGATTAGATTTATGTGTGACTACCGTCCCAACCAAACATGTGCAACCACACTACCCCTTATGGGACGGGGCTTTATTGATTACTTAGGTCGATACTAGCATGGTGCCCGCATTACTAGTGACGGGAAGACTTGAGGTCTTTCCTGGGACGGGGTCGTGCTTGGATAGACGACCATGACTGTTTTCACAGGGCACCGGACACACCGTTGGTCCCTTTGGGTATGCGTGACATTGAAATTAGGGCAAGTCCCGTGATCTATTGTTTGTACCGAGGGCCGTGTACCAACGAGTGGACTCTATGTTAGTGTCGTCTAAGGAAAGGTAATGACCGGGTGCTTACCCCGGGTACTTGAGGTACCGCGGGTCGTGGATGACACGGAAGTTCCCCGGATCTTGTGGGTAAAGTGCGCAACCTCTGCAGAGTGTAAAACTGTTCGAATAGTCGTGTCCACGGTCATGGACAGCTGGGTGATGCTACTTAAACTATGTCCAGAATTTTACTTCATCGGTGTTGGAATGTGTGTGATAAGTCAAGGATGGTGACTTGACTCGATGAGTTGAATCATATTCATGTTGATATCGGTAACCTGTCTTCGAGGTTACGCGAGGTTATTGATGCATAAACTTGATAGTAGTATGTTGTTCTAGCCTTGCTAGATTGATCATTATTATTCAATTGCATTGTTACTTTGAACCACATCATGGGTTGCTTGCGAGTACATTCAAAGTACTCATTGGCTTGCCACTGGTTATTTAATTGGCCAGGCATGGAAGAACAGGATTATGAGGAAGAGTTCTTTGGAGACGAACATGCGAACTAGGACGCTATCCCAGTCAGAATTCCTGTAGGGTTAAGGCAGATGGCATGGGTTCTACCCGTTATCGAAGACTTCCGCTATTTGAGTTATTTGCTATTCAGCCCGTGAGGCTCTATCTATGTAAGACTTGGCCATAATGGCCTTAATTCGTGTAAGACTATTTGTATGGATGTAAGACTCTTGTTATTTCAGCTTCTGTGTGTTCAGTGAGCATTGATCTCTGGGATCACTGTACACGTGCATTCGGTGATCTCGACTTCTAAGTCGGGGTCCCCACATATTCATGACGATCCCTTTTGTCTTCTAAGGCGTCGATGGTACTGGGTAGGTAATCCTTATGCAATGACAATAACAAGGCATACTAGAGGTCCAACATGTCGGTTACGTTGATGACAACATCGACACCAAGAGCGGGGGATGAAGATAACCGGTTTCCTTCTCACCATAGTGAGGCGGACCAAGTGGCGAGGTTCTCATCAACCGGTGGTTGCCGATACAACAATGGTAAGGACATGGTTGCTCTATTAGCGATGTATATCATGTTTTGCATTACTTACACGCTGATCATCATAGGATAAGGTTGCATCATCCTGGGTCAAATTCAAAGGTGTCACCATTTTTCTGGGTCTGCATGTCCTCTTTCCTCGAGGATGTATTTTCTGTTGGTATCGTCTTGTTGTGGTGTCACCAATCTTGTGTTGAAAAGATCTGGGAGGATGTCTAGCAATGCATCTTCCATCTAGATTATCCACGAGGTTTACATGGAATCTAGTGGTCAGAGGCATAAGGGTTCTAGCGACCAAAAGTTTTGAAGGGGAAGAGATCAACAAGGAAAGTATACCTTAGTTTTCGAAAACTCGGAAGGGAAGAGAAGTATAGATAGTTTTGAAAACTAGTAATAGTTTTGGCAATAGTTTAACCCTAACTAACGACCATGCTAACTAAGGCTTCCTACAGTCAGGATGGCTCTGATACCAGCTCTGTGGGGACCCCAACTCATAAGTCGGGATCACTAAATGCACGTGTACAGTGATCCCAGAGATCAATGCTCACTAAACACACAGACGCTGAATAACAGGAGTCTTACATCCATACATACCGTTTTTACACAAGTAGGACCATTATGGTTAAGTCTTGAGTATATCATTGCAGCAGAAACCTTCAATATCAACTGGGACCGATGCCATCTGCCTTAACCCTACAGGCATTCTGACTGGGAAGCGTCCTAGCTCGCATGTTCGTCGCCAAGAAATCTTCATCATATCATGTTCTTCCAAGCCTGGCCAATTAAATAACCAGTGGCAAGCCAATGAGTACTTTGAATGTACTCGCAAGCAACCCATGATTTGATTCCAGGTAACAATGCAAGTTGTACGACAGTTAAGCAACCTAGCTTCAAGCTAGATAAGATGTTCTACCAACTTGTGAGATATGACTCAATGAACTTGGGTAACCTTGAGGACAGGTTACAAATATCAACATAAATAGAGTTTGGATAAATGCCATTCCATTCAACATTTCAAGTTACCACCTTGACACAAATAGTTTTCTTCCACACACACATGCACCGAGATTGTAAAATTTCTGGACATAGTTTTAGTAGCACCTCCCAACTGTCCATGACCGTGGACATGGCTATTCGAATAGTTTGACACTCTGCAGAGGTTGCGCACTTTACCCACAAGATCCAGGAAGCTTTCGTGTCATCCACGATCCCGTAGTACCTCAAGTACTCGGGGGAAGCACCTGATCATTACCTTTCCCTAGACGACACTAACATAGGGTCCACTCGTTGGTGCACGGCCCTCATGTATAAGTAAATGATCATGGGACTCTGCCCTTTTAACATTATCACGCGTACACGAAGGGACTAACGGTGTGTCCGGTGCCCTGTGAAAACAGTCATGGCCGCCTATCCAAGCACGACCCCCTCCCGAGAGTGACCTCAAGTCACCCCTGTCACTAGTAATGCGGGCACCATTCGTGTATCGGCCTAGGTAATCAATAATGCCCTTTCCCATATAAGGGTAGAGTGCTTGCACATGTTTGGTTGGGTCAGTAATCACGCATAAATATAATCCATCATTTTACACACATACACACCAGAAGCTCTTTTTGGTGCACCACTTCTTCCTCAAGTGGTGACCTAAGTTCAATATAACCCATGGGCATTAGGGGCACCCGATGGAGTTTTCGAAAGAATGTAACCACGAAGAGTTCATGGTACACATGCAATACTATGCATCAACAACTAATATTTCGTCATTTCATCCATGCACAAGGTAGAGTTATGAGTAGGGGTATGCATCATGTGGTGGTTCACAACAAGTTCACCACCGTCATTTTTCATCATCACGCAAATCGGAAAAATGGGTTCGATGAACAAGAGGGGTGTAATGGTCAAGGGGCTGCTTCCCTAGTTCATCAGAGTCTTCAAGTCTTCTGGTTCTTCTCCAAGTACTCTGTCTACTTCGTCAACTAACGTCGGAAACAATCACAATAAGCAACACAACAAGGCAAAAATAAAAGTGCTCTAAAAATAGGAGCAGGACTTCTCTAGGATACCTCTGGTCATATAACAAATGACCAAAGTGGTTTTATTGGGATCGTATCTATGGATATTTCTTAACATTTTAATATGAAGGATATAGGGGATTTAATTGACCTGCAAGAAGTGTACAGAAGAATTATTTTGAAAAATGAGCAAAGGCACCCATTTACCAATGAATGATTTTATAAGCCTCTAGGAGTTGGTTTCACTAGATTTGGAGTCCAAATGATTTTCTTATGGATAAATAGACCAATATTTGATGTGGTACAGAAAGTATTGGGATAAATGCTTCAAAACTAAGTTTTGATATTATAAGTATCTAGGAATTTGAATCATGGCATTTGGATCAAAAGTGGGCTCTCTGTGATTTTCTAAACTTCATCACAGAAATGGAAAATTGGGATTTCATAAATATTTGTGAAGAAAATATTTCTGGAAAAATGTGCAACTAGCAGCATGTGATAGAGAATGAATTTATGAACTCATAGAAATTTGAATCATCAAATTTGGAATCCATTTGATTTATTTATGGATTTTTGTAGTTCACTTGAAAATACAAAGAAAAAGATCATCTACCTTATTATGCGCCATGTGCGAGGCTTAGGGGCGGAGCGCACTGGGCCTGGCCCAGCTGCCTCGCTGCACAGGAGGGGAGGGGAGACATCGAAGATGCCAACGAGAATTATGCCTTCCATGCGGGGAGGCGCAAGCAGCCGAACCTACTTCCACTTAACCTGACCGGTGGGTCGGCCCATCCGCCGCAGCCGTTCACAGGCAGGGCCCCTGCAAGCTGGCAGGCGGTCGTCCCCTACCTCTCGCCTGAGTCAGAGAAGCGACGGGGAGGGAGTGACCGAGCGGCACCGACGCTGGCTCCGGCAGCTCCGTTCACCTCGAGTGACGCTCCGAACACCGGTGAGCTCAGAGAAGGATGCCGAACCCAACTAAGCGATGCGCGTGAGCAGGGGAAGAATGTAGCGGCCATGGCATGGGTAGCTGCCGACGGGGCCGTCGGCCATAGCTGGTTATGGAGAAACAACCATGGAGAAGGCGAAATTGGAGCGGGGAGAGCTCGGGGGTGGTGGTGGAGATGCCATGGATCGGTTGGGTGGAGAGAAGGGGCCTCAGGCGATGCAAATTTTGGCGGCGGCCGGCGGCGTTGCTCTGGTCATTGCGGTGGGTAGGGGGCACGGGAGAGAGAGAAGTTTGGCCGAGGGGACAGCTGAGAGGGAGAGAGAGCGAATGGTGCCCAGAGGAGGGGCTCGGGATGGTTTTTTGAGGCGGGGTGATGGTGTACCGTGGACGCGTCCACGACCACGACATAAGTGATGCCAGAGGCCAAATCTGCTCTTGGTCTTGTGTCTAGGATGCTCGTGGGTGTCGTCCAGGACTAGGGGAACGGTGATGGGAGCAGGGTGAGCTCGAGGAGGTCCCGCATGAGTGCAATGACTGGTGAGCTCGGGCGGCGCTCGGCTGAGCTCGACAAGGGGCAAAGGAGGGCGAGGGATTAGGGGTCCGGTAGCGAGGCGTGTCCTGGACATCGAGGCCAGCTCGGGAGACATCATCCAGACGCCCAAAGCCGTCGTATATGCCCTTGACACGGGTGAGCTACAGTGCGGTAGAGCACTATAGCGTGCTCCAAAGCGTGACCTCTGCATGCACTGGCATTGTTTAAGTGCCATGAGTGTGTCCTTTAGTGTCTAGGGGTTCTAGGGGAGGGTAAAGAAGGGGCGGAAAGCCTCGGATGCCCCGGTGAACCACTTGGAGAGAGGTGGGGTTGAGAGAGAGAGTGAGAACTGGGCTGTCCAGAAGAGTAAAATGGGATTTTACCCCCCTCAATCATTGAGCTGGGGAGGAGAGGGAGTTCCTGGAGGTAGAAGGTGACTAGTGGAGGCTCTGGTAAAAAGCTTAGCTCATGGAGAACAAGGAAAGAGGTGAAAATAGTAGTTTTGGAAAATCACCAAAAGGTGTTTGATGGTGTTTAGGCAAGCAAAAGGATTCCGCTAGGCATGAGACTTAATAGTATTAAATTTCATATAGAAATATGGTGTTACACCAAATTTGAGCTCATTTGAAGAAAGTTGCCGATGTAACTTTGGCAAACCCTAGAAATCAACAGAAATGGCTTTTACAAGATTTAGTCATGTAAATCATCCCCCCTTGATTCACCACTTGGTGTAGTGTCATCATTTGGGGTTTTTATCATGCACACAAAATTTCATATCACAAGTAAAAAGTTGTTAATGTAGAGTTGTTCAAATTTGGATCTGGTCAGAAAGGGTTTTGGGGCACTTTGGTCAAGTTATCCTTCTGAAAAACTTGTGCCATTTGGTATAGGTGCATAATTACATCATTTGAGCATGTGCACCAAGTTTGAGAGCATTTGGACATGTTTGGCAATGTAAAGTTGCTCAAACTTCAAAATGGACAGAAAAGGTTTTGAGGGGGTTTGATGATGCTTTCTTGATCTTCAAGGCATGAGGCTTTGCAAGATCATCAAATATGTCATAACTGACATGCTAGAAGTTTCTTGGAATTAATCAAGAAAATTTCCTTTGTAAATATTTCACAATCTTGAAATATCTAGAAAGGGTTTTTGAAGGATTTGACCAACATTTTGAACATGACCATGTGTTGAAACTCTTATATATTGACAATATATGTCCTATGAGCTTCCCTGAATTTTGACAAATATTTTTGAAATAGTTAAATTATTTTAACCTATTAAAGACCATTTCTAGCCTTAAGGAAAAGCATTTAAATAAAATAGCAAAATAGCTTTTAAAATATTTTTTTGTGGTTTTTGGGAGTCCTATTTCTAATAGGAGTCAAATATACTTTTTGAAAGATTTTTCACACCCCAAATGAAGTACTTGCAGTACAAGCCTCAATTCAGGGTTTTTAAATAATTTTTTGAAAATACTTTTGGCCAAAATATTTTGTAAGAAAATACTATACTGTTCTATACACATGGCATGATCATTGGGAAAAAGGTTTGGATCAAGGAGAAGGAGTATAAGAGTAGGATGATTTATTTTATTTTTAGAGCACTAGCAAACAGCAAACAAAAAACCAATCAAGCAAGGTCAAACACACTCAAAAGTTTTTGTCAAACCACATTTTAGCATGATTATTAGCTTAAGTGTTGTGGCATGAAAATCAAGATGTGACAGTGGACGATGGCGAGGGCCTAAGAAGAGAAAGACACCAGAGTGGATGTCCATGCAGAGGGGAGTACGAGGGTTGACTGGTTCGGCTGCGGTGTGAGGCTACAGTTACCGCAGAATAACAGGGGGTGTGGGTGAGTAGAGGGATGGCCTAGCCAATGGTTGGAGTAGTTGGGGGATTAGGCCTGGGCGGCAGCACAATTGGCCACGAGAGGCAGGAGCACGCTGTCTCGCCGGCGTTGGTATGGGCGGCTGTATCAAGAAAATCAGAGGTTGAAGAAGCAGAAAAACCATTGGATTCACATCCAATGGTCAACGCTGATAGAATCATTTGTTGACTAAGTTGACAAAACTATGTGTACGCGTCAACTGAGTAGGGCCACAAGTCAACCTCCAAATATGATGGGCCCTAGTTGTCAAGGGGGGCAATCGTTATTTTTCCCTTAATAAGGAGGCACTTCCTTGTGTGCCAGGATATAGCTGCTGGGTCCCAGCCGTTAGGGGGAGGATTCCATTTTTTGCGTAATAAGGTGGCACTTTCTTGCATGCGGCCATGGACCATTTGTGTCGTGGAGGAACACGGACACCTATGGGGCCATTGGCCCCTTTGTGGTTCAGGTGGGGAGAAGTCACGTTGCACAAAGAGCAGAAGCCATGAAGCAGCACGACGACGGTGATGCTGGTGTTTTTTACCCAGGTTCGGGCCGCCGTGAGGCGTAAAACCCGACTCCTGCTTTGGTGGAATTGATGGGAGAACCCAAACAAAATGCAGCGCTCGTGCCCTGCAAGGAAGCCTTGGGGAGAGTAGCTACGCGCGTACACGTACGTGATGGTCCGAATCCATTTCTAGCTAGCCCCGGGCCTCTTTTTATAGTGTAAGGGGTATCCACAGTGGCAAGCAATCACTATTTGTTGATTAGATTGCTAAGAGTGCTATCATACCTAACTCTGGTAGTTAGGACAAAGTACATTAAGTGCACTGCTAGGTATCATGCTGAAGATGCAGCCCGGCAAGCCTACCGCGCCGCTTAACCATATCTTGCTTGTCTGCTCGACACACCTCTGGACGGGTGTCATATGAAGGTAATCCATCTTCCAAGCGGCTGACACATGCTTAGTGGAAGGTACTTAATCATCTGTGGCTCGACACCGCACTGATGGATGATTTGCATTGTGGTGTGCTGGAGCGGTTGAGTGGAGGCGCCTTGGCGGGGATATTCGCCCTTGGTGGACCCGGCAAGCCTGCAGGGGAAATCTTGAACCTGCCCTTGAGGTGGCCTCGACCTTGCCGGGCTCTCCTACCTGACAAGGGAGACTTTCCCAAGGTGATATCATGCTGTCTTGAGTTGTCTTGGTCCTCTTGATCAGCTCTTTGACCAATCAAAGAGCTGCTTCTCTGGCTTGGCCTTGCTACACATGTTGGAGCTGAATATAGAGGGACATTGCGCCTATGTATGATCTGGGAAATGAACATAAATGTTAGTTGCACTGATAGGAGCCCCCAGGACTAGCCCAAACGTGCCGCTAGGTATCGTTCGGGTAGGCCCTAATAAGTACACATGCAAGCCCTAGGGCCACACCGCTGCTTGGGGTTACACTTTTCTTGATATCATCCCTGCTTCTTCATTAACCTGTAATGGAATCAGTTTTTGCTTTTGCACCTATGGTAACAGATGACGTGGGGTGATTTTAAGCTATGACTTGCCGGCTTCCCATGTCCCATGCTCACCAGGTGGCATGTGCTATTTTACTCACCCACTGATCCTGCTGTTTCCGCCATGTATGCTGGATGCATTGCACAGGGTTGGTGGCAGAAATGTCAGGCGCGGGAAGGAGTGTCATGGCAGAAAACCAGGCGCTGCGGATAGGCGTAGGAGGGTGGTCTTGATTCTTTGCACCGTCAACGATGCAGAGGAGCCGGATTGGCGAAGCGGGGCTGTTACCTCCTAGGTGAGGAGCCAGCCCCCGGCCATGTTCGCCTATAAGAGGGGGAGCGGGCGAGTGGCTAACTCACACACATCTTCTCCTCTTTCATCTTCTGGCACCTTTCTTCCATCAAAGGCGAGGGGAATAGGATGTGGTGGCATTCCAATAGTGGCGACGAGGGTCTCTTCTCGACAGCGCCTTCCTCCACAAGCTGGTGACGCAGGGGCGGAACCCAGCAGTCGTGGTGAAGGGTGAGACGAGGGTGCGGCCGTTGTGGTGCCTGCGGTCGAAAAGGACGTGGCGGTGCTCTGCTCGTCCCTCCTCCGGCTATTCCGGGCCCGAACGAAGGCCATGTCATAGACCAGCCGCTGGAGTTCGTCGTCAAGCTGTGCGGTCCCCCGTGCAGCCGACTTTGACTTGCAACCCCTTTCGTAAGGCTGATGAAGATAGAACAGCCGCCAGGGTTGAGGTTGCACAAGAGGGGTTGTTGCAACGACAACAAGCAAGTGGATGTAGAGTTCCCTGCTCCTCATGTCATGCTTCTCCGACATGGCTGGAAAGCTTTCGCTCGTGCTCATAGCATGATGGCGGGGCACGTTCTCCATTTCAAGTTATTGGATGCCACCCTACTCTCCATCAAGGTCTTCGGGCATTTGGGTGCTCGCTTACGGTGCTGCCCAGAGAGCTCGACTGATGACGACAGCTCCTCCTTGAGCGACATCGACAAGGAGGACACCGGTGGGGAGGACGACGACAGCGAGTCTCTGGACGTCAAGCACGAAGGCTACGACACAGACTCAAGCTGAACGCCGGTCACCTCCTCACCGTCAGCTAGGCATCAGCAGCACCACCATCTTCACGTGGGTCTACTTCCCCAACATGGCGATTTGCTATGGAGTTGGGTGTGGATGTCTCCGCCTCCTCTAGCAGTCTTCTAGCTGGTCCCCGACAGGCTTCCTCGTGGAATCTGACTCCATCTTACCTCCGGTGCCCACTCTGCTCTGATCTTGGCGGTGGTGACCAGGGCATCGCCTAGCTGCTCCCTCCGTCCATCACCTTTGTCCCTACCCTCCCGATCTTGTCAGGCTATGTCTCGCTAGCCCTGACGGGGTCAGGCTGGGCTTTTGCCCAGGCGCTCCTTTTGCCATCCTCACCTCCGACTATAGTTCCTAGGATGAGAGGGACCAGAAAGGGATTATGGGGGCACTTATCTTTTTTGAATCTAAAATATGTAGGCATTTGCCAAATTTTAGTCTTAAACATGTAATCTGTTTCATCTGTATTTGTAATATGTATTGTTCGTACTTGTTTGTCGGCGTATTAATGAAAAAGACATGTTTGCCCGGTACTTGTGCATGTATTACATCCATGCAGAGGAGGAACTCCTCTATACTTTTAAGTAAACAAGATCTCCCAGTAAGCTGCCTTGCCGCTCCCTTCCATCGTTTCCGCGAGGCTTGGCCTGGCGAAAGGAGGTAAGGAACAGGCCCCTCGTCAAACTTTCTTTTTCAAAATGCCACTTCGACCGCCCTAAGCGAAACAATCTTCGAGTCGAAAGGTGGGAGCACAAATGTTTCGAAGGTGACGAGGCACACAATGGATATCTTAAAGAGAACTTACATAGGCACACAATGGATATCTTAAAGAGAACTTCTCTATTTGGTTGTCGAGGTTCAGTATGTAAGCTTGTTTCCACACCTCCTTTCTTGGATCTAATTCCATGGTAGGGCCCCTATAGTTAGTACAGAAGGAAATCATAGAATCATGTGACCCTCTATAAATGATCATGCAAACTTAAATCAAACTAATTATGCATGCAAGTTTTTAGGCACAAGCACTTCGTCTCATTATCTGTGCACAGGGTCTGCGTCTGGCTTTGTATAAAGGGTTACATGCACATCGTCAAGACTTGTACAAAAGGTGGTTGTCGGGGTTGAGCCCGGTAGCCGCTCCTTACGGGTAGAACTTACAAAGATGATCAATATTCGATGAGTTTTGCACCAAAATGCCATCTTCGGTCTCCAGACGGACAACGCCATGTCTGGTGACTCATACTACCTGGTAAGGGCCTTCCCACTTCAGCGTTAACTTGTTGGAACACTTGGCGGATTGAACGCGCCTAAGGACAAGCTCGCCTTCCTCAAGGCTCCGGGCATGAACCTTGAAGTTGTGATAGAGCCACAAGGCTTGCTGGTAGCGTGCAACATGCACAACCGCCCGGAGACGATCTTCCTCAAGGAGCACGGCATCATCATGCCGATGCTGTTCTTGCACTACTTCATCGTCGGAAAGTACTCGAGGTGACCCGTATAAGAGTTCTGTGGGGAGCACTGCTTATGCCCCATAGACTAGGGAGAAGGGAGTTTAGCCGGTGCCTTGATTTGGTGTCATACGGAGGGTCCAAAGAACCACTGACAGCTCATCGATCCAACGTCTGCCACACATTTGAAACTTATCAAAAGTTCTTTTCCTGAGTCCATGCAACACTTCAGCGTTCATCCTCTCAGCTTGTCCATTCCTCCGGGGATGGGAAAACAGAGGCGAATGAGTCTTTGCTTCTGAGAGATTGAACATATTGCATGAAGGCGCGGCTTGTAAATTGGGTGCCGTTATCAGTGATCACTCAGGTAGGCATTCCAAAACGGCACACCAATCCCTCCAAGAACTTGATACCTGACTGTGCGGTCACCTTCCTCACTGGCTCCACTTCCGACCACTTTGTAAACTTGTCAATTGCAACGTGCAAGAATTAAAAGCCCCCGATAGCATGGGAGAAGGGGCCCAAGATGTCGAGCCACCACACCGAAAATAGCCATCATAGAGGAATTGTCTGGAGAGCTTGAGCAAGTTCATGGATGTTCTTGGACTGGAACTAGAAGGCATCACATCTAGTGGTTAGCTTAGTCATACCTCGGAGGGCCGTGTGCCAGTAGAAACCTTGCAGGAAAGCTTTTCCGACGAAGGCTCTTGATCCAATGTGAGAGCCGCACAAACCTTTTCTGACAAAGGTTCCAGGTTCCACAAGGAGTTTCTGCGCGGCGCATTTTGATAGGTGATGAGCAACACTGTTCTCTGCATGTGCCACGTGCTGTGTTTGTAACCCATCAAAATACTCCTCTAAATTTCTCACATCTTCCACGTATGCTTCCATCAATGGGCTCTGGTAATCCTTATTTACTTGCCTCACCATGAGCTATGAGTCTCCACAGACGATCAACTTCCTGATTCCCAACTCCACTGTGATGGTGAGCCCTGCAAGGAGCCTCTCATATTCAGCAGTGTTGTTGGTGGCTTTCTCCCAGGGGAAGTGCATTTGAACCATGTATTGGAGGTGCTCTCCGGTGGGTGCAACCAGGAGCACTTTAGCCCCAGCACCTTGCAGCGAGAAGACACCGTCAAAATACATGATCCATTCTTGAGGCGCTTCCTTGCCGGGGATAACTGTTTCTGAAATTTCTTCGTCTGAGGTTGGCGTCCATTTTGCAATGAAATCTGCTAATGCTCTGCTTTGAATGCTCAAGGTGCTTTCGTATCTCAGGCCGAAGCTTGATAACTCAAGTGCCCATTGAACTATCCTGCCAGTGGCTTTGGGGTTCCCCAGTATGCGTTGTGTAGTGGAAAACGGATGACAACCGTGATCTCATGGGCTTGGACGTAGTGGCGTAGTTTCCTCGAGGCCAAAGATTAGATTTTGCACTGCATAATATCTCGACCTGGCCCCTGCAATAGGGAGCTGAAAAGATATACTGGCCGTTGCACCACTTTCTTCCTTGCCGGGGTCTTGGAATTGCCTTCGCCAACTTACTCTTCTTTCTCCTGATCTGTGCCTGAGCCTACCGCGACTAGCCCAGTTCCGTCCCTGAAGGGAACAGAAGATCCAGCTACTTATTCATCCATTTCCCGCTGCGCCACCAACGCTGCACTAAACACTTGAATCATTGCAGCTAAATACATCAGTAATGGCTCTTGTGGCTTAGGAGCGACTAAGGCAAGAGGAGAGGAAAGGTGTGATTTTAGGTCTCGCAGTGCTGCTTCTGTCTCCAGGGTCGACTTCATTGGTCGAGCCTTCTTCAAAACTTTAAAGAAAGGCAAGGCCCACTCGGCAGACTTGGAAATGAAACTTCTTAGCGCGGCAACTCATCTGGTTAGGCGTCTCACATCCTTGATAGTCATGTGCTCTTGAATCTGCGGAATTTCCCTGATCATGTCGGGGTTGGCCTCCACCCCTCGATGTGACACAACGAAACCAAGTAGCTTTCCCGAGGGTACGTCGAATACACACTTCTCAGGGTTTAACTTGAGGTTGATCTTGCGCAAGTTTGCAAATGTCTCTTCCAAATCTTGAATGTGTGTTGATCTGTCCTTGGTCTGTACCATGATGTCATCCATGTAGGCTTCTACATTCTTGTGCAACTAAGGCTCGAAACCGATATACACTGTTCTTGCAAAGGTGGATCCATCGCTCTTTAACCCAAAGGGCATTCGTACAAAGCAGTATGTGCCACATGGAGTTATGAACACAACCTTATCTTCGTCTTACTTGGACATGAATATCTGGTGGTACCAGGAGTATGCATCCACAAAGGAAAGCAAATCGCATGCCGAAGTGGAATATACGATCTGATCGATGCACGGCAAGGGGAAAGGGTCCTCTGGGCATGCCTTATTCAGATCTTTGAAATCTATGCAAAGCCTCCATTTCCCATTCGCCTTGCGCACTACCACTAGGTTCGCTAACCACGTTGGATGTAATACTCCCCTGACCAAACAAGCTGCTTCAAGTTTCTTGATCTCCTCGCCAATACATTGTTGCCGTTTTAAAGCCTGCTTTTCGACCTTCTGCTTGCCGGGCCGGGCATGAGGGTAGATAGCAACATGGTGCTTGATTACCTCCCTGGGAACGCCGGGCATATCAGATGGTTGGCAAGCAAACACATCGACATTCGCCCGCAGGAAGGCAGTGAACATAATTTCCTATTTGTCATCAATGGTGGCGCCGATGGTGAACTTACCGTCAGCACCGTCCTGCCTTGCCGGGACCTTCTTTACAATAGGTGAAGTGACCTTGGACCTCTTACTAGTGGAACTCTCCGGCATGTCGTTGATAGGAGCGGCGCACTCCGGAGAGGCATGCTTCCCGAACACTTTGCCGGTATCCCCACTAATTTTCCTTCCTTTGTCTGCCTTCTCGGCAGGATCCACAACCTCAACAGCTTCAGCCGCTATCGCGTCTCTGCACATCTTATCCACGTATATAAATGCATCTTTCTTGTCTGACAGGACGGAAATGACGCCAATCGGTCCTGGCATCTTCAGAGCATAGTATGCATTGTGGGATGCTGCCATGAACTTGGCCAAAGATGGATGGACAAGGATTCCATTGTAAGGCAGAGGGAGATCAACAACATTGAAGACAACTCTCTCAGTTCGATAATTAAATTCTCCACCAAATGTTACCGGCAACGTAACCTTTCCCTTAGGCCTGCTCCTGTCGGGGTTGATTCCTTGGTACGTACCAGCAACCTTGAGCTCTTCTTCGGTGATAAGAAGGTTACTTGCCACTTTAGGAGATATCAGGTTCAACCCAGCACCGCCGTTAACTAGCATTTATGTGACCTTGAGGGTGCGCATTGTTGGTGAAACCAACAACGTCAGACATCCTACCGCAGTGGTGCGTTGGGGTGATCCTCTTAATCAAAGATGATAGGCGTGTGGGACCACTTGAGTGGCTTCCTAGAATCTACATCTGGCTCGACGACATTGAATTCTCGTGACCACTACCTGAGCTAGCGGTCAGAGGAGTGCAAGGATGCACCTCCGTCAATGCACATGGCTTCAGTTGCATTCTGGAACTCTTGGTAGCTGGTTTTTTCCACATCCCCTTCTTCATTGTCCTCGTCCCCTCTTTCTTCTCTTGACCTCTGGCCGACTTTTCCTTCTGCTGTAGGGCCTTGTCACGGCGGCCTCCTCTGCTACCGCAGCCAATCCCGGCAGCATCTTCTTTGTCTCTTTCCTTGTCGGGCTTCTCGTACTCAGCCCTCTGATTCTTAACAAGTAGCTCGACCTGATACACTCTTGGAGATCATGACCTTTAGTGCGGTGGATCTTGCAGTATGGCCCATCAGTGTTTCCAGCTTTCTCCGACGTCGTAGCCTCCCAACAATCAGTGCACGCGGCATCATTCTTGCCGGGGTCTTTGGTTTTGGCTTTCTTGCCGGTAATAGGATTGTCGGAGCCCTCAATGGACAATACTGACTTCTCCTTGATTTCTTATTGCACTTCCGACCATTCTTCTTCGAGCCAGCAGCCTCGTCATCATTGTCTGAATCCATTGCCATGCGTCCTCCTCTCCAGGAAGTCGCCTTCCCTCTTTAGCTCGAGCGCATTTGTCTGCCAAGGTATACAATTCATTGACAGTTTTGGATAGCCGGATGTTCATCTTGGAATGTATCCTTCTGTTGCGCATGTTTGACTGGAACGCGGCAATCACAGCTGCCGGATGTATGTTTGGAATATTGCAGTGCACCCTGTTGAACCTCTGCATATATTTTCGCAAACTCTCCCATTCCTTCTAGGCAAGGACTTGGAAGTTGCTGGGCCACCCGTGAAGGCACTAAGAAACTCATTACACAAGTCTGCCTAGGATGAAAAGGAGTTCTCTGGTAGGTGCATCAGCAACGCCCTCATATTTCGCTTGAGCGCCAAAGGGAAGTAGTTGGCAAACACCCTTCCGTCCCTTCCTCCGGCAGCTTGGACATCAATCGTATATATGCTCTAAAACTCTGTCAGGTTCAACTTCCCATCGTATTTCCAAGGCAGCTCTGGCTTGAAGATGCGGGCTAACGACCAGTGGACTTGCCGCAGATCACTAGTGAAGGCAGGGCATCCAACCTCAAAAGGTACGTACCCACCATCACTGGGAGCCGGTTCGTCAACGTGTGGGCCATTGCGCCTATCTGCTTGACCGCAGGTTTCGCGTCACTATTCTTCTAGAACTCTCCATTGATCCTGGCGGGCTTGTGGATCAGACGAGGCAATCGATACATCATCAACTTCGTGGCTGGGTTGATCTCGCTGTTGCCCCTGGGCCTGCTGCCGTGGAGGGGACTGTACAGTAGGTGCAGCTCCCCCAGCGCGACCAGCCGTTTGCACTGCTGTTGTGGCTCATGAGTGTCGTGATGGCTCAGCCTACTGGAATCTTTCAATTTCAGCAAAGCCGATCAGGCTCTAGATGGTGGCTCTCCACTCATCCATTTGATCGGGCACTGGTGGGAATCTCACGAGGAGTTGGGCCTGCGCCATGACTTCTGTGGTCGGACATTGATGTCGCTCGACCCCTGGTAGTACCAGGAGGAGCGACGTTGTGGCTTTGTCACTGCGAACCGGTCCCCAAGGCATTTGGGCGATGGGTAGGGCACGCTTGGGGGTAGGTAGCCCCGTTCGGTGCCATGTCTTGCACGCCTTTTTCTGGGCACGGTGCATGGTGGAGACGGAACGTTCTCCCATCCACGGCTTGTGGGTTACGGCCGTCGGGATGTTGTTGATGTCGCCCTCCCATGGCGGCTTCAGCTCCAGCTTCGATCGCGGGGGACACAATGACAACGCCGCCTGCACTGGTTGTGTCTCTGATAGCACATGCTTCCCCCGCCACCGCAACGCCCGCACCGTAGCGCCCGCGACGTCGGCGGCTACGTGCGAAGGGGCCTTTGATGTGGAACGGTGAGCTGTAGTGCCGAGCTTCTTCTTGGGTTCCATGGATGATGAAACTGGCGATGAAGAAGTCGATGTCGAAGATTGATGCGCTGTTTACGACTCCAGGTTTGCGCAAGTGCTCCCCCTACCTGGCACGCCAAACATGTCGTGGAGGAACACGATCACCTATTGAGCCATCGACCCCTTTGTGGTTCAGCGAGGGAGAGTCACGTTGCACAAAGAGGGCAAGCCATAAAGTAGCATGACGACGGTGATGCTAGTGGTTTTTACCTATGACTGAGGCGTAAGACCCTACTCCTACTTTGATGGAATTGATGGGAGAACCCCAAAAAAACGCAGCGCTCGTGCTCGGCAGGGAAACCATGGGGAGAGCAGCTACGTGCGTACAAGTACGTGTGGGTCTGAATCCTTATCTAGCAAGCCCCCGGCCTCCTTTTATAGTTTAAGGGGTATCCACAATGACAAACGGTCACTATTTGTTGATTAGATAGCTAAAGTGCTATCATACCTAACTCTGGTAGTTAGTACAAAGTGCATTAAATGCAGTGCTGGGTGTCATGCTGAGGATGCAGCCCGGCAAGCGTGTCGCACCACTTAACCATCTCTTGTTTGTCTGCCTGACATGCCTCTAGACGGGTGTCATATGAAGGTAATCCGTCTTCCAAGCGGCCGCCATGTGCTGAGTGGAAGCCACTTAATCATTTGGTTTCAACACCGCACTGATGGCTGATTTGCGTTGTGGTGCGGTGGAGCAGTGGCGCCTTCGCGCGGATATTCGCCCTTGGTGGAACCGGCAAGCCTGCCGGGGAAATCGTGAACTTGCCCTTGAGGCGGCCTCGACCTGGTCGGGCTTTCCTGCCTGGCAAGGGAGGCTTTCCCAAGGTGATATCTTGTTGTCTTGGTCCTCTTGATCCGCTCTTTGACCACTCAAAGAGCTGCTTCTCTGGCTTGGCCTTGCTACACATGTTGGAGCTGAATATAGAGGGTCATTGTGCCTGTGTATGGCCCGGACAATGAACGTAAATGTTCGTTGCACTGACAATGTGGGTCCCTACTGGCAGACTCTCCATGTACACCCCTCTTCCGATGTTCTAGTTTGTTGACAATGTTGACCACGCCGAGCTGAGGACACCAACGCGATGGACGATGGCGAGACCTAGGAAGGGAACGACCCGGAGGCTGTGAAGCCACAACAGTGGAGGGATGTGGCTGAGTAGAGAGATGGCCTCGCCAGCATTGGGAGTAGTAGTGTGGTACCCCGGCTTAGAGAAACCGGAACACCCCATATTCCAGCCCAGAGACCGAGGAGAAGTCTTCTGGAATACGGCACTGCTTAGCATAGAACAAATTTGCTCTTTATTACAATCTATATGGGTACAAGGGGATTACATCGGCACGACGACACTACGCCTGCCATGGTTGCTCCATGCAAGCAGCAGAACAACACGAAGCAGCGAATAACTCTAGCAACGGAACAACGGCGATAGTGATGAATTCCACTCCGCATGGACTCTAGCTGGAACGCTTATCCTAGCTCGCAAACAAGGAATCCATGCCAAACAAGCAATTAAGTCCGGCACGACCTGCAAATTGGCATGACATGCCAGGACAGTACATTTAATGTACTTGCAAGCTCACAACAACCAAAGCAATCAAGACAAACGATAGCATGCCAATTACATGTTACTTAGCAATGATGAACACAATACTATCAGAACAACATGGCATGTACAACATGATATAGCTAGAACAATACGAGCATGGCATGAACATAAGAACATGATGATACTAGCATCTAACATGATGACGCTATCATGCACCAACTTACTCCGCTCGGGTTACCTCGTAACCAACACATGCGCAAGCTTACCATCACGGACATCACACGATCATCTCAGGATCCAATCAAGCTTGGTATTAACAATACCATAGTAATCAATACATGACCATAGGGAGCTTGACCTTTACCCTTGACTCTCGCATAACACCACAAATATCCAACAACTCGGTATCCTCGATATCACGGTGATCCTCTCATGATCACAACCAACCTCTTTCTCATCATCGAACCGGGGTTATTATTAAACACATTATTTTTATTACTGTTGACCCATACCGTGACCGACTACGAACTGGGCCCATATCCGCGGGCGCATCTATCGATATATTTAACACACACTCTACAGAGTTAGTACACTGTACCCACACTATGGAATCCATGGCCTCGCACTCCCATTCCAGTGGACCAACGACATTCCGACAAAACCAATCTATTGTCATCATACTCTCCTAGCCACTCTGAGAAAATCCTCTTTGGGATAAGTCCTGGGTTGCCCCGATGTCAACCCGTGATATCCCCGATGTCAAGCCGTGACATCCAACGGCCACCGTTGTGGCAAAACCTAGACGGTCCCAAACAGGGACAAGAGATCTCAATACCAACCACGGGCACACAAGGCTTATGTCCGCCTACCTGATTAGGGTAGCGCGCGCCCATAACCTTCCCTCGTTGGAGGCACCGACGAGAGGCATGACAATAGACCTAGTTAGGACCCCCCATAAGGCAAGTGTGGTTGCACTGGTCAGCTCGATTTGGTGGCACCATGACTCAGCCAACAGTTGTTGAAGGTCATTAATATTCGGTTAAACTTGAATGCAATGATCCGAGCCATAATAAAATAACATGATGCAACTATGATGCATGATATCAACACAAGCATTGGGGTGCAACATAATCATCAAGCATATCAACAACATTAAATCATTTATCTAGATGAGCATGGAATACTTATGAGCATGAATATCACGATTATAACACTACACATAAACATATCATGACCACTAGCGTCGAGAGTAAATACTATGCAATAACATAACGATAATACTACCATGCAAGCATTTAACCAACTGGATGAAAAGGAACATGCATAACAACGGTACTCGGGGCAAACGATAGTCATGCACCGAAGACCATCACCAACATCAACATCAACATTTACTATTACCAAGCATGCCATGCAAAGCAATACTAGCAAGAATACATGATAACCTAGTGCATAAGAACTTAGCATGAAGATAAACACAGATCCATAAGCATAAATGAAACAACGATAATAGTTGCATGATAAACAAGCACTTATTAAATTATCAAGTAGAAAACCATGGCTATTGCATGACTATCATGCGAGTGGTTGTCGTGGCTTGCCTGGGGATGAAGAATGCACCGGGGAGAAGTGCGGAAAGCTCGCGGAAAGAATCACCGAAAAGGGTTCTCCCTCAGAAGGGGATGATTAGGGGCAAGGGCACAAAGGTCATTTTCAAAATGTGAACACATCATCGAAATGATATGAACAAAACGGGCTTGACGAGACGAAGATGAGGGCGTCAGAATCACCTCAATCGGAGTTACGAGCAAAAAGATGTGGTCGTTCACCTTTTAGGACGAAAAGGGCTAAAACAGTGAACATTCACAAAATAGCAGTTTCAGCCGGCTGGGTTTAAATAGAAAACGGCGTTAGCAAAATTCGCTTTCGAATGGAGTAAACGTATTAAGCGAAAGGTGCCTCAACATAACTGACGTGGCAGAGGCGGGGCCGGGGCCTTTGCGGCTGACAGGTAGGACCGATGCTGCCCTCTCTCTCTCTCTCTCTCTCTCTCTCTCCTCGGCTCCTGCTTCTTCCACCTCTCGCGCACGCACAGTATAGAGGTGAGGCCCGGCACCGGCGGCCGTCCCAGCGGCTCAGGTCACTCCCGGCGGAGCTCCGCACATCGGCGAGCGCGGAACAAGGTGTTGCATTCATCCAGGCCGACCACTCACACCGACAAAGACCCGAGCAGTGGTAGCTTGAGGTGACCGCAGACGAGGTCACCGGTCGGACTTGCAGCCACGCCCAAAGGCACTCCGGGGATGAAGTGAAGAAATCTGGAGGCTCGCAGGATCTCGGGGAGTCTTCTGGTGGCGACAGAAAGGAGGGGGAGGGCTCGGCTGGAGTAAATTTAGAAGGAGGATGTCGGTGGCCATGGCGGCAATGGGGGAGCAGGAGGGGCTCCGGCGATGATCTGAGAGGCTGGGGATGAGTAGTGGACCTAGGCGAGGGCGATGGAGAGCTCAGAGGTGGCGGGGAGGGGCTATAAATGGCCGTGGCCGAGGGAGGGAGGCTGCGGACGCGTGGTCGTGGCTCGGCCATGGCCGCGTACGCATGAACGGGCGAGCGAGGTAGACGAAAGGCGATAGATGGGAGCAAGGGGCAGTCACGGGGCAGAACATGTCGAGGGTGATGCGGAGCATCCCAAGCTCATCCCCATGGACCATCAATCACCTTACCAAGTGCTCCAAGGACCAAAGACACGTGCTCGTGCTAGAGCACTTGAATCCCAGGTTAACTCTCTCCTTGTTGAATTCCCATTTGACCACCTTGAGACATGGCTGCTACCTCAAACGGAGACACTTTGTGTGCTTAGGTGCCAAGGAGAAGTTACGGCGCAAGACGAAGGCCAAGAGCATGAACCAGGATTCTCCCAGCACAGAGAAACCGGTACTACCGGTCCAACTACCGGTCCACCGTTACTATCGGTCCACTACCGGCCAACTACCGCTACACCTTCTGTGATCGACCGGTGCAAGGCTGGTGCAAGGCCGGCACTTCCGGTAAAACAGCCAAGACCGGTACTACCGGTCCCAGGACCAGTACTACCGCCCTGCCTGCGCGCAGTTGAAGGGTTTTCACCCATGTATCCCCCCAACTTACCCCTTGGACTATAAGTACTCATTTCCTAGCTCCGTACTAGGGTTAGCTTTTGGATAGCTCATCATAGACACCTTTGTGGATTCTCTCCTACGAGATCGCGGCCTCTTCGGAGAAGATCCACCTCGGATTCAAGACCTCCACATCGGGGAAGATCCCAAGCGATATCCAAGACCTCCTCCGAGAGAAGACTATCTTTGTGCCACCGTTGTTGACTATGGACCGTGTATCTCGATATGTATCGTGGATCTAGCACTTGTGTGACCGTATTTGTGTTGATTTGAGTGTTTCCCCCTCGTGTTTTCCTCCATATCTTCCTTGTGTTCTCCGTGTTCGTCGTGGGATAACCTCCAATCGTGAAAGATCTTCCGATTAGGGTTTCACCCTACATCATTATGGTATCATGAGCATAGGTTGATCACGAATTTGGAGCCCCACACCTTGTTTTCTAGCTTGTTTTTGTTGTGTTCTTCCCAATTTCGAAAATTCCCCAAAAAAATAGCCCCAAATTTTTTTTTTGTGATCTGTTGATTTGGCAAGATTTTGTTGAATTTGTTCCATGGATTTGCTGTGCCACGAGTGGATCTAGCATTTCCCCCAGTTTCCCAACTTTCCATCCACTAAATCCACCCAATTTCGACCCCGAAATCATCCATTTCCGCCCATATTTCGCCCAGATCCAGTTCTGAGATTTTTCCCGACACCAGTGGTACTACCGGTGGCATTAGCGGTACTTCCGCTGAGCACCTCAAGCGGTACTACCGGCCTACAAAGCGGTACTTCCGCCCCACCCAGTTTCAGCCTTCCGAGTTTCACCGTTTCGACCATAACTTTCACTTCCGAACTCCGATTTGAGTGTTCTTTGGCTCGTTGAAAAGCTAGCGACGTGCCCGAGCTGCTCATCTTGGTTTTACCACCATTAGACTCCATCAAATTTTGTCAAATTTGGCAAGTTTGCTTAGGCCGTCCACCATATACACCTTCCGCATACCACCACCACTTCCGCAACCAACATCCTTTCAACCCTTCGATTTTGACAATTTTGTCTCACTTTGCCTTGGACACTTGAGTTGTGGTTTTACCGTTTCCTTGGATGTTTCGGCTACCTTGGAACGGAACGACATCGACAACACCACCGCTCACCCTTGGCAAGGACGGTAACATCGACGACACCTTGTTCATCCTACCTTGCTATTGCATTGTCACCCTATGGACCATCTTTGCGTAGCTTTCCCATTGAGACTAGCCATTTGAGTATTGCCGGGCCACGACACTTGTGCACATTAGTGATAGTCATAGATATTGCATACTACCTCATCATAGCTCCGTGTGACAAAAGAGTGTCCCGCATACACAATAGCTACCTTGATCCAAGAAGCATGCATAAGTGCCCAAAGAAAGAGCTCACAAGCTTTTAAGCAAAAGAGCCAACCAAAGCTTATCAGCAAAAGGAACATAGCATCATACGCCTTGCATCAAAAGAGATCATATGACATAGCAATACATCATCTTGTGCTCAAGCATCGGCACATCATACACTCATAGCATACTTGTGATAGTTAGTCGTTACGTTTTGCCTCTTATAGGTCGTGCACAAGTGTGTATCCGCCTATTAAGCAATCAGTTAGCGTCTCTCTAGTGTTGTGCAACACAAGCATTTTCCGTGGTTTCCACATTTTCGCTCACCTTTGGCTGCACAACCACATTTATCTATCTGTGCGTGTGTTCTGTGTGCTACTTTGCTAGTGATCTACTTGTTGCATGAGCAAATTGTGAATCATTTTCAACATCATTGAGTCACTTTGACGATTGCATTGAATTTATGCCACCATCTTAACCAAGCTCCTCTCAAAGCTTTACTTGTGTAGGTGTGAGAATCGACACGAAGTGGTACCAATAGTGCTATTTCCGGGTTACATTATTGAGTGATCATTGATCCATTTTCAACTTCGGTTAAGGTACATTTGGTATTGTATTCTCCTTTCTCCCACTTACATACTTGCTTGTGATGATGGATAGGCCAAGTACATCTTCCAACCCGATCTTCGACGATCCTCAAGAAGCGAACAACTACGTCACAAAATTACATCTTTTCGGTGTCCAACGAACTCTACATCAAGAGAGTGAAGCTATGCGCGAGTACATTGGTCAAGTTGCCGAGGACGCGCACCAATTTGAAGCAAGAACAAAAGAACAATTCGACATCATGAACACCAACATGTCTACTCAATTCAACGAGCTCCGGACATTGATAGTCAACCGACGTTCTTCTTCCACATCCTCTCAAAGACGAAGCCGCTCAAGTCGACATTCCGACTCCATGCAAGACTCAAGTACCCCTACGTCCAACACTCTTCGTCACGCCGCACGTCAAGCTCGACATGACAACCGGCAGCCTCTTCATGACAAGAGTTCACAAGAGCTATTCGACGAGCAAGAAGGCCGACGTCGTCAAAACCAAGCTACACTTGAGCAAGCCCAAGAACGGCAACGACTACGCCAACAACAACAAGTGCGAGCACGTCAACACCAAGAAGAACTAGATGCCGAGGCGAATCGCCAAGCACAACAACGTCGAGAAGCTCAAGCTATGGAGGCGCAACGAGCATTACAAGATGCACATCGCAATGTGGCAGCCCGCACTCGACAGACTCGTCAAGAAGAGGATTTCCTTCGTGATGAGATGCAAGAAAGACGCCACCAAGCACGAATGCAACAAGAAGCTCCTCTTCAAGCGTGGCAAGTGCAACAACCCCAACAAGTACAACAAGCTCGGCAAGAGCAACGTGATAATGCCAACCGCCAAAATCAAGACCGCCCTCCCAATAGGCAAGGAAACAATGAAGAGCATCGCTACGGCAAGCTCAAGTTCACCATGCCAAAGTTTTCCGGAAGCATTGATCCCGAAGACTACCTCTCATGGGCATTGAAGGTTGACAAGATCTTTTGCCTTCACAATTTCGATGAAGAGAAGAAGATCGCAATGGCATCCCTTGAGTTCCAAGACTATGTTCTCATATGGTGGGATCAAATCATAGAGAGAAGAGAAGCAAAAGGAGAACCTCCTATCACCACTTGGGCTCAAATGAAGGAAGTCATGAGAGCATGCTTTCTGCCAACCCACTACAACCGTGACTTGTTCAAGAAGCTACAACTCCTCAAGCAAGGTACCAAGTCCGTTGAAGAGTACTACAAGGAGATGGAGATTGCCATGATAAGAGCCAACATCATGGAAGATGAAGAGCAAACTATGGCGAGATTCTTGAATGGACTCAACTATCCTATCAAGAAGATTGCGGACTTCCAAACATACAACAATCTCCTCGAGCTAGTACATCAAGCAACCAAAGCGGAGCGACAAGTTCAAGAGGACTACAAGTACTCCAAGATCAATTCCAAGAACCTCGGCTCCTACAACCAAGCTTCAACGACTTCGGCTACTCCTCCTACCTCTAACAAGCCATCTACAAACTTCGGTGACAAGTCAAACTACAAGAATGCGACTACATCGAGTCGTCCACCTTCTACCAACAACTTCAAGCCAAGAGCTTCCTCAACTACCACTCCAACCGAAGACAACTCCAAGACGAGCTCCATCAAATGCTTCAAGTGCCAAGGACGAGGCCACAAGTCATTTGAGTGCAAGACCGGTCGCACCATGATCATCACTGATGACGGATCTTATGACTCCATGAGCTATGATGAGATGGAAGCACTTGAGCATGTCGCTATGCATCGCCAAGTGAATGAAGACGAAGACAATCAAGTGTTTTGCGACAATGACTCAAGCCCCAATCTTGTTGTCTCCAAAGTCTTGACACTCCAACACCAACAAGATGACGACCAACGATGTCACATTTTCCATACGAAGGTCGGCATCAATGGACGCTCCGTCAAGGTTATCATCGATGGAGGAAGTTGTCACAACTTGGCAAGCGAAGAGCTATGCGACAAGCTACACTTGGTCAAGACGAAGCATCCTCACCCCTAAAAGGTCCAGTGGCTTGACGAAGCCGGAATTCTTCGAGTCGAGCACACCGTGCAAGTCTCTTTCAAGATAGGCGCCTACGAGGACACTGTTGAATGTGATGTGATCCCCATGTCCGTGTGCCACCTTATTCTTGGACGTCCATGGCAATATGATCGTGGAGTCACACACAATGGACGGACAAATCACTATAGCTTCAAGATGAAGGGCAAGGAATTCGTGCTTCGACCAATGTCTCCAAGTCAAGTAGCCGCCGACAAACACTTACCTACCAACCATCATGGAGAGAATGGTGAGAGAGTGAGCCACCAAAAAGAGAGTGAGAGCCACAAGCCAAATATGAGCGACTCCGCGATGAGCGACAAGAAGCAACTAGTGTTATTTGCCACCAAAAGTGAGATGAGAGAAGTGTCTGAGAACCCATCGAGTGTCTTTCACCTTGTGCTTTTATGCAAAGGGGAAGCCAAACCTACTAACACTTCACCACCTCTACCTTTAGTATTGTCTAATTTGTTGCAGGAATTCTCGGACGTCTTTCCCGATGAGCTACCTCCGGGTCTACCTCCACTTCGCGGAATAGAACACTGCATCGACCTCATACCCGGCGCACCACTTCCAAACAAGGCTCCTTACCGCGTCAACCCAGAGGAAACCAAGGAGATACAACGGCAAGTGCAACAACTCATCGACAAAGGTTATGTACGTGAAAGCTTAAGCCCTTGTACCATTCCGGTTATTCTCGTGCCTAAGAAAGATGGAAGTTTTCGCATGTGCTCCGATTGTCGACCTATTAATGCTATCACCGTTATATACCGTTATCCTATCCCACGCTTAGACGATATGCTTGATGAATTATGTGGTGCCACCATCTTTTCAAAAATTGATCTTAAAAGTGGTTACTACCAAATTCGCATTCAAGAGGGTGATGAGTGGAAAACGGCTTTCAACACCAAGTTTGGGTTATATGAGTGGCTTGTTATGCCAATGGGTTTATCGGAAGCACCCGGTTCATTTATGCCTCTTATGCATTTTTGTCTTCGACCCTACATAGGCATCTTTGTAGTGGTTTAATTTGATGACATCCTCGTTTTTAGCAAGATGCTAGAGGACCATGTGACACACATCCGTATGGTTTTACAAACCCTTCGGAAAGAGCGCTTATATGCTAATATCGAAAAATGCACTTTTGGCGTTGACAAGGTCGTCTTCCTAGGATTTGTCGTTTCTTCACAAGGTGTTCATGTTGATGAAACTAAAATTGAAGCAATTAAAACTTGGCCTCAACCAACGAACCTCATGCAAGTGCGTAGTTTCCTTGGTCTAGCTGGTTTCTACCGACGTTTTGTGAAGGATTTTAGCACTATTGCCATGCCTCTACACGCCTTGAGCAAGAAGAACACACCCTTCATTTGGGGTCCTTCACAAGACACCGCGTTCAATGAGCTAAAAAGCTTGCTTACACACGCACCACTTCTTGCCCTAACGAACTTTGATAAACCATTGGAGATTCATTGTGACGCTAGTGGTACCGACATAGGTGGCGTGCTCATGCAAGAAAAGCGCCCAATTGCTTACTTTAGCGAGAAGCTATGCGGAGCGCAACTTAACTACCCCATTTATGATAAAGAGCTTTATGCCTTGGTGAGATTTTTACGTGTTTGGGAACATTATCTTAGACCTCATGAATTCATTCTTCATACGGACCATGAGACTCTCAAGTATCTCAAGGGTCAAACTAAGTTGAACAAGCGTCATGCTAAATGGAGTGAGTTCATGAGTCTTTTCCCTATGTCATCAAATACATCAAAGGCAGAGAAAATGTTGTGGCGGACGCGCTTTCCCGCAAATGCATGCTTGTAACACAACTTGAGTTGAATGTGATTGGCTTTGACCACATAAAAGATTTATACGAGCATGATCCTTTATTTGCAAATGCTTATGCTAAGTGCTTGACTCACACTTCTTCGGAACGTTACTACCTAAAGGATGGATATCTTATGAGAGCTAACAAACTTTGCATTCCCGAGTCTTCGCTTCGTTTGCTCCTTTTGCAGGAATCTCATGGAGGAAGACTCATGGGACACTTTCGACGCGACAAGACGTTTGCTACCCTCTCTAAGAACTATTTTTGGCCCAAGATGCTCCGTGACGTCTCACGCCTCACCAACCGATGTTCTACATGCCGCAAAGCTAAGTCCAAAGCTCAATCTAATGGTCTTTACATTCCTCTTCCTAATCCGTACCATCCATGGGAAGACATAAGCATGGATTTTGTACTTGGTTTGCCTAGGACCCAAAATGGCAAAGATTCCGTATTAGTTGTGGTAGATAGGTTCTCTAAAATGGCTCATTTCATTCCTTGTAACAAGATAGACGATGCTTCACATGTTGCCAATCTCTTTTGTAGGGAGGTCATTCGTCTACATGGCGTGCCCAAAACGATCATGTCGGACCGGGACGTCAAGTTTTTGAGCTACTTTTGGAAAACCCAATGTGGCAAACTAGGAATCAAGCTACTCTTCTCTTCGGCGTACCATCCACAAACGGATGGCCAAACGGAGGTGACGAACCGCATGCTTTCGACGCTTCTTCGCGTGTTGATCAAGAAGAACATCAAGGAATGGGAGCAATGCTTGCCCATCGCCGAGTACGCCTACAACCGCACAAGACATTCAACTACCAGCAAGTCCCCTTTCGAGGTCGTCTACGGCTTCAACCCCTTGTCTCCATTGGACATCCTACCTCTACCTCTACAAGAGCGCACGAACATGGACGCAAGTGCACGAGCAAGCTATCTCAAGAAGGTGCATGAAGATACAAGGGCAACAATCGAGGGACAAGTACATCGTCTCACCACCAAGCTCAACGTCAACAAGACACCAATGGTGTTCCAACCGGGAGATCTTGTTTGGCTTCATCTTCGCAAGGACCGTTTCCCACACGAGCACAAGTCCAAACTACTACCTCGCGCCGACGGACCGTTCAAGGTGCTTGCTCGCTACAATAACAACGCCTACAAGATCGACAACCCACGAGACAAGTACAATGTGAGCGATGCCTTCAACGTCAAGGATCTCTCTCCTTTCCATGGTGATGAAGATTTCTTTCCGAGGTCGGATCTTTCCCAAGGGAGGGGGGATGATGCGGAGCATCCCAAGCTCATCCCCATGGACCATCAATCACCTTACCAAGTGCTCCAAGGACCAATGACATGTGCTCGTGCTAGAGCAGTTGAATCCCAGGTTAACTCTCTCCTTGTTGAATTCCCATTTGACCACCTTGAGACATGGCTGCTACCTCAAACGGAGACACTTTGTGTGCTTAGGTGCCAAGGAGAAGTTATGGCGCAAGACGAAGGCCAAGAGCATGAACCAGGATTCTCCCAGCGTAGAGAAACCGGTACTACCGGTCCAACTACCGGTCCACCGGTACTACCGGTCCACTACCGGCCAACTACCACTACACCTTCTGTGATCGAGCGGTACAAGGCCGGTGCAATGCCGGAACTTCGGGTAAAACAGCCAAGACCGATACTACCGGTCCTAGGACCGGTACTACCGCCCTGCCTGCGCGCAGTTGAAGGGTTTTCACCCATGTATCCCCCCAACTTACCCCTTGGACTATAAGTACTCATTTCCTAGCTCCGTACTAGGGTTAGCTTTTGGATAGCTCATCATAGACACCTCTGTGGATTCTCTCATACGAGACCGCGGCCTCTTCGGAGAAGATCCACCTCGGATTCAAGACCACCACATCGGGGAAGATCCCAAGGGATATCCAAGACCTCCTCCGGGAGAAGACTATCTTTGTGCCACCGTTGTTGACTATGGACCGTGTATCTCGATATGTATCGTGGATCTAGCACTTGTGTGACCGTATTTGTGTTGATTTGAGTGTTTCGCCCTCATGTTTTCCTCCATATATTCCTTGTGTTCTTCGTGTCCGTCGTGGGATAACCTCCAATCGTGAAAGATCTGCCGATTAGGGTTCCACCCTACATCAGAGGGGCACAGAGTAGAAACATCCAAGACGCCGTTAAAGCCATGTCGGTCACTGTGCGCCCGTGGGCACGCAGCGGCGAGCGCCAGCGAGCAAGCTGTAGGAGGGGGGGGGAGAGGTTCGGGGAGAAGAGGACGGCGAGGGTGAGCTCGGAGACTTGCCCGTGCTCTCTGAGACGCCGAACAGGAAAGGGCCCGAAGCAAAACGACGCTCTGGATGCGGCCATTGCCTGCCAAAACGGTGGTCACCGCATGTACACGACGATAAGCCATGCTATAGTCGGCCAAACCATGCCTGGTGTGTAGTCCCTCCAAGATATAGCGCCCTGACTTAATGAAAGAAGCAGAGCTACTGTGGTTGAGTTGAAATTAAGCTCGGAAGTTTGTTGTAGCAATCTTGACCATACTGTTGTGATCAACCTAGTGAGGTTAAGTGAAAAACTTGATGTTAGGGAGGTTTAGGATAGGAAGGACTATAGTCCTGTGAATTATGAAGAGATTTGGACCACTAATTAATACACTTGCTTTGCAACCGCATAATCTGGTCCAGAAGCAAAACCATGAAGTAGCACTCACATGGAGTGATCCCTTGGGCTGAAAATAGGCATGACAAGATTATTTGGGCATATGAGCGTGCCATAAAAATTTCATGACATTTGGCAGGGCCAAAATAGCACTTCCTTCATACAGCACATCTCTGGACTGAATCTTGAGGGAAAATGGCTTCACGGAATGAACCCAAATCTTGTGGAGATAGGTTATATGGATAGGAGAAGGCTTAGGAAAATTTTCAGCTATAATAGAGCAAGATAAAGTATACTTGCTTCACAAACTGAAAATTTGGACAGAAGCAAAGAATTAATCCTGGGCTCACATAGATGAATGGAATGAGATGAAACTTGGAGAAGGGTGATGATGTGAGCACGTGAAGGAGGGTGCAAAAGTTCAACTCATTTGGGTTATCCTAGCTAGCACTTCCTTCACAAAGAGTTCCCTTAGACAAGAACATTGAAAAAAATCATTGCTGAAGATTTACTAGGCAAATGGAGTTGAATTTTGTCTTGAGGAAAAGATATGGCCATGAAAAGGTGTCCAAAAAGTTTGGGGACAAATGGGCAAAGATAAATAGCACTTGCTTCACAAAGTGCCATTTAGGACATAATAGTAAAAAGAATATTTGAGGATTATTTTTGAACATGGCAATGAAAAGTTTTGACATATTTGTGGAAGAAATGACCCAAACAATTTATGAGAATATTTGGGAATTTTAGGAGTGACAGAAATATAGGTTGCTTCAGAACCTAGGGCAGGCAGGGTTATTCCTTTAACAGAAAATGGAATATTCCCAAGGAAAGAATATTGGGGTTGGGCCAAGATGAAGGTCTTGGGAAGGATAGGAGGATGATAAGACACTCTGGAAGGGAAGAAGAGGTCATCTTCTCTAGTTTCCAGACGACATAGCCACAGAAAAATAAAACTCAAGAAAAATCCTTAGAAAATCGAAAGAAAAAGAAAGGGCCAAAAATCAGTGTGTGACAAGTAGGGGCGGTGAGGCCTACACGGCAGTATATCCAGCCACGAGAGGCGGGAGCAGGCGGGAGCGTCGGTGCTAGTTTTGGCGGCTGGACCAAGAAGATCAGAGATTGAAGAAGCATGACGGCCGTTGGATTGACATCCAATGGTTATTTTTGCTAGAATCATTTGTTGACCAATATATAATAAGTAAAAAAATCTTGCATACGTGTGAACTTAATAGGCCCACAAGTTATCCCATTTCGTATTTTTTTAATAATTTACACCTCATTTGCAACTTCTTATGCAATTTATTGCAGTCCATTTTCTTTTTGTTGGCCAGTGCTAGGGTTAAAAATTTAAACCAAATTTGGCATAGTCCGGTGGGGTACAAACTATTTTAAATACCAAAATGTCGAGCCAGATTTAAAGTACTTTCAAGATATATTGAAATTAGGTTCAAACCCAGTGAAATTGGAATCTGAAAATGTGAAAAAAAATCGGAAATTTGAAAGTAATTCCCAATTTGTCGTGTTTTTTATATTTATAGCCAATTGCATATTACTTTGAAGATTTGCAGCTGTCTTGAAAGAGTTACAACCCAACAGGGCGGACAAAAATAAGTAGGCCTGGGTTGGGTATGCGTGGGTTGGGTATTCTTAAGAAAAAATAAAGTGGGCTAGCCATTTTCACAAAAAAAAAAAGCTGGACTAGTCATGTGGTGAACTTAAAATAGAAGCCTGAGCTAGATAGGCCACAACCCAGTTTAAACCATTCTCCGTCTCAACAATAACAAAAAAACAATGCTACTCGAAGTGCTACGTCTGAGGTGTCAGCTGCTCTTGTGTAGTTCTCTTGTTTATTGACTATACACTAGAAATATCGTGGGTCCCAGATGTCAGCAAACCACTAAGAGGAAGCATTTTCTTTTTCTATACATTAACAATGGAGTATATAACGAAAAATGAGGAACTTGCTTGCGTATCGAGATGGACATGGTGGGTCTCGACTGCCATCATCTCCACGTACAGTCCTCTCTCTATTCCTCTCATTTGTTGACCATGTTGACAAAGCGATAGGGCGGCACAGCGGTAGCGCACAAAAGCACGTGGAGGACGATGACGAGGCCTAAGAAGAGAACAATCAGGAGCTGGGTGACGACCCTCAAGTATAGGGGATCAATCGTAGTCCTTTCGATAAGTACGAGTGTCGAACCCAATGAGGACCACAAAGAAATGACAAGTGGTTTTCAGCAAGGTAATGTCCGCATCACTTAAATTGTCGGTAACACATAGTTTCATAGCAAGATAATTTGTAACAAGCAAGTAACAGTAACGGTAAATAGTATGCAGCAAGGTAGCCCAATCCTTTTGTGGCAAAGGACATGCCAAGGCGGTTTCTTATAATGAGCAAAGCATTCTTGAGGAGACACGGGAATTTTGTCCAGTCACTTTCACCATGCTGGTTCGATTTGTATTCGCTACTTTGATAATTTGATATGTGGGTGGATCGGTGCTTACGTGATGTTCTTACATGAACAAACCTCCCACTCATGATTAACTCCTTCGCAAGCATCTGCAACTATGAGAAAATTATTAAGATAAAATCTAACCATAGCATTGATCATTTGGATCGAAATCGGTCCCTTACGAAGTAGCGCATAAACTAGGGTTTAAGCTTCTGTCGCTCTAGCAACCCATCATATAATAACTACTCCACAGTGCATTCCCTTAGGCCCAAATATCGTGAAGTGTCATGTAGTCGACGTTCACATGACACCACTAAGGTAATCACAACATACATATCATCAAAATATCTAACACATATCACGTTCACATGATTACTTGCAACAAGATTTCTCCCGTGACCTCAATAACAAAAGTAACTACTCACAAATGATAAACATGCTCAATAAAGATTGGTATTAAATAACATAATGGATCTAAACATATTATCTTCCACCAAATAAACCATACAGTAATCAACTACAAGATGTAATCAACACTACTAGTCACCCACAAGTACCAATCTGAGGTTACAGTACACAGATTGAACACAAGAGATGAACTAGGATTTGAGACACTACAAAAAAGACACATCTGTGAAATTTTGGGCCAATTTTTTTCTGTCATGCTTATGACACTTCTATGGCGATAATTGTGACAAAAGCACGTATAATCATATATGTGGCCGGCTCCTACTTCTATGACAAAAAATCATGATAGAAAATGGGCTTTTCATCCTAGGCGGGCCGGGGACGCACCTGCATGACATTCTTTGGGCCATCCATGACGGAAAAAATCAGGGTAGAAGCGAGGGCGAGGAAACTTTCAGGGAGTTCCAGGTTACGATGTGTGGTCGGGGCAAAGCGATGCACGGAGGTTTGCACGTTTTTATCGTACACGTCGCGTGTATGTGCGAGGCGTTGGGATCTAACTGAACCGAGCGAGGTGTTCGCTACTGAACCCGAGCGATTGCACTAGGCTACGTTACTAAACCCGAGCGATCGATCCCTTGGCTGTTAACTGAACCCGAGCGATTCCTTCGCTGCCGCTGCTAACTGAACCCGATCAATCGCTGCTACTGCTTACTGAAGCCGATCAAACTAGCTGCTGCCTCTTGATGAATAGTGAACATGGGATTGGTTGAACGAGTCGAGACGTACGTGGTTGGGGTTGGCTGAACAGTTCCTGATGGGGGTTGGATGAACATGACCCTGTGGTAGTAGCCCGTTGCGGTTGCCGCTGGTTGAATAGGACCCCGCGAGGAGGCCGCCACAGTCGAGGCGTCGGGGGTGGATGAACAGGACCCCGTGGAGGGCTGGTTGAATAGTAGCCGGTAGAGGGCTGGATGGATGAACAGGACCCCGTGGAGGGCTGGTTGAACAGTAGCCGATGGAGGGCTGGCTGAACAGTAGACAGTGGAGGCACAGGAAGATGCGGTGGATGAACAGTGCATGTGGAGGCTGGAGGAAGTCGACGGTGGGTGAACAGTAGCGTCTGGAGTCTCATTTTGTGGTACGCCACACCCCTCCCGAGGAACAGGACTCCCGCTTTGACCGTAGCGCTCGAGCACAAGTCTGTTTCCTCCATTTTGTGATACGCCAGACCCATCCCGATGAACAGGACCCCGTTTCGACCGGACCTGTCGAGCCGGAGGCTGTTTCCACCGTTTTGCGGTACGCCAGACCCTTCCCAATGAACATGACTCCGTTTCGACCGTACATACTCCAGCAGAAGGTTTCAGATGTTCCGTTCAAGCCGGTTGCCTCCCTATGAACATGACGCTTTTTCTCCGTTCCGACCCCGCCGGTTGGCTGCCGATGAACACGACGCCGTTCCTGCCATCCCCATATGTACGAGACTGCAAGGCCATACGTATGCACGAGTATGCGCTCGAGACCCCGCCCATATGTACGTATTTGGCCGTATTTTTTGGCAAATGGTTGTACGTATGTCTACACGGTTTTGACTGGACTGCCTGAACTACTACGTCGGGGGCTCTACTACTACACGTGTCACTTCTTTCTCGGCATGATTCATTGCTGCAGAGAGACCGATCGGCCGCATGTACGTACACGTCCAGCTGTGAGGGAGGATAAGGAGGCACTTCCTTGTGTGTGAAGATATTTCCAGCGGGTCCCAGCTGTCAGGGGCGAATCAATTTTTTGCCTATAATAAGGAGGCACTTCCTTTCGTGCGGACGTGGACCCAGCTGTCAGCCTCTCCACGTACGGTCCTCTTCCGATGGAAGTCATTCCCTGACCACGTTGACGATGCCGCTCCAAGAGCACCAAGGCGGTGGACGACGAGGAGGCATAGGAACAGATTGACCCAAAGCCAGGGGAGATGCGGTAGTTGAGTCGCAGCCGGAGAGGAGTAGGACATATGGAAGGTTGACTTGTTCGATGTGGTCTGGGGCTGCAGTCGGCAGAGAATAACATGAGGGGTGGAGGGGTGGCCTAATCGGCGGTGGAGTATCGCTTCGCAGCGAGGAGTGCGAAGTACCGCTGCTGGCCACCGGATGCGGGAGCGGGAAGTCCCGCCGGCGCTAGAGGAAGAAGACAAGAAATCGAAGATGCATGCCGGCCGTTAGATGTACATCCAACGACTACAGATGTCAGAACCATTTTGTTGACTAATTTGACAAAGCATTCCATAGGTGACCTAATGGCCCACATGTCAGGCTCCTTGCTGGTGGGTCCGGGCTGTCAGTTGGAGGAATAATTGTTTTTTGCCCATAATAAGGAGGCACTTCCTTTCGTGCGAAGATGTACATGAAACATTTTTTTGCATAATAAGGAGCCAGTTGCATGCGTGCATCCATGAACTGGTGCGTCCCCACTGTCAGCCTCTGCACGTATTGTCCTCGTCCGATGACTCTTGTTTGTTGACCACGTTGACCAGGCAGTGCCGAGCACACCAAGGCGGTGGACGATGGCGAGGCCCTGGCTGGAACGAGCCGGAGATGGGAAGACATGGCAGTTGAGTCGCGGATGGAGAGGAGTACGAGGGTTAACTGGTTCGGGTGCTGCGTCGGGCTGCTGTCGGTGGAGAATAACAAGTGGAGTGGTGGAGGGATAGCCTGGCCAGCGGTGCTGTAGCACTTCGCAGCAATGCGTGCTAAGCAGAAGCACTAGCTGCCTAGCTACCGGAGGCCCGAGCAGGCGGTGTCAGCGGCGTTGGAGGAAGAAGACAAGGTTGAAGATGCATGTCGGCTGTTGGATATATATCTGATGGCTGTGGATGTCAGAATGATTTGTTGACTAAGTTGACAACGCCTGCCGTAGGCTTCGACCTATTGGCCTACATGTGACCCTGTAAATATGTGGCTCATATTTAACACATGTTTTCAAAAATTTACAGTCAATTTGCTAGGCTGGGTGAACAAATAGCGTAGCGTAAATTCGGCCAATTTCAATTGTTCTAAGAAATCACAGCCCATTTGCACTTTTTAAATACACATATTTGCAGGGCTTTGTTGTAAAGACAATATTAGGTTAGACGGAGCAATTAGTATCAAAAATTAAATCGGAGCTGGTCATTAAATTATATAGAAAAATAGCAATTTAGTGAGTTTTTGCTCCGAATAAAAATGAGCGTGTTATTATTATATTGGTCCTTAAATCTTTGCAAGCTTTTGTGCGCAATCACCAGGATTTTCCTTGCCTTAGAGTAAAAAACAACCAGGATTTCCCTTGCCAGCTTCCGTTAAACATTTATAAGTTTGCATTAAATATACAATAATAATAATAATAATAATAATAATAATAATAATAGTAATAATAACAATAATAACATATAATGTGGTTAGAATGGAAAACATAAATTGGGCCCCTCATTCTTATTCTTATATATAGAAAAAAGAATAGTGATCTGCGTTTTATTAAAAAAGATAAATTGGGCTGCCGATGTTTAAGAAAAAAATAAAACCTAGGCTGGGAGGTCTTCGTTGTATTTTTTATTGACTACTAGGTTGACAAACCCATGGGCCCAAAGCACGGTATACAATTAGGAAGAAGCATTTTTTTCAAATGAGTCACTTGCTTGCGTACGGCCATGGACCTGGTGGGTCCAGACTGTCAGCCTCTACATATAGTCATGTCCAGATTCCTCTCGTTTGCTGAGCATGTTGATAATGGAAGAGGGTGGCACCGCGGCAAGCACACAAAGCCGGAGGAGACGGACAGGTACGAACCGGCGCCGGGGAAGACGCCTTAGAGAAGTGAAAAAGAGCACTTTCATTATTTCGATCATACCTGGAGTAGCCCGGGCGCTACAGTCGTATCACCCAAAAGCAGTACTGTCCGGATTCGATTCCAAATGGTGCAGACGAAAATTATATAATTTTTGCGTCAGCTATTACTGACACGTGGATCTCGCCATGTCAACTACACACACCACGTCCACCACTTGTGAAAATTTATTCCCTTGTTTACCCAGTTTTTCGCACACTCAATATTTTTTACTGTGCATCATATGAAGATGTGCTATACATGAATGTTGATCTGCAGGATGTTAACTTATTGTTAGTTCCATTTTCGCCCATGACTAAAATTTCCAACATTAAGTTATCCATGTTTGAAAAGTGCGTGCTAAATTAAATTCTCTGCCTTTGAAACATGCACTTTCTTATCTGAAAACTGAAATTTGTAGTTTCTTCTCTGAAAATCACTTGGAAAGGCAAACATCGCCGGTGGTGGATTGGATGCCGTCCTTTTTCAATCCCCCAGCAATGCTAGGGGGAAGAAGATGAAACTTCCATCCCGTGGTGTCGGTTGGGGAATGGAGCGAACTGGATTTCATAGGGGGCGTGGGGCATGACGCGAGGCAGCGCCACATGCCCCTGAGCGGCAGCTGGCAGTCCGGCCGCACTACTGGTTTGGGCACGTAAAAATCTGATAGTGTACATTCTAACAATCCCACAGTATACATTCTAAGAAGTTCACACACAAGTACTAGAGAAAAGGTAAACATTCATGGTCATGCAACTTTTCTTATGAAAATTTACAGCCCATTTGGTGTGCTAGTTCAAAATAAGTTTGTGGGTGCTGGTGGGGGCTAATCACTTGGGTTCTGTAATGCACAGTGAGCTCAAGCAGCCGGCTAGAGTGATGTTATTTCCATTGGTTGGGATTTCTTACAATATTTCTCTCTTAAGTAAAAATGGGAAGCCATTTGCCTTATTTCAAATAAAATATGACAGTCACACCCGAGTTGAAACCTAGATTAGAAACTGTACAAAAGCACGAGGGTTAATTGTTCATCAGGTTTAGAAAAAACCTAGACTGAACATGCATGGCAATAACATCTAACCCAACCACTATTTTTGGCAGTCACAAACAAATGGGTCGGTCTGATCCATAAAATCAACATCCTTTGGCAAAAAGTTAACTGACATATGACGACAAGTTGTTGTAAATAGAAGCCGAGCATGTTCAGAAGCCCATTTGTCGACTTGAAACTTCTTTTTTTGTTGTTCAACATATCCATGTGTGAGAAATTTCTTGTTGAAAAACTTAAGCCTGATGGACAATAGTAACCTCGCATCCAACAAGAAGAATGTGACGAAGTTTCTGTTTTCCTGATTGGATGCATAACCTTCCATCGTTGTTGTCCTCAAACGAATGTCATGAGAACTAAGAATATCCCGGTGCTTATTACGCCACCGATTGGTGTTTTCTCCATGTGTTGCTGCCTATGTATATATGAAGATTGAAAACATTTAAGGTCTATAAAAAGAGTATGTCGATAGAGCGACAGCCGAACGGTAATTCTAGTACAATATATATGGGCTTTCAATGTGCACGAAACAATCACCTTTATATACAAATTCTCCAGATATGGAAAGCATCGCAGCAAGCTAATAATTGTGTTTAGATCAATACTAAACATTCTGATATATAAGATCTTGACAGAATCCAACACCATTGGTAGGCTATCGATGGATGAAGTCTTCATTGAGCATATAACATAATATTAGTATCCAGAGTGTACTCCAAGATGATATATAAAACTTATGCGCACAAATGAAAAATGCAAGTTGTGATTACAAAAGTGTAGATGATAATATACGGTACCTGAATAAGTGTTGAGCCAAGCACCATGTTGTGATGTACAAACGGATCACGAATTACACCCAAGGCCTCAAGTTTAGGCAAAGAGATGACACATATTTGCGAAGGTTTATAACAATAATCAAGGAGCAACCATTTCAAGTTAAGGGGCATCTTCGATGATGAGCTGCTATCCTTCAAAATAAATTCCAATGCTTTTAAGGATTGGCGACTTTATTTGGAGACAATGGATACATATTTATAATCCGAAAACAGGCAGCAAGCGCTCCAGGGCAGGGCAATCGGTTTGGATGATGCTTTGTAGTGAGGCCTCCGATAGATCAACCACCACAAGCGAAAGTCTTTTTAGTAGTGGGAGTCGACTCATTAGTACGAGATTGTTTGGTAGATGGCACCGGGCTATGGTGAGGGTGTGGAGTGAGGAGGAAAACCACGAGATGGACAACGGTGGTATGGGCACAAATATATAGAGTCCGGATCGCGACATATATTTTTCGTAGTAATGGTAGAACTCTAGCTGCTGGAGTTTTTCGTATTCAGTGGATGTCAGCCAGGCATCCACCATGCCGGGTATGGACAACAAGTAGTGTGTCGGGATGTAGAGGCGTTGAACAGGGACCTCGTGGGAGGAGACGACGGCTCTGAGGAGATAAAATTCATGAAGGAATTCAGGAAGGACAGATATCTGACGACAGTCGAGATTAAGAGACGCGGTGCACTAGAGAGTGCGCCACCGAGATGCGAGGACTTGTGTGCGGTAGCCATGCTTCGTGGGGAAAAGTGAGATGATATCCCTAAGGATGTCGTCCGGGAGATCTCTGATGTGGTCCACCGGAGATTCTATGGGTTCCTCAGATCCGTGTGGGGGGGCTCACTACTTCTCCCCGCGTTGTCGGGTGCAGGATCTACAACCAGCGTCGCAACTACCGAGAGCCTCATCTTCTTGGCGTTCGGGCCAGCCAACTCCATTTTCCTTGCGGGCGTCGCATCGAACTCACCGGTTTGAGCAGAGTAGCCAGAGACGAGCCTAGTAGCAGTGCAAGTGGAGAAGAAGGAGGTCTGGGGTTTTCTATAGGAGTGGAAGAAGAGGAGCATGCTTTTTCTATACGAGTGAGGAAGAAGGTGAGCGGCGGTTTTTTGTACGAGTGAGGAAGATGGGGAGCAGGGGAATTGGGGGCGACGGAAGCGGGAGAGTCCAGCGAGCTGTAGTATAGGTGGAAGTGGGGAGGAAGGAGGGTTTTTGTGTGATTGCCCCCTCTTCAAGAAATATGGGCTTCTCCTCACAAAAACCAAAAACAAATGGGCTTTAAGATGGATAGGCTTTTGTATCGGCCCAGTCGGCTGCCCATGTTTCGTATTGGAGGGCCTTAACACTAGAGGTAGCCCATTAGTGACACTCTCCATCTCTCCAGCTTATTGCCCGTTCGAAAAAATAAGACACACCTCCAACTTGATTATGGCTCCTCATTGGTAACATTTTTCAACTTGAAAAAAGTTATAGCTCCTTTTGGGCCGACTTGGCATCCACTAAATTAGAGGATGGTGTAATGCATGCAGACACTCAAACTGGTCATAGCGCGGCAAAATGAGGGGTCAAATAACATGCCCACAATATACATAGATTGTAAAGGTTGACACGCTAGTCAACATTCACACTAAACTAAGTTCCACAAGATACGATATGCATACTAGCTAACATTCACACGCACTTAAGTTAGGCATGTTTACGCATCTAAGTGATTCACAAGACAATAACCAAGATATAACACCAAGAGGTGTAGAAATAAAGAAAAAACGATCAATGTTTCTATGAGCAAAGGGCCTCCCTACACACACATTAATTTCCAAGGCATGCTTCTTTCTGCTCAATGTTGCGTGCACTTTGAGCATGTTGGCAACTCCACAGCTAGCTTGATGGCTCATCACGCAATTTACGCTGACACATTGCTGTAAAGAGAGGAGGCAATAGAGATCACTCAACATCAGACCATTTTGGGCAGTTCCTATAACAGCCCCAAAATTGGATTATCAATTTTTGAGCTGTTATTCCTTCATGGCACTCATTTTAAAAAAAAACTCTCCTCAGTTTGTTGGATGACTCTGAGATTTCTTGTCATTTTCGACCTTTCAAAACCTTGCTCATGTCTTTGTCAGTGGGCAAGACCTCATTTGCATCATCTCATACCCTCTCAAACCCTAATTCCAAATTTTTGGAATTTGGATATGCCCTTTGTGCTTACAACGGAGCCATCATTTTCCTTGATATGTTGATCCTCCCAATTGTTCCTAGAGATCCTCCTATCTTTCTAAACCTTGGATGTGCAAAAATATTGCTAAGTCCCATGCAATATTTTTGAATTGTGATTTATTCCTTTTCTTGCCTTTCTGAGGAATAAAATCCAAAGGCATACCTAGCCATCTCCTAAATTCATGAGAATTGGTGGAGTTGATACTTATGCCTAATCCAAGCTCTCGCTAATATATTGGCCATAATTAAATAAGAAAAATTGCCTTTTCCTATTTGATGCCAATATTGCATTTCTTCCATTTTCCAAAGGAACTACTATTTTTATAGCAGAGCAAATTCCCACATAAATTGTGGAGCTTGTCCTTGCTATATATTCACTAGTTACATCCTAATCTTATGTTCCCGAGTTCAAAAATTGGGCACATGATCCAATGCAAGTTTCTGCCTTCTCTGAAATTTTGCAAAGGAAGTGCTTTATTCCTAATTTAAATTGAGCTTCAATTTGGCAGGGTGATTAACATGGATAAATAACCATGGATGCCAAATTTGAGCTCAATCCATTCATCCTAGCTCCCTGTGCAATTTTCAAAGTTTCTGACCAGAATACAACTTTGTGAAGGAAGTACCTTCATAGAGTTTCCAAATGGGATGAAACTTTTCCATCCTCTCAAGTATCTCAAATCATTAGCCACCACCTAAATTCAGTTCATTTAATTCAACTATGTGAGCACAGGAGCAATTCTTGGTTTCTGTCCAATTTTTCAGTTTGTGAAGCAAGCGCATTTTATCTCGCTCCAGTATGGCTGAAAATATTCCCAGGCTTTCTCCTATCTATATGATCTATCTCCACAAGATTTTGGCTCATTTCAATTAGCCATTTTCCCTAAGGATTTTTCTCAAATTTTTGGACAGAAATGATAGCTGTGAAGGAAGTACCAATTTGGCAAGTCCATTTGGTATGAAATTTATACAGCATCATTGTATGTCAAAATCATCAAGATTTGCCAAATTTTAGCTCAATCCATCACTCCTAGTGAGTTCTCCCTCATGATTTAGTTACGGGGTCATGTTTAATAGTTGTACAACAACTATGCTAAATACTTGATCAAATGACCTCATAATTCCTAGGACAGTAGTCCTTGTTACACTAAGCCTCCCAGACATCAAATTTACATTTTACCCTCTCTGGTTTAATCTCTTGAGTGTGGCCAAGTTTGCAATAGGGAACTTGTGGAGCTTAGTTAACTCAGCTCCATTTGTCTCACCCCGTTTTTTTACCGTAGTAACACTCTATCTTCGACGAACTACGCAGTAGACATGAGCTGGTATTAGTAGAAACTCCAGAGCGCGCCTTGCTTGTGGTGATCACGAGTGTAGCCAGCCCAAAACGGTGGTCTAGCCACTCTTCCCGTCGGCATCTCTGCTCCGACCAGCTCTGGCCTCGCCATTAATGTCCTACAGCTACCCCTCACCATCGTCTTCCCCTTCGATCTCTGGCCCCCTTTGTTTTATTCTTCGGTGAGTCGTGCCAACGACCGAACAGTGCGCTACTGTGGCTATCGTCATCTTCCTCGCTTCTGTCTTATTCTCTCTCTCGTCCGCGAGCGTTGCTCGTCTCCGTGAGCCTCTGCGACGCGTCTGCTTCCTCCTCGTCGCCTTCCTGCCGCTTCCCGTGAGCCTTGTCCGCCTGTCGACACTGCGCCGTCGCCGACCCGCGGACACGTCGCCCGCCGTGTGCCACCTCCTCCCCTTATTCTCGAGCTCTCCTCATGGCTATAAATAGCGCCCCCTCGCTCTCTCGTAGTTTACAATCCCTCCCCGAGCCTCTCCCCGAGCCCGGAGCCCCTCGCTCACCATCACCGTCACCATACCCGCTGCCTCAGGTCTCGCCTGATTCCGGTGATCCCGAGCTCCCCTCGCCGTTCCTCCACCACCACTGCATCCCCCATGCTCCGGCGAGTGTCCTTGTAGCCTCAGCCCCTCATCCCCACCACCGAAGCACGCGATCAAATAGTGGACAAAGCCCTGCTGCGCCGCAAGCCCTGCTGCGGCCGCTACGAAGCTCGCCCGCGGTAGTAACCACCACCCTGAGCTGTGCCTCTCCGTCCTATACATTTCAGTAGGTCGCATGACCCGGGAGATGGCCGGAGACGCCGGCGATCACCGTCGGGGCAAGCCCCCTTCCTCGGCCTCGCTCGAGCCCGCGTGGGAGGAAGAAGAAGCCAGGGCCAAGCGGGCCCCACCCCGCGCGACCCCACCTGTCAGCGAGAGGGTGATGCTAGGTCAGATAAGTGGAGACGCCCCCAGCCCTTTACATTTTCCTTAGCCGAAGACGTATTCCTAAAATACGCTTTCTATTCTCTGGAAACGTATTTTCTCAAAGGCGCTTTCTCTTTTTCATCTCAGCCGGCCGAAGTGCTTATTTTGTGAACGTCCACTACTTTAGTTGCTTTTCTACCTAAAAAGTGAAAGGCCACAACTTTGCGCTCGTAACTCCGATTGAGGTGATTCCAGCGCTCCCTTTCTTTGTTCGTCAAGATCTTTCCATTCGTACAATTTTCATTATGTTTTCACACAGCAAAAATGACCATTTTGCCCTTGCCCATAAATAGCACCCTCCGAGAGAGAACTGAGCCCCAAACTTGCATGTTGACTTTGCTTGCACCTTGTGTGGGTGTAGTTGAAGTTGTTTCTTATCGTTTTTGTTTGCAGTCATTTCATTATGCCTATCATGCATGCTTGTGTTTTCATGATAGCTTTTGCCACGCAAATTAGAATGTTATTGATAATGCCATGTCACTACTCTACTTTATTTTCTTGACATCGTTATAAAGTGCTATGATGATTGTAATGCACCGTAGATATGCTAGTACTTGGTATTGTCATGCTCTTTATGCTGTAGTTGTTCACCAGCGGAGCTCGATATTTTATTCTAGCATTTGTATGATGTATGCTCAGTGTTGCATTCATGTTAATAATGATGGAGAAGGAAATAAAATGACTTAATAATAACAAACCTCCTCCGTCATCGATGGGATTGAGTCACAATGCCACCAAATCGAACTTTTTCAGTGCAGCCACATTTGCCTTTATGGGAAGGCCTTAATGCGATCAATTGTTGTGCCTCTCGCTGGTGCCTCCAACGAGGGAAGGTTATGGGCACGCGCTACCCTGATCAGGTAGGCGGACATAAGCCTTGTGTGCCCGTTGTTGTTGTTATGGTACCTGGTCCCCGTTTGGGACTGTTTATGTTTGGCCACGACGGTGGTCGTTGGTGTCTTTGGTAGACATGGGGCCACCATGGACTAGCCCAGTGGGGAGTGAGTCGGAGTGGCCGGGAGAGTGTCGTGACAGTAGGTCGGTTTCGTCGGAGTGCCGTTGGTCCACCCGAATGGGATGACGAGGCCATGGGTTCCGTGGTGTGGGTACAGTGCGCTACCTCCGCAGAGTGTTTATAAAGTCTATCGATAGGAATACAGTTTGTAGTAGGTCACACTATCGGGTCTTGGTCGAAATGGTGGATAAACCTGAAATAATTAAGTTAATTATTGTGGTAACAGGAATGTGGTGACTTGGACTATGAGATAGTCGTGAGAAGTCACGGTGATGTTTTGATATGATCACGAGACGATGTCTCGGTGATTGTTGAACCAGGTGTGGTTATGTTTGTGATCCGCCAGTGATCACCGTTTGGTACAAGGTAACCCGTTGAACCGAGTATGGTTCCGTTTGTGTCCGTGAGTGATCACCGTTCGGTTGCGAGGCAACCCGTTGGTAAGCGAGTCCAAGGGACTCGGTGCACAAGTTTGGGTGCATTACATGAGTAATATGTTGCATCTAAAGAACCATTGTAGAACAAGAGATGGTTGCATAAAGTTAACATGTTATGTCTGCATTGGATATGATCGGTAGTTTATTTTCAACATAGTTTCATGATGCCATGCCATGCTTTGTTTGATATGCTAAGTGATGCCCTGATGGATATGATATGCTATGTTTTGCTATTGCCATGTTAGGAACATGTTTTGTTATGCCATGTCATTGCCCTATTAGTAGATGCTATGATATTGTTTATGCTAGTTGATCTATCCCATGCCAATTTAGTAATTGATATGAGATAGGTTGTTGCATGCGTTTGGTTCCTGCTTTGTGTTCTGCTTGTTTGGCTGCTATGTATTTGGTTGTCTTGCAAGTACATTCAATGTACTGAACTGGCGTGTCATGCCAGTTTTGTAGGTCGTACCCGAATGGTTCTCTTGATCTGTCGTGCCAGGCCGTAACCTTGCCAGTCCCGTCAGTTGTGGAGCCCAGCCAGAGTTGTTATGCTGCCAAACCAACACTTCCGTCGCCATTTAAATAGACCTCCGCTGCCATTTAAATAGCCTTAGGGCTATGCCAGATGATTGTATTCATCAATGATGTAATCATATACACATTTATTTGATGAATATTCTTGTGCATGGAATGCTGTGTCTTGGACCTGTCGTGCGTCAGGTGTTATCCTGGGCTGACGTGCGAAGACCCCTGCTCCATGCGGATCGGGGTGCCATAGGATATGGTATCAGAGCCAGGCTGGCATAGGTTATCCTAGCATTAGATCACCGCTACCATCAACCCATAATGACCCTAAGGGACTTGACCCATCCCTGGCATCCGGCATGGCCACTGTTAATCAACAGGTGGCGTAGTTGGGACCGACACGTCCTCACCCCGCTGTCCCCGCCTAGTTATCTGTGGAACGAATAGCAACCATATCCTTTCTGGTCGGCCGCACCGCTTGCCCTTCACCATTAAGTGGAAAGGGACCACACCATGCGGGCATGTCCCGCATAGCTGCCTATAAAATCCCCCTTTCCGCTCGTCGTGTCGCTCACCCCTCAGTCAGCGATGTCCCTGCAGAGAATCCTAGCTTGTAACACCCCATCCATGGCTAGCACCTTCAAAGCTCCCAAGTTTTACACCAGCACCTTCGCTGTCAACCATACAGGCTTTCCACCACTTCTTACTGAGATACTCGCCAAAGCCTTTGGCTATAATGCTAGCCCCGATTACTTGGTGTTCCAATCGGCACCCCTCCCTCACCTTCACCACTATGATGCAAGAGTACACATTGTTCCAGGTCCCGTAGCGGATGGCCAGCCATTGGTTCTTCAGGGTAGATCCATGCCTACCACTGATGCAGCCATTCAGGCCGCTGCTGTGGAGGCTATCATATACCTCTGAACCAAGTTCCCGCAAGTGGCAGAGAGGCGGGAGTTCTGATTTTTCCCCCTGATGATAGAAGTAGGAACTCAGCCTCCTGTCACTGTTCCGGGAGATGTCCCAGCAATTGCTCGCCTGGTGTAATATATCACTGCCAAGGGGATGATGATTTCTAAGATGCTTGCCGAATTTAGAACTCTAGACAACGATGTGGTGCGAGTTGTCAATGAAGCTTACAGTGAGGCTCGTAAATTTGCATCTCAAGTCGTTTGCCCAACGCCATCCGAACTAGTGCTATCCTCTCAGCCTGTGCTGTGCCCCAAGACAAACATCATCACCCTCGACAAGGTTCTTTTACGGATCAACCAACAGCATTTGCTCGGATAAATTTCAGCCGCAACCCCAACAGTCGAGCCCCAGCCCATAGCAGTGTCGGACGATGAAGATGGAGATTGGCTCAGTCTTCGTCCTCCAGAGAGCCCCAGCATGGCCAGTCTTCTGCATGACCTCAGTCACACAGTCAGGTGTTTCTACAAGTAGGTCAGTCAGTCTGTTCATCATCGATATGAAGATAGAACTATATATCCTGGAGTGAGTAGTTCCGTTTAGCGCATAGCGCGTTCATGCTTTGTTGGATGCTTGCACTGGTGTAACCCGTATGTTATGTATGTTTTCGTGCTTTTGATTTTTGTGTTGTTTTTGCTTGTGTCTCTGTCAAGAAGAAATGTTTGACAGGGTTGGCAATATGTTGCTAACAAGATTTTCACCAGTAGATCACATACACTAAAATAACATTGACTCGTCTCGAGTCTATAATAAAATGCGCGCTGGTGTAGGTATATGTATGCCAGGATTACATATACCCACTAGCATTAAAACACTTTAGTATGATTTGTCTGATGTGTTTTTTTGTTGCATGTTTATTTCCTCTGTCTGTTTGTTAGCTTAGATTATACTACATACTGCACGCATACCCGCTTCACCCACGAGTACATTCGGGCGGTACTCGGGGGAATGCAAAGTCACATGTCCCTATTTATCTGTGCATACACCGTGTGCCGGATTTTCAAATCTAGAACCTCACAGAGGCATTTCCGTATGGAAACTCCTCATCTCTATTCTTTTTCCCGATTTCATTTCCATAGGAACACTTCCAACGTTATTTCATTTGATCCAGTACATCTACCACAATACAAATTTCCCCATCGATTCTACCTCAACACCAACATTTCATGGAGTAATCCGCGAAATTTTCCTCGTACCCCAGTGTGCTTCCTGGGCTGGTACAGCCACCTTATCTGAAGCCCTACCCCACCACCACCGTCACTGCCTTGCGTGGCGCAGGAAGATCGCCACCACTGCTCCACCACAGCACGTGATCACTCCGTCGGTGCAAAGCGACGGAGAATCAAGCATGGCGGAGGACCACCCAGTGCGCCATTTTCTTCCGCGTCTCGACCCACCGCACCCAGCCGTGCGTTGTTCCGAGCTCGACCGTTCCTGATGAGCACCACCAAGAGGATCGACGATCGGATCAGCGTGCCCAGCAGAGCAGCGAGGAACCACCATAGCGCCACCAGGAACACAACCTCGCCGAAGGAGCTCGGCTTGATCTCGTCCAAACCAAAGAGGTAGTAGAGCGGCATAGTGTTTGTGCGTTGGAGGAGAGCCGCGCTGCCGTTTTTATAGCCCAACCCCGGTGTACGGTGAGCGAGGTCCAGGAAAATCCCTCGTCGCCCAATCACCGGCGTCCAGGAGGCGAATCCGCGAGCAGTGCCGACAAGGTGCTGGCCTGCGACGTGAGTGCACGCTGCACCGGCGCCGTGCACGCCGTGCACTACGGCACTAGGGTCCTCATCGCCCTAGGGCTATATGCGCGCTACACCAAGGCGCACGCGGAGCAGCAGCATAGGAGAAGCAGCAAGCCGGAGATAGAAGAAGGAGGCTGCCAGTAGGCCCTGGACCCACGTGTCAGCAGGTGCAACCACTATTCATTGGGGTGCATCAAGCATTTTTTTGGGAGTTTGATCTCGAGTGCCCCTAGCGGTGGATATATCCAGGTTTGCCATATCCCTCTCCGGCTGTACCAATTATCGGTTCCCCCAACTCGTTTGAATTTAACCAAAGGGGTAAAAAAATAACTCCGAGGTTTTCCCCGGAGTGGTATGATTTCAGTTGTGCTGTAACCCTAGGAATCTCGAGGACGAGATTCTTTTAAGGGGGAAAGGTTTGTAACAGCCCCAAAATTGGGTTATCAATTTTTGTGTTGTTATTCCTTCCTGGCACTCATTTCCGAAAAACAATTTCCCCTGAATTTGTTGGATGACTCTAAGATTTCTTGTCATTTTCAACCATTCAAAACCTTGCTCATGTCTTTGTCAGTGGGCAAGACCTCATTTGCATCATCTCAAACCCTAATTCCAAATTTTTTTAATTTGGATATGCCCTTTGTGCTTACAAAGGAGCCATCATTTCCCTTGATCTGTTCATCCTCCCAATTGATCCTAGAGATCCTCCTATATTTTTGAACCTTGGATATGCAAAACTATTTCTATGTCCCATGCAATAATTTTGAATTGTGATTTATTCCTTTTCTTGCCTTTCTGAGGAATAAAATCCAAAGGCATAGCTAGCCATCTCCTACATTCATGAGAATTGGTGGAGTTGATACTTATGCCTAATCCAAGCTCTGGCTAATATATTGTCCATAATTAAATAAGAAAAATAGCCTTTTCCTATTTAATGCCAATATTGCATTTCCGCCATTTTCCAAAGGAACTACTATTTGTATAGTAGAGAAAATTCCCACATAAATTGTGGAGCTTGTCCTTGCTATATATTCACTAGTTCCATCATAATCTTATGTTCCTCAGTTCAAAAATTGGGCTCATGATCCAATGCAAGTTTCTGCCTTCTCTGAAATTTTGCAAAGGAAGTGCTTTATTCCTAATTCCAAATGAGCTTCAATTTTGCAGGGTGATTAACATGGATAATAACCCATGGATGCCAAATATGAGCTCAGTCCATTCATCCTAGCTACCTGTGCATTTTTTCAAAGTTTCTGACCAGAATAAAACTTTGTGAGGAAGTACCTTCATAGAGTTTCCAAATGGGATGGAACTTTTCCATCCTCTAAATCATCTCAAATAATTAGCCTCCACCTAAATTCGATTCATTTCATTGAACTATGTGAGCACAGGAGCAATTCTTGGTTTCTGTCCAATTTTACAGTTTGTGAAGCAAGTGCATTTTATCTTGCTCCAGTATGGCTGAAAATGTTCCCAGGCTTTCTCCTATCTATATGATCTATCTCCAAAAGATTTCGGCTCATTTCAATTAGCTATTTGCCCTAAGGATTTTTCTCAAGTTTTTGGACAAAAATGATAGCTATGAAGGAAGTACCAATTTGGCAAGTCCATTTGGTATGAAATTTTTACAGCATCATTGTATGTCCAAATCATCAAGCTGTGCCAAATTTTAGCTCAATCCATCACTTCTAGTGAGTGCTCCCTCACGATTTAGTTATTGGGTCACATTTAGCAGTTGTACAACAACTATGCTAAATACTTGACCAAATGACCTCATCATTCCCAGGATAGTAGTCCTTGTTACTCTATGCCTCCCAGACATCAAATTTACCTTTTACCATCTCTGGTTTAATATCTAGAGTGTGGTGAAGTTTGCAATAGCAAACTTGTGGAGCTTAGTTTACCGTAGTAACACGCTATCTTCGACAAACTACGCAGTAGACATGAGCTGGTATCAGTAAAAACTCCAGAGCGCGCCTTGCCAGTGGTGATCACGAGTGTAGCCATCCCAAAACGGTGGTTTAGCCACTGTTCCCGTCGGCATCGCTGCTCCGACCTGCTCTGGCCTCGCCATTAATGTCCTACAGCTCCTCCTCACCATCGTCTTCACCTGGATCTCTGGCCCCTCAATTTCTTCTCCGGTGAGCCGTGCCAACGACCGAATAGTGCGCTACTGTGGCCATCGTCTTCTTCCTCGCTTGTGTCTTCTTCTCCCTCTCGACCACGAGCATTGCTCGTCTTCGTGAGCCTCTGCGCCACGTCTGCTTCCTCCTCGTCATCTTCCCTCCACTTCCCGTGAGCCTTGGCCGTGCCTGCCGATACACGGACACATCGCCCGCTGCGTGCCACCTCCTCCCCTCCTTCCCAAGCTCCCCCCGCTGCAATAAATAGTGCGTCAAGCTCTCTCGCAGTCCACAATCCCTCCCCGAGCCTCTCCCCGAGCCCGGAGCCCCTCTCTGACCACCACCGTCTCCATAGCCGCTACCTCGGGTCTCGCCCGATTCCGGTGATCCCGAGCTCCCCTCGTCGTTCCTCCACCACCACTGCATCCCCCATGCTCCGGCAAGTCTCCTTGTAGCCTCAGCCCCTCATTCCCACCACCGAAGCACCCGATCCAACAGCGGCCGAAGCCCTGCTCTGCCGCAAGCCCTGCTGCGGCCGCTGCACAGCTCGCCGGCAGCAGTAACCACCACCCCGAGCTGCGCCTCTTCGTCATGCACATTTCGGTAGGTCGCATGACCGGAGAGATGGTCGGAGTCGCCGGCGATCGCCGTCGGGGCAAGCCCCCTTCCTCGGCCTCGCTCCAGCCCGCGCTGGAGGAAGAAGAAGCCAGGGCCAGGCGGGCCCCACCCCGCGCGACCCCACCTGTCAGCGAGAGGGGAATGCCAGGTCAGATAAGTGGAGACGCCCCCAGCCCTTGATGTTTTCTTTAGACGAAGACGTATTTCCTAAAATACGCTTTCTATTCTTTGGAAATGTATTTTCTCAAAGGCGCTTTCTCTTTTTCAGCTCAGCTAGCCGAAGTGCTTATTTTGTGAACGTTCACTGCTTTAGTTGCTTTTCTGCCTAAAAAGTGAATGGCCACAACTTTGCGCTCGTAATTCCGATTGTGGTGATTCCAGCGCTCAGTTTCTCTGTTCGTCGAGATCTTTCCGTTGGTACCATTTGTTGGGGAACGTAGTATTTTAAAATTTTCCTACGATCACGCAAGATCTATCTACCAGATGCATAGCAACGAGAGGGAAGAGTGTGTCTACGTACCCTCGTAGACCGGAAGCGGAAGCGTCATGTGACGTTGTTGATGTAGTCAAACTTCTTCGCGATTCAACTGATCAAGCACCGAACGTACGGCACCTCCGCGTTCAGCACATGTTCAGCTTGATGACGTCGCACGAGCTCTTGATCCAGTTGAGCTTCACGGGAGAGTTTCGTCAGCACGACGGCGTGGTGACGGATATGATGTATTCACCGGCGCAGGGCTTCGCCTAAGCACCGCGACGGTATGACCGAGGTGTATTTCTCTGGAGGGGGGCACCGCACACGGCTGGAACAATTCAACTTGTGTGTCTTTGGGTGCCCCCCTGCCCCCGTATATAAAGGAGCAAGGGGGGAGGCCGGCCGGCCCTTCTATGGTGCGGCTAGGAGTCCAATCCTACTAGGAATAGGATTGCAATCCTATTCCTAGTAGGAACTACCAAAGAAGGAAGAGAGGGAAAGGAAAAGAAGGAGAGGTGGCGCCCCCCAATCCTAGTCCAACTAGGAACCCTAGGTGGGGCACCGGCCAGCCCCTATGGGCTGCCTCTCTCTTTTCCATAAGGCCCACTATGGACCATCCCCCCTCGTAGGGGGTTCCGGTAACCCCCTCCGGCAATCCCGTTAAATCCGAAACTTTTCCGGAACACTTCCGCTGTCCGAATATAGTCGTCCAATATATCAATCTTTATGTCTCGGACATTCCGAGACTCCTCGTCATGCCCGTGATCTCATCCGGGACTCCGAACTACCTTCGGTACATCAAAACTCATAAACTCATAATACCGATCGTCATCAAACGTTAAGCGTGCGGACCCTACGGGTTCGAGAACTATGTAGACATGACCGAGACTCATCTCCGGTCAATAACCAATAGCGGAACCTGGATGTTCATATTGGCTCCTACATATTCTACGAAGATCTTTTATCGGTCAAAACCGCATAACAACATACGTTGTTCCTTTTGTCATCGGTATGTTACTTGCTCGAGATTCGATCGTCGGTATCTCTATACCTAGTTCAATCTCGTTACCGGCAAGTCTCTTTACTCGTTCCGTAACACATCATCTCATGACTAACTCATTAGTCTTTTTGCTTGCAAGGCTTATTGTGATGTGTGTTACCGAGAGGGCCCAGAGATACCTCTCCGACACTCGGAGTGACAAATCCTAATCTTGATCTATGCCAACACCACGAATACTTTTGGAGACACCTGTAGAGCATCTTTATGATCACCCAGTTACGTTGTGACGTTTGATAGCACACAAGGTGTTCCTATGGTATTCGGGAGTTACATAATCTCATAGTCATAGGAACATGTATAAGTCATGAAGAAAGCAATAGCAGTAAAACTAAACGATCAAAGTGCTATGCTAACGGATGGGTCTTGTCCATCACATCATTCTCCTAATGATGTGACCCCATTGATCAAATGACAACTCATGTCTATGGTTAGGAAACATAACCATCTTTGATCAATGAGCCAGTCTAGTAGAGGCATACTAGGGACACTCTGTTTTGTCTATGTATTCACACAGGTACTAAGTTTCCGGTTAATACAATTCTAGCATGAATAATAAACATTTATCATGATAGAAGGAAATATAAAATAACAACTTTATTATTGCCTCTAGGGCATATTTCCTTCAGTCTCCCACTTGCACTAGAGTCAATAATCTAGTTCACATCGCCATGTGATTTAACACCGATAGTTCACATCGTCATGTGATTAACACCCATAGTTTACATCGCCATGTGACCAACACCCAAAGGGTTTACTAGAGTCAATAATCTAGTTCACATCGCTATGTGATTAACACCCAAAGAGTACTAAGGTGTGATCATGTTTTGCTTGTGAGAGAAGTTTAGTCAACGGGTCTGTCCCATTCAGATCCGTATGTATTTTGCAAATTTCTATGTTTACAATGCTCTGCATGGAGCAACTCTAGCTAATTGCTCCCACTTTCAATACGCATCCAGATTGATACTTAGAGTCATCTGGATTTAGTGTCAAAGCTTGCATTGGCGTAACCCTTTACGACGAACTCTTTATCACCTCCATAATCGAGAAACATTTCCTTAGTCATCCAGTTACTAAGGATAATTTTGACCGCTGTACAGTGATCTACTCCTGGATCACTATTGTACCTCCTTGTCAAACTCATGGCAAGGTACACAACATGTTTGGTACACAGCATGGCGTACTTTATAGAACCTATGGCTGAGGCATAGGGAATGACTTTCATTCTCTCTATATTTTTCTGCCGTGGTCTGGCTTTGAGTCTTACTCAACTTCACACCTTACAAGTCAGGCAAGAACTCCTTCTTTGACTGATCCATTTTGAACTACTTCAAAATCTTATCAAGGCATGTACTCATCGAAAGTCTTATCAAGCATCTTGATCTATCTCTATAGATCTTGATGCTCAATTTGTAAGCAGCTTCACCAAGGTCTTTCTTTGAAAAACTCCTTTCAAACACTCCTTTATGCTTTCCAGAAAATTCTACATCATTTCTGATCGACAATATGTCATTCACATATACTTATCAGAAAGGTTGTAGCGCTCCCACTCACTTTCTTGTAAATACAGGCTTCACCGCAAGTCTATATAAATCTATATGCTTTGATCAACTTATCAAAGCGTATATTCCAACTCCGAGATGCTTGCACCACTCTATAGATGGATCGCTGGAGCTTGTACATTTTGTTAGTACCTTTAGGATTGACAAAACCTTCGGGTTGCATCATATACAATTATTCTTTAATAAATCCATTAAAGAATGCAGTTTTGTTATCCATTTGCCAGATTTCATAAAATGCGGCAATTGCTAACATGATTCGGTCAGACTTAAGCATCGCTGCGGGTGAGAAAGTCTCATCGTAGTCAACTCCTTGAACTTGTCGAAAACCTTTCGCAACAAGTCGAGCTTTGTAAACAGTAATATTACCGTCAGCGTCGGTCTTCCTCTTGAAGATCCATTTATTTTCGATGGCTTGCCGACCATCAGGCAAGTCAACCAAAGTCCACACTTTGTTCTCATACATGGATCCCATCTCAGATTTCATGGCCTCAAGCCATTTTGCGGAATCTGGGCTCATCATCGCTTCCTCATAGTTCGCAGGTTCATCATGGTCTAGTAACATGACTTCCAAAACTGGGTTGCCGTACCACTATGGTGCGGAACGTACTCTGGTTGATCTACGACGTTCAGCAGAAACTTGATCTGAAGTTTCATGATCATCATCATTAGCTTCTTCACTAATTGGTGTAGGAATCACTGGAACTAGTTTTTGTGATGTTCCACTTTCCAATTCGGGAGAAGGTACAATTACCTCATCAAGTTCTACTTTCCTCCCACTCACTTCTTTCGAGAGAAACTCCTTCTCAAGAAAGGATCCATTCTTAGCAACAAAGACCTTGTCTTTGGATCTGTGATAGAAGGTTTACCCAACAGTTTCTTTTGGGTATCCTATGAAGATTTACTTCTCCGATTTGGGTTCGAGCTTATCATGTTGAAACTTTTTCTCATAAGCATCGCAGTCCCAAACATAAAAAAATGACAGCTTAGGTTTCTCGTCAAACCACAGTTCATACGGTGTCATCTCCACGGATTTAGATGGTGCCCTATTTAATGTGAATGTAGCTGTCTCTAATGCATAACCCCAAAAGCAATAGTGGTAGATCGGTAAGAGACATCATCGATCGCACCATATCTAATAAAGTACGGTTATGACGTTCGGACACACCATTACACTGTGGTGTTCCAGGTGGCGTGAGTAGTGAAACTATTTCACATTGTTTTTTACTGAAGGCCAAACTCGCTAACTCAAATATTTTACCTCTACGATCATATCGTAGAAACTCTTATTTTCTTGTTACGGTGATTCTCCACTTCACTCTGAAATTCTTTGAACTTTTCAAATGTTTCAGACTTGTGCTTCATTAAGTAGATATACCCATATCTGCTCAAATCATCAGTGAAGGTCAGAAAATAACGATACCCGCCGCGAGCTTCAACACTTATTGGTCCACATACATCTGTATGTATGATCTCCAACAAATCTGTTGCTCGCTCCATTGTTCCGGAGAACGGAGTTTTAGTCATCTTGCCCATGAGGCATGGTTCGCAAGCACCAAGTGATTCATAATCAAGTGATTCCAAAAGTCCATCACTATGGAGTTTCTTCATGCGCTTTACACCATTATGACCTAAACGGCAGTGCCACAAATAAGTTGCACTATCATTATTAACCTTGCATCTTTTGGTTTCAATATTATGAATATGTGTATCACACGATCGAGATCCAACAAACCATTTTCATTGGGTGTATGACCATAGAAGGTTTTATTCATGTAAACAGAGTAACAATTATTCTCTAACTTACATGAATAACCGTATTGCAATAAACATGATCAAATCATATTCATGTTCAACACAAACACCAAATAACACTTATTTAGGTTCAACACTAATCCCGAAAGTATAGGGAGTGTGCGATGATGATCATATCAATCTTGGAACTACTTCCGATACACATCGTCACTTCATCCTTTAACTAGTTTCTGTTCATTATGCAACTCCCATTTCGAGTTACTACTCTTTAGCAACTAAACCGGTATCAAATACCGAGGGGTTGCTATGAACACTAGTAAAATACACATCAATAATCTGTATATCAAATATACCTTTTGTTCACTTTGCCATCCTTCTTATCCGCCAAGTATCTAGGGCAGTTCCACTTCCAGTGACCATTTCCTTTGCAATAGAAGCACTTGTTTCAGGCTTGAGTTTAGCTTTGGGTTTCTTCATGGGAGTGACAACTTGCTTGTCATTCTTCTTGAAATTCCCCTTCTATCCCTTTGCCCTTTACTTGAAACAAGTGGCCTTGTTAACCATCAACACTTGATTTTCTTGTTTTCTACATTCGCCGATTTCAGCATCGCGAAGAGCTCGGGAATTACTTTCGTCATCCCTTGCATATTATAGTTCATCACGAAGTTCTACTAACTTGGTGATAGTGACTAGAGAACTTTGTCAATTACTATCTTATCTGGAAGATTAACTCCCACTTGATTCAAGTAATTGTAGTACCCAGACAATCTGAGCACATGCTCACTGGTTGAGCTATTCTCCTCCATCTTGTAGGCAAACTACTGTTAGAGGTCCTATACCTCTTGACACGGGTACGAGTATGAAATACTAATTTCAACTCTTGGAACATCTTATATGCTCCATGACGTTCAAAACGTTTTTTGAAGTCCCGGTTCTAAGCCGTAAAGCATGGTGCACTAAACTATCAAGTAGTCATCAAACCGAGCTTTTGTCAAAACGTTCATAACGTCTACATCTGCTCCTGCAATAGGTCGGTCACCTAGCGGTGCATCAAGGACATAATTCTTCTGTGCAGCAATGAGGATAATCCTCAGATCACGGAACAATTCCGCATCATTGCTACTAACATCTTTCAATTTAGTTTTCTCTAGGAACATATAAAATAAACGGGGAGCAACATCGCGAGCTATTGATCTACTACATAGATATGCTAATACTACCAAGACTAAGTTCATGATAAATTAAAGTTCAATTTAATCATATTAATTAAAGAACTCCCACTTAGATAGACATCCCTCCAGTCATCTAAATGATCACGTGATCCAAATCAACTAAACCATGTCAGATCATCACGTGAGATGGAGTAGTTTCAATGGTGAACATCTTATGTTGATCATATCTACTATATGATTCACGCTCGACCTTTCGGTCTCCAGTGTTCCGAGGCCATATCTTCATATGCTAGGCTCGTCAAGTTTAACACGAGTATTCTGCGTGTGCAAAACAGGCTTACACCCATTGTATTTGAACGTAGAGCTTATCACACCCGATCATCACGTGGTGTCTCGGCACGACGACCTTTCGCAACGGTGCATACTCAGGGAGAACACTTATACCTTGAAATTTAGTAAGGGATCATCTTATAATGATACCGTCGTTCTAATCAAAATAAGAAGCATAATAAGATAAACATCACATGCAATCAAAATATGTGACATGATATGGCCATCATCATCTTGTGCTTTTGATCTCCATCTCCAAAGCACCTTCATGATCACATTCGTCACCGGCGCGACACCTTGATCTCCATCGTAGCATCGTTGTCGTCTCGCCAACTATTGCTTCTACGACTCTCGCTACCGCTTAGTGATAAAGTAAAGCAATTACATGGCGATTGCATTTCATACAATAAAGCGACAACCATATGGCTCCTGCCAGTTGCCGATAACATTACAAAACATGATAATCTCATACAAAACCGTATAACTCATCATTTCTTGACCATATCACATCACAACATGCCCTGCAAAAACAAGTTAGACGTCCTCTACTTTGTTGTTGGAAGTTTTACGTGGCTGCTACGGGCTTAGCAAGAACCGTTCTTACCTACGCATACAAAACCACAACGATGTTTCGTCAAGTATGTGCTGTTTTAACCTTCACAAGGACCGGGCGTAGCCACACTTGATTCAGCTAAAGTGAGAGAGACAGACACCCGCCAGTCACCTTTAAGCAACGAGTGCTCGTAACGGTGAAACCAGTCTCGCGTAAGCGTACGCATAATGTCGGTCCGGGCCGCTTCATCTCACAATACCGCTGAAGCAAAGTATGACATGCTGGTAAGCAGTATGACTAGTATCGTCCACAACTCATTGTGTTCTACTCGTGCATATCATCTACGCATAGACCTGGCTCATGATGCCACTGTTGGGGAACGTAGTATTTTAAAATTTTCCTACAATCACGCAAGATCTATCTACCAGATGCATAGCAACGAGAGGGAAGAGTGTGTCTACGTACCCTCGTAGACCGGAAGCGGAAGCGTCAAGTGACGCGGTTGATGTAGTCAAACTTCTTCGCGATTCAACCGATCAAGCACCGAACGTACGGCACCTCCGCGTTCAGCACACGTTCAGCTTGATGACGTCTCACGAGCTCTTGATCCAGTTGAGCTTCACGGGAGAGTTTCGTCAGCACGATGGCGTGGTGACGGATATGATGTATTCACCGGCGCAGGGCTTCGCCTAAGCACCGCGACGGTATGACCGAGGTGTGTTTCTGTGGAAGGGGGCACCGCACACGGCTGGAACAATTCAACTTGTGTGTCTTTGGGTGCCCCCTGCCCCCGTATATAAAGGAGCAAGGGGGGAGGCCGGCCGGCCCTTCTATCGTGCGGCTAGGAGTGCAATCCTACTAGGAATAGGATTGCAATCCTATATCTAGTAGGAACTACCAAAGAAGGAAGAGAGGGAAAGGAAAAGAAGGAGAGGTGGCGCCCCCCAATCCTAGTCCAACTAGGAACCCTAGGTAGGGCGCCGGCCAGCCCCTATGGGCTGCCTCTCTCTTTTCCATAAGGCCCACTATGGACCATCCCCCCTCGTAGGGGGTTCCGGTAACCCCCTCCGGCAATCCCGTTAAATCCGAAACTTTTCCGGAACACTTCGGGTGTCCGAATATAGTCGTCCAATATATCAATCTTTATGTCTCGGACATTCCGAGACTCCTCGTCATGTCCGTGATCTCATCCGGGACTCCGAACTACCTTCGGTACATCAAAACTCATAAACTCTTAATACCGATCGTCATCAAAAGTTAAGCGTGCGGACCCTACGGGTTCGAGAACTATGTAGACATGACCGAGACTCATCTCCGGTCAACAACCAATAGCGGAACCTGGATGTTCATATTGGCTCCTTCATATTCTACGAAGATCTTTTATTGGTCAAAACCGCATAACAACATACGTTGTTCCTTTTGTCATCGGTATGTTACTTGCCCGAGATTCGATCGTCGGTATCTCTATACCTAGTTCAATCTCGTTACCGGCAAGTCTCTTTACTCGTTCCGTAACACATCATCTTGTGACTAACTCATTAGTCTTTTTGCTTGCAAGGCTTATTGTGATGTGTGTTACCGAGAGGGCCCAGAGATACCTCTCCGACACTCGGAGTGACAAATCCTAATCTTGATCTATGCCAACACCACGAATACTTTCGGAGACACCTGTAGAGCATCTTTATGATCACCCAGTTACGTTGTGACATTTGATAGCACACAAGGTGTTCCTACGGTATTCGGGTGTTACATAATCTCATAGTCATAGGAACATGTATAAGTCATGAAGAAAGCAATAGCAGTAAAACTAAACGATCAAAGTGCTATGCTAACGGATGGGTCTTGTCCATCACATCATTCTCCTAATGATGTGACCCCATTGATCAAATGACAACTCATGTCTATGGTTAGGAAACATAACCATCTTTGATCAATGAGCCAGTCTAGTAGGGGCATACTAGGGACACTCTGTTTTGTCTATGTATTCACACATGTACTAAGTTTCCGGTTAATACAATTCTAGCATGAATAATAAACATTTATCATGATATAAGGAAATATAAAATAACAACTTTATTATTGCCTCTATGGCATATTTCCTTCACCATTTTCATTATGTTTTCAGACAATGAAAATGACCATTTTTCCTTTGCCCATAAACAGCCCCCTCCGAGAGAGAACTGTTTCCGGCAAATCTTTCCGCGATCGTTTCCCACTTCTTCCCGGAGTATTTGTCGACCCCCAGGCAAGCCAACCTCTTATCATGAGCCCCGAACTTGCATGTTGAATTTGCTTGCACCTTGTGTGGGTGTTGTTGCAGCTGTTTCTTATCGTTTTCGTTTGTAGTCATTTCATTATGCCTATCATGCATGCTTGTGTTTTCATGATATCTTTTGCCATGCTAGTTAGAATGTTGTTATTGATAATGCCATGTCACTAGTCTACTTTATTTCCTTCACATCATTATAAAGTGCAATGATGACTGTAATGCACCGTGGATATGCTAGTACTTGGTATTGCCATGCTCTTTATGTTGTAGTTGTTCACTTGAGGAGCTCGATATTTTATTTTAGCATTTGTATGATATATGCTTATTGTTGCATTCATGTTCATGATGATGGAGAAGGAAATAAAATGACTTAATAATAACAAACCTCCTCCGTCATCGATGGGATCGAGTCATAGTGCCACCAAATGGAACTTTTTCAGTGCTGCCACATTTTCCTTTATCGGAAGGCATTTATGTGATCAATTGTCGTGCCTCTCGTCGGTGCCTCCAATGAGGGAAGGTTATGGGCGCGCTCTACCCTGATCAGGTAGGCAGACATAAGCCTTGTCTGCCCGTTGTTGTTGTTATTGAAGGAAATATGCCCTAGAGGCAATAATAAAGTTATCATTTATTTCCTTATATCATGATAAATATTTATTATTCATGCTAGAATTGTATTAACTGGAAACTTAGTACATGTGTGAATACATAGACAAAACAGAGTATCCCTAGTATGCGTCTACTAGACTAGCTCATTGATCAAAGATGGTTATGTTTCCTAGCCATAGACATGAGTTGTCATTTGATCAACAGTGTCACATCATTAGGAGAATGATGTGATGGACAAGGCCCAGCCGTTAGGTCAGCACTATGATCGTTTAATTTTTACTGCTATTGCTTTCTTCATAACTTATACATGTTCCTATGAGTATGAGATTATGCAACTCTCGTATACCGGAGGAACACCTAGTGTGCTATCAAACGTCACAACATAACTGGGTGATTATAAAGATACTCTACATGTGTCTCCGTAGGTGTTCATGGTGTTGGCATAGATCAAGAATAGGATTTGTCACTCTGAGTGTCGGAGAGGTATCTCTGGGCCCTCTCGATAATACACATCATAATAAGACTTGCAAGCAAATGACTAAGGAGTTAGTCAAAGGGTTGATGTATTACGGAACGAGTAAAGAGACATGCCGGTAACAAGATTGAAATAGGTATTGAGATACCGAAGATTGAATCTCGGGCAAGTAACATACCGATGACAAAGGGAACAACGTATGTTGTTATGCGGTTCGACCGATAAAGATCTTCGTAGAATATGTAGGAGCCAATATGGGCATCCAGGTTCCGCTATTGGTTATTGACCGGAGAGACGTCTCGGTCATGTCTACATAGTTCTCGAACCCGTAGGGTCCGCATGCTTAAACGTTCGTTGATGATATAGTATTTAATGAGTTATGTATTTTGATGACCGAATGTTATTCGGAGTCCCGGATGTGCTCACGGACATGACGAGGAACTCTGGAATGGTCCGGAGATAAATATTAATATATGGGATAAAATTGTTTGACCTCCAGAAGGGTTCCGGAGTTCACCGGAAGGGGTTCCGGATGCTTCCCGAAATGTTTGGGTACGAGAACACTTTATTTGGGCCAAAAGGGAAAGCACACAAGGTTTTTGGAAGGCGCAAAAGGAAGTTTTGCGAAGTCCAGGGGCCAGACGCCAGGGTCCCTAGCGTCTGGGTCCAGACGCCGGGAACCCTGGCGTCAGGCCCTGGAGTCCGAGAAGGACACTAGCCTTTCGGGTGAAACCGACTTTGTGAAGGATTTTACTCCAAGTTTCGACCCCAAGGCTCAACATATAAATAGAGGGGTAGGGCTAGCACCCAAAAAACATCAAGATACACCAAGCCGTGTGCCGGCAACCCCGACCCTCTAGTTTATCCTTCGTCTAGTTTCTGTAGTGATTGTCGAAGCCCTGCAGAGATTGTTCTTCATCAACAACCGTCACCATGCCATCGTGCTGCCGGAACTCATCTACTACTTCGCCTGTCTTGCTGGATCAAGAAGGCGAGGACGTCATCGAGCTGAATGTGTGCTGAACATGGAGGTGCCGTATGTTCGGTACTAGATCGGGACGGATCGTGAAGGTGCACGACTACATTTACCGCGTTGATAAACGCTTCCGCTTACGGTCTACGAGGGTACGTAGACACACTCTCCCCTCTCGTTGCTATGCATCTAGTAGATAGATCTTGCATGATCGTAGGAAATTTTTGAAATACTACGTTCCCCAACAGTGGCATCATGAGCCAGGTCTATGGGTAGATGATATGCATGAGTAGAACAAAAGTGAGTTGTGGACGATACTAGTCATACTTCTTACCAGCATGTCATACTTTGATTCGGCGGTATTGTTGGATGAAGCGGCCCGGACCAACATTACGCGTACGCTTACGCGAGACTGGTTCTACCGACATGCTTCGCACACAGGTGGCTGGCGGGTGTCAGTTTCTCCAACTTTAGTTGAATCGAGTGTGGCTATGCCCGGTCCTTGTGAAGGTTAAAATATCACATACTTGACGAAAAATTGTTGTGGTTTTGTATGCGTAGGTAAGAACGGTTCTTGCTAAGCCCATAGCAGCCACGCAAAACTTGCAACAACAAAATAGAGGACGTCTAACTTGTTTTTGCAGGGCATGTTGTGATGTGATATGGTCAAGACGTGATGAGTTATATGTTATTGTATGAGATGATCATGTTTTGTAAATATATCGGCAACTGGCAGGAGCCATATGGTTGTCACTTTATTCTATGAAATGCAATCGCCAGGTAATTGCTTTACTTTATCACTAAGCGGTAGCGATAATCGTGGAAGCAATAGTTGGCGAGACAACAACGATGCTACGAGGAGATCAAGGTGTCGCGCCGGTGACGATGGTGATCATGACGGTGCCTTGGAGATGGAGATCAAAGGCACAAGATGATCATGGCCATATCATATCACTTATATTGATTGCGTGTGATGTTTATCTTTTATGCATCTTATTTTGCTTAGATCGACGGTAGCATTATAAGATGATCTCTCACTAAATTTCAAGGTATAAGTGTTCTCCCTGAGTATGCACCGTTGCGAAAGTTCTTCGTGCTGAGACACCACATGATGAACGGGTGTGATAGGCTCTACGTTCACATACAACGGGTGCAAGCCAGTTTTGCACACGCAGAATACTCGGGTTTAACTTGACGAGCCTAGCATATGCAGATGTGGCCTCGGAACATTGGAGACCAAAAGGTCGAGCGTGAATCATATAGTAGATATGATCAACATAAGATGTTCACCATTGAAAACTACTCCATCTCACGTGATGATTAGACATGGTTTAGTTGATTTGGATCATGTGATAATTTAGATGACTTGAGGGATGTCCATCTAATTGGGATTTCTTAAGTAATATGATTAAATTGAACTTTAATTTATCATGAACATAGTCCTGGTAGTATTAGCATATCTATGTTGTAGATCAATAGCTCGCGTTGTTGCTCCCCGTTTATTTTTATATGTTCCTAGAGAAAACTAAGTTGAAAGATGTTAGTAGGAATGATGCCGAATTGTTCCGTGATCTGAGGATTATCCACATTGCTACACAGAAGAATTATGTCCTTGATGCACCGCTAGGTGACAGACCTATTGCAGGAGAAGATGCAGATGTTATGAACGTTTTGACAAAAGCTTAGTATGATGACTACTTGATAGTTTAAGTGAACCATGCTTTACGGCTTAGAACCGGGACTTCAAAAACGTTTTGAACACAACAAAGCATATAAGATGTTCCAAGAGTTGAAATTAGTATTTCATACTCATGCCCGTGTCGAGAGGTATGAGACCTCTGACAGTACTCTGCCTACAAGATGGAGGAGAATAGCTCAACCAGTGAGCATGTGCTCAGATTTTCTGGGTACTACAATTTCTTGAATCAAGTGGCAGTTAATCTTCCAGATAAGATAGTAATTGACAAAGTTCTCTAGTCACTATCACCAAGTTACTAGTACTTAGTGATGAACTATAATATGCAAGGGATGACAAAAGTAATTCCCGAGCTCTTCGCGATGCTGAAATCGGCGAAGGTAAAAATCAAGAAAGAGCATCAAGTGTTGATGGTTAATAAGACCACTTGTTTCAAGTAAAGGGCAAAGGGATAGAAGGGGAACTTCAAGAAGAATGATGAGCAAGTTGTCACTCCCGTGAAGAAACCCAAAGCTAAACTCAAGCCTGAAACTAAGTGCTTCTACTGCAAAGGAAATGGTCACTGGAAGTGGAACTACCCTAGATACTTGGCGGATAAGAAGGATGGCAAAGTGAACAAAGGTATATTTTGATATACATATTATTAATGTGTACTTTACTAGTGTTCATAGCAACCCCTGGGTATTTGATACCGGTTCAGTTGCTAAAATTACTAACTCGAAACGAGAATTGCAGAATGAATAGAGACTAGTTAAAGGTGAAGTGACGATGTGTGTTGGAAGTGGTTCCAAGATTGATATGATCATCATCGCACACTCCCTATACTTTCGGGATTAGTGTAAAACCTAAATAAATGTTATTTGGCATTTGCGTTGAGCATGAATATGATTTGATCATATTTGTTGCAATACGGTTATTCATTTAAAGTCATAGAATAATTGTTATTCTGTTTACATGAATAAAACCTTCGATGGTGATACACCCAATGAAAATAGTTTTTTCGATCTCGATCGTAGTGATACACATATTTGTAATATTGAAGCCAAAAGATGCAAGGTTAATAATGACAGTGCAACTTATTTGTGGCACTGCCATTTATGTCATAATGGTGTAAAGCGCATGAAGAAACTCCATAGTGATGGACTTTTGGAATCACTTGATTATGAGTCACTTGGTGCTTGCGAACCATACCTCATGGGCAAGATGACTAAAACTCCGTTCTCCGAAACAATGGAGCGAGCAATTGACTTGTTGGAAATCATACATACTGATGTATGCAGACCAATGAGTGTTCAGGCTCGCGGCAAGTATCATTATTTTCTGACCTTCACAGATGATTTGAGCAGATATTGGTATATCTACTTGATGAAACACAAGTCTGAAACATTTGAAAAGTTCAAAGAAATTTCAGAGTGAAGTAGAGAATCATCGTAACAAGAAAATAAAAGCTTCCACGATCTGATCGCGGAGGTGAATATTTTAAGTAACGAGTTTGACCTTCATTTAAAAAAACGTGGTATAGTTTCACAACTCATGCCACCCGGAACACCACATCATAATGGTGTGTCCGAACGTCGTAATCGTACTTTATTAGATATGGTGTGACCTATGATGTCTCTTACCGATTTACCACTATTTTTTTGGGTTATGCATTAGAGACAGCTGCATTCACATTAAATAAGGGCACCAGCTAAATCCGTTGAGATTACGCCTTATGAACTGTGGTTTGGCAAGAAACCAAAGTTGTTGTTTCTTAAAGTTTGGGGTTGCGATGCTTATGTGAAAAAGCTTCAACATGATCAGCTCGAACCCAAGTCGAAGAAATGTGTCTTCATAGGATACCCAAAGGAGACTATTGGGTACACCTTCTATCACAGATCCAAAGGCAAGTTATTCGTTGCTAAGAATGGATCCTTTCTAGAGAAGGAGTTTTCTCACGAAAGAAGTGAGTGGGAGGAAAGTGGAACTTGATGAGGTAATTGTACCTTCTCCCGAATTGGAAAGTAGTACATCATAGAAACTAATTCAAGTGATTCCTACACCAATTAGTGAGGAAGCTAATGATGATGATCATGAAACTTCGGACCAAGTTACTGCTGAACTTCGTAGATCAACCAGAGTAAGTTCCGCACCAGAGTGGTACGGCAACCCAGTTCTGGAAGTCATGTTACTGGACCATGATGAACCTATGAACTATGAGGAAGCGATGATGAGCCCAGATTCCGCAAAATGGCTTGAGACCATGAAATCTGAGATGGGATCCATGTATGAGAACAAAGTGTGGACTTTGGTTGACTTTCCCGATGATCGGCAAGCCATCGAAAATAAATGGATCTTCAAGAGGAAGACCGACACTAATGGTAATGTTACTGTTTACAAAGCTAGACTTGTTGCGAAAGGTTTTCGACAAGTTCAAGGAGTTGACTACGATGAGACTTTCTCACCTGTAGCGATGCTTAAGTCTGTCCGAATCATGTTAGCAATTGCCGAAATTTGGCAAATGGATAACAAAATTGCATTCTTTAATGGATTTATTAAAGAAGAATTGTATATGATGCAACCAGAAGGTTTTGCCAATCCTAAAGGTGCTAACAAAATGTGCAAGCTCCAGCGATCCATCTATGGACTAGTGCAAGCATCTCGGAGTTGGAATATACGCTTTGACAAGTTGATCAAAGGATATAGATTTATACAGACTTGCGGTGAAGCCTGTATTTACAAGAAAGTGAGTGGGAGCACTACACCCTTTCTGATGAATATATGTGAATGACATATTGTCGATCGGAAATGATGTAGAATTTTCTGGAAAGCATAAAGGAGTGTTTGAAAGGAGTTTTTCAAAGAAAGACCTCGGTGAAGCTGCTTACATATTGAGCATCAAGATCTATAGAGATAGATCGAGACGCTTGATAAGTTTTTCAATGAGTACATACCTTGACAAAATTTTGAAGTACTTCAAAATGGATCAGTCAGAGAAGGAGTTCTTGCCTGAGTTAAAAGGTATGAAGTTGAGTAAGACTCAAAACCCGACCTCGGCAGAAGATAGAGAAAGAATGAAAGTCATTCCCTATGCCTCAGCCATAGGTTCTATAAAGTATGCCATGCTGTGTACCAAACCTGTTGTGTACCTTTCCATGAGTTTGGCAAGGAGGTACAGTAGTGATCTAGGAGTAGATCACTGGACAGCGGTCAAAATTATCCTTAGTAACTAGATGACTAAGAAAATGTTTCTCGATTATGGAGGTGATAAAGAGTTCGTCGTAAAGAGTTACGCCGATGCAAGCTTTGACACTAATCCAGATGACTCTAAGTATCAATTTGGATGTGTATTAAAAGTGGGAGCAATTAGCTAGAGTAGCTCCATGCAGAGCATTGTAGACATAGAAGTTTGCAAAATACATACGGATCTGAATGTTACAGACCCGCTGACTAAACTTCTCTCACGAAGCAAAACATGATCACACCTTAGTACTCTTTGGGTGTTAATCACATGGCGATGTGAACTAGATTGTTGACTCTAGTAAACCCTTTGGGTATTGGTCGCATGGCGATGAGAACTATGGGTGTTAGTCACATGGTGATGTGAACTATTTGTGTTAATCACATGGTGATGTGATCTAGATTATTGACTCTAGTGCAAGTGGGACACTGAAGGAAATATGCCCTAGAGGCAATAATAAAGTTATTATTTATTTCCTTATATCATGATAAATGTTTATTATTCATGCTAGAATTGTATTAACTGGAAACTTAGTACATGTGTGAATACATAGACAAAACAGAGTGTCCCTAGTATGCCTCTACTAGACTAGCTCATTGATCAAAGATGGTTATGTTTCCTAGCCATAGACATGAGTTGTCATTTGATCAACAGGGTCACATTATTAGGAGAATGATGTGATGGACAATACCCATCCGTTAGCTGAGCACTATGATCGTTTAGTTTTTACTCCTATTGCTTTCTTCATAACTTATACATGTTCCTATGACTATGAGATTATGCAACTCCCGTATACCGGAGGAACACCTAGTGTGCTATCAAACGTCACAACATAACTGGGTGATTATAAAGATACTCTACAGGTGTCTTCGAAGGTGTTCGTGGTGTTGGCATAGATCAAGAATAGGATTTGTCACTCCGAGTGTCGGAGAGGTATGTCTGGGCCCTCTCGGTAATACACATCATAATAAGCCTTGCAAGCAAATGACTAAGGAGTTAGTCAAAGGGTTGATGTATTATGGAACGAGTAAAGAGACTTGCCGGTAACGAGATCGAACTAGGTATTGAGATACCAACGATCGAATCTCGGGCAAGTAACATACCGATGACAAAGGGAACAACGTATGTTGTTATGCGATTCGACCGATAAAGATCTTCGTAGAATATGTAGGAGCCAATATGGGCATCCAGGTTCCGCTATTGGTTATTGACCTGAGAGATGTCTCGGTCATGTATACATAGTTCTCGAACCCGTAGGGTCCGCACGCTTAAACGTTCGTTGACGATAATATTTAATGAGTTATGTATGTTGATGACCGAATGTTATTCGGAGTCCCGGATGTGATCACGGACATGACGAGGAACTCCGGAATGGTCTGGAGATAAAGATTAATATATGGGATAATAGTGTTTGACCTCCGGAAGGGTTCCGGAGTTCACCGGAAGGGGTTCCAGATGCTTCCCGAAATGTTTGGGTACGAGAACACTTTATTTGGGCCAAAAGGGAAAGCACACAAGGTTTTTGGAAGGCGCAAAAGGAAGTTTTGCGGAGTCGAGGGGCTAGACGCTAGGGTCCCTAGCGTTTGGGTCCAGATGCCGAGAACCCTGGCACCTGGCCCTGGAGTCCGAGAAGGACTCTTGCCTTTCGGGTGAAACCAACTTTGTGAAGGCTTTTACTCCATGTTTCGACCCCAAGGCTCAACATATAAATAGAGGGGTAGGGCTAGCACCCAAGAAACATCAAGATACACCAAGCCGTGTGCCGGCAACCCCGACCCTCTAGTTTATCCTTCGTCTAGTTTTTGTAGTGCTTGGCGGAGCCCTGCAGAGATTGTTCTTCATCAACAACCGTCACCATGCCGTCGTGCTGCCAGAACTCATCTACTAGTTCGCCCGTCTTGCTGGATCAAGAAGGCGAGGACGTCATCGAGCTGAACGTGTGCTGAACGCGGAGGTGCCGTACGTTCGGTACTAGATCGGGACGGATCGTGAAGGTGCACGACTACATCAAGCGCGTTGATAAACGCTTCCGCTTTCGGTCTACGAGGGTACATAGACACACTCTCCCCTCTCGTTGCTATGCATCTAGTAGATAGTTCTTGCGTGATCGTAGGAAATTTTTGAAATACTACGTTCCCCAACAGTTATGGTACCTAGTCCCCGTTTGGGACCGTTTATTTTTGGCCATGATGGTGGTCGTTGGTGTCTTTGGTAGACACGGGGCCGCCCAGGACTAGCCTAGTGTTGAGTGAGTCGGAGTGGCCGGGAGAGTGTCATGATAGTAGGTCGGTTTCGTCGGAATGCCGTTGGTCGACCCAAATGGGATGACGAGGCCATAGGATCCGTGGTGTTGGTACGGTCCGCTACCTCTGTAGAGTGTTTATAAAGTCTATCGATAGCAACACAGTTCGTAGTAGGTCACACTATCGGGACTTGGTCGAAATGGAGGATCAACTTGAAATAATTAAGTTAATTAATGTGGTAACAAGAACGTGGTGACTTGGACTATGAGATAGTCGTGATCATCACGTCGATGTTTTGATATGATCACGAGACGAGGTCTCGGTGAGTGTTGAACCAAGTGTGGTTCCGTTTGTGATCCGCGAGTGATCACCGTTTGGTTACAAGGTAACCCGTTGAACCGAGTATGGTTTCTTTTGTTATCCGTGAGTGATCACCATTCAGATGCGAGGCAACCCATTGGTAAGAGAGTCTAAGGGACTCGGTGCACATATTTGGGTGCATTGCGTGAGTAATATGTTGCATTTAAAGAACCATGGTAGAACAAGAGATGGTTGCATAAAGTTAACATGTTATATCTGCATTGGACTTGATCGGTAGTTTATTTTCAGCATAGTTTCATGATGCCATGGCATGCTTTGTTTGATATGCTAAGTGATGCCATGATGGATATGATATGCCATGTTTTGCTATTGCCATGTTAGGAACATGTTTTGTTATGCGATGTCATTGCCTTGTTAGTAGATTCTATGATACTGTTTATGCTAGTTTATCTATACCATGCCATGTTAGTAATTTATATGAGATAGGTTGTTGCTTGTGCTTGGTTACTGCTTTGTCTTCTCCTTGTTTGGATGCTATGTATTTGGTTGTCTTGCAAGTACATTCAATGTACTGACCTGGCGTGTCATGCCAGTTTTGTAGGTCGTACCCAAATGGTTCGCTTGATCCGTCATGCTAGGCCGAAACCTTGCCAGTCATGTGAGTTATGGAACCCAGCCAGAGTTGTTATGCTGCCAAACCAAGACTTCCGCCGCCATTTAAATAGACTTCCGCTGCCATTTAAATAGCCTTAGGGCTATGCCAGATGATTGTATTCATCAATGATTTAATCATATACACATTTGTTTGATGAATATTCTTGTACCAGAAATGTTGTATCTTGGACCTGTCATGCGTCAGGTGTTATCCTGGGCTGACGTGCGACGGCCCCTGCTCCATGTGGATCGGGGTGCCACACAGTGGTAGAGCAAGGAAAGAAATGGAGGGTGTGCACGCCTTAAAAAATAAATTCAAGCTAATCCTTTGGGTTAAATTAGTACATATTAAAAAGAAAATCCTCCAAATTCTGGGTGGGCCACGGCCCACCGTGCCTATACGTTGGCTCCGCCACTGGTGCCACAGGTCAGCTGAAATCATCTTCTTTGTCCTGAATGTGAAAAGATAGGAAAGCATTGTACTTAAACGGTGTCGCAAAACAGTAGCACATATTAATAGCTCGGCATGACAAAACACGATCATCAGGACGATGGGGATACCGACCTGCGTGAGGAAGATTACACATAAGTTTATAGGTGGATTTCCACCTTGGGATCTCCTATGATGGCATGGAGGAAATTCTATGCAATCGATGAGTGCACTTCCTTCCGTGTGGCTGTAGAAAATTTGTCCGACTATCCCCAATATTTTTTTTGTGCAGTTCCACTAAAATAGTGCACCACTGTTTGCACGACCCTACTCGCCGCTTAGGCCATCAATGACTCGGTCTCTTTTATCTTGCGTTGACGGCGCAGCTGCAGTGCTTGTTTGCTCCTCCACACATGGCAGCCACGTTCCACACTGCAAACAGCAAGTCAACTTATGAATAAGCTTATTTCATCTTGCTTTGGTCATTCTACCTAGTTACGAATGTAGGAATACCTAGAGCACCGTGAGGTCAGCTCATCACAGGTTCCACTAAAATTGAGGTTTGTGCTTCCGCTTGCACAAATAGACACCGTATGGAGATATACAAACCTGTTTGCACAAATATGTAACATGGTTATTTAAGCAGTGTCATTTTTTTGCAGCGGCATATGATTAAAGCAACATCTCATATGTTATCAATGGCATTATAGTGACACTATGAAAAAGAGCCATTAACTAAGAAGTGCCATCACATCAAATCAAAGCTGGCACTAGATTAATGGGGGCTTACATTAACGGCGGAAAACATGCAAATCATGTCTGGATTTGTGCATTTTTGTTCTCGTTAGTGACCTTTCCTATGTGACCACAAGAAATCTAGACGTGCTCATTCTTGGTTGCATTGTCGACCCAACACCCCCACTTTCTGTCCTTTTTCGACCAAGAGACCGGTCAGGCCAGCATCTTTATTTCACTTTCCAACCAAGAGATCGGTTCATTAGACAGTATCAGCAGTACCTTTTTTCCTCTAATAGTAAAAATTTAGGTGGTGTTTGAGTGTTAAACAAGCCGACGGAGCTTGCTACATGGGGTGCTTTGTAATACTAGAAGATTATCCACATGCAGTATGCAGCGACATGCGGAGCAATCCTAACTTGATGAAAAAAGGGCTGAAGCGACGTGGGGAGTTGGGCAATTAGAACAAGGCCGGTTCTAAAATAAGTTATACCTCTGGTCGGCGGGATGTGGCGAGGCAGGTGACGGCCTACCGTGTTCTACTTCTCCTCGATGATGGCAGTGCGCGGGGACGTCCTGGCTGTCACCTCGTCGACGTCCACGTAGTCGCGTCACGTCGTCAACATCCGCAGTCGCTTTTTTCTTTGCCTGCATGGCGCGGCTACGCGCGCGTCGATGGCGTATGGCGCAGTCGCAGGTACTGGAGGCGTTGTACGCCGCGGCGGTGTTGAGGGCAGCGACGATGCCCTTGCTGCCGTGCTCCCCGACAAGCCGACGTGGATCAACTCATCACTCTTTCTCGAGCTAGATTAGAGCAGCCAGATGTAGATCCACACGCTTGCTTAGGGCGGCAAATTGCTCCATCGGGCTAGGCGAGATAGGTGGAGCAGCGAGCTGCCTCTCTCGTAAATGCCGAGCTCGGCGGGCCACCCAGACGGCTTTTATGCCGGAGAACTCACCCTTCCAGCTAGGATTTCAACGACCTGGCATGTGTTAAAGCCTCCTGACTAGGGTTATTATAGTTGCTCTAAATGATGTGCTGCTGCAAGAGTCGCCTATATTATTAACCATGATCTAAAAAGGTTGCACAACTTTGGCTATATAGTACTATACTAAAGGTTAGAGCATGGTTAACAATACAGCCAACTACTTGCTATAAGATGTTGCCATATCATCTATAGCCAACACATATAGTCACTCATACAATAAGGCTGGCTATAAGATTAGTACTTTTTCTTATCTTCTTTATATCTCTTTCCTCGCATTTATTGCATTTGCCTTGGAGCACGCATATAGCTAGGCTCTTGCATGAGAGCCCATTCCCCTTACTTTTTCATGTCTCTCTCCTCCACAAAGGCAAAATTTCCATGTAAGCAGGCTATAAGCCCACTATTGTACTTGCTCTTAGTAGGTGACCTTGCGCTTGGCTCTTCGCCTCTTCCGGAAGTTGACAATGATGATGGTACTACTACATTACGTATATACTTCTGGCAATCTGACACCGAATGAACTGCTGCATGTTCACTGCTTGTATAGCCTACTATTGTAAGAAAAAGCTTCTCCTCGTGATGTGAGCCACCGCGCGAGCGTGGGCGAGGGAGAGGGTGTAGTAAGCAAGATTCCCCTCATTCTGCGAGTTGACGTGACACATCGAAGTTATTTAGTATTCTCTCCAAAAAGGGCCGACCATGTCCATGTCTACCATCACGTGCTCCGTCACGTGCACGATTCACGTGCCATCAAGGAGATTATTTTTGCATAGTAGGTGCCATCGAGGTGCACGACTCAGTTACGCACTGCTTATCTCCATTTTCTTGCATGACATGTTGACCTTGATGCTAGATGTCCCGCATGTTGGCAAAAGGATGAACATGCGGTAGAAATGCATCCCAAATTCATGCAAACATGTCTGGTTATTTTGTGAGTAGGTGACCTTGCGCTTGGCTCTACGCCTCTTCCTGAAGCCAAACAATGATGATGGTACTACTATAGTATAATTTTTTTTGTGGGTACTAGAGTATGTATACTTGTGGCAATCTGACACCGAATTAAGTGCTCCTTGTCCACCACCTGTATAAGCGCATTATAATAAAGAAAAAGCTTCTCCTCATCCTACCAGCCACCGCACGCGTGTGAGCAAGAGAGAGGTCATAGTAAGCAAAGCTTCTCCTCGTTTACGATTTGTTGGGACACATCAAAGTAGTGTAGTCTCCAAAAAGGGCCAACCATGTCCATGGCTACCATCCCGTGCTCGGTCATTCAGTGTATGCACGATTCACGTTCCATTGAGAAAATAATGTTGCATACATGCCATCGAATATGATACCTTAATTTATAAATAACGCGCCACCGCATTATGGTTGAACTTTAATTCATTCACCCGTGGCTCCCGAACAACTACCACACTCGCCAAATTATCACGTGAGCTGCCTCTTCGTACATAAATGAGCTCACAATGTACCTGGATGAGTCTGTCATACTTTTTACTACTTACCTTCATTTTCTTGCATGACACGTGGACCAGGATGCTGGATGTCCCACGTGTCGGCAAAACAAAGAAGAATGCTTTCCGATGACCAAGAAGGAGAAAGGAACCTCACGGTGGAGCGTCTGGACTATTTAATATTTTATATTCAGTGATATAAAATAAACCCAATATTCTCCACATCCTAGTAGGAGTACTAGACCGGAAGAGTTTGAAACATGGCAGCCCAGTGTAGTTACATCATACATGGTCCACCTCATGCTATCACCATACTTCTCGGCATCCGTGTGACACCTAGCTCTAGTAATCCACCAGCCCGTATCGCTTCTCGCTCCTTGTCTCTCTCAAAGTGAGGCTGGCTGGCGATTTTGCCGTCTATTGAGGTGGGTTAACTCACTCACACTCGCTCCCACATGTTAGCGACATGCGTTATAAAAAATATTGTACTTCTATTGTTATACCAAGAAGAGGAAGCACTTTAACCGACATACCAAACGAGACAGGTGTGCCGTGCCGTGAGTGGGTCCTGTTTCTTGTTTCGAACTTGTTTGGTGTAGTGTAGTAGCGACACTTGGTTTTGCACCTTCATAGAATGATGCAAATCTCCGTTGAAAAGGCGCTTTGCTTTGTGCTAATCCCGTCAACCGTTCTTGTTCTGTGCATTAAATTGTTAAGTGCCATGATTAAGATATAATTAACCAATGCATGTAAAACATTCTTCTTTTTTTGAACACACATGTAAAACGTTCTTGTTTACCGTAGTACTCCTCACGCATGCATGCATTGAGTACTACTCCCTTCGTCCATACATGTTGTGTTTGCTAGTCTCAAGTCATTGAAAGCACACACACCCCACATCTCCTATTGGTTGATTGCTTTATCCAGGTCTAAAAACAATAAACGAGGTGAGAGTTAACGCATCGCGCCTAAGTATTTTGGGACTATTTGGTTTTCATAAGGTGACATATATTTCTTGAAGTCCTTGCGCGTCGGCCGGCCGATCTCTTCTCCCTCCCTGTCTCCTTTTCCTTGGCCGACTATCGGCGGACAATTGCAATGCGTGTCCCCTTTGGTGAGCGGCGTGCCAGACCTACTGTGGCGGGTGCGACGCAAACACTACAGACGTGCTTTAAGTGTGCCTCCCTTTCCTTTTGAACTTGCGAAGTGTAACATTTTCTACTATGTCCTTTCCCTTGTTCGTGCAACCCATCAATACAAATCGAGAACAATATGACAAGGGCGGGGCTTTCCTATGCGTTGGGCGGGCTTGTTTGGCCTAGTGGGTCTGAGTGATATGACGTGCTACATTGTCGTGCAGTCTTCGCATGTGTTAGCAGTATTGCTGGTACAGTAGTTTTCTTTAAGAAGTTGATTCAACGAAGTCATGATGGTTCCTTCGTCCGGGCAACTTACAGTGGGGAAGGTTGGCCCTGTGATTTGAGGGCTCATTAGTCATTATTATTGCGGCGCTACGACCGGAGTGAGTCTCCCCCGCAGTTCCGTGTGATGCACTCTAATTCTGGTGTCAAGGCAAGTGGACCAGGATGGTCGATGTCCCACATGTCGGCGTGAAAGTATTCTCTCAGATATTGAGGACGAGCAAGGAATCCAGGCGGGACAAGCGGGATAGTGTCACTACTGTCTTGCAGTAGTACTATTCATTTTTTTATTTTTGATGAAAGCTATTGTCTCCACTCTTATGATGGAGGAGTGTGAAACACGGCAGCCCAGTGAACTTGGCATGTACACTACTCCCTTCGTCCATGAAATTCTATACATATCACATTGACCAGGAGGAACCTCCATGGCATAATTAACGCGTGAAGCCGCCATTCAACAAAGCATGAAATGATGGTTGTTTCGCCCGAGCAACTTTTACTACTTCCTCCATCTAGGTGTGAAGTCACTTTACGAAAACCAAATAATCCCAAAACACTTAGGCGTGATGCATTAACTCTCACCTCGTTTATGGTTTTTTGACATGAATAAAGCAATCAACCAATAAGTGATGTGAGGCGTGTGTGCTTTCAATGACTTGAGACTACCAAACTCAACATGTAGTGGTCAGTTCATTGCATGCAATGCAATTAATTACTCTCCATTATATTCTCTCATTTTGCCCTCTGATACGGTGTTTCACACTCAGTAAGAGTGGAGACAATAGCTTTCATCAAAAATAAAAATGATCTCATCGTAAGAGTGGAAACATAGCAAACAAACATTATATTCTCTCATTTAACCCTCTGCCTTGGTTGCGGTGCACAATGACTTATGCACCTAGACGGAGGGAGTAGTATACTGCGGGAAAGGTAGGGCTATGTGGTTTGACTTCTCATTAGGCATTATTACCGTGGCGCAACGAGCAGGGTGAATCTCGCCAGCGGTCACGTGGACCTGGATTCTAGATGCCCCACATGTGGGCGAAATGATGTCTGAAACATTTGTGGCATTCCTATCAAGATTCCGGGATATGTTTATATGTACACATAATTTTCCAGCATAATGAAATTTTGTTGTAAAGCTATGAAGCTTTCAACTTGGTTACATGTGTCCTGTTGTCTCCAAAGTTGTCTCGTTACAACGTTCCATAAAATACAAAGGAAACTAACATGCATGCTAATGCATCTCAATGATTCGCAGATCCTATTGACATCATAGCTGAATATAAATTTGTGAGAATGTGTACAAATAAAGAAAAATAAAAAAACTGAAGGATGATGTCCATAGGCGTGGTTCTATTTCCTGGCGCCACTGGTTGGCAGCTAGTTTCACGCAGCTCTGTTGAACTGAACAAGAAATGTTTGCCAAGAAAGGATTCTATGGAGGACATGGACCATCCGATCATTTTGTGCGGTTCCACTATAACCGAGCTACCTGAGCATGCATGTTTGCAAAGAATTGAACAAGTCTTATAACATTCATAGTGTCACCAGTAGTTGTTGATGAAACATACACACACAAGTAGAAGCCGATCACCTTTGCAATCACTCATAAAACTAACCGCTTCTTGGAGAAGATAAGGCTTGGAGTTGAATGAGAATAGAAAAACTGATCTCCCTTTGTGCAGTCACACTGAAATGTAGAGACGTTGCCAATGTGATATTTTAGTGGAACTACACAAGACACTTTTAAAGAAGCATATTCCTTGGCCTAAGGGAAGATAGCATCATGATTCTTTATCTAAAAAGGTGTGAAGAGGAGATTGCAACATGGAAAGTACGCGGACCGAGCTATGTTTTAGGAAAAGAACTATGGAAGATCCATAGGCAGTGACGTGGGAAGTTGGGCAGTGGAGCAAGGCCAGTTTCAGAGGAAGCTATACCCGAGGGTCATCTGGGTGTGACGCGGAGGGCTGCGCTAGGCTGGATATGACGCGGCAGCGAGCAAGAGGCGAAGGCCCTACCCCATCGGTCATCCGAGAGAACATCGTGTACCGCAGATCGGGACGCGCCGGTAGTGGGTTTACTGCCTTGGCGCCAGTGACTAGAGCAACACTACGTATCCTCCCTTTCCGCCGGCAGATGGGATCCGAACGGATCAGTGACCAGCGGTGAGAGAGAGAGATAGTGTGTCCACCGCCATTTTGTGTGAGAGGGTGTGAACTATGAAGAGACCAACCCCAGCAGGCAGACCATCGGATCATGCCTATATTATATATAGTGGAGCCATTTGCTAAATAAAACGCGTCGCACTTTCTTACGTCCACGCGTGGTACACGACCCTCTATCAAGTGGACAAGCACTACATGCATCAATTTCTCAGAACATGGGCTGCCTTTTTCGTACAAAAATGAGCTCCACGGTGTACCCGCGGGGGAGTGGTCGGGCCAATGAAGGGAGCATGTGCGTCGCTGCGTGCACCTCTTCTCTTCCTGCACGTACCCCAACTATGTGGGGATTTCTGAGAAACAAGGTGTGTGCATTCGTGAGTGTATTTTATGCAGTGATTTCGTGAGTGTATTTTTGTGCGGGAGACACACATAGGGAATATGTGTCGATGATTGTTGACACCTAATTTTGGAAAGATACGGAGTGCAATTAATATGATCTCGAGAGAAAGAGTTCGCGGCATGAGAAGTTTCACGTCGCCGAGTGGAACAACTTTGATGTTTCGGTTATCATCTTCCGACCTTATCTTAGGGACCGAAACTATACTACGAGTGGCAAAATTTAATGTTTCGAATGCTTTTCAGCCGATTGCGCCTCCAAGACGACCTCGGATGAAGGAGTACTCTGCATGAATTGTCTTCGTCTCGTCGAGGCAATCAATTTTCATATATAAATCGTCTCAATCCGAGTTCATATGCAAAAGTTACAGTCAATACGGTCCAACCCGACCAGCGACCAAAATATTACGCTTGATGCTAGACACATGTTGATGCAGTGCGTGAGCAATATGACCATCAAGACAGCCTTGAATCGAAAAACATTCAAAATGGAAAAGTTTCACCTCGTCAGGGCAAGCGTTTTCATATATAATTCGTCTCAATCCGAGGTCGTATGTGTCCTGGAGAGACAAATAAAGATCAATATGTGTTTTTAGTCGTGAAATCCGAGTGAAATCTTGACGATCGAGTAAGAGATTATCTTCCGAGTGAAAAATATAATCATCCGAGTGAAAGGCATATCATCGGAATTTAAGCTTGCCGATCAAGAGATTGGTTTCCGAGTGAAAATATATTCATCCGAGTGAAAAGCTTACCATCAGAATGAAAGCTTGCCAATTGAGTAAGAGATTGTCTTCCAACTGAAAATATGATCAACCGAGTAAAAATGAGAAAAGATTGTCTTTTGAGTGAAAATATTTCCATCCGAGTGAAGATTGTCGTCCGGGTGAAGAAGTCTATTCGGGCGATCCGAGTGAAATACTCTAACCTCCTAGTGGAGAGATTCAGATCCGAGTGAAAAACTGAAGATGTCCCCGAAAGGTTATCTAGATGACCTCGGATGGAAACGTGTTCAACACGGAAGTTGTGCGTATCGTCAAAAAATCAAACTCTAGTTTTGGAGACGTCATCATCTCAGATGGAATACGACCTTCAAATTCACTATGAGACTCGGACAGTACAATCAGCTGCAAATCGAGTCCGACTGAAAGGTAAAGATGACCTCGTAAAGCATTAAAGATGGTCTTATTTGGAGAAGTGGTCAACACAAGAATTGTTCGTCTCGTCAAGGCGCAAATATTTGATATTTGGGCCATTTCATCGAAGGTCATGTGCAAATTCGACAGCCTGCGCAAGGAGCAAGACAGGTGTTTGGGCCAGATTCAGACTGAATCCAAGTTGGAGTAGAACTAGGACTCTAGGATGTGAATTGATGTAAATTTTCATGTAAGGAAATCCTAGATGAATCCTTTACTTGTACGGGAAGTCCAGCCGCCTCTTAAATATGTTGGGGGTGACGGCCGATTGAAAAACACACAATCGACATATCAATATACTACTTTTTCATCTACATTTTATCTCTCCATCGTTTTCTCTCTCGTTCTTCGCTGTTCTTTGTGTTTGAGTACTGCGAATCCCGAGGCTCTAGGGGCGAGCGAATCGACCTAGGATAGCCCATAGCCGCCGCACTCCCTAACGGGGTCTCTCCCAGGTGTGTGGAGTTTCAGGTCTGCAAAAGTGCCCGTCGGCTGTCCTGCATATCGCGCCGTAGGTCGAGTCTCCTTCGACGTGAGCTGCGGTGCATCACACCCGGCGTCGAGGGTACACGTGTGTGTCAACACAATTTTTGGCGACTCCGTTGGGGACTGAAGATCAATCATCATCATCTACCATGTCTTATCTTCCCAAGTCATCTGAGGTAAACACCGATAACATCATTAAGCCTAGTCTTGATGAATTAATGTCAGACCATCGCCAAGTTTATGAGGAGTAAAAGAAGGTGCACGAAGAGAAGGAGTTGGAGGAGTTCCTTGCAAAATTCAAGAAGGATCGTCAAGGCAACATCACTCCGATTGAAGAAATCAAGTTTCCTCCTCTTCAAACCGAGCATGTTAAACCCTTTGTGAGTACTACCTTTTCTCCTGAGTAGTGGGCTAAGATTGAGAGTCGTATTGCTGATTGTAGTAATTTAGTCTATCAAACGTTCATAGAGAATACTAATGCTCTGAAAAATATGCATCAACCGTCTAGTGGCAATGTTGGTGTACTTTCGAATGCAGAAAACCCTAGCCCAACTTTACCTCTTTCATCGGCGCATCTAATGCCGAGGAATTATTATACTACCCACACAAACCAGATTGTTACTTCACCCATTAATCCTATCATAAGCATGCCAGGTTCGGTGTCAATGCCGAACCGAACCCTACCTACAGCTGCAACCACTCGGCCACTACCGAACTATGGTTCAGCATACATGCCACAGTTCCTACCTAGAACTAGTAATACAACTCCTCCTATGCCACTACAGCACACTAGTGCAGAACCGGGCAATAGCACCGGTTCGTAAGGCCCTTTAGTGCCGGTTCCATAACCGGCACTAAAGTGTGGTCACTAAAGGCCCCCCTTTAGTACCGGTTCAGCACGAACCGGTGCTAAAGGGCAACCACGTGGCACGAGGCAGCTCCGTGGGCCGGGAGCCCTTTAGTACCGGTTGGTAAAACCAACCAGTACTACAAGGTTTGGGGGGTTTTTGGTTTTGTGATTTCTTTTTCATTTAATTTTGTGTTTTCCATTTCATTTTTTTCGTTTGCTGGTATTTTACGATACTACACATTGTACACGTTATGCATATATATATATTCACACATTAAGCCATTAGATATTAGATATTAGATATTACATATGCATATGTAATATCTAATAGCTACATGTATAGCTATATACAATTTCTCCTACATTTTGCCTTCGGAGCCAGTGGCATTAGCCTAATTGGTGCCTTCGGAGCACGATGACAATTCGAAGTGGTTCATGGGGGCGGTAGCGGGTAATGGTATTCTCCCTTCGGATCTATGACCTGGTCGAGCAAAAATACCGCTATTTCCTCTTGAAGTACTTGTACGCGCTCTGTTTCTAGGAGCTTGTCCCGCACCTCTTTGAACTGTTAAGAAGGAGATCAATATGCATGTTTATTAGTTGTGTGACTAGATATCGATAATGGTGTAAAAATTGTGAATAGTGTTCTGACAAACGTACCCATTCTTGTCTTTGAGATCTGCTCCTTTCGGGCGTCATCATGCGAATGTTCTCGCAAACGCAGTATGCACACAGATCAGTCCCCTGCGCCTGCTTCAGGGCCTTTACGAGAATGGAATTTGATCAGATAATAATTAGTCAAGCATGATAATTAAAGAGATAATGGCAGCTAGCTAGCTAGCTAGTACTACTTAATTACTTACCTTGGGTCGAAACCATTTCAGGCTTTGTTTCCATTCACCTCGAGTGACGCTGATGAACCTTGCTCAAGCCTGCCCGCTGACGAAAAAATGAATAAATGGGTTATTAAATAGTTCATATCAGGAAATGACGAACTAAATAGGCCAAGATATATAGTTAGTAATGATTGAAATTACCTGTTGACTATCCCTTTCAAGATGGTGTAGTCACTTTTCTTTTTAAGTAGTGAGTCGAGTACTTCAACTGTTCCGACGTCAACTTTAATGATACACAAGATCCAGTGAAATCTGCATGCACACACGTTTGGATGTTTTAATTAAGCGGACATATGTAAGCAAAAACATGTAGCTAGCTAGTAGGCAAAAACAAAGAATGTGTAGTACAAGAGAGTGTGACTCACTGGAAGTTGTAAGGAAGTAGTATATCATCATTGTATTTGAGGCACTTCAAGAACTGTAGCATGTTGTCCTCTACATGCTTTTTATAATATTCACCTAGGTTCCATGTGTATTCATTAACGGTGTTTGGGTCAATGAACCCAATGCCATAGCGTCCAGCTTTTTTCATTTCATACATCTTCATCCTGCATAATACCACAGAAAAGAATATAGTGAGGATAATTACAGGTAATGATCGATCAAAAGGATCACTACAGCTAGCTTGAGACTTAAATTACAGCTGAAAGAAATCACTTACAGACAACAGCAACTGACGATAGATTTGTCCAGTGCGTCTTGATTGTATAACTGAAACAGTTCAGTATACTCAACGGACACATCGTTCTCATGGTAGTAATGATCTTCCTTGACTTTCACCATGAGGGACACTCGATTGGATCTCTTGGTAATAGCCATGTACCATTGATGCAATTCATACATTCTCGTTGGGAGCTTCTTGACCTCGTCTGGCTTGACCAAAGGTTCGCCCCGGACATATTTCCGTTTTATTTCCTCCTCTGTAAGCACAGGCATGGGCTCGATCTCGAGGAGTTGTCCAACAGTGATGTTGAGCATTTCAGCCTGCTTTATATGCTCCTCGGTTATTACCACATTGCCGTCCCCGGGAACGTAAACTCTTTGCCCACAATAATATTGGGCGCGCGTACTCTCACGTGTTGTTGGCACAACAAGCGAGGGGATCGATTGCACCGCATGTTCTCCCAGCTGGGGAACGGTTTTCCCGCATTTTTTGACAGCTGCTTGTTGTTTGCTCGAGCTCGAGATCGCCTCCTTCTGTAGACGTGCTCGATTTAACTTCATGAGCTGGCGCTCATAGTCGTTGTCAACAGGCTCAGGAGCTGGTGGTTGAGCCATACGAACGAAGTGGTCAATCTTTTCCTCGGGCACTTTCTCCCTTGGCGGCGGTGGCGGTTTCTGTCCAAAATGGTCGTCCACTTCTGCCTGCACTATGGCATTGGTTTGCTCCTCCGTCCTGTTGTAAGCCCTCTGAGGAGGATCAGTGAGGCTTGGATCATATTTAGTTCGCTTGCCTCCGCCTGTACTTCCGGTACTGCCTCGACCCGTACCGCTACGCACCATAGCTGCGGGGTGTCTCTTCTGCGATTGTTGAGGCGGCGGAGACGACTGACGGGGCTGAGTTGGTCGAGGAGGAGTGGCCTGAAGCCGTGTCATACTTGGAGGAGGAGTGGCTTGAAGTTGTGCAGGACTTGGAGGAGGAGTGGACGTTTGACGCTGTGTCAGACTTGGAGGAGGAGTGGCCTGACGCTTTGCCGGACTTGGAGGAGGAGTAGTAGCCTGACGCGTTGGTGAACCTGCAGGAGCGGAAGTCTGCTGACTCGGTGGCGGACTTCGACGAGGAGTCGGCTGACGCGGTGTCGGTGGCCTTCGAAAGATGATGCAATCCTTTCTACATAGGATGATATGATATTTGGCCTCTCCGAGTGTGCGATCGTGTCACCTCCAGGAATGTCAAGCTCTAGCCCCCAATATTGGTCCACCACCTCATCAACCATGACACAAGCATAGCCTACTGGAATCGGGTTGCAATGGAAGGTTGCCTCGGGGGGATTTGTAAAAGCAAGGGCGTCCGCCACCTTCATGGATATGTTCTTCATTTTGAAGTGTAGCTCGCAGTGAGTGTTCTCAATGATGTCATCCACGGGGTATCTATCCAACATCGTGTCGCCCGGGGCGGAACCCACGCTGCTTCTCGGCATGGATGGGTCGGTGGTATGCAATGCTGGATCATCCGCTAGCTGTTGCAGCTGCTGAGACCCCCTTTGCTGGCTAAGTGAGTCGATCTGCTCCTGCTGCCGCTGGAATTTGTCTTCCAAGTCCTCGTGCTTTGATTCTAGGCCTTGAAGGCGTTCAATGTCCAGCTTCCTCTACTTCTCCGCAATCTTCCTTCTCGCACGGGTTCTGTAGTCGGCGTGCCAGTCCGAAAACCCCTCAAACCACGGTATAGCGCCCATGCCTCGTGTTCTTCCCGGGTGTTCAGGATTTCCCAGGGCACGTGTAAGCTCGTCGTTCTCTCTGTTGGGCTGGAACACCCCCGTTCGAGCCTCTTCTATTGCAACAAGTAGTTCCTCGTCGGCTCCTTTCAGACATGCCTTCAACGAAACTTTGCCTGTCTTCGGGTCCAACTCCCCCCTTGCGCATAGAACCAAGTCCTGCACCTGGGGGGCCAGCTCCTAGTAACCGGAGTGACACCTGCATCCTCCATCCCTTTCTCAAATTTATCCCACTTAGGCATTCCCACCACGTAGCCACCTGGCCCCAGCTTATGGAACTTATCCTCTTTTCCGGCATTTTGCTTGTTTATTATCGACCGTCCCTTAGCTAACTCTGAATCCTTGAATTTCACGAAATCGTCCAAATGAGCACTTTGCTTCTCTAGATTTCCCTCGAATACTGGAGTCTTCCTTCCTCCCTTGACGTACTTGGCCCATTCACGATTCTTGTGCTTCTTAAATGCAACCGCCATCTTCCTAAGAGTAGCGTCCTTGACTTTCTGCTCATCTTCTTCTGTGAAATGATCCGGTAGAGTGAAATGTTCCATGAGAGTATTCCAAAGCAGACTTTTTTGTCTGTCGTCGACAAAAGTAACATCTGCACGTGGCTTGGCTAGCTTTATCCATTCTTGAAGGGAGATCGGGAGTTGGTCCTTCACAAGAACTCCGCACTGTCGAACGAACTTGTCCGCAATCTTCTTAGGCGCTAATGGTTCGCCATTAGGTTTGATTGCCTCGATATTGTACTTTACGCCCTCCTTCAACAATTTGTTCGGTCCTCGTTTCGTCCTCTTGCCTGAAGATTTGCTCGATCCGGATGGCTGAAAGAAGAAAGATCGATTCATTAATATATCTTCAACTCATTTAAAACATGTGAGATCACCAGATGTGTCTGCTTATATAAATATATATACCTCGCCGGTTTGTGTTGTTTCAAGATCAACATTTTCTTCGTCATCATCGTAGTTCATGACTTCATCAATTCGGTCGTCGCGATCGTATATCATATCACCCTCTCCGGTGTTGTTTAGAAATTCGGAGCCGTCATAATCTTCTTCATTCTGATCATCATCTGGCCCGCGAGGATGGCGTATCATATCGAATAGGGTATGTTCTCCCTCTCTGCCGGCATTGTCCGTCATAGCTTTTATTTAACTAATCAAAAAGAAATATAAACAATTAAGTATTCAAATTACATTGTCTTAAATAATAGATATAATCTCGAATACATCATCTCGAATAATATATAATCTCGAATACATCACTGGCTAGGTAGCTAATAAAGATCGAATACTACAAAAGAATCTAGGACACTCGCGGTTCCTGCGGCGCGGGCGGTGGACACCCAAAGAGAAGGAACCCTCACAGGATCATAGCTGAAGTGAGATCCCTGAAGAAACTGCCAGGTATTGGAGAACATGCCCCCCTCTAACGCAACCATGTAGCGATGGACGTGCTCGTCCTCCTCCCTGACACGGCGACGTACCACCTCCGGCGGGGCCGGCTCCCTCCGCACCGAAACTGGCCCACGCGAACGCCACCAAATGAGATCAGGGTCGACGACGGGACCCGGGGCCGGGTTCCTCATCAAGCGGCGCGACCCTCCAGGCAGCACCTCCCAGTGCCAGCCCGGCGGAGCCCAGTCCCGGACATTGGTCAGCCGGGGGTCGTCGCGGACGGGTCGACGGCGAGGATGCGGGCCGGGCATCGTCGAGAACAAATACTAGCTATATGCCCGCAAAAAGTAACATTTTTTTAATGATTGGATTTTGATAACTAAAATTTCTAACATTTATATATAACTAACATTTCTATAACATTTCTAACAATGCTATATAACTAACATTTCTATAACATTTCTAATATTTCTATAACTAAAAAACAGAAGAAAAAAATTATAACATTTCTATATATATAACTAACATTTGTATAACATTTCTAATATTTCTAGAACTAAAAAAATAAATAATTCTAACTTTTATAACTAATACTATATGCAAACATAACATTCTAAATTTCTATAACTAAAATTATAAGAAACTAAAAAAAATCGATCATCGTTTAACAATTTGAAAGTTAATCTAATTCATCTAGCTAAAACTAACATTTCTAAAATTTCTAACATTTCTATATACTGTTTAAAATTAATCTAATTCATCTAACAAAAACTAAAATTTCTAAAAAACAGAAAAAGTGTGTGTGTGTGCGCGCGCGCGTGTGTGTATGCGAGGGGCCGGGGGAGAGGGCCTCACCGCACTGGCGAGGTCGAGGGGACGGCGACGGCGAGGTCGAGGCGACGGCGATGGGGGCGGCGACAGCGACGGTGGCGTCGACGGGGGCGGCGACAGCGAACGGGGACGGGGACGACGACGGGGGCGGCGACAGCGAACGGGGACGGGGGCGGCACGCGACGGCGACGGGGGCGGCGACGGCGACGGTGACGGGGACTGGGGCAGCGTGCAATGGGCGGCGATGGCGTCGATGGAGAGGAAGAAACAGAACAGAACAGAGGGAAAACTGAAAATTCGTAAGTGTTGTATATATAGGATGGACCTTTAGTACCGGTTGGAGCCACCAACCGGTACTAAAGGCCTGGTTTGGCCAGGCCAAGCGGCGGGAAGGGCACCCCCTTTAGTACTGGTTGGTGGCTCCAACTGGTACTAAAGACCCCCTTTTAGTACCGGTTGCAGCCACGACCCGGTACTAAAGGGTGTGCGCTGCGAGGCGAGGGGCGCAAAAGTTTAGTCCCACCTCGCTAGCCGAGGGGGGCTCGCACATGCTTATATGCCACGCCGCCGCTGCTGTATCGAGCTCCTCTCTACTGCAGGCTTGTGGGCCTAACTTTGCCGCGCTGCCCTGTGAGTCTGCCGGGCCTTTATGGGCCTGCAAATACAGCCCCAGGGCCTTGCATGCCCATAGGGTAGCGCGCAACAATTTTTTTATATGGTATTTCATTTTATATCTAACTAAAATTTCTATATCCAAAATTTATCTAACAAACATTTTATCTATCTAACATTGCCGCAAATATATCTAAAATTTCTATCTAACATTTCTATATCTAAAATTTTATATCTAACTAACATTTCAATATCTAAAATTATCTAACAAAAATTTTATATCTCATTCAACTCTCTAAAAACAAATCAGTAAATGAATAAAAAAAATAACAAATGAATTCAGAAAGGGTTGATAATTGATTCTGTGGATTTGAATGGTGCATTTTGAACACACAACAAGTCTGGGGTTCAAAAAAGTTCAAAAAAATGCCATGCCTTTGTATCATATGAGTTTCGTCCTAAACCCTGATACTTCAAAAGAGATTGTCCATTTTGTACACGAAGTGCATCCAGTTTTTGCCGTGACCCTCTCTACCTTTTTGCGCATGCCATGTGGGTGAAATGATGATCCCATGCCAAGTTTCAACCTTTTCAGAGTTCAATTTGTACTGCTTTTCAATTTCACGGTCATTTAGCTCTCTCAAAACAAATCATCAGTAAATGAATGAAAAATACCAAATGAATTCAAAAAGGGCTGATAATTGATGATGTGGATTTGAATGGTGCATTTTGAACACACAAAAACTCTGGAGTTAAAAAAATGCAATGCCTTTGTATCATATGAGTTTTCGTTCTAAACCCTGATACTTCGAAAGAGATTGTCCATTTTGTACACGAAGTGCATCCAATTTTTGCCGTGACCCTCTCTAATGTTTTGCACATGCCATGTGGGTGAAATGATGATACCATGCCAAGTTTCAACCTTTTTAGAGTTCAATTTGTACTGCTTTTCAATTTCACAGTCATTTAGCTCTCTCAAAACAAATCATCAGTAAATGAATGAAAAATACCAAATGAATTCAGAAAGGGCTGATAATTGATGATGTGGATTTGAATGGTGCATTTTGAACACACAAAAACTCTGGAGTTCAAAAAATGCAATGTCTTTGTATCATATGAGTTTTTGTCCTAAACCCTGATACTTCGAAAGAGATTGTCCATTTTGTACACGAAGTGCATCCAGTTTTTGCCGTGACCCTCTCTACTTTTTTGCACATGCCATGT